>CM056577.1:105412218-106612218 GCA_029721435.1 Gymnothorax reevesii | reverse complement strand
TGGCAAAATGCTTTTTTGCTGCCAAATGTAGCATTGTAGCCTGCTGCTGTTTCGTTTACATACAGCAGGTTTCTGGATATTATTGAGCAATGCATTTAGTGCGGCTTTCACTTTCAGCTGAAGGCCCTCTCTTCTCTTTTAGTTCTTTGAGTACTCCTCAGACTATGAAATCCGCTACAACACTCGTCAGCCCGAGGGCTGCGCTGCAATGGATTCTGGCTCCGAGTACCTCACTATCCACCTCTGCAGGAAGCAAAAATCAGAAGTACCAGAGGATCAGAAGTTCATCCTGAAAGAGGTAAAAATGAAAATGTGGCACTCACTCTTTCATTTCCCTTATTGCCCTTATTGTGCCTTCCAAGCCTTTCCGTGTTTAATTTTCTGTCATCATCAAAGTCTTAACAACATCTCTGTTGAAGCTCTATTTAAATCCCTGGCTTTAAAAAAACACTGGAGAAGGTAGATGAACATTTCTCCAGACATTTAAATGCTTTGGCAGTCACATTAAAACTGCTTCACCTGTCTCTTTTCTTGTTTTGTGACAATGAATTCCGACCTGCTGTAGCAGTTGGCACGCAAGAAAATGATGCTTATGATTTGATGATGACAAGTAGACTACACTTGATTCTTTGCTGAATTCTAAGAGGAAATAAAGCTTGGAGTAGTAACTGTCTACCTGACGAAGGCACACAGTCCGACAGCAGTCGTAGCCCACTTGTTTGCACCAACTGGCCGTTAGTTGAATTCTTTTTTTGAAAGGTATGAATTTTCTGTTTCAATGAATGAGTTGTTTACTACTTGGCATTCCAAATTCAGTTTTTCCCTTCTCGTGAGTATTTGTTTGCAAATAGCCTAGTATTACACACCAGCATGACAAGGTAATATCCAATTGGAGTTGAAAGGAAATGTAACCTATCCATATTGACAAGGCTGTAATTAGCTTGATTTATGGATGGATTATATGTGAAATGAAGAAATGATCGATTTACTTTTTGTTTTTGATCTTAATGCGTGTATGGTATGGTTGATATCCTCAATAACTAGACTGTAATTAACTTGCTTTATGAATGTGCTGTGTACAACATGATTATCTCTCTTATAATTATACTTATGATTTTGCATTATTTTACTTGCTTCTGCTTTGAAATTGCTTCAAACTTAAAAAGGCTTTATTTCATTCTTTAGGATTATATTTTCAGGATCATTGCTCACCCCTTTTTACCTGTTGAAAAACCTTTAAGGGGGCATATCATCCCATTAAATGCAGTTATTTTACTCACTAAAAAGTGGTTCCAGCTCCTACCTTGAGACTGAAAGGTTGTTTTTGCCTCAAAATGACTAAATGTTATTCAAGGAGATTATATTTTGAAGACTGTGTTTCACCCAGCTATTTTTACCTGTTGAAATAGTCATTCCATGTCAAATGTCTGAATGGCTCCCTCTTGACCATCTCAGATTTGGCTGAAAAAATTCCAGTGGGTGTGTTCATCTCCTCATGGGAGAAATTCAAAATGTTACTGCTCAACTCCTAATTGTTTTGTCATGAAAAACATATTTTTGCAAGTTCCAAGCTTTTTTGAACAGCGATTTCTGAGGATCCACTTTCACATGGCTATAAGTCCTTCACATTTTCAGGGGTGAAAATCTGCTACTATAACTTGAGGCATATGGACTTATAAGGGTGTCTTTTCAGTTTAGCATATATTTTTGGGTGATTAAAGTAGCTCAAAGTTTACTCTGGGCTCTGTGGTAGCCTAATTTCAAAGAGGGATTTGGTGTTGCACATACTGCTTCCCATATATGTTGTGTATTTATATTCTAATTCTGCCCCTCTCTTATGAATAATCTAGAAAATATCAAGCCATGAAAATTGGGAGGGTGGGAAAGTTGTGCTATTTTCAACATTTTATGCCCCCCAAAAAAAAGACAACATCCACCAACATCAAAATGACTGTTTTCAAAAGATTAGAAGCCTGTTATTAACATATCCAAGATTTTTTATGGTGTTCTGTTTTATTTCCTCAAAATAAATTTTTGAAAATATGGTATTTTGTGGATGCACAGCATTTACTGGCATATTCAAACATTATTTCATAAAATGCACGTAGTTCATGATAAAAAGCGCAAACCGAATGAAATGTTATATTTCATAAATGCTACATTGTAACATAAATTAAGTTATGTGTAATAAAGTGGAATGACACAGGTAAAAAGTATTGAATACGCTTACTGAAATTTATTTAATACCTAGTAGAAAAGCCTTTGTTGGTAATGACAACTTCAATACGCCTCCAGTATGGAGAAACTAGTCTAATGCATTGCTCTGGGGTGATTTTGGCCCATTCTTCCATGTAGATGTGCCTTTTGAGGGTTTTAACTGCTTTTGAATTTAAATGGCTCTCTAGCGCCACCAAGAAACATTTTATTTGCACGGCCACCACGACCGGTAGGAAAGTCATAGAGAGATGGAACCAACACTATATTGTTCATCTCATCAAGGCCTAAAAATAAACAATCAACACCTATCACCTAAATCGAACAGGAAGTCCGCAATTTGCATATCAAAATTTCCCTTTTCCCCGAAATTTCACCAAAATTTGCCCTCGAACAAACTCCTTTAAGGGCGTTCATCAAATCAACCCCAAATGCAAACAGATGACAAAGCACACTCTGCCGATGAAAAGTACTGTACAACTTTTTCAAAAGTCGAACGGTTCAGATTTTATGAGGCGTCGAAGATGGGGTCCTCAGCCACTTTCACTGCCTTTTTTCGATGCCTAGGCAATTTCCAACTTTCATTACACCCCTTAAACATGCTCGAAAACATACCAAATTTTGCAGTAATTTCTACATGGCTTCAAATATTCTTACAATTTGAAAATTCTCCACCAAAGACACAAAATGGCTCTCTAGCGCCACCTAAATATGCCAAAATGGGACTTCTGCTTTCACCACAGCCTGTTGCAACGTCATAAAATTTAAAAAAAAATCGCTCATCATTGCTGTACCATGCCCTGTACTGTTACATAATTTCGTGAAAGTCTATTATATACTTTTTGAAATAAAAATTTTTACGTACATAATACGCTGTACAGTAAGATATACATTCTTGCTGTGGACAAAACGGTCATTATATCAAATTGTCCTTTGGCATAATTCATAATCTCCATGTTGCCAGACAACCTGCCAAGTGTGGTACCATCGAGATATAAACATGTTATGAATATTCATATTTTGAAAAATATACAGTGACGCACTTCTGAATTCACCATAAGTTACAGTGTATAAAACTTTTGTCTTTCCTCAGTGAACATGCTCCCGAAATTTCAGCTTTCTAGGATTTACCTGGAAGAAGCATTTATTAATTTCTTGATTATCATTGATTTTCAGTGTTTTCCTTTGTGCTGCTACACATTCTGACCACCGGGTGGCAGTAGAATCACATGGCTCATCTCCTTTCACTAAGTTCATGAATGGGGGAAGATTGCACAATACACAGCAATGATAAAATATGCTTCTGAAAGTTTGACCAGGTCGCATGGGTCATAGCTCCAATAATAATTATTTATATTTTGTATCTGAAGCAGCAAATTTTTAAATTTCGTTGTATCGTGTTGTACAATGACAAATAAACTAATTCTAATTTCCATTATACTAAAGAAAAATCTCTTTCAGTAAAGGGGTTTGCACTCAACATAAAACATTTTCCTCAATCTCGTGCTGCCCAACGAATGACGATGCTCGACGGCGCCCCCGTTTCCACATGCGCGGGAGGGTGAGGACCCGTTCAACGCTACTTGCAGCTTTAATATTTTTTCTGTTTCCATGGCAACAATTTGGATTTAGGCATATTGAAGGGTGGGACTCGTTTGCGAACCATAACTCTAAAATGTGAAATGGGGGAAGGGGGAGACATCTGTTTTTACATGTAAAAACCATTTCTAGTTCAATTTTGGTCTCATATGATCAGACTGTATTCTCCCAATATTTCATAGGCTTGTCAAAATGTTTTGCCGCAAACTTTAAACAAGCTTTAACATGCTTTTTCTTCAGCAGTGGAGTCTTTTTTTGAAGCTCTCCGTGAGTGGACCTTGGGTCTTGGACAACTCTTTCTCATTATTCTTTTGACTCCTCTGTCAGAAATCTTGCAAGGAACACCTGGTCATGGCTGGTTTATGGTGAAATTATGTTCTTTCCACCTCCGGATTATGGCTTGCTGGAACATTTAGAAGTTTAGGAATACATCTGTAACTCATGCCATTAGTATGTTTTGCAAAAGTGAGGTTGTGAAGGTCTTGAGAGGGCTCTTTGTTTTTACCCATCATGAGATGCTTCTTGTGTGACACCTTGGTAATGAGAAACGTTTTTATAGGCCGTCAATTAGGACTAAACCAGCTGATATTAATTTGCACTGATAGGGGGCAGGATTGCTGTATAAATATTCACAGATTTCAGCTTGCATGTGTGGATTACTTGGGTTGTTATCGACATCTGGTGAAAATTTAATCTCAATAGCCTCATTAGAAATATAATTTCTGAGAAAAATGTTGACACGTTCAATACTTATTTTGCCAGCTGTATTCCCAGTTTTCAGCAACAAAACTATTGCAGGTGTTTCCGCTAAGGGTGACAAAACCAGTTATTGAGTTTAAGGAAGCAATTATATTTTCAGATGGTTGATATAGGTTTTCAATGAGTCCGTAAATTTAATAAATGAATAGGTCATTTAAAATCTGCATTTTGTGTTTACTCATATGGTCTTTGATTAAAAGTGATTGGATAATTTGAAAAATTTAAATATAAGAAATAAGCATATAATAGAAGAAATTGAGCAGAAGCAAATCATTTTGCTTCTCCAAAATAGGAGAAATCAGGAAGAAATAAATACATTTTCATTGCAGTGTATATGAATTGCAGGTGCCTAAAACTGCAGGTTTGTTCAAATAACCTTAAACAGCCAAAACAACCCACTGAATGCTATTTTCTACTTGCCAAAAAGTGAATCAGTGATGAATGAAATGAAGTCATTTTGTGGCAGAAACTACCTTTCAGTCCCGTGTGTGATGGAATCACTTTCTGGCCTCTAGGAGTGGTGATTCTTAGATAAGATAAGATACATTTTTATTGAACCCCGTAGAGTAATTTGTCCTCTGCATTTAGCCCATCCTATAGTTAGGAGCAGCGGGCAGCCACAGAGCAGTGCCTTGGGACCAACTCCAGTTCTAAAGCCAGTTCCTTTGTCAGGGGTATCAGTAGGAGTGTTCCTATGATGCATGTTTTGTGGGTGGGGGAAACCGGAGTACCCGGAGGAAACCCACGCAAACACAGGGAGAACATGCAAACTTCACACAGAAAGGCCCCAAACTGGAGTCGAACCCACAACCTTCTTGCTGTGCGGCAACAGTGCTAACCACTATGCCTCCGTGCCGTCCAGTTGTTTGCCAGAGGTTGTGGATGTTCATGGATCATCTAAGCAGGGCATAATGATGTTACCGTTGTTATTGTGCCTTTATGTGGCAATTCAGTATTCTTTGATCTGGTAAGTGGGAAAAGTTGAATGGTTCAGTGAGACATGTTAGCAAGTTCTTCTGAGGGCAAGCTGCCGCATATCGCCATTACATGCATCCATATTTTGCATGCATCCATTGCATGCAGCTGATCAAAAGCACCTTGTACAACAAATTGTATTCATTTTAACATTGCATCCCTCTTTGATGCTGAGCCAAAACACACCTTAGGTTTCAAGGCCCTTGCAGATGCAAAGAACTAGTGATGCTTGCAGCAGAAATGCCCTCTGCTGTACACCTGTCACAGTCTCAAATACAATGGCATGTCAATTATTTGGGCTGTTCCAGCCAGAGGTATGTCTGTGTCTGATGGTCTGTGTCTGATTGCTGTCACATTTGTGTTATTTGTAGTGCAGATGACAGCCAAAAATATTAACATGGAGTCTGATAGTGAAGGTATTAAATCCTGCTCCAGTAGCTCAAATGAAGACGACACACATTCCTTCACCTCTCTGCTTTTTGATTAATCTGATGGTGGAGGTTCCTACAGTTGGTGATCTATTTGTAAAAAGTTTTCACCCATGTCATGAGGTTTATTACATTTTCCTGTTTGACACTGATTTCAGCCTTGAATTCAGTTTGCAACAAGTGGTGCCAGGCACAACAAACTCCGCCCCACGCACATACATTCACCTACTTGTACGAAATTCAATAGGGATCTATTCTGGGTCAGTGGCAATACCTATACCAAATTGGGGTGAATCTGGCCAATAGTTTTGCCGCTAGAGTGTTAACAAACAAACACACAAACACAGAAACAAACCCAACTGAAAACAATACCCCTTCTCTCACCCTTCTGCTGGGGCGGGGTAATTAAGTTTAAGGTTTAAGATGTCTTTTACTTCTATGTGAACCTTGGCTTCATTCTTTTTCTCTTTTTAGGATGGCTCTTTTTTCCACTTGCTCACAAGGAAATGTGTGCAGGCAATTGAGAAGTCTGACAACGGACAGCCCGCCCCTGCCCTGCGTCCGTGCTCTGGCTCTGCCCACCAAAAGTGGTTCTTCGAGGAACGTTCATAACATCCATTTAGGCAGGGGCGAGACAGTTCAGCTGACTTTTATCATGGAGTGGGATGGCTTCATGTCCCTCTTCCAAGTAATTTTCGACGTCAAGACTGAAGTAATGGCACTTAGCGTTACCATCACTGTTTTATTGTTTCCATTCCCTCTCAGTCATATTCTTCATAGAGAGTCACAGCTCGTTATCATTTTGTATGTGGCTTTGTTAGCTTTACTCCATTTCTGGTTCCATCGCCCAAGTGTCTTTGCAAAAAATGAATGGGGTATTTGAAACTTTTACAACGGCACCAAGCTGGTCTAAAAATGATGTGTGCTCCGGAGCATTGTTGGTGTGTTGCTGTCTTGAGGCTGCAAATAGCGATTGCGGGATTAACCAACAAAAATCTTGTCAAAAGTCAATTGCTAGTTTTTGATTGGTTTATTTAAGGGCGCATTATTAAGATGGCATAATGTGCCTTTCTAGCAAGTGCACAAATGTGCGTACGCTCTGTTCGTCACACCCTGGGACAAGCACCAGTGCACATACATGCAAACAGTTAAAAATAAAAAGATTAGAGTGAAAGATTGTGTACATAAAGATATTTAATAATACTTATTATAATAGTGAGTGCAATTGATTGCACGCCCCTGCTTCTACAGGCCACATCACAGAATGCTCTGATGCATTTGAAAAGTAAGGCAACCTATTCCATCAATATTGAGGTGAATTGCAAATCAAGGTTATACATGTAGGTATTTGCAAATTATCCTGGATAAAGCCGTGACTCCTTTATACTGACAAACTCTGTCATTCCTGCAGTGTTCTTGGGGATCCCGTGGGAGGGTAGCTGTTTTGGAACAATGATTTAGGTATGGCATATAACTGGGTTAATTTTCTTTCAGTCATGCAAGTGGTACAAAACACAAACTGTAATGGAAAGAATGTTTTGAGTGCTTTGATGTACTTCAGTCATTTTCACAAATCAGGTCAGAGTCCTGCATGGCAGTTATCTGGAAATCAACTTTGAATCCAACCTGATCCATTTTTGCACCAGGTCACGCTGTAACGGACTTACAGAGTTGGTGTATTTTGTGTCATAGCTCCAAAACTAAGTAAGAGAGTTACAATTTCAATCACTTTGTGTAGGTCTTCCCTAGTGTTTCAAACAACAAAATTGCCACTTCTATTATCAAATGCACAACACCGCATTTAGTTCTAAATGCGTTAATTATGATTTGCAGTTTGGCTGACAAACGAAGCGGCCTTGTAGGGCGACACTTTTTAACAAGCAGCAAAGCAAGGGATGACTTAGATGACGCCGTCTACAATAAATCTGAATTTCTTCTGTACTTCCGACTTGGCTTTGGAGGATGACGTGTCAACAATCTGATATTCACCAGCGTTTATATTTGCTCTCATGCCATCCATGTTGATATATTTTTTGTCCAGGGTCACTCAAGCAGAACACGAGCCAGTTCATTTCACAATGCTAGTTTTTATTCAAGGGTTAATTGTGGCATTGTCAGATTAACATTATTTTCTTTCTTACTTACTGGCTGTTACTAGCAACCTTGCTGTTTTTACCCTGTTTTTTTTGTTGACAAAATTTCTTTTTTTGGCCTGACAATTGGCTCTTCCACTGCACCTCATGTCACCATTCTCCCTTCTATTGCATGGGACTTACTGAAAACTTATTTCACCCAGATGGATGTGGTTTTACAGGACATGGCAGGGCACGGCTCAGTCCATGCTCTCTCAGTGCACAATAAAGGTTCTTGTGCATGGCTTTGGTCATGTCTGGAAGCGTTTCCTGGCTAGCAAATAAGTGAGACTACGCACTATTCAGACAGGTTTAGTGATCGGTAGGCAAGTGAACTTAGCTGAGGGTCATAGGTGGAGTTTGACATCCATGTTGGGGGTCATTGAGGTAGGGGGGTGCACTTGAGGGGGGAGCCTGGGAGACCCCTTCCAGCTTAAAGCAGAGCTCCCCTAAAAAATATTTCCATTATTTGACCAAAAGAATGCATTTCTTCATTATTTTGACCAATGCCATTTGGCTGCTATGTTTGCTATTGGACCACCGCAAAACTTAAATGAAAGCTTGGGCAATTAAATAATTTCACTCACTGAATTCAGTTGGCCTATTTTTGGAACAGGTGTCAATATCGACTGGCCTTCAATTCTTTTTACACAGAACTCTAGCTCGGCCAAGGTGGGGTGGTTGGAGTGGCCTTGTTTATTTACATATGGAGTTGGTGCTTGTGGAAAAATCTTGTGGTCAGAAATTGCTTTGTGTTGCTTTAAGAGATCAACTACACCTCCTTTGAACCATGCTTTTTATTTTGTGAACAGATTACCTGCCATGCAAGATTGCAAAATTGGAATAGGACATGTCCTAAATACTTTTGCTCCAAGTGCCTCAGATCTTGCCCTGGGATCATTAAAATAAGACCTTCTATGTCCATAAAATCCAAATGTTGCCATCAATGTGCTGCTATGAACAATGTTCAAACATTGTGCATGAGAACCGTTCAAATAAACTGATGATCTTTGACCAGGAGTAGTTCCATATTACTCCAGTGTCAGCATGTCAATTGTAACATTCAACTTTTAGAGTCTCAAAGCTTTTGATTTTTAAAAAGTCTGGAGTATTCTACCAAATTATTACCGTAAACTAAATGGTAACATTTTCCAAGCATTAATTTAATCATGGACCTTACTTATTTCAAAAAATTTTTGCAGGCACTTCTGTTGGAACTGGATTTGAGGAATGTGCTAATGAAGCCACAGAATGACTCCCTGTAGACTGGTGCTTCTCAGCAGCTGGATTCTATTGATACTCTCGGCCCCATCCCTTGAAGCATTGAAGCTAATTTTTTATATATTTTTTAAATGCTTTAATCAAGATTTCACCATAAATTCTGGAAAGCGATGCTATGAATTGATCTGAGATTAATTACTTCTGCCTTTGTCCGTTGAAACATTGCTGTCTGTATTTTGCGCACATTTGCTGGGACATGATTTTTAACTGAATTGAGTTACCCTGCTGTGGTTCTGAGTGACGTTCTGGCAGTTCTCTTGGATGAGCATACATTTTAATTGCTCTGTCTCTCTATTTGACATAATTTACATGTTTCCTTTTTTAGAGGGCCTGTTTTCCCTCTTGCCCAGAATTCTTTGCAGTCATTTCATTGCTATTGATTGATCTTGAACTGACTGGAGGCCAGCCAAAAGAGCAGCTCCTCAAATTTTCATTTGTTACATTAGTTTCACTTGGCTGATTCTTCAGTCCTGTCATCCCACAGACTGCCCAGAGATTACAATCACATGGAATGTACCTGGTTCAAATCAGACCCTTGCTGGATTTTAGGATGGATAACTGATTGCGCCAGATTTTAGTACACTTGGCTGACATTGCCATTCAGCTGCTTCAATACATCATCACAGAATGTATTTCCTATATCTGCCTTTGGGTGGAGCCAGTGTTTCTGGCTTAGCCTGTGCCCTCAATATGAATTAAGTTTATATGGATTACATCTGTTTGTGGTTTCCTTTCTGGTCTTTGTGACATAACATGATGTCTTTGACATCATTTAAATGACCACATGTTCTTCCCTGCCTTTTCAGATTAACAGAACTTCTTGCTACTCAGCAAGACTGCTCAGAAGAGAGCTACTAAATTGTGTCCATAACAGAATGCTCTTTTTCTCAAAGTGGATGCACACGCATACTACCCCCCCAGAGCTCTCTAATGAGGAGAGATACCCTAGTCTCAATTGCTGAGATGCAATCAGTTATGATGCTTGCCGAAGTTTACATTACGAAAATGAAATCTGTTTCAATACTAGTGGGAAGAGTTGCTTGTACATTCAAGTGTTTACGGCAGTGGTGTACCCAAAACTGAAAATTGACGAGCGGAGAACAATCCCTTAAAAACAATCACTTGTCCTTGATCATTTTTCCAACTTAACAATAAGTTCTCACAGAAAATACTCCATACGATCTGGCGTTGCTAGTTGTTCTCGTTAAGATGAGAATAGTCATTTTGGACAAGGGATTTGGTCCATTTCAGTCGCTCTTATTCAAAGTTTTGGACATGAGTTTCAAATCTTTTTCTTTCATCTAATACAAGCAAGTAAAACGATGAGGAAGGGCTGTTTTGATGGCCTGATGTGCCAATAAGGTAGTACAGAAGTTCCAGAGCAGTTTCCCTTGTGTGAAGCATAAGCCTGCTTATTACTGATTTATTTTTCTGAGGTGAACTTAGCCAGTTATTTTGTTGCTCTTAGATTGGATTAAGAAAGAAGCAGTGTTTTTCCAATGAATTTTTCTTTTAAATGGAAAATGTGTTTAAGGAAAACTATTGAGGAGAAGTAAGGACTGATTATTGTGGTAAAGGGGTGTTCTGTGCCTACCAAATTCTCAGTTTTGACTTTCACACTGGTTTATACTGATGCTCCATATCACTTAATATTGAAAAGAGAACCTAGCTGGAAAGTGTGCAGCAGAATCTAGTTTTAGTCAAAACAAACAGACTTTTCAATTACACACTGGTGGTCTATAATGAAGTTAGCAATAAGATATTTGTCTATTATAATATTAATTTAAAGACTAATTTAAGTTCAATGGGCATTATTTCTCTGCCACCCTATTTTGTTATTGTATTGTTGCATAGTTACACTGAAAATGAAGTGCCTATACTTTTGGAATGTAGACACACTTACAGTAATGGTTGGTGATGATTATACACTGCCACTTTCGTCTAAAAGGGGTCGTAATACACTACTTGTTTATAATTTTTTGGTAAAATGTATTGAAAAATGTCACTGTTGGCAATGAGAACAAAAAAAAAATAATTCCCATACTTATACTGAGGTAAAAATATTGGTTATAAATAAAAACACTGAAAAGATCGATTTTTTTAAAACAATTGAAAGGTGTCGCAAATTTTAATTATTTGACTCTTGCACAGCACGAATGCATGTTGGAAGGCTCATTTCATGGTTATTGATGTTAAAAAATTAGTTTGAACTGCTTTGAGGCAACATTATTCTGCAAAATTACCTGATAGTCAGTTGCTCCCAGATATTGGCTGACATGAGCTTTGGGCAGTGTTGCAGTGTTACACAGGCTGGCAGAATGGAAGGAGCTCTGAGATTCTTCAAAGCCTCATTGTGGCCTTAGATGATGCTGCTCGGTCACTCATAAAAATTTCTGAGGACGTTAAATGCTGCCATGGCACTGTTTCACTGGAAACTCGAGGCAATGGAGGTGCAAAATGGAAGTGAAGTGCCACTGATGTTTGTTATCTGTGTATGACAAGTTTAAAAAAGAACAAAAAAAAAGCATTGGATTGACAGCACGACAACTCCATGATGATATTACAAAACCCAAAACCAGTGAAGTTGGCACGTTGTGTAAATCGTAAATAAAAACAGAATACAATGATTTGCAAATCCTTTTCAACCTATTTTCAATTGAATACACTGCAAAGACAAGTTACTTAATGTTCGAACAGGTAAACTTAGTAATTTTTTGCAAATATTGGCACATTTGGAATTTGATGCCTGCAATATGTTTCAAAAAAGCTGGCACAAGTGGCAAAAAAGACTGAGAGAGTTGTGGAATGCTCATCAAACACTTATTTGGAACATCCCACAGGTGAATGGGCTAATTGGGAACAGGTGGGTGCCATGATTGGGTATAAAAGCAGCTTCCCTGAAATGCTCAGTCATTCACAAGCAAGGATGGGGCGAGGGTCACCACTTAGTGAACAAATGCGTGAGCTGATTGTCGAACAGTTTAAAAACAACTTTCCTCAACGAGCTATTGCAAGAAATTAGGGGATTTCATCATCTACGGTCCGTAATATCGTCAAAAGGTTCAGAGAATCTGGAGAAATCGCTGCACGTAAGTGACAAGGCCGAAAACCAACATTGAATGCCCATGACCTTCGATCCCTCAGGCAGTACTGCATCAAAAACTGACATCAGTGTGTAAAGGACATCACCACATGGGCTCAGTAACACTTCAGCAAAGCACTGTCAGTAACTACAGTTTGTCGCTACATCTGCAAGTGCAAGTTAAAACTCTACAATGCAAAGCGAAAGCCATTTATCAACAGCACTCAGAAACGCCGCCGGCTTCGCTGGGCCCAGGCTCATCTAAGATGGACTGATGCAAAGTGGAAAAGTGTTCTGTGGTCTGAGGAGTCCACATTTCAAATTGTTTTTGGAAACTGTGGACGTCGTGTCCTCCGGACCAAAGAGGAAAAGAACCATCCGGACTGTTATAGGCGCAAAGTTCAAAAGCCAGCATCTGTGATGGTATGGGGGTGTATTAGTGCTCAAGGCATGGGCGACTTACATGTACGTGAAGGCACCATTAATGGTGAAAGGTACATACAGGTTTTGGAGCAACATATGTTGCCATCCAAGCAACGTCTTTTTCATGGACGCCCCTGCTTATTTCAGCAAGACAATGCCAAGCCACATTCTGCACGTGTTACAACAGCATGGCTCCGTAGTAAAAGAGTGCGGCTACTAGACTGGCCTGCCTATAGTCCAGACCTGTCTCCCATTGAAAATGTGTGGCGCATTATGAAGTGTAAAATACGACAACGCAGACCCCTGTTATGATTCTGTGTTTCTGCATCTCATGTTTAAGTTCTGTGCCTGGCTCTGCCATGTTTAGGATTATTGTGTTTAGTGACCACTGCCTGTCTGACCATTCTTAGGATTGTGTATTGTGTTTAGATTTCTTGTTTATTATTTTTCATGTTTCGATCATTAAAGATCATTTTTCCTAGCTTCCTGTGCCACGATTGTTTCTCGCCTCGATTCATGGTGATTTATCTTTCTGACTGGATTGCCCGACTTTCGATTTCTGCCTTTGTGATTTTGGATTACTGTTGCATCTGTGTGTTTTGAACATTTTTCTGCCCGACTACGAGATCTCTGTTCGCTGCCCTGGTAACGATTCGGATTACGTCCTGTGGATTCTGGCTTGTCTCTCTGATAGAACTATTCCTGTGTACCAGACCCATTTCTGTCCGAGTACGATTACTGTGATTGCTGCCCTGGTCTTTGATACTATTTTTGCCCAACTGGATTTTGACTTTTGGATTGTGGACTTTGTACTGTTGCTTTTCGCCCTGCGGGGGTTACCCCCCTTTACCAATAAAACAAGCTCTACTGCATTTCCTGGTTCTCGCGACTGGTTCCTGATCGGTACACAACAACCCCGGACTGTTGAACAACTTAAGCTGTACATCAAGCAAGAATGGGAAAGAGTTCCACCTGAAAAGCTTCAAAAATTGGTCTCCTCAGTTCCCAAACGTCTACTGAGTGTCGTTAAAAGGAAAGGCGAGGTAACACAGTGGTAATAAGGCCCCTGTGCCAACTTTTTTGCAATGTGTTACTGCCTTTAAATTCTAAGTTAATGATTATTTGCAAAAAAAAAGTTTCTCAGTTTGAACATTAAACATCTTGTCTTTGCAGTGTATTCAATTGAATATGAGTTAAAAAAGGATTTGCAAATCATTGTATTCTGTTTTTATCTACGATTTACATAACGTGCCAACTTCACTGGTTTTGGGTTTTTTAATTGCGCCAGAAATGAAGAGAAGAAAGTATCAAGATCAACTGTTTCCAGACATTGGTCATGTTGCTGCCAAAAAACACATTTCTTCAAAAAAAGACTTGAGTTTTCCAGGAAATTCAAGGATTGGAAGCCAAAGGACTGGGAACAAGTCCTTTGGACTGATGAATCAGAATTTGAAATTTTCTCGTCCAAACTCTGAACTTAAGTGTGCCTTAAAGTTGGAGAATGTATCAAAAATGACTGTTAAACTTCTTTGGTGAAACATGGAGGTGACAATATTATGGTTTGGGGATCAGTCTGCTTGAAAGCAGTCGATGATCTCATAAAAATCAACAGAATCATGGATCAAAACAAGTATTACAGCAACCTTGTGATGCACGCATTGCCATCTGGAAAGAGACTGTTTGGTCAGGGATTTTATTTTCAACAACATAACTAGGCTTATGCCGTCGGAGGCGACGGCTGGTGGCAAAATATTGAACCATACAGGTATGATGTCATCATTTGACACGTTCTGATGTCATGATCCTGCAGTTGCACCTAGTTTCATGTCAATTGGACAAATAGTTCCAAAGATATGGCAAAAATGGTGAATTTTATGTGACAAAGCTCCACCTTGTGTCAAAATTTTGAACCAAACAGGTGTAATGTCATCGTGGGACACATCTACAGGTCATGACTTTTCATTTGCACTTGATTTGAGGTCAATCGGACAAATATTTCCAGAGATATGATAAAAAAAGTGATTTTTTTTTTTCAGTTTTTGGCCCCTGGTGGCCAATCTAGAAATTGTAAATTGTCCAAAATCGAATCAGTTCATCCACTTTATGATACTTACATATATGCAAAACTTGGAATTTCTAATTGAAATATTACTGAAGTTATCGTGTTAACACGTAAATCAATTTCTGGCTCCTGGAGGCCAATCTAGAAATCGTAAATTGTCCAAAATCGAATCAGTTCTTCATCTTTATGATACTTACCAAATGCAAAACTTGAAATTTCTAATTGAAATATTACTGAAGTTATTGCGTCAACACGTAGTGCGGCGGCCGGACCAAAAACATAATACCCCCGGAACGCCATTCGGCATTCGGGGATATAATGACCCCAAATACACTTCTAAGTTGTGCAAGAATTCTCAGTTGGTAAGAATCATCTGGTGATATAAAAATTATGACTTGGCCTGCTCAAAGTCCTGACCTTGGGATTTGCATGATACCATGATAAATCTACGGAAGCCGAGAGCGGCCATGTATATATATATATTTTTTTACTGCCGTTTTCTCATGTTAACAAATGATTTTGATATCTCGATACAACAAAGTCCGTTTTCTCGTGATAATGAATTTATTTCGTTATCTCAATATAACAGAAGCTTTTTTGTTTCCGTGGGAAAATTATCATCTCTGATTGCGTGCTGGTTCAGTCCATCATCCTGATTTCAGCCTTCAGATGCCACTGTCTGGTCCAGGTATGTCCCAGCTGGTGAAATGGCAGATCAAGATGTAGGCCTATCCATTGGCATCTAGAGATGGCATCTCTGACAGAAAGACACAATGCAATTTCTGCCTGTGTTAAACCTTGATTGAAGTACATCCTGATGTGTTGATCAATAATGGATTGGGTAACTCCTTGATCTTCCATTTCACCAGCTGGGACACACCTGGACCAGGCAGTGGCATCTGAGGCTGAAATCAGGACGATGGACTGAACCAGCGTGCAATCAGATATGATAATTATCCCACGGAAACAAAAATTCCTGTTATTTTGAGAACAAAATAAATTAACGCGTCATCATGAGAAAACGGACTTTGTTTTATCGAGATAAAAAATAAGTCATTATCATGAGAAAATGGCAGGAAAAATAAGTAAATACATAGCCGCTCTGGGCTTCAGTACAAATCTGTTGTAACATCGAAAAAATTTCTTTGGAATGAACTTCAAACCATATGGAGTGGTTTAAGGAGTGAGGATTTAAAAAAAAAATATGTGAACGCTATGTCTGAAATACAACCCCAATTCTGAAATTGTTGTAAACAAAGTGACAAAGTGTAAATTGTGAATAAAATCAAAATGCAATGACTTTCAGATCACGAGCCAATATCTTATTTACAATAGAACATTGATAACATTTCAAATGTTGTGATTGAGAAATTTTGCATTTTTATCCACAAAATGAGCTTTTCAAATTTTCTGGCTGCAACAGGTGCTAAAGAAGTTAGGACACGGGCAAAAAAGGGCTGAAAAAGCAATATATAAGGGAATCAACTGAAAGAACATTTTGCAAGTAATTAAGTTAACTGGCATCAGGCGTGAAACATGATTTGCTATAAAAAGGGATGTCTTAGAGAGGCTGAGTCGCTCAGAACTAAAGATAGCCAGAGGCTCTCTGACCTGTGAAGGTTTGCGTAAAAAAAATTGTGGAATACTTTAAAAACAATGTTCCTCAAATTGAAATTGTAAAAGCTTTGAAGATCTTATCATTGACAGTGCATATCATCATCAAAAGATTCAAAGAAACTGGAAAAATCTGAGTGAGGGACAAGGCCGAAGATCTTTACTAGTGATCTTCAGGCCCTCAGATGCCACTGCATCACTCACCGGCATGATTCTGTCATTGACATTACTAAATGGGCCCAGGAATAATTCAAGAAACAGCTGTCTGTAAACACAGCCTGCCGTGCCATCCACTGATGCCACCTAAAATTATCATGCAAAATGGAAGCCATTGTTGAGCATGATCCAGAAGCAGCACTGTTTTCTGTGGACCAAGGATCATTTAAAATGGACTGTCGCAAAGTGGCAAAGAGTCCAAATTTGAAATTCTTGTTGGAATTCATGGGCATCATGTCTTCCTGGCTAAAGAGGAGAAAGACTACCACTCCTGTTATCAGCGTTCAGTACAAAAGCCAGCATCTCTGATGGTATGGGGATGCATTAGTGCATATGGTGTGGGACACTTGCATGTTTTAAAAAGCACCATGAATGCTGAAAGGTACATAAAGGTTTTAGAGCATCATATGCTCCCCTTGAGACAGCATCTATTCCAGGGAAGGCCTTGTGTATTTCAGCAGGACAATGCAAAACCACATACTGCAGCTATTACCACGGCATGGCTTTGAGTCCGTGTGCTGAACTGGCCTGCCTGCAGTCCTGATCTTTCATCAATTGAGAACATTTGGCACATAATTAAACAAAACATCCATCAAAGGAGACCCAAAACTCTCCAGCAGCTGGAAGCCTGTATTAAACAAAAGTGGGATCAAATTCCAAAGGCTAAACACAAGAAACTTGACTCCTCAATGCCCAGACGCCTCCAGTCTGTGTTAAAAAGAGGAGGGGATGCTACACCATGGTAAACAGGCCCCTGTCCCTGTCTTTTTTGAGACCTGTAGCAGCCATCAAATTTGAATTGAGCTCATTTTGTGGATGAAACTTTAAAATATATCAATTTCAACATTTGCTGTTATCACTGTTCAATTGTGAATAAAATACTGGCTGTTGTGATTTGAAAGTCATTGCGTTTTGATTTTATTCACAATTTACACTTGTGGGTTGGGGTTACAATTGGGGTTGTATTTGTTCTGGGGTTCTTTGTTGGTTTCAGCACCATGCTCAGTGCCTTGTAATAATAATGGCACCTTTGGTAAATATGAATGAAAGTTATCAGAAGTTGAAGCCTTCATTGTTTATCCTCTTGGTTTTAAATTAAAAATATTATTGCATGTGTTTAAAATTTTGCCGCCTCCCTTTGCCAAGATAACTGCTGAGTCCTCCTCTATGGGGTATAATGAGTTTGGCGTAGACATGACAAGAGAATTGAGACCATTCCCTCTCAAAATTCCTTGGTCCCCATTTATTCGCTCTCTTTTTACTTGTAGTTCGTTGCACAGATTTTTTTGGATTTCGATCAGGGGCCTGGAATGCTCTTCCAGGTAGTCAACGCTCGCCGGTAGGTTCTCCATCACCATGTCCACGTAGATGTTAGTATCTTCAAACGGCTCTTTGTCAGCTGGTGTCTCTTCCCTCTTAACAGGAGCTCGCGACAGTGTGTCGGCCGTCCACAGGCATTTTCCTGGGACATGAGAGATGGAGTAAGAATAGCACATGAGACGCATCCTGAAGCGTTGGATCCGAGGAGTTAGAGCATCCAGGGCTTGGGACCCCAGAAGACTCAGGAGAGGCTTGTGGTCCGTCTCCATCAGGAAATGTTTTCCAATGAGGAAGTTGCGGAACCTCTCACAGGCCCAGGTCAGCCCCAGAGCCTCCTTCTCCACTTGTGCGTATCTCTGCTCCGTAGCTGTGAGAGACCGTGACATGTAGGCTATTGGCCTCCATTCCTCTTCCCATTTCTGGAGAAGAACTCCTCCCAACCCGTACGACGACGCGTCTGCTGAGACTTTGCTCTCCCTGTTGAAATTGTACATTGCTAGCACTGGTGTAGACGTCAGTGCATCCTTTAAATCTTGAAAGGCTCGCGCCTGGTCGACACCCCACACCCAGCAGTTCTTTTAGGACAGGAGGTCACGGAGAGGCTTATCTCTCTCAGCCAGCCGTGGCATGAACCTCCCAAGTTGGTTCGGCATTCCGAGAAAACTTCTCAACTCTGTAGCATCAGTCGGCTCCGGCATCTTTCTTACTGCCTCAGTCTTGCCTGGGTCTGGGCTGATGCCACTGTTGGAGATCACATGGTCTAGAAATGTCACCTCTGACTTCGACAGTTCACACTTATCGACATTCAGAGTGATGCCTGCCTCCTGAATCTCCAGAGTGGCATGCAGGCGAGCATCATGCTCCTCCTGTGTTCGGCCCCATACCAACACATCGTCCATGTGGCAAACAACACCCTCCAGCCCTTCTGTGACCTCTGTTACCATTCGGTTCTAAAAGTATTCAGGGGCGGAAGCTATTCCAAAGAGTAGCCGCTTGAAATAATAGCGCCCGAAGGGTGTGATGAAAGTTGTCAGTTTCGCTGAATCGGCTGTTAGGGGAATTAGCCAAAACCCCGTATTTGCATCCAGCTTACTAAAAATTCTGGCTCCAGCCAGCATCCCCAGTGTTTCCTCCACTGACGGCAGGATATACTTCTCCCTACACACTGACTTGTTGAGTTTGGTGAGATCGACACATATGCATACAGCACCTGTTTTTTTGGGCACCACCATGATGCCAGCGCACCAGTCTGTTGGCTCTTCAATTCTGCTTATCACCCTGAGTTGTTCCATGCGGGACAGTTCTTGCTTGACTTTGTCCAGTAGTGGCAATGGAATCCTCCTTGGTGTTTTTAATGAGAAAGGTTCAGCCCCTGGTTTCAGCTTGATGTTGTACGGCTGCCGCACCTCTCCGAGCCCAGTGCATAATTTTGGGTAGTTCTCCTTTAATGTCTTCATAGTGACACTGTCTAGACGTCCAACAAGCCCCAGCCTGCAGCTCACAGATATCCCCAGCAAGGCAGTATGCACATGACGAGCGACATAAACATCCTCCATCTCCTCCTTCTCACCTCTCCTCAGCAGCAGGCGGGCGACGCCCACAACCTCAAGCGGGCTCCTCCCTAGTCCCAGGAGTGGCTTTGTCGCCTTTCTGAGTGTGGGCGGATTGTCTCTGTATGTGCTCTTGAACACTTTGTGTGGCAAAACGGTGACATCGGAACCCGTTTCGATTTTGAACATCACACTGCTCTGATTAGTGTCAATTTTGACCATCCACGGGTCACCGTCTGTCGTACCACTGCCGAGGAAGATCTCCTCCTCATCCTCTTCGTCCCCTGCAACTTCATGCACAGATTTAGACTTGCACACACGCTTAAAATGTCCCTTCCTCCCACAAGCGTGACATTTCACCTCATGAGCAGGACAATCACGGTTTGAATGGGATGGAGAGCTGCCACATTTCTGACACACTGATTGTGCACCCCTTTCACTGCTGTAGCGAGTACTGTGGGACTTGTTTGTTTCGCTATTAGCATAGTTAGGTCTGCTTTTAGCAGTCTTTAAGTTGCTCTTGAACAATCTGTCAACAGATTTAGCATCACTTGCCTCTGAATTGGTGTCCCCTCGCAAATAAGACTGCTGCCTCTTCACCTCCTCGCTCTGCCGTGCCATTTGTATGGCTTTTTCCAGGGTCAGATCCGCGTCCAACTGCATGCCTTCAGACAGCCCTTTGTCCTGCAGTCCGACGACAATTCTGTCTCTGATCAGTTCATTGTGTAGCACCCTATAGCTACAATGCTCTGCCAGCGCATATAGTGCAGTGACAAACGAATCCACACTCTCCCCTTCCTTCTGATAGCGCACATTAAACTTGGCACGCTCGTAAATAACGTTTTTCCTGACAACAAAGAAGTTTTGAAGTCCCCCTCGCACTCCTTGGTATGTGCGCCGTTGAACCTCTGTCAGATTCAACCCACGGAGGATATCATCAGCCTCCTCACCCATGCAATAAATCAATGTGTTTACTTGATTTTCTTCTGAGCTAGCATTTAGGTTACTTGCCAGGCGAAATCTTTCGAATCTCTTGATCCATTTGTCCCACTCCTGCGGTTTTGAAAAGTCAAAGGACTCCGGTGGCTGGATGTTAAACGTGGCACACGGTCCCGCGGCGACTACCGGTCCCGCAGCCCTCTGTGTGCCCAGCACCGCAGCTCCATTCGCCGGCGGCGGAGCTCCTTCCTCCCCGTTGCTCATTTCGTCTTTTTCTCTTTACCTCCATGTACAAAAGATCCTCATCACACACTCCACGTCAACTACAGCACTTCTGACACCATGTCGTGTTACTGAATAACGCAAACGTGAGTCCAACTGTACTGTTAACCGTGGATATCATTTATATAGCTTTCGCCGAATATCCTAACTCTCTCTCTCCTCTACTGTCGTGTCTGCCCCCCACCAGGCGCACCTGGTGACGTCACCGCACAGCGACACTGTAGCCTTTCTGTCATAACACAATCACACCTCAGTACACACAGTAACGGTACAGAGGGGAAATCCAAAAAAAGAAAAAAAAGTCCAAAAACAGACAGGGGTTCAAAAACCAAAAAGCACAGGCAACAGTACCAAAACGTGAGGCCATGGGAGAGTAGAGTGTCCGTAATCCAAATTCCAAATGCCAGGGCAGCAATGCGCAATAATCTTGGTCGGGCAGAAAATGGGCAATAATAAACAGGAGCAAACAAATCCAAGCAGGCAAAGACGGAATTTGATATCAGACAGAAGGGCGTCGCAGAATCACAAGCAAATCATTGGCGTACAAGGGGCTTGGTTCAGAGAAAAGTTGATCAACAGTTTGACGAGAACGATAAATACACAAGGATGAACTAGGCAGGGCAACAGGTGCGAGGAATAATCTAAACATTAACTGAGAGGGGAAAACACGAGGTAATTAAACAATACAAAATGGGAAACAATGACCAAGGCTAGATTGCACAGGACATCCTTAAACAACAACGGCTCCATTCAAGGGGTCTCATTCATGAAACATGAGCAGAATGAACTTGTGTGTAAACTGTTCGCAGACGGAAATTTACGTGCAACTCCGCATACATCAATATTTTAGTAGCTCCGATCTTTTCGTAGCTACTAACAATATATACACATGCTGCTGACCACATGTAGTGCTTGTGTAAATTTAAAGGGGACCTAACATGCTGATCCTTCTTTTAATACATATTAGTAATGTTATAATGTTGGTTGTCCATGCTCACCCTCTGAAAAGTTTCTAAGCGTAAGATACAGGGAATTTGCCATAATCCAAGAACTTGATTTTGTGAGCGTGATTTCCTCTCTGAACATCTCCTCCCGAGATCTTCACGAGATCTGGGTAAAACCTGACGTCAGGTTGTGCCGTCCAATTAGTACAGACCAGGAAAGAGCTAACCACTGCGCTGGACCTGCCCACACCGGAAACTATTCTAGCAGGCACTAACAATGGCAGATCATACTATGCCTTCGTAGCGTCTACACTTTTGGAAATACAAAAGAAGAACCACAGGTCATTTGAGGTGCAATTTTGTCAGCATCTCTCCCAAAGCTACTTGTCCGTTTACTTTTGGACGTGAAAAAAAAAAAATTCTCTTCCAAAAGACGATGCCACCAGAAATCAGTGGATAGCTTTTTTTGTTTGCTGGCGGCAAACAGCTACGGCCAAAGGGAACATTAGCTATTTGTGCTCAGCATTTCACCAAAGACAGCTTTGTCAATAAAGGATAAATAGACACAGGATAAGCGTTTCAGCTGCTTCTCAAACCTGAAGCAGTTGCATCGATCAAGCGCTTGGAGCCACAAGCTGTAAATTACCATATTACAGCAAATAATGTAAGTGAAGCTAACGTGTTACGAATGGCTAGCAGGACCGCTAGCGATAGTTAGCACTAACAATTCGCCTCAAACGCAGGCTTTGTAAAATATCTGAAGATAAAGCCTGTATCTGTTGCGACTGTCCGTGACTCACAGACACAGAGGCTGTAAGTTGCTTTTACTGCATAAGCCAACCTGACGTGATAGCCAGTTGATTGTGGCTGTAGTACAGCAGCTAACGTAGCCAAGTTACTGTTGCTAATGTTTGTGTCCTGATTATGCAAGAGTGATATCAGGGGAAATTCTACAGAAAGTGTGTGAACCTCATTTGAAGCTAACTTTAAATACTTTTTTGGAATTTGGATGCTTGGTACAATTGTTCACAGTAACAGAACTTGCTGTCTGTAAAACCTGTATTGCAAGGGTTTGTCTCTGTGGTTATGACCACTCGGTTAGCAGCTACTGCATGTTAGTTTGCATGTCGTGCTAATTAAAAATGCTCCTGGTTAGCGTATATGCAGTAATTCTGATCGGTATGCTTGTGTTACTTCGGTAAGCATCAATGTGGCAGTTTCATCATAACGCTGCCTGATTGTAGCCACTACAGTTAGTGATCGCTTCACTTATCCATGACTGGGATCAGCCAGATACTTCACAAATGTCTGAACAAGCTCCCTGGTGCTACCATGAAAGCAATGCGAAACGCGGAAGCTCTGCCAATTTACAAATTATTTCTCTGCACTACCTTGACATAATTTCATCCCCCTTTAGAAATTGTCGTGGCGAATAAAAAGCCTAAAACGCAAGAGATTAAATAGGTAATTCTTTCCTGTAGAAGTGATCAATTCACTTGCTCCACATAAGCAACTTGTCCGCGGTAATGGGACTTATGGTCTGCAAAACCTGTATTACGTTCATAACATAACCGAGCTCTCTCTAGCTGTCGCGTACTATCCATAAAGCTGCTTTCACATCAGACACGAAACACATTTTTCGCCGGACAAATTAGCCTACATTCAAAGTCAATGCAAAGGCGTGAATACATGTCATAGGCATGTCAAGCAGCTTTCACACCGAAAGCGAAACTAATTTTTTGCGCGACAGATTAGCTGCATTCAAAGTCAGTGCAAAGACGCGAATACAGGCGTTATATGCGCGTTAAGCAGATTTCACACCGGACATGTGTAATGTGAATATAGGCCACTAGATGGCAGTATTTACCTTTTTTTTTTACTCAGCTCAGACTGGAGCTATGTTTGGACATGTTTCAGACATGTCTGGGGCAAGTCCCCGAAAATTAAAAAAAAAGGGTCTAAATGTGGGTGGGGTCTGCAAAAGAGTATATAACGAGTAGAATTGAGACAGTAAAGTAGTAGGAGAAATTGCAAGGAGAAGGATACATGTGACCAGACCTGTCATTTCTGTTCAAGACCTGTGAAGTTTCTTTTGTGGATTTTTGCCTGTGTTTGAGCATTTTCCTCACCCAGGACATCACCAAGCCACCCCACCAAAACAAGGGACTGTAAATATTTCTGTTTTTGTTGTAAATCAATCTTGGTCTTAGTTGTAGATAGTAGATTAGTTAGTTGTTATTGTCTGTTTAATCAAATGTGTTTAAGTTTTAAATTGTGTCTGTCATCCCTTGCTGTTGCTGTTGTGTTGTAAATTGTAATAACAAATTGGGGCCATAACACACGAAACAAATTTTTCGCGCGACAGATTACATTTAAAGTCATTACCGCTTATCAGCTACTGCATGTTAGTTTGTGTGCCCTGCAAATTAAAAATGCTCCTGGTTAACTTACATGCAGCAATTATGATCAGTATGCTTGTGCTACTTCAGTAAGCATCAATGTGGCAATTTCATCATTACGTTGCCTGATTGTAGCCACTACAGTTGAAGCTAACCGGAGAGGTGCTGTATGTGTCTGCCGAGTTTGGCTGCAGTTAGACCAGACGTAGATTTTGCAGAGCTTGGGGTGCGTTTTTGGGAGCTTATGAAATGATCGCTTCACTTATCCATGACCGGGGTTAGCCTGATACATCTCCAATGGCTGGGCAAGCTCTCTTATACTACCGGTGAAAGCAATAGGGAAGCGCACAGGCTAACGTGTTCGGTATAACAAACGCTGCATTGCCATCAATTCAATATTAAATTCTTTCCCGTTAAAGCGATCGATTCGCTAGCTCCACATAAGCAACGGTTCACGCAGACGGAACTTACGGTCTGTAAAACCTGTATTATGTTCATTACATAACCGGAGCTCTGCCTAGCTCTCGCACGCTATCCATAATGCACCCATTTTCTGCGAGGAAAAGCTGGTCATTCCGAAGCAATAAGTAAACCATTACCAAAGGCAATTTCCGAAAACGCCGTTTAGCTTGGAGCTTTCGCCCCTCTGTCATATACCAGCGCGGAAGCTGTTCATTTCGCCATGCTAACAACACACCACAGCTATGCACTGGAACCAGCAGGTCCTAATACACACCGAAGCAGTCCATAAGCTGTTCGTCCACTTTTAGCTGTCCCTCACTGTCCATGTTTCAGTCTAAACTCAGACCCACCTGATTTCTACGATCTCCGGTCTACAATTAGGCATGTGGACCCGCTCTACAAATGTGTCTATATGGGGTGGATTCTAGCTTTGCCAGCATCCTAACTACGGAGGAGTAAAACCACTGTACATTATTCACCAACTGTTGCCGTAGCAAACTGTAGCCGATAGCAAATTCGCTGCCAGACTTTTGCACTGCGTCCTCCACTTTTGCCATTGCGTTTATTCGAACAAGTTAATTTCATAAGATCTATACACATGTACTGCGTTTTATAGCAGAATTTCCCCGCTGATTCCTTAGCTCAGATGGCAGGCGCGTCTCACGTTTCACTGTGAAACTGCATCGTCTTGCCTAGATCCGCCCTCCACAGAGCTGGCCAGTCAGAAAAAAGTGGGCACATGGGGAGTGGGGGAAATAACGGAAGAGCCACCTCAATGAGGCATTTCAGACAGAGACTACTATGGACTACAAATGAGCTCAGCGGGCGGAGTTACAGATTAGTTTGGAAAGTGGAAAGATTCATTCAGTAGAGTTAGGAGCCTGTGCAGAATAATTTTACCCAAATGTGCAAGTTAGTATATTTGTTATTTACAGGATTTGTGCATTAGTAAGGATTCATTGATAAACTACACAAAACATACTGTGTTAGTGTGATTAGTACTTAATTAGTAATTAGTGGTGAAGGAAGTAAACGAGGCATGAGGGAACTTGTGAAACATTGAAAACTTCCAAAATTACCTGAAATGTGACAGGTCGCAGACGGGGGTGTGCACTGGCAAAGACCTCGAAGCACAAGACATCACAGATTGAAAAAAATGTCCATAAACTGCCTAATGATACATACTGAATGCATGAACTAAACAAATCAAGTGGAAATAAACATAAAACCAGAACAGGCAGAACACAGATCATAACAACATCTGTATGAAATAAACATTTTCTTTGTTTTTTGAGTCACGATTGCTGTATCTTTTCTGACGCCTCCTGATTAAAACCCAAAAGGTCACAAGGGTCGTTTGGCCCCAGTTTCTTGGTCTGTGTACATACTGAAAATCAAGATTAAGCGGGCTTTTGGCTCTGCTCTATGGGAGATTTCTGTCCACTCTGGGCTTGCCTTAAGATACCTGTGTTACCATTTCTCAAGTGTACTGCCTAAGTCAAACTCCCCACCTGCCACCATTCGTATAATGGGTAGAGCCCGGGGCGAGCTGGATGCTTGATGCCAGTAGTGAAAGCCCACCACTCAGGATAAGTGACAAGTATTCCAGACTAGAGTCAAACTCATCAGGGTCTTCACTCCCTGCTGACTGTCTAGCCTGTGTCCTTGACTGTGGTTTGACTAGATAGTAGGTAGTAGGTAGGGACAGCGGGGTCTCGTCCATCCATTCATGCACGTTACTGATAAGATGACGAAGCATTTTGCTACCTTAAGGCCCTGTCACACTCTAGCGTATAGAGCCAGCGTATGAGGAACGTATCGAATATTTCGAAAAATTGTTTACACGCACAACTTTTCAGCGTATGAGGTCGATTTTTGGTTAATGACCGTTAGAGTAACGTGAGACTAGCGTACCGTCAGCGTATGAGTAGCGTATGTGAGCGTACCTCCGACGTATGACAAACGTATGCGGAACGTCAGCCTAACGTGTGAGGAGCGTACACAGCGGGGGGGGGGGGGGGAGGGGGGTATAAAATGTGGCAGCGCGCGAATTCGTCATTCCACCAGTAGACTTCAAGCTGTCAAGATGCATAAGTTGAGTACGTTAGACTGTCGTTAGAACTACCATCATAACGTTAGCCATTCGTTAGACGCACGTCAGACACACGTTCATTATACGCTCCTCTAACGCTAGGTTTCCTGACCCACTCAATTTCAACGTATGAAAAGCGTACTCGACGTATGAGTAACGTACCTTCAGCGTACCTCTAGCGTGTTCAGCGTATGAGGAAGGTATGAGGAGCGTAAAATTCATACGTCGGCATACGCTGAAAATTTTTGTGCATGTTCAAAAAATTTTTTGGCCGTCAGCGTACATCAGCGTACACTGACGTACCCCGGCGTACTAGAAACGTATTCCAGCGTACACCTAGCGTGTTTCAGCGTATGTCAGCGTATGCCAAAAAAGTCCATACGTTCCTCATACGCTGGCTCTATACGCTAGAGTGTGACAGGGCCTTTAAGAGAGTCATCGTTCCTCCATTGTTTACCAGCACTTTAATGAATTTCTTTGACATTCAGAGCACTTGCCAGAAATCACAACATGTCAACATCTGCCGTGGACCTTTGTGATGCTTTGTTTAAATTAAATGGTTGGATTCCCCTAGTCTGCGCCAGTTGTAAATCAGCTGCTTGGCGCCGGCTGTGGTGATGTGCCGGAACAGCTATGCAAACATCTGCTGGTGTTCGGCAGCAGATGAAAGGGCACGGGGTGACGCCTCGCACAGCTGCGGCTTGCATCCGGCCCCACTTCGCTCCCCAGTCCTCCGATCCAGCCAAGTCTACCCTTATCCCAGAGTTACAGATCTGACATGCCAGCTCGCCTTACCTGCCTTGTTCTACAAACCCCAATTCCAATGAAGTTAGAATGTTGTGTAAAATGTGCATAAAAACAGAATACAATCATTTGCCAATCTCATAAACCCATATTTTATTCACAATAGAACTTAGACAGCATATTAGATTTTGAAAGCGAGACATTGTATCATTTCATGAAAAATATTAGTTTTTTCTTGCTATTGGCCAAGGGGAAATTTTTTTTCTGTTGGACTCCTACTCCCTCAAATGCCCTAAAAAGCATCACAAAGAAATGAGGTTTTAGTGCGAAAGAAAAAAAATCTGTCTAATTTTGGCATCTTAGCCTAACTTTGCTTCTACTCTCCATTTTTTTGTTTGCCACTTTTCTGATTTGTCTTACTTCAAATTGCTATGCAGCCAAAGTTGACTGTGACCAAATGACATGCCCAGTTGCTCAACACAGAACTTAAGTGCTAGTTCAGGCTGGCATGGAATTTAGTCCGAGTCATAAGCCCCTTCCTGTCCAGTCATTCTTGACTTCAGCATCACCCAATTACTAAGCTTTAATAGGCTGTGTTTATTGATTTCCCCTGCTTAGTATCTTCTCCATCACTCCAACTCTGTCCAACTGCAGATCTACATCTTGTCTATCTCATCTCCCGAGCTTCCTTCCTTCTCAGTGGCATCATTCGTTGTAAGCAGCATTTGCTCATATTGTGTGTATTAATTTCATTGTCCTGAGTCTCAGGCTGAACAGGGGAATTTATAATCTGAAGGTCTGTATCATCCTTGCTCAGATTGTTCCAGAGCATATGGAGCTGCTTGTTCCAGAGTGTCACCACCTACCACAAAGACATGTCGCTCTGTAATAAATGGTTAATTCTGATGCATGTCCTGCCTTAAGTAAGATCATGGCAAAGTTGGCTAGTTTGAAAAACATGCATTACGTGCAATTATGTTCAACCTCATCACAGGTCAGGAGCAATTAATCTTACCATCAGTCAATGCACCAACCTCATTATTATCCCAGCAGACATTTCTCTCAGGTCATCTCAATTCTGACTGAAAAATGTGAGAAAATTGTAAATAACTGCATTTACAATTTAGATGAGTTAATATATAGTTGCAACCTCCATTGCTTAATAAAACAATACCAGCACTCTGCCTGTGGGGATCCACGGGTTCTATTTTATGTAACTTCGTCTTTATATTATAGTGAACAATGCACCATTATGATGTGCAGACACGCGCCCGGTGGAATCTAGCAATGGGAGGTCAGAGACACACGCACTCAGCTATTATAATATAGATGACAAATTGTAATGCTCAATTTATTTGGATTTTCCCAACCATTGATGACACTTGGTTCACAGAAAGAGTGGTATGTAATTCTGAACAATATCATCATCATGTAAGACATCTGAGTTTAATAAGAGTCTTGAAGATAATGCAGTATTGTAAATAAATGCAGTAACTCAGTAATAGGTTTTTGCACATTGAACATGTGCCATGGGCCCACTGCCCCTGTTTCCCTACAATAGTCATGCATGTGGCTGAACACAACATCTGAGTGCACCCGTATAAATTTGTTTCTTGCCTTGTGGTTCTGTTTATTGATCATGATCATTATTTCAGAAATTAGTTTCAAAAAGACACATATCAATGGTTTACTGCAAGAAAATGTTGTACCATAAAAGTTTTTATTCACAGATAAATGTGCATATGTCCTCATAACGTAATTGAAGTGAATATTCCTGAGGAGTCACTAATTTGGCAAAATATACTATATAGTTGGCTAGTATCTCTGCACACATTTTATTTCCGTATTGTCTGAAATCAACATGTATACTATATTAGCGTAAATAATGTACATTTGTAAAATATTTATATTATGGCAATTGTCAATGTACAGTCTATTTGCTCTAAGAAGAAACGCTGATTATGAAAACTCATGCAGTCCCTGAAGGGATTTGTAATAGAACCATAAAAAGAGTGTCCTTATCTCACCCTGAGTGAGCTCCTGCACAAGTTGGCCGTAGGAGGTTCCCTGGAGGCCGGTGGGTTGCTGGGGTGAAATGTTGACCAAAACAGTGGGGAGCGTGGAACTTAAAGCAATTAAAGCCTGTTGTGGCCTCTGCACTTCTCATTTCCCACCACAAAACTGAGCATGATCCTGAGCCCCCCAGCTGCGCAGGTTATTGATCTTCTTGAAAAAGGTCAGCATCTCAGCCTGCTGTAAAGCCTGCCACTCAGCTGACCTCACTGTAATATGATTTGCTGATGACTATTGTGCTGCTGTTTGAAATACCTTATACAACTGCAGACCTGTGAGCAAAAAGTACTTAAGTCACATTTTGCAAAAAATGAGCTAATGCCAGTATTAAAAGCCACAAAGGCCAGAGAACCATCTGATACCAAGGATTTCTCAGAAGACGTACTCAAGTCCTGTTTATTGGTGTTGCAATTGTCAAATTCACAAAACTATACTGCAAGAAATATCCAAGTCCATAAAAGCTCATGACTGTGCAATCAAAATCCTAGAATATTTCATGTGACTAGCAGTGAAAATGGCTACCATGGAGGCTGGAAATTTGCCTTCAACTGTTAAAGGGCATCTAAAGTCAATTCTTAGACGGGACATTGAATGTCCAATGTTTGCACACAAATCATTTCCTTTTGTTGACATCTTGCATTATCACATTATCAGTTTCATTCTTATCAACCAATGTTTTGTGTGCATGCGTAGATAATCCTTCTATTTCATTTCGTTTGCGCAGGTGCGGCTCGTTGATTGGCCGTTTAACAACAATAATGGGAATCGACTTTAGATGCCCTTTAAAAGTACTCAACTACTCAAGCACAATACTAGCCATTTAGTAATGAACTTAAAGGGGAACTCAAGGATAATGCATCATGCTGTTTTATACAAACATAATTAGTAAATAAATGTCTAATTTTTGTTTTCAAAGACTCGATAAATGAGGTTTTATTCCCCCCAATTAGCTGTAATCTGCTACAACGGTCGCGTGATAATGACGAAATGTCGCCCTTTGCCCAGAGGTATGCACTGTTATTGTTTTGGATAGTGTGATTGTCCCAGTCCATTATTTGATGACAAATGATCGTTCAATATGGTCCATTGTGTTGTGATTCTGGTTTTGCCTCGCCATGTCCTGACTGCCATATGTGTATTTTGATCATTGCCATGTCTGACCATTCTTAGAATTATGTATTGTGTATTTGGTTGCTTTTCATTTCATGCATTGTCTTAGTTTTGATTTTTCCATGTTTTACTTTTAGCCATAGTCTTATTCCAGTCCACGTTTTGATTTTCCATGCATTGCACTTTGTCTCCCCCTGTCTAGTCTTTGCTCTTGTCTTTGTTCAAAGCCCCAGTAATGCGTGCCACTCTTTTGGGTGATTTAATGGTTTCTTCGCTGCTGCATTTCAGTGGAATCTCCGCATCTTCTTTTGGCTTTCCTTTCTCTTAGTATCTGTGCACAGTAGAACTCCTTGACCGGAGCTGTTTCATTGTCAATAGGTTTGTCCCGTGATCCTTGTCCGCGCTTTGGCTTCTGCCAAATTCATGTGATTAGGTTCTTCCTAATGTGTTGCTCCCTTGTAATCAGTCTCACTGCTTCCACCTGTGTTCTGATATCATGTGACCTCCCTGAAACGTATATTAGATGTCTCTTCACAGCACTGCTTTGTCAGATCGTTCTCTTATGCTTACCTGTGCCACGTTCATTTCGCCTTGTACCCATTGTGATTATCTTTCTGACTGGACCGTCCTTTACTATCGATTTTTGCCTACTCCCTGTACTTTGCTGCCTTCTTGTGTTTTGAAACTTTTTCGTCTGACCCTGATTTTTGTGCTTGGTGCCCTGGTGACGATTCTGGATTTCCCCCATTGGATTCCGATTTTGGATTGTGGACTCTGTACTGTTGCCTGCTCTGTTGGGGGGTTTCCCCCTTCAGAAATAAAGCCTCCTTTTTGTATTTTTCTGTTTCTCGCGTGCGGTCCATCACGTAAATCCTCACACATTGGCGAGAGTGTTTTTAACTAGCATCACATTTCCAGCCGTTCTCACAGATGAGTGATGAACTGGCTTTAAGCAACAGACAACAAATGTGGAAATATCTGGTAATTAATGTGTAAATATTCCATAACGTCAAAATGCCGTTTCATAAATGTTACATGCGATCGATGCATATTTCAATATTGCCGATACTTTGTTTACCTTCCCACTCAGCGTCAGTTGCACTCTCACGACCATCACTTCTGTAGCTATAGTTAGCTGAGCACATCTAAGAAAACCATAACGATATAGAAGTACTAGCTAGGTAGTTGCATCAGAAAATGTCAAAGTAAATTCAATATGAAACCGAAACAGAAAATCTGGCCCTGGAATATCGGCGATAGTCAAAAACACATTTCTGGGATGATATACCTGTCATCTGCTCAGCATCTGATATAGACTGATAAGTAACAGAATCAAACCGTTAATATTGAAGCAACCTTGCATATTTCAGAAAGTACGCCACACCATCTTGCGCAACTAGCCAAATGGCCATATTGAAAGATCATTTGTGATCAAACAATGGACTGGGACAATCACACTATCTAACACAATAGCAGCGCATACCTTTGGGCGAAGGGCCATAGAAGGGCGACGTTTTGTCATTATCACGCGACCGTTGTAGCTGACGACAGCTAATGGGGAAGGAATAAAACCTCATTTATCTAGTCTTTAAAAACAAAAATTCAACATTTTATTTCACAACATTTATTTACTAATTACGTTTGTATAAAACAGCATTATGCATTATTCTTAAGTTCCCTTTTAAGTCTAGGTAGTTAGTAGAAAAGAGTACTTATGATCAAAACTAATTTTCATATTCACTTTACAATACATGAGTATTTTTCCACAAAAAAAAGGGTTCATCAGCTCTCAATAGCCTCTGGAAATAGCAATGGGCTCCATGGTGTGCTACCATTAAAAATATATATATTATTTTTATTAATTAATTAATTAATTAATTAGTTTATTTATTTATTCAACCTCCAATAAGGAGAATATACATCTATACAGTACAATAAATAAAAATATTCATTAAGAAAACATGTTAGTAAAAATTACATTAATAGTACTGTGCAATCACACAGTCACCTTAAAATAGTTTTTGATTTCCATGACCTGTTAAGGATCCATGAAGTCATTACATTGCTGCAGTAGGCCAAATTATACCCATGTACATGATTCTACAGCAGCCATATCAGTCTAAGTTACCTACGTTCTACATTTACATCTGTACACTTGTTTAAAAGGGATGTTTTGTGCAGACCAATTCTCAGTTCTGGCTACGCCACTGTATACTGAATTTATCCCACAATTTAATCGCTGTTAGACCGCATATGGAGAGAAACCGTGTCTTCAGTTGCCAATTATGATAATTGGAAAACGCGTCAAGGAAAGGAAAAAGATTGAGAGCTAGCTAACTAACCCCGCCCCCCACCCCAAATTCGATCTGTGCCACTGCCAACATCATTAAGTGCAATAAGAGCATTCTTTCTGGACCGCACAAGAAGGAACGTCAAAGAGTACAAAGAGAACTCTGGCGGCGAATGAAAAATAAAACTAAGTCTGCAGATTGAGCCCGGAAAATTGATGCACTGAAAACAGGTGGTGGCACCTTCCATTATTAAAACATGACCATAAGTGTAGCTTATTCTTTAGTCCTATATGACAAAAATTAAGCACGTTTTAGGAACTGTTTTGCCGTTTCATTCACGTATAGGAGATTAGCACCTTTCATATTTATGAACCTGTATGTTTACGTGGTTTCAGTAGCTTTAGTCACGATAAACACTTTTAGTCATTGTAAATGTCAGCTTCTAAAGTCTACCCACCAGCTTCACCACTACTAAAAGCCGGGGTAAGCCTTGAAAGCCGGCGTTTACCAAGATTATGAAAGCTACTGAAAACACGTAAACATACAGTTCCGCCTGTAACAATGAGGATGCAGTATTTTAGCAAGATCTACTATTATGCTGCTTGGTAAAAAGCAACACTGTGTTACAAAACTGAATGAAAAGTTGCGTTTAGGGAAATTTAGGCAGTACAGCTGACTTACTTGTCGAGGAGAAAGCTGGCAACTTCAGCGTCCCTTATAAAATCTTTCTCCTTCATTAGCTCCTACCACCTGGGGAATGCTAGCCCAATGTTCACCCTTGTTTTTTGAGCGCGCCGGTAGCGCTGCCTTTTCAATTCTCTTTTTCGTTTTTTTTTTTTTTTTGGGGAATGAGGATTCCGTCTCCTGTGCTGCTGCTGCATATCTATGGTCCTGCAATTTCCTGCGGTAGTACTGATTTTCTGACTCCGTGATAGCCTCCCTTCCTGATTTCCTCCGGTGTCTCAATCACTCTGCACTGGCTGGCAGGGCAAACGCGTATTTATTCCACGTTTGGAGCTATTTGTCCCTTGCCAGCGGTAACAGTTTCAAGATGGCTGACTGTCATGGCGCTCTCCTACCAGCTTACCGGTCCAATGTAGAAACAAGTCTAAAATTCTTCGTTTACGTGAATATATCAGATTATTAGTGGAGGTCATAATACACCAATGATAACCATTACAGAAACATTAAAATTATCTTGGTAATTGCAAACACTGTTAATTTAGGGCAGCTGTGGCATAAACCTTACATTGGATGGAAGTCTAATAAATTTGTTGAGCACTGCATATATATATATATGTCATAGTATCTGCCCTGTTGTGATTCTAACTGCCATTTGTTTCCCAAGTGGTTTCGTTTTTGCAACAGCCTAACAGCCTATGGTGGAAGTATTAAAAGTATTAAAGGGAATCCCGGCTGGGCGTTGCTACAGTAACCTCACCCAGTTGCCAGGAAATGGCTTTACCTCCCATGGGGGCCTCTACACCACAGGCAGGAGGCAAAGCTGTGACTATGCCCTTTGGGAACAAGGTGTGAACAACCAACAGCCATACAGATGCTCGTAACTTTCCCAGGAGGTAGGCCCTGCTCTGTTACCGACATGGATGACCGCAGACTGAGCCACTACGGTGTTCCCAGGGACACGGCACAGATATAAATTCCACATTCAGTTATTGCACAGGCATGTATGTTATCTGCACTTGGATGGTAAAACCCAACCATTTCAATCCACATGTGGGCGCAATGCCATAGCTTGAGAATAAAAGAAACCAGGTGTGTGCACAGAGAGCGTAAACCCAGAGGTAAAGGGGTGAGGTCAACGCCATACTGCTAGACAAGGACTGCAGTAATTGTTTCCCTTTAATTTAAAAGTTTTTCTACTGCAGCCTTGAGTGAGTGTGAATTTCAGACTTCAGGACTTTATTCTGTGTAATTCATCTTCATGTTCTATTTGGTTCTGAAATTGTATTTTTATTTCTTCAGAGTGCGATGAGGAAAAAATGCAGCTTTTGGAGCAAGATGCAATCCTGGAAAATTATGAAGACACCATCACAAATCACACAGATGAGGTTACATTTACTTCAGATTCCATTCCTTAATGAAGTTCTTGATTGGAAGCATGTGCACCTAAACAGTACAGGCTCTGGCACAGTTGTCATGTGCACGTTACCCAGTTTGCTATAAGTATTTGCCCCAAACTGAGAGCCCATGGGCATGGCGGTCTTAAAATGAGTTGTGGTCACGTGCATTGATGGCATGTTGCTATATCGAGGCAGACAGCATTTATTATAATAATAACAATTATTATAACTTTTTATGCAAACAATACCTTGAGGTAGTTTCCAGTCGCCTCCATTTTGAAAGTCATGATAAGTTGATAGACAAGCACAAACGAGTAGGAAGGATAGGGGAATAGATTGCAATCAATTTGTTTGTGCTCGTCAATCGACTTATCGTGACTTTCAAGATGGAGGCAACTGGACTGTTTGCATAAAAAGTATTTTTTACTAAACTACCTGTGCATTTTCAAAGTTCTCAGTGCCTCGTTTTAAATGTCAGGGCTGTCGGAATTCTACCAATGAAGTGTGGAGCTACTTTGAGCCTTGTTAATGATGAAAAAATAGCAATTTCTTTGCATGGAAACGCTATGCCCAGTTCACGACCATTGTAAGCCTGATGGGAGCTTCGGCTAAAAAGCTATGTATTTAGAAATGTTGCGTGCGTACGGTGGTGGTGTATTCGACAAAAGTTAGTACTCGTTATCATGCTTCAATACACCCCAAGTCAATTTCTCCTTTAATATATTTCTCTATGGCTCACACTGCAGTCAAGACATTATGATGATGCCAAGCCTCCCTAGCGCATACATGCACTCTCCAGAAGCTGATTGGTTGGTATGCAAATAAACATCATTTTCCAGCGACGCAAAGTCACGAAAGCTTCTCCTGTTGCTGTGTGGCTCAGGAACTCGGAAGTTCGCAGGCCGGTTAGTCGGGATCAATGAAATGTCATTAAGATTTTTTGAATCTCATTTTTTGCGAAGGGATTGCTATGATGATCAGCATTTTGTCAAAACTGCTAAAATTTGATTCGCATTTTGCCATGCAAATCCGCCTAATCTGATCACTGGGATACCAATCTGATTGCAATTGCCCAAATTTAACGAGACCTTCGTGAAATTACCTCAAAACCAAAAGGGGGCTTCGCAATGCAATTTACCGAATTCAGTGGGCTCATTGCGACCTGTGAGCGATGCGTGGCCTCCTTGAATTTCAAAATTAGCTTTGAGAGGACTTTGCATGCCCATAAAATTTGCAGGGTCTTAGTGAAACCAGTCCTAAGATTGTAAGTATCTGAAATATAATTGTCACTTGTAAGAATGTAATTTCAGGTATCATTAGATAGCATTAATTAGGATTGCAGCAACTCAAAAGTATATTATGGACTGATGTCTCGGAATTATATGCCAAAATTGAATAAGAGTTATCTGAAATAAAATTTGAATGGAAGTGAATGGTGAATGTTAACTTGTTGTAATCGAGTTACAGATATTGCTATGTACGAGTATTTTATGTACAGCACTATATATTATTTATAAATGAAGATTTGTTGTTCTGCCTTACTAGTCAGCTATTTATTTCAGCTGTTTATTTTGTTCATTTTGCACCCTCTGGTGGTATGTCTGTAGCAAAACATGTTCTGTTGGAATATCACTCGTTTGTGATGAAATAGACTTGTGCTTTCTAGAGGTTTCAGGCACTTTATTGCCTGGAGGGGGCTGGATTACTCAGGAATCCTGTAGATCTCTCCAGAATGTTCCTAGTCTATGTAAATGATGTGATTTTGGTCAGTTGAGGGAGGTTTTTTGTAATGGCATCAGAGTTACGTAGTGGCATTCGTGTGTTATAATAAAATTGCACGGTGGATTATTTGTAGAAATTTTTGGACGTAATCAGAGAAGAATAAATTTAAATTGTCATTGCTGGTTTTCTTTGTTGAGATTTTCAAGTCATCACAATATCCACAGTGAAAATGTCCACGAAGCAGAAAGTAGTTGTTGATATCAAGAATTAACATTTTGATGAGTGGTTTGTAGATATCTTTAATTAGAATTTCCACTTGTCAAAATGACATTATAGATATGTTGGCTTGGAATTCTTACTAGTCAAAAAACAATTGTTGACATCTACAATTGTAATCACTGCTACTGATTAAATGTTAAAATGGCTTTCCATAAAGGAATGGGGTTTATACACACTCTTGACTCCTGAGTCCAACAACCAAATCCCCACACTCTATGACAAACAGTTCAAATTTTATAATTGCACAAAGATTGTCGATTTGGTTAATATGTAGGATGGAGTGACAGAAAAGAATGGAAAAATGCTCCATGTGCCCATGCCTATATGTGAGTGTGTGTGTGTGTGTGTGTGTGTGGGTGGGGGGCAGAATCATCAACATCTATCAGGGAAAATCTTCAATATGAAGCTGGTATTGTTGAGGATTATATTTCAATATTTCTCATCATATGCATCAGTAAATTAATAACCATAATCAATGATCATAATCAATAAAGAGATTATGCATGCAGCAGCCACAATAAAGCCTAATTGTATGAAAAATCTGTCTCTCTCCAATTGCTTGGGGATGGGGGATATGAAAATATGTCTGAATGAAAACCACAACAGTACGAAGGCTAGATCTTACTGGGAAGTTGCAAGACTTTGTAAACGAATGAAGTTTTAAGGAGGATGGAGAGATAAAATGGAAAAAGGGGGGCAGGGCTACAGAAACATTGACATCCATCCCTTGAGACAGTCTTATGCTGTATTAAAAGTTAGCCTTCAAATTGTGGGAGCTTGAGGAAAATAAGTGAAAGTCTGTAGGGCTGAAAAAGAAGAGATGAATGAAAAAGGAGAGATGGAAATGGGGGATCATCATAAGGAAAAAACTTGAAAATGGCAAATCTTACCCCAACATGAAGATGCACAGTAAGTTAGATGTTTTTTGCCATGAAATACATGATTATGAGTAGGCCTATATGATTATGACCAGTTCAAAACATGGCCCCTTATAAATCAATGGGGAAAAGCGGTGAAAAAACAAGTAAAAGAAAGCACAATCAACCCGACTTGGCATATCCTGAAGCAGCTCTCCAGTTTCCAAGCTTGTAGCTTCAAGTTACAGGGGGAGATGCAGACTGCAGGCTGCTCTTTATAATTTGGTCGGTAAGCTATTGCTAGGTGGCACTGTTTATGAGAGAAACGATTTAATAAGTACACCCACATTGCTGCAGGATGAAGCTAGTGTCCTTTTAGCCAGCCCTAAAATGATTACGCCAGTGATCAGTGGATTCTGTCAGAGTTTTATTTTTCATATTAATTTGCCAAATGTGAGCACATCAAGCTATTTTGCATGCTTTGCGTTCAGCTTTACGCTTCACCATTAATCTTTTCCTTCATCAATCATTAAAACGCGCCATACAGGCCTACAGTCAAAGCATGCACTATATTGTCCACGCAGTCCACGATCGAAAGATGAAACACTTCACGCATGAGTGAAAAATGATACAAAGGATCAGGATGCGATGTCGACAAACATCATATGATGTCACGGCACATTAGTGAATTTGAGCCTGCATAACTGCAAAACTGCATCATGGCTGTGATTTAATGTGAAGTCGTAAAATCAGAAACGACCATAGCCACTAAAACTTTGTCTGGAAACAGCGGAAAAAATAATAACCCCTGCTTTACCGCGGCTCGTGCTAGAGCGGGTAACACCGGTCCCCTGAGTTTATGTGCCTTACGCAGCTCCCCTCTCGCGCGCGCTCGGTTCAGCAGCAGCAAATGAGCAAAGTGAGAGCTTGCGCTGAAGCACTTCGACATCCGCATTAGCTGCAGCAACATCAGCGTCATACTTGGAAGGAAGAGCCCCGATAAAAAAAAAAATATATGTATAGATATCTAATTTTGACTGTGAGCCTCACTGGAAAATTGGGGGTGTTTTGTTCGCTGTTCTACAATATCAATTCTTTGCTCTCGAATACATCATAAGACACTGGCACTGGAAGGAATGATATTCATACTGTTTTCATTTGATGGGAATACAATCGGATGATGGATTTGCGACTATTATAACCGCCTGCCCAACTGGCTGACTTTTTTTTTTTTTTTTTAAATCATCGGTGTGGTTGTCTTGCAAAATATGTATCCTAATCCCATGCTGACTTTTGGTAGTAATTTCCTGTTTCGACTGAGCTGGTGCACGCTGGAGGTGAAGCGATGGATGGAATTTCAGGGACAGTTGCGCGCAGTGTGGAGTAAAACCGTGTAAAATCGGCTCCATCGTGTTATCACTTCTTGAAATAACCACCTTCTTCCATTAATGATCGATGTTATTTTCGCTGTTCTGGTGGGTGCTCCTGGAAAACTGTCGGGACGCGCCATCGAACGGAAACATTGATAGCCTACCTGCATTTGAAGATGCAGCGACTGATCTTTCTCGGAGTGCCGCTTTATCGTTCTAAGGCTTTTATCTCTCATACACTGACAGCCCATCAAATCAAGTAATTTGCCATGCGAAGTCAGTGAAAGGGTGGATCTATAATTTCCTGTAGCCTACTGATAGAATGGCACCGTCCCATTGGAAAAGCAGATCGGAGATGCTCGCGATGCCAGGATGTCTACTCTTGTTTTTCTGTGGATTTCAGCCTGTGTTGTCACGGGGATGCAATTACAACGCCGGGCACAACCTGGACAGTGCCTGGTATTCGAATGACGGCGAAGATATACCCATTATGGTCCTGATGCCCATGAACGAATCAGCGCTTATGAGCAGCATAAGTCAGGGGATCGATCCCGCCGTCAACCTTGCCATTCAACACATCCGAGAATCTCAGCTCTATCCTTTCTCCTTGATCCCAAAAATCTACGACACTGAGGTAACTCGCCGAGGCTGTGCTCAGTAAAGCGTAGCAAATGTAGTTTGTGGCAATGTCAGCGTGACGTGCGAAGTGCAGGAATGGTGCGTGTTTGAGTGAATCGCCCGTGGCGAAATACATCGGCATTCATGTGGAAACTGGGGTCTTGCGTTGAAATCACTACGCTATTCTTGTACATTAATACTTTTTTTGAGCATATAGAACAAAGCCCAGTAATCTATCCTTTTGGGAAAAAATTCAGAGTACTGAATCATGAATCTTGACTCCATCGTTTGACATTGTTACCTTCTAGGCATTTTCGGCTGCGCAGAATGTGGCTACGCAGTAGTGCTCTGTATCTAAAGGAACTCGCTGATAAAGTGAATGTCAGCGGTTGAACTGACTTGGCGGCCAGTGGTAGAGCTGGTCATGTATGTTTTCAATTAAAACCACTTTATGCATGTCCCTCCAGAATCAAGAATCCAGCTAGTCGGAGTTAGTGGTAAATGCCTCATTTCTGTTGAAGAGGAGGGAGCAAGCGAATATTCCGTCTTAATCAAGGGTCTGTTCAGCCCCCTGATCAATTAAGGATATACTTCCTTTAAATAAAGCTATATATTAGATGTTGATGATGTCACAGAAATAAATCACGTAGCCCATACCAGGTAGACCTTTACGATCTTCAAATAATTTTACTCTGCCATTAATGGAAAGACAGCCGTCGAAACGGGCATAAAATACGTCAGTCACGATGCTCCTCGCTATTTCGTAACGTGTGCTCGGTGTCTGTATACCTCAAGATGGCAGTAATTTGTTGTCATAGCATTTGGCTAACCAATAAGCAGTATGGAGGGCATCTTAGTAAAGGTTCCGCGGTGTCTGCTGATGAAGTTTAGCTTCTGCAATTTTCTTTATCTCCCGTCCTTTTGGAAGTTAATTTCAACTTCATTTATAGGAAATGCAATGATTTTTCAATACTTTTATTTTTGTCTCACCGTAATTGCTACATCATTATGTAACTGAGAGGGTGCATTGATTAATCGAGTAGCCTATCCTAATAATGTTAATTGAACGATTAAATGCGTTTGGCTGCAATTTATGAAATGGCAATTTTAATGAGCAATCGAAACGGAATTGCCTCACACGCCCACGGTTGTCACCAGAATCGCATAGCCTACTTCATGTCGTGTTTTTGTGAAAATATGTGGCGATTGATACTTTTGTGGAAGATTCATACATTTATCTAAAAAAGCAGAAATATAACTTGCCTATTCGATTCATTCGGAGGTGAGTACCGCAAAATGTTCAGCCCAATTATACTACTCCTTGTAAGTTTTGTGGATTCTGGTCGCTGTTACATAACATTGCCCTTGTGTTTATGTGATTCAGATCATTCAGTTTGAATCCGGGAAAGCACTTGACATTGTAAAAATGTGAAAGTCAATACAGGAATTACTCGGTTAATGAGCAATTATTATTTATTTGTATCCGAAGATTTGGAGAGATGGGCTGTTAGGCTATTAGGCCTTGGCTACGCTCCAATGTACATGCGAGTGTACTGCAATGAAGCATGCCACGTCACTATTAGTGTTACCACGGAACAAAGTTCTTATGTTTTTATTATTTTTATGGGGGGTGGGAGAGGTTGGGGCAGGCCCGTCGCTAGAACAGGGAATTTAAATGAAGCAACTACGCGTCCAGATGAATGATTGTTGTCTGGGACAACAAGCAACACCTGTGAAGTGTGGAGTGCTCTCGGAGTGAACCTTCTGTTAATCATGAAAATGACTGAGAACAGGTCAGGACTAATAATTGCTTAAAACGGATGTTTTGTCCAGCACAATTCTCAGTTATACTGAATGTACCCCATGATTTCATTGCTGTTAGATCGCATATGGAGCGAAACCGTGTCTTCAGTTGCTTTTAAATACTTTTAAATGCCTCAAATGAACTCGCTGTACCATCTTACACGATTGTCTTCTTTAACATTTTATCATACTTCACATTTCATATGATGAGGAGAATTAAATGTTTCCAAGTGAATAGTAGGCCGATTAAATTACCACAGCCATCCTTATCCTTGACTAAATCATGATGATATACAGATTTTTCTAACTACGTTCTGGATGTGTAACTAATACATGCGTAATAAGCTAATATTTTCTCATCTTTCAAATGAAAATGGTGTCTAGTTACCATTGCCCCTGCGATATGAACAATATACCTCTCTCCCATGTCACGTTGCTTGGTGTCACACGCACACCCCCATGCAAATAAAAAATGATCCATGGAACACTTCTGCAGTGTGCCTGGTAGGCATCTCTTGTAAGGGACTCCTGTCAGTGCCACAAATATTGTTCCACCCCTTTATGGTAGACCATTTCCTAGGACGCTCTCAAGTGGAGATCAGGCCATTTCTGTCTTGCATTGTAACTATCTTCAACCACTTGGCAAGTGTACTTGCTGTCTAAGCAACTACCATCTGAACACAAAGCAAATGAATTGGGCCCTTTTGACACACCCATCCCCCTACCTCTTTCACTCAGAGTGAGTGACATTAATTTCTTGATGAAGCTATAAGTGAGTGTAGGACCACAATGCATGATGCAGGAAAACAGCATAATGACTTTGGTTTGGTGGTGGGTTTACACTAAAGAGCATACCTAGCCCCCAAAAGTTTGGGCCCCTGGTAATTGTCTGTCTTGTCTGTCCTCGAGATTTGCCTCTGGACACTCACACAGAAGCTAAGCAGAGGTGCAAAGACCATTTTGGCCCAAAATTTAGTTTTCTTCAACTAACTTCCCCTGTCATTAAGTTGTTGATTACTAAAATCAGTTTGAACACTGTTTGTCCATTGTATAATGATTCATTTTATTGTGTCATATAAAATATAGAAAAATGGCTTTCTTTATTGATCATCAATGAGCGCTGAACATCATTGTCAATTAAGGAACAATTCTATAAAACGGGTGGGAACCCAAATTAATATTTGCAGCTATTTTGAAAAACAAAAGATATTCAGCTACAGTATAATGGGAATTGGATCGCTCATAGAGAATGAGCACAATAGGTGATCAGGTGACATTTTTGATGGGAGGCGGCAAACATCTTGAGCACTGCTAACAGGTTGACCTTGCATATCAATCTTTTCAAAAATTTTGCATCATGAAGGCTCCTATGCAGGGTTCTTGTTAAGAGCCGGTATCTCGTTAGTTTTACCGGCTGTTCAGTCAGGACACTTCTGTCAGATTTAACCATTTATAGCAGACGAGCTGCATTTGAGTTTGGCGGTGACTATGCTCAAGTGATGCTCTGGAACAATCTGAGCAAGCATGACAAGCCTGAGATTCTTTTAAATCTCATAAAAGTTAAAGTTATTGAACATGATATGAACAAGTGCTGCTGAAGATGAACAATGATAATTATAAAAGCGGAGGCTGGGGTGGTGGTGGGAGATGAGAAACACATTTCTTAGTAACCCAAGAATGAGCGGTGTAGAGGCCATGGCCCCAGGGAAATGAAGAAACACTGCCTTAGTTATAAAAGCTCGCCAGTTAGGTGGGAAGAGCTAAAGTTAAGATGACTGGACAGAAACAGGCTTATAACCAGCCTGACTATCGTGCCTGACTGAACTAATGCCTAAAGCTCCATTTTACGTAAATGATACCGGCTATTTCACTGAAATACCCAAATAATTATCCAATGAGTGTTGTTTTGCTTAAATGTGAAAACCAATTGCATTCAATTTTATTCTTTGTTGTCTTCTTCAAACCAGTTTTCTGATGCCTATCAGATTTCCGCCTTAAAAAATAAGGATTTTGGGGACCCTCCTCTCACCCCTCTGATGTCTCATGGTGATTCTGGCTGCAGAATCCAGATATATGGGCCAGAATACACCAGCACATCAAACTTCAGCTTCCTATCTCTATTATGTGAGAAGTTATGGTCCTTCCAATATGCTACAAAACAAAATTGCAAATTCACATCAGTAAAAAATGGGCGTGGCACCCAAAGTTCAGATTTTTGACAGGAAACTTGGGATTCTTTAGTTTGACACCATTAAGTATTTTTGGACAAAGTTTGAGCAAAATCTGAGTGGTGTCATGTACATGGGTGGCTGAGTTGACATGAAATGACCCATAAATATTTTATGAAGAGTATTTTCAAAATAACTGATTCAATAAATAAAAATGATGACCTAGACTGTACCATGATATTTCTTTGGCTCAAATGTATTACACAGATAGGAAATTAATTATATACAACCTCAATTCCGAAATAGTTGGGACAAAGTGTAAATTGTGAATGAAATATAAACGCAATGACTGAAATCACACCAGCCAGTATTTTATTCACAATAGAACAGAGATAACAAGGCAAAACTTGAAACTGAGAAATTTTTAAATTTTATCCACAAAATGAGCTCATTTCAAACTTGATGGCTGGTACAAGTCTCAAAAAAGTTGGGGCAGGGGCCTGTTTGCCATGGTGTAGCATCCCCTCTTCTTTTTAACACAGAGTGGAGGCATCTGGGCATTGAGGAGACAAGTTGCTTGTGTTTAGCCATTGGAATTTGATCCCACTCATTTAATACAGGGTTCCAGCTGCTGGAGAGTTTTGGGTCTCCTTTCATGGACTTTTTGTTTAATTATGTGCCAAATGTTCTCACAGTGAAAGATCAGGACTGCAGGCAGGCCAGTTCAGCACACGGACTCTTCTACTACAAAGCCATGCTGCTGTAACAGCTGCAGTATGTGGTTATTCATTGTCCCGCTGAAATACAAGGCCTTCCCTGCAATAGATGTCGTCTGGAGGGGAGCATATGATACACCATATTCACTCATGCATCCCCATACCATCAGAGATGCTGGCTCGGCGGACTGTGTTTATTGAGAGTGATTTCTTGAAGTATTCCTGGGCCCATTTAGTAATTTCAATGACAGAATCATCCCGGTGAGTGATGCAGTGGCGTCTGAGGGCCCGAAGATCACGGGCATTCAGTGAAGGTCTTTGGCCTTGTCCCTTACACAAAGATTTTTCCAGTTTCTCTGAATCATTTGATGTTATGCAATGTCGACGATGAGACCTTCAAAGCCTTTGCAATTTGACGTTGAGGAACATTGTTTCTAAAGTATTCCACATTTTTTTTACGCAAGCCTTCACAGGTTGGAGAGCCTTTGGCTATCTTTACTTCTGAGAGACTCAGCTTTTCCAAGACATCCCTTTTATAGCCAATCATGTTACATACCTGATGCCAGTTAACTTAATTACTTGCTAAATGTTCTTTCAGCTGATGTCATGGTTTAGTCCCGCCGGACGGAACAAGCAATCCGGCTGGCACTGGGACCATGTACTAAAAGGCTGAAAAAGAGACCCACTCGCACAGGCTGGTAAGAAAAATAAAATATTTGATAAATATACTTTTTTAAAAATGACAAAGAGACAGGGGAGCAGCAGCCACACATACAAGGCTAAAATACCAGAAAGCAGCTGTACTGCCAATTGACCTACACCTAAGCCCCGCTCCCTCCACTGCCTCGGACAAACAATCAACAATTTAGAACAGGCGCGGATGGCTGGTATCACAGTTGGAGATATTTTTCAGGATGCTATTGATGATTTTTGGCGATAGAAGACCCAAATATCATCAAGAAGTCAGCAAAATAGGGTTATACTATCCATTGGAGGGATACATTTATGAATTTAGAGTGGAGAAGGTCAACGAGAAGTTTAAATTAGAAGCTACAATTTTCAGGTCTCAGTGCCAACGCGATCAACCGCATCTCGTTTCCGTCACCCTCTCACACAACAAGATAGAGGATCAGCATTGTTTGTGCACTGCAGGGTAAGAAATTTAATGTACATATCATTATTGCTAGCAGCCAAATTCAAGAAATCTAACCGGACGTGACTGTACTCCTAAGTACAAAACCCAAAACCTGTGAAGTTGGCACGTTGCGTAAATCGCAAATAAAAACAGAATACAATGATTTGCAAATCCTTTTCAACCTATATTCAATTGAATACACTGCAAAGACAAGTTACTTAATGTTCGAATAGGTAAACTTTGTCATTTTTTGCACATATTAGCTCATTTGGAATTTGATGCCGACAACATGTTTCAAAAAAGCTGGCACAAGTGGCAAAAAAGACTGAGAGAGTTGAGGAATGCTCATCAAACACTTATTTGGAACATCCCACAGGTGAACGGGCTTATTGGGATCAGGTGGGTGCCATGATTGGGTATAAAAGCAGTTTCCCTGAAATGCTCAGTCATTCACAAACAAGGATGGGGCGAGGGTCACCACTTAGTGAACAAATGCGTGAGCTGATTGTCGAACAGTTTAAAAACAACATTCCTCAACGAGCTATTGCAAGAAATTTAGGGATTTAATTATCTACGGTCCGTAATATCGTCAAAAGGTTCAGAGAATCTGGAGAAATCACTGCACATAAGCGACAAGGCCGAAAACTAACATTGGATGCCCGTGTCCTTCGATCCCTCAGGCGGTACTGCTTCAAAAACCGACATCAGTGTGTAAAGGACATCACCACATGGGCTCAGGAACACTTCAGAAAACCACTGTCAGTAACTACAATTCGTCGCTACATCTGCAACTGCAAGTTAAAACTCCACAATGCAAAGCGAAAGCCATTTATCATCAGCACCCAGAAACGCCGCCGGCTTTGCTGGGCCCAAGCTCATCTAAGATGGACTGATGCAAAGTGGAAAAGTGTTCTGTGGTCTGAGCAGTTCACATTTGAAATTGTTTTTGGAAACTGTGGACGTTGTGTCCTCCGGACCAAAGAGGAAAAGAACCATGCGGACTGTTATAGGCACAAAGTTCAAAGGCCAGCATCTGTGATGGTATGGGGGTGTATTCGTGCCCAAGGCATGGGCAACTTACACATATGTGAAAGCACCATTAATGCTGAAAGGTACATACAGGTTTTGGAGCAACATATGTTGCCATCCAAGCAATGTCTTTTTCATGGACGCCCCTGCTTATTTCAGCAAGACAATGCCAAGCCACATTCTGCTCATGTTACAACAGCATGGCTCCGTAGTAAAAGAGTGCGGGTACTAGACTGGCCTGCCTGTAGTCCAGACCTGTCTCCCATTGAAAATGTGTGGCGCATTATAAAGCGTAAAATACGACAACGCAGACCCCAGACTGTTGAACAACTTAAGCTGTACATCAAACAAGAATGGGAAAGAGTTCCACCTGAAAAGCTTCAAAAATTGGTCTCCTCAGTTCCCAAACGTTTACTGAGTGTCATTAAAAGGAAAGGCGATGGAACACAGTGGTAAAAGCCCCTGCGCCAACTTTTTTGCAATGTGGTGCTGCCTTTAAATTCTAAGTTAATGATTATTTGCAAAAAAAAAAAAGTTTCTCAGTTTGAACGTTAAACATCTTGTCTTTGCAGTGTATTCATTTGAATACAAGTTGAAAAGGATTTGCAAATCATTGTATTCTGTTTTTATCTATGATTTACATAATGTGCGAACTACACTGGTTTTGGGTTTTGTAAACAAGGTGACATGGGGAACAACGCAGCCAGGAGCTCACGTTAAGCCAACGTCCGTCAGCACTGAAGTTAGCCATAGAGTTTACTAACTTGAACTAACGTTAGCTAACATAGCAATGTAAAAGACAGCTCTCTCGGTTAAGGCACTGCGTTCCAGTGCAGAAGTGGCCATCACATTGCGGGTTCGAGCCCCGGTCGTACCAACCGGCAGTGGTCGGCAGCTTTTTATGTCCCCCGCGGTGACGTATAGCGTTTGTGAAAATTCCTGTGCGCTGTGATCGTTTTCGTGCGCCGTACCAAACGACGTCACGCACTTTTTATGAACATTTATGAAGCTATCATTACGAAACTTTTCATACACACATATCTGGTCCCGAGGTAGGCTGCTATTGAATTTCAGCCAAATCGGAAAGACTGTCTAGCGCCACCAAGAAACATTATATTGGCACTTACACGGCCACCACGACTGGTAGGAAAGTCATAGAGAGATGGAACCAAGACTATATTGTTCATGTCATCAAGGCCTAAAAATGAACAATCGACACCCATTACCTAAATCGCACAGGAAGTCCGCAATTTGCATATCAAAATTTCCTTTTTCCCTTAAATTTGACCTAAATTTGCCCTCGCACAAACACGAACTCCTTTAAGGGCGTTCATCGTATCGTTCCCAAATACTAATAGATGACAAAACACACTGCCGATGAAAACTACTGTTCAACTTTATCAAAAGTCGGACGGTTTTGGTTTTATGAGGCGTCAAAGATGGGGTCCCCACCCACTCCCACTGCCTTTTTTCCATGCGTACGCAAATTCCAACCTAAATATGACCCCTTAAACATGCTCAAAAACAAACGAAATTTTGCAGTTAATTCCTAGTGGCGTCAAAGATATTTACTTTTTCAAAATTTTCCACCAAACACACAAAATGGCTCTCTAGCGCCACCTAAATATGCCAAAATGGGACTTTCGCTTTCACCACAGCCTGTTGCAATGTCATAAAATTCTGAAAAAAATCACACATCATTGCTGTACTATGCCCTGTACTGTGACTTCATCTCGACAATTCCTGTGCGCCGTGATCGTTATCGTGCGCCGTACCAAACGACGTCACGCACTTTTTATGAACATTTATGAAGATAGCATTACGAAACTTTTCATACACACATATCTGGTCCCAAGGTAGGTTTCTCTTGAATTTCAGCCAAATCAGAAAAACAACTGCTGCGCACCCGGAGGACAACAGTCACGGTCGCAGGCGACCGACTGGACTGCGTCTAGTTCAGAGTTGCGCGCAATTGGCCATCATGCTACAGGGTTTCAAATCGGAAAGCGACTGCCGGGAAAGGGAAATAAATAAATAGCTTTGTTTGTTACTCAAGCACCTCCTGTTGGCCAGACAAGCGCATGTCCATGGAGATTCTAAATCTGTTCATATCTGGGTATCCTCCCGCCCTCATTCTGAACTTGCGAAGATTCAACCAATGAGTGCATAAGTAGCAGTGCCTGACAGGCGCATGCTTCTGAAGAGAGCCGTGAACTGTCTTCACTCTCCTGAATTGGCAGCAAGGGGTCGAAAACGAGCAAGCCTTGTACATAGTTCACCAATTGGGCATTCCAGATTCGGATGGGATTGGAGATGTCAAATTTATTTAAAAAAAAAAAAAACTTTAATCTCCAGCGAAGTGACAAGATTTCGCCTTAAACACAATGTTGACTTAATTTGGAACAAACGTAGACATCCTTGTTGACCTTTGTTTGCTACGTTAGCTGATAGTGGCGTCTTTCTCAAAGCTTTAAGCTGCTTTCACACCGGACGCGAAACTAATTTTTTGCACGACAGATTACATTCAAAGTCAATGCAAGCGCGCGTATTCGCTTCTTTGCAATGACTTTGAATGTATCTGTCTTGCGAAAAATTTGTTTTGCATCTGGTGTGAAAGCAGCTTTATCCAGAGGAGACACTTCTCTTGGTTATGATGTGGCTTTGGGAAGCTTATAAACTGCACCCCATCGCCCAGCCTCTTGGGATAACTCGTATCAGAGTTAAATTTACCCCGAGCACAGCGTTTGACCTTTTTTTTAACTTAGAAACATTTTGAAACCCCATAAAGCGAACAATTCAGAGTTTCCCTCATGCATTATAATGGAAGTTCAGTCACAGAATGTCCGAGTATATGGGGAGAGAATGCGCACTGTGATTGGCTCATCGCATTTGTCTCATGGCTTGGCCATAGGTCAGTTGGCAGTGCAGCTCTAAAATACTCTAAAGTTTAACTCCACTTCAACGAGCAACAGGTGTGGCTCATTGAAGTGGAGGTGAAGACCGCAGGAGGGGGAGAGACTGCAGGGCAGAACCATCACAGTACCCTCCCCCCAAGGCCTCCCCCCCCAGAACTCATGGCGCCGCCGGATCCCATGGCGCAACCAGACCCTGAAACTCATGGCGGAACCCATGGCGCTGCCGGACCTGGAACACTGGAGCACGCCTCTGCCTGGCCCACACTGGAGTACGCCTCCGCCCGGAACACGCTGGAGCACGCCCCCGCCCGGAACACGCTGGAGCACGCCCCCGCCCGGAACACGCTGGAGCACGCCCCCGCCCGGAACACGCTGGAGCACGCTCCCGCCCGGAACACGCTGGAGCACGCCCCCGCCCGGAACACGCTGGAGCACGCCCCCGCCCGGAACACGCTGGAGCACGCCCCCGCCCGGAACACGCTGGAGCACGCCCCCGCCCGGAACACGCTGGAGCACGCCCCCGCCCGGAACACGCTGGAGCACGCTCCCGCCCGGAACACGCTGGAGCACGCCCCCGCCCGGAACACGCTGGAGCACGCCCCCGCCCGGAAGACGCTGGAGCACGCCCCCGCCCGGAACACGCTGGAGCACGCTCCCGCCCGGAACACGCTGGAGCACGCTCCCGCCCGGAACACGCTGAAGCACGCCTCCGCCCGGAGCACGCTGGAGCACGCCTCCGCCCGGAACACACTGGAGCACGCCCCTGCCCGGAACACGCTGGAGCATGCCCCTGCCCGGAACACGCTGGAGCACGCCCCCGCCCGGAACACGCTGGAGCACGCCCCCGCCCGGAACACGCTGGAGCACGCCCCCGCCCGGAACACGCTGGAGCACGCCTCCGCCCGGAACACACTGGAGCACCCTTCTGCCCGGAACACACTGGAGCATGCCTCCACCGGACCCGAAACACTGCTCTCCTACAAAAAACACAGCTGCTGCTGCTCCCCTCACAACCAGCCTGGCTGGATCCCAAGCTGGCAGCTGCATTCTGTCATGGTTTAGTCCTGCTGGACGCCATAAGCAATCCGGCAGGCACTGGGACCATGTACCCAAAAGGAGAGGAAGGGACCCACTCGCACAGGCTGATATAAAAATAGCAAAGGTTTAATGAATATATTTAAAAAATCTAAACCAGGGGAGCAGCAGCACCACACAGCAGGGATAAAAACCAGAATGCAGCTACAACTGCCTACTGGCAGTTGCAGTGCTTAAATAGGCTGCCTTCACCTCCACCTCAACGAGCCACACCTGTTGCCCGTTGAAGTGGAGGCGAAGACAGCAGGAAGGGGAGGGACTGCAAGGCAAAACCACTACAGCTGATTCTCCAATATATTAATTGCTTTTTCAGCCCTTTCTTCCCTGTGTCCCAACTTTTTTGAGACCTGTTGCAGCAAGAAAATTTGGAATAAGTTCTTTTCGTGGATAAAAATGTAAAATGTCTCAGTTTCAACATTTGAAGTGTTATCTCTGTTCTATTATAAATAACATATTGGCTCATGTGATCTGAAAGTGCATTTTGACTTTATTCACGATTTACACTTCGTCACAACTATTTCGGAATTTGGATTGTACATAATGCCAACAGCTATTTGGTATAAAATGTTAATGTACTTCTTTAAACATGCAAAAGGGTGTGATGAGACAAATTAAAAGACCCTTTAATTTGCTGAAAGCCCAGGAGCTCCGAGGGGCTTCGTCCTCAGGACCCCTGCCGGGGTTCTGCCTCTGGACCCTGGCATGGGGGATATTTCTTGTTTTTTTACCTCCTATGAAAAAACTTAGCAAGAACCCTGCCTATGAAATGTACACTAACACAGGGCATCCATAGCTTATATTGCCTAGTTATGATCAATATTTATGGTCCCCATGCACAGGATTGTTACCTCCGCCAAGGAGGTTATGTTTTAGGCAGCGTTTGTCTGTCTATCTGTCTGTGTGTTTGTTAGCAAGATAACGCTAAAAGTAATGCACCGATTTTGATGAAATTTGCAGAGAAGGTGGGTATTAAGTCAAGGAACAGGTGATTAGATTTGTCATATCTAGGCCAAAGTACAGCTGAGATATACACCTAAGTTCAAGATTTCAAGTCTTTCCAATGGGCCTGAGTTCCAATCGCCATGCTTTTTGGTTGTGCTGCCCCCTGGCGGAGGTCTGCGCTCTCTGAATGCTTTTCTAGTTTATTACTTTTTTAATAAATATACAACCCCATTTCCAGAAATGTTGGGACACTCAATGTAAAATGTAAATAAAAACAAAATGCAATGAGTTGCAATTATTTTAACCTATATTTAATTGAAAAGAGTGCAAAGACATCATATCAGATGTTCAGTGAGAAATTTTATTGTTTTTTTTTTAAAAAGGTATTTGCTCATTTTGAATTTTATGACAGCAACATGACACTTGAGAAAGTTGGGACAGAGGCAATGTTTACCGCTGTGATGCATCACCTTCTCTTTTAACAATAGTCTGAAAGCATTTGGGAACTGAGGCAATCAACTGCTATAGTTTTGGAAGCAGAATGTTTTCCTTTTCTTGCATTATATAGACTTTCAGTTGATCAACACTTTGTAGACTCCTTTGTCATATTTTTTTCATAATGCGTCAAATATTTTCAGCGGGTGACAAGTCTGGCCTGCAGGCAGGCCAATTTAGCACCCGGCCTCTTTTATTACTGGGCCATACTCTTGTAATATGTGCTGAATGTTATGTTTGGCATTGTTTTGCTGAAAAAAGCAAGGCCTTCTCTGTCAAAGATGTCTGGATGGCAGTATCTGAAACTCCAAAACCTGTAGATTGTTTAGCATTAATGATATCTTCACAGATGTGCAAGTTGCCCATGCCATGTGCAGTAGTCCACCCCCAAACGATAATGGATGCTGGATTTGAACTGTGCACTGATAACAAGCTGGACGGTCCTTCACCTCTTTAGACCAGAGGACACAGAATCCATAATTTCTCAAAATAATTTCACATTTTTGAGTAGTCAAACTACAGGATGGTTTCTCACTTTGCCTCAGTCCATCCTAAATAAGCTCGGGTCTGGCAAAGGACGCAGCATTTCTGGATCTTGGTTGAATATCTGCGTGGCATAGCTTTACTTGCCTTCATGGATGCAAATAATGTTCACTAACAATGATTTACAGAAGTTTTCCTGAGCCAGTGCAATGATATCACCTTCAGAATCCGGCCTGTTTCTAAGGCAGTGCTGCCTGAGGGCCTAAAGATCATGGCCATTCAATACTGGGTTTGTCTTGTCCCTTGTGCACAGAGATTTCTCTGGATGCCTTTAATCTTTTGTTAATATTATCTACTGTAGAGGATGAAATCCCCAAATTCTTTGCAGTTTTACAGTGAGAAACGTTATTTTAAATTGTTGAACTATTTGCCTGTGCAGTCCTTCCCTAAACAATTAAGACTTTCCAGCTGGTTCTCGAGCATGAAATGGGTTAATGTGATAAGTGAGGACAAATCAATTCAACCCTTCTGGACTTTCAACAAATAAAAAAAAAAAAGGATGAGTCCCGTGGTAAGGACTGACTTCCTCTCTCAAAATCGATTCACTTACAACCTCAATTCTTCATAGCTCTACCTCCATCCCCAAGATTGTGTTCCTGTCATTTAGTCAGTGAACAATGCTAAAAAAGAGCCCAGGCATCCATCTTCTTCTGCGTGAAAGGTAACAGAAATGGTACCGGGATGAACTATCCTGTGGTTATTTTAAAAAAGATCTCACTTATAAAAAACAAAGTAGATGTAAGTAATCAGCCAGGAGCAGCTCTTTACCCTTTAATCCATCTCAGAAGAAAAGTGTCCCCCCATGAGAACAAAAGTGTGTGTGTTGGGGGGGTCAAGTGCAGAGTCAGGCATACAAGTACAAGTGCGGAGTCAGGCGTACAATCCAACATGTAGTTTATTGACAGCAATACAGTAAAGACCAGGGATGGAACCCCTGATGATGACGAGTCAGAAACAGCCAGCACTCTTCTTTGTTGTTTGTTTCTGTGTGCATTTTTTAAATTTTAGAAATAATTTACTGCATTTGCACCCTCTGCTGTCAATGTCAGCATCATTCTGATTGTTTATGTAAATGAACCAGGCTGATGGCCGTTGGATGGACGGCGATTCTGGATTTTTCCAGATGTCCAGTCCTCCTCTGAGGGGGTCTCGTCTATAAAGGATGTTTTTTCTTTTGAAAAAAGAGAAATGGGCCTGCTTGAAATCCTGTTGGCCTGCTTGAAATCCTATTGTTGGAAATAAAGATTATTACAATCTTGGGAATACAATGCTTTATGAACATAACTAATTTATCGGGAGGTAGTAGAAGTCTTTGCTGCAATGGCTGAATGGACAGATGGTTGTATGAGGCTTGACTCAAGAATGTTGGGCAGAGTCCAAGTGTCAGTTGTGAAGATGTACGATTTCCTCATTGCATGCTGTTTGCGGTGGTCACATGACATTCTCTGTGGCAAGTCATGCAGTATTCAGCAATCTATGCTGATTCTAAAAAATTCTTGTTAAGGCGCTCATACATCGTATATTTGCGCCACTGCTTATGTTCTTGCATGCTGCAGGCTGAGGGCCGCGTCAGTGTATCTTTGTACCTTGAAAATTTTATACACACAAAAACGCAGTGGCATGTCTCAGAATGAACACAGGTCATGTTGGCTTTCTTACCTGCCTACACTTTTCTACATGTTTGCGGCTGTGGTGTGTCACTGTTATATTTGCTGACACCAAAATGTGGGCTTCTTTACAGGTCTTTCTTTGTGTTCATGGGATTGGGATGCTGTTACAGCATATTTTGTTGCTGGTGATAATATATGCCCACGTTCATGGCACTTATGGTCGTGAGCGACAATATCTGTAAAGCTTTGACAGTGCATGTTGTTGCCCATTGGCATATATTCTGGCTGGGGCAAATGTATGTGGGGTGTGTCACTGCATACAAACGACTGCACCCGCAACAATATGCCTTGACCTTTGGTACAAATTGTATTTGATGACAATATATGCTGCGACAGTTGTGATTTGGGTAGGGGGGGGGCAAGAGGAGTGGGAGGGAGGGAGAGTGACCCAGAGTGAGAGAGAGAGGAGTGAGAGAGAGACAGGCTGGCTGACAGGGCAGGTTTTCAATAATTGTTCTTTTGATAAAATGATCTTCAACTTTATTTACAGATGGAACAAAAACATTTAACCATGCTGCCTTAAGGCTCATAACTGGAGATGGCTGAAGAATGCATCACTGTAGTCTTTGCTTGAAGGTTGGTTGGTCTTCGCTGGCCATGAGAAAGAAGCTGCATTGTTGCATTTTTATATACAAGGCATTGTAAGGTCAGCTGCCTTGATATATTGCCAGTTTCCTTAGTTTTAGAAGGGAGGAGCAGGGTTCTGTCCAGGAAACTAAGAGTGCTGGAAGGAAAATTTCAGCCGTCTCCTAAGCTGACAATCTACCTTCCATGAGCTAGGAAGCATAATAGACATTATTCATGAAATATCTTGTCAGTGAGGGGTGTGGGTTTAATGCAAGTGTTGGTAGGGACATATATAATGCGAGCGCGCTGTGCGTATGAGCCTGAAAAATTTTTGCGACAGTTTGAATTAAAATATTGCCTCTCCGTCACCAGAGATTACTGTTTCTTTGACGTTCTCTGTGGTTCGTAGTGAAATGCCTCTAGTTTCCATTGATAGATGCCATATTCATAAACTTGTTTTTTATTTTGTATCCAAATACTTTTGACTAATTTCTGAATGTGACTCAACAACTGCCACTTATGTTTCAAAGATTTCTTCAGTGGCGGCCGGTGGACAGAGAACAAGGAGGGCAATGACCATGTCTTTAAACTGCTTATTAGTCTTAATCTGTTTTCAGTTATCTTCTTTGATAAAAGATATGTTAACTCTCCCTTCTCGGTTGTAACTTATTGTCATCATTATGACGAGAAATAAAACTTGTCAGTTGAATGCATAAAAGAGCACATCTCAATCTTTGTTTTCAATTAAACAAGCATGATGCACAGGTTTGACGACTTGCTTTGCAGGATGTGACAAAAGTTAACACAGCAAATCCACGGTAGTTTTTTTTTCGTGAAGAGTTGCCAACATTTTTACAGGATTTATTATTCGCTTGCCTGAACATTTCATAAAAAGAGAAACTGTGGACTTTACCGCCGAAGGATTATTCATATTGTTGGAAAACTTGTCGACCAAGAACAATGATTGGAATCGGGTCAATAATCTCATCCATTTTAAGGGATGTTTTCCGCCCCCTCGATTTTCCGTCCACCAGCCGCCACTGTTATTAAACACTGATTAACACGTGAAGAATACTACTGTCCTTGACTGAGATTTATTTAGCTTTGCTGTGGTTTATATCACAAGAAAACGTTTCTCTGGACCAAAGTACAGAGAAACGAAGTTCAGCGCAAGAAAAATCAAGTACCCCACCGCGATTATACAACCCCAATTCCGAAATATTTGTGGCAAGTGTAAATTGTGAATAAAGTCAAAATACAATGGCTTTCAGATCACATGAGCCAATATGTTATTTAGAATAGATAAAATCTTACTTTGTTCTGATTTACTTGATTAGAATAAACTTTGGCACAGATAATGGTGAGATTCTGTGCTGTAAATGTTTAGAGGTTTCAGACTGCAACTAGTTAAGTTTACAAGGGATAGACGTAAAACTTTGTTTGGTGCAAAATGAGGTCTTTCATTTCTACTATGTTACATCATCATTTACTTTGACTCAGTGACATATACACTGATTTTTACACCATGGCAGAAATCCCAAATGGTTTTACCTTTATTATGATACCAGAATCATTCAAATGGACCAGGTAGTTGCATTGATATACTCATTTCATTTTGGGCTTGCCATTTTCGAAAAAGAGGCTCAGGGCTGAAAGGGTTAATTGCAGCCCTTTATGCTAGCTGTTTTCATGTAATTAATAAATTGTTGATGTTTGGTTTTCGGTGTCTAGCAGAAAGTTCTTTTATTATTTCCCTTATGGCAGCAAAAGGCTTCAGTATAGATATCAAATCAAATTTCAGATGTGAGGTTTTACGAAATGAACCACTTGCGAGAACCAGTAAAATGCTAAATGGAGGCTTTATTTCTGAAGGGGGAAACCCCCCAACAGAGCAGGCAACAGTACAGAGTCCACAATCCAAAATCAGAATCCAATGGGCAAAATCCAGAATCGTACACAGGGCACCAATCACAAAAATCATGTTCAGACGAAAAAGGTTCAAAACACAGGGCGGCGGCAAAGTACAGGGAGAATGCAAAACTGGGTAGTCAAGGATGGTCCAGTCAGAAAGGTAATCACAATGGGTACAGGGAGAAATGAATGTGGCACAAGTAAGCATGAGAGAACGATCTGACAAAGCAGTGCTGTGAAGAGACATCTAATATACACTTCAGGGATGTCACATGATAACAAAACACAGGTGGAAGCAATGAGACTGATTACAAGGGAGAAACACATGAGGGAGAACCTAGATACATGAAAAAGGCAAAAGCCAAAACACAAACAGGAATCACAAGACAACCTCTAGACAGAACAAACAAATCTGGTTAGGGATTTCTAAGTGCACAGAGTGAGTGGCAGAACAGTGAGAATCTGTGCAGAGTACAGAGAATCTGCAAGAAACACAGCAAAGTAGATTGAGTGAAGGCAAGAGGCAGAGACTAGAATAGGGCGAGTGCTGAGAGCTTGTTAATCAATTAGTAAGTGCAGCTATACAATCCCGAGTGCTTGTTAGTAAGTCAGTCTTTTATACAATGTAAGTCTTGGTTAGTAAATTAGCAAAAACAACCATCTGTTAGTATGTGTTAGTAATAGAGAAAAAGCAATGGGAAGGAAGTAGACGAGATGGGGAAGGAAGGATTGAAACCAGAAGCTATTAAATCACCCGAAGGAGTGGCACGCATTACTAGGGCTGTGAACAAAGACAAGAGCAAAGACTAGACAGGGTGCAATGCATGGAAAATCAAAACATGGACTGGAATAAACTATGGCGAAAAATAAAGCGTGGAAAATCAAAACTAAGGCAATGCATGAATAGAAGAGCAACCGAATACACAATACATAATCCTAAGGGATAATCAGACATGGCAATGAATCAAAATACACATAAGGCAGTCAGACAGGGCAAGGCAAGGCAAAACCAGAATCACAACACCAGAATGATGAAAATCCCCTATCTTGTGAGAAAAAAGCGTGGTTTGGCGGCAGGGCGTTCAATGGAATTTTTAGGTGGCCTAAATACTTTTAATTGGCTTTCATTTTTTGCTGGCTTTTTGTTGGCTTGAGTGTATAAATTAATAGACAGTAGCAACAGGAACTTTATTAGCATCAGTGTTATGATTGAATTCGGACTTTGGTCAGTAGTAGCTTTGCTTATCCATCATGCCCAGTAATGTGTGGGATTCATTCTCAAAAGATGATACAATGGTACAATGTACAATGATGGTACAATGTAAGGTATGTGGGAAGAAACTACTTTACAGAAGAGAAAATACAAGCGCAAAACATCGACATTTACCAGGGGTGCATAAACTGTCTGAGTCCGATAAAGCATCCAGCTCTGCATCTGACACCAGCAAGAGACAAGGATCCTTCACTTCATTCACTTGACGGCTAATTTGCCCCAAACCAAGGAGTGAAGGTGGAAAACATTTTATTTTAGCGAATTGAACGCGAAATGTAGAAATTACCGCATTCCCACGTAGCACGACCAAATGTTATACTAGAAATAATCTTGCAAACACATTCAGGTAAATTACGTGCTGAACAAAGCAAAGTTAAGGTTTGCAAAATCATCATCCTCTACACAACAATTGCTCTCACCACATTCCTGTTTATTTTGCTCAATTTTAAATTAAATAGTTGATTTGCTCAATTAACAATTTATATTGGTAGACAGTCTGATGTATTTGGATATTTTTTGTTTGTCACATTTTTAAATTTAAATGACCATGAAACATGACAAATTTGCCTGAATCTGGTTGCTAGATTATTTCTAGTTTTACATTCGACCACACTCCGTGCAAATGCATTAACAATTTACATGCCACATTCGATACACTTAAACAAAATAGTTTCTACCTTCACTATCGGCTATTTAGATGCTCAAAAGTAACCAAAATCAAGAGCTATGAATTACTTTTATCTTAAATTAATCTTGTTCAATTATCAGATAAAAAAATGCAACAAATTTGCAGCCCAGATTTGCCTTTTCCAAAGTCTTCGCTGTATTTGTCTGTTGCTTGCAATGCAAAAAATATTTTCTCTCACTTTCATGCTCGAGATGCTTCACGGAATGTTTTCCACTCCGTGTATGTTTTGAAACGCTGAAAAACCAGGGCCATCTTAAAATTATTTCATTATTAAGAAGCCGTTTTAATGATATGTGAAAATTCTACAAGAGGTGGGATTCAGAGGTCTGCCATTTATTGAGATTATTGACATTATTTCAATCTAACACCGTAGCCTGGTTAGATCTTTCTGCTTTTCATTATCTCTTCTTAATTATTATAGGACACATTTTGGTTTTGGTTTTGGTCAGTTGGCTGAATAAATGGCTTGATTCCAAGTTAGGCAAAGTATACAGGAATTGATTTAAGGTAAGCTAATTATGCCAAGGCCATGGAGGCTGTCCAACCTCGCTGGTAATTAGCAGACTTCAAATCAGTTTTCTTCCCAGAGGCATTTCAAATGACCACATTCGTTATGTGTCATTGAAAAGGTAATAAGCAAGATCTTCTGTCTGCCTCATAGTGGCTCTTACTTTTATTATGCTTAAAATACTTGTTATTGAGTTAATTGTGCAGCCTTAGGTCTAGATCAAAAATACCAGCTTTTTGTTCATTTAAATGATTTTCAGGTACCCGCCCAAAAAATCGTCGGGTTCCCGTTTTGAAAATAATTTCTGATATTCCCAGGCCTAAGCAGGACAATGCAAAACCACATACTGCAGCTATTACAACAGCATGGTTTTGTCGTTAAAGAGTCCGTGTGCTGAACTGGCCTGCCTGCAGTCCTGATCTTTCACCTAGTGAGAACATTTGGCGCATCATTGAATGAAAAGTCTGTCAAAGGAGACCCAAAACTCTCCAGCAGCTGGAAGCCTGATTTAAACAAGAGTGGGATGAAATTTCAATGGCATAACTTGTCTCCTCAATGCCCAGACGCCCCCACTCTGTGTTAAAAAGAAGAGAGGATGCTACACCATGGTAAACAGGCCCCTGTCTCAACTTTTTTGAGACCTGCTGTAGCAGCCATCAAATTTGAAATGAGCTCATTTTGGGGATAAAATTGTAAAATTTCTCAGTTTCAACATTTGCTATGCTATCTCTTTTCTATTGTGAGTAAAATACTGGCTGGTGTAATTTGAAAGTCACTATGATTTTATTCACAATTTACACTTTGTCCTAACTATTTCGGAATTGGGGTTGTAACTGCCTGTTTCTCAGATTGAGAGACAGCCTCAGATTCAATTTGCTCACGAATACCCATCACACGCGGGGTGGGATGCTGCTGCAGCAGGTTTTTCCATATCAATGACGACCAGTCATTCATGTTTTGTTTCTAGGGTTTTATTGGGCACTGGATTTTCTCATTTTAACTGATCTTTGAAAAAAAATAGTGGTGGTCGGGAAAAAGCTGAGTGGTGTTTGGTAGATTCAAAGTGCTGGCCTGGGCCGACCAGCACTGACCAGCATCGAAAGAACCCTGGGGGACGACCATCTTCGTGTTTGTGACTATTTGGTTTTAGGCATCCTTTGGGCAGCTTTTCGCTACCATGCCCCACAGAAATGGAATTGGCTTCAACGGTTGCTAAAATTGGAAAAACTTATTTCAGTTGATTGTTCTAAATGTCTGTTATTGGCTGCCATGAAGCTGTGATATACATTTGTACTGCAGTTCTTTGTACTTCGTGTTTTATTGTGGTTCACCACTGAGCTCCATTGCAGAAGACAGCTTGCTCTAAATCGGACTCCTAGTATAAATAAATTAATTAAATAAATAATTTTACCGCCATTTTTCATGAAACAGTAAAGCTTTCTTGAGCTTTATTTCCAGAAAATATGTTGAAACCTTTGCATACTGCAGCCACACTATACTTCATGAGATAACGATGATCATCAAAAAATGGTAGGCTATGTTGCTACTTTTTATCAGTCATTTGAGTGGCGATATTGGACAGAGATGTCACATGATAGGCTCCTGAAAGGGAGTCCCCAGAAACAAATGCCACGTTTCAAAACAAAATATTCAGATATTTGCATGCTTTTTGAAATATACTGAGTACAAATGAAAACGCACCACTCACAAAATCTGGAATAGCTCCACGGATTGATATGTGAAGTATATACGTATGATGCATTTGAGATAATGAATGATTTAAGAAGACATGTAAACATCATTAAATTTCATTCACGATAATGTTAATGCGCGAGAGAGGTTTAACTGGTGTAGGGGTCAAACAGGAAAGTCAATAACGGATGTGACCGCCATTTGCATTGACAGATGCGGTGCATCGTCGTCGCATGGAGTTGATCAGTCTCTGGATAGTGTTCTGAGGGATAGCATTCCACTCCTGAACAAGGGCAACCTCAAGTTCTTAGATGTTGTCCATCTGACGTCGACGTGAAAGATGTCGTCCAATTTCATCCCATAAGTGCTCGATAGGGGAGAGGTCGGGTGACAGAGCTGGCCACTGAAGCACGGGGATGTTCTGCTGTTCAAGGTACTGCATGGACACCCTTGCAGTATGTGCCCTAGCGTTGTCCTGTTGGAACGTGTGGACATCGTGGTGTTGGTTGAAGAACTGCACAACATGGTTCTGCAGCACCTGGTCCCGGTAGTAGACGCCGTTCACCCATCCTCTGCAGATATGGAGAGGGGTTCTGTGACGGTAGCTTATTCCACCCCACACCATAACGCTGCCACCACCCCAACGGTCCGTTTGAACGACACAATTGGCGTTATAATGTTCACCACGTCTCCGCCAAACACGAATACGGCCATCTGCGTTCCTTAAGTGAAATCGTGACTCGTCAGAAAAGATGACACCGTGTCATCGTCGTAGTCGCCAATTCTGGTGCCTGTTTGCCCACTGTAGACGCTGGTTTCGGTGACGATCCGTCAATATGGGGCCGAAATAAGGACGTCGTCCACGCAGGCCTGCAGCTCGCAGACGGTTCCGTACGGTGTTGGGGTGAATGAATCCAAGTCGTCCTTGGACTTGAGCAGCCGTTCTTGTCGCTGGTAGTGTTTGGTCTCGAACATGATCCCATACGATCTGACGGTCCTGACGTGCCGTTGTCACACGTTGTTGACCCGGTTGAGGACGGTCCCGAGTGCTCCCCGTTTGCAGAAACCTTTGATGGAGTCTTGCGATCGTTGTGTGTGCGCAGTGTAGTTGTCTGGCAATTTCCCTGGTGTTGGCGCCAATTTGAAGCATGCCTATGGCACATTCCCATTCAGGGGCTGTAAGTCGCGGCATAGTGTCGACGTTTCACAAGTGTCAGTGAAGAAGTGAAATTTTATTCGGATTCACATGCTTTTAAAGGCAATGTGTGCACAAATTCAGAGCGAAATTCATTTTTCCCGTGGTGTGCGTGCAAGATGTTGCGTTTTTGCAAAAAATTGCCTCGCGTTACAGTTCACTTGAAATTCTCGCATTTCTTGCACCTGGCATGTCGGGTGACGTCACTGCAGTGATGTTGTTGTTGTATTAAAATTATATTGAAGTTCATTTGAACTTAAATATTGACTTTTTCCAAGTGGTGCATTTTCATTTGTACTCAGTATATAATCAACTATACAGGATAACTTGGGTATCGAAAGGAACAATGCTTCAAGGGTAGGAACTGTTCTTTATACCCCCACATTGTAGAAATGGGGGCTAATTGGAGTCATAAACGTTGCATCACATCTCGTCCCAAAGATGAATTACTTGGATATTATGTTACTACAGCAAGACTGGCGTAACATGCAAGACCCATGTTCTTGACCCAAATATCAAGGTCACAGGGTGAAATGGTGTGGTTGGACATTCATTTGTAGTCTTTATGTTCTTGTAGGCAGCTAACATATATTTAGAAATAATAATACAGAGGAGGTGCCTATCAGTTGCTGTTTGGATGCAGTTCAGATGCGTGCCCATTTGTCAGTTAGTTATCATCAATTGTGCCGACAATCAATAGGCTGCCAAAGTGTTGAAAAAACATTGAGCATTGGCATTGCATCCCATATGAGTGAAAAAAGGGCATCCCAGTCTGTGTGGATTGTGTGTGTGTGTGTGTGTGTGTGTCGGGCGATGTGTGTGCATGTGTGTGGGTTTGTGTGTGCGCGTGTGTAGGTGTGGGTGGGTGTGTGGGTATCTGCGTGCATTTATGTAGATGAGAGAGAGAATGAGAGAGAGTGTGTGTTTGAAGGTATTTATGTATGTGTGTGTGTGTGTGTGTGTGTGTGTGTGTGTGTGTGTTTGAGAGAGAGAGCGAGCGAGAGAGAGAGAGAAACAAATCGTGGTTAAATGTCGCAACAAATCAAGCAAGCATGTATTTAGCGTTTTGTTTTGATTATGCATCTGTTCTTTGTTTTCTTTTTCAGGCAAAGGGATTATATAAATGTTTAATTGTCTGAATGAAAAATACATTTTTTGGTCCTTCATTATTTATTGGGGGAATACTGACTGTAAGTAGTCGGAATGATGATAACCCATAATTCATTTGGGAGAGGGGGTGAGAGGGTGTACTTTGTTGAATTTAAGAGTTATATATGAGAATATTGTTCAATAACAGGGTTTTTTGTAAATGGTTTCATAAAAACTTTCAACAGCTTTTAATTTGCTGAAGGGTCTGATAATTAAGCACATCACAACAGAACAAACCCAATTCTGAAATAGTTGGTACAAAGTGTAAATAGTGAATAAAATAAAAATGCAATGACTTTCAGATCACGAGCCAATATTTTGTTTACAATAGAACATAGATAACATTTCAAATGTTGAAAACAAGACATTTTACGTTTTTATCCATAAAAGTGAGCTTATTTCAAATTTTCTGGCTGCAACAGGTCTCAAAAAAGTTGGGACTCAAGCAACTTTTAATTGCTGAAAAAGCAATTAATATATAAGAGAATCAGCTGAAAGAGCATTCAACAAGTAATCAAGTTAATGGCATCAGGTGTGTAAAATGATTGGCTGTAAAAGGGATGTCTTAGAGAGGCTGAGTCTCTCCTAAGTAAAGATGGCCAGAGGATCTCCAACCTGTGAAAGCTTGCATAAAAAAATTGTGGAATACTTTAAAAACAATGTAGCTCAAAGTGAAATTGCAAAGGCTCTGAAGGTCTCATTATCAACAGTGCATAACATCATCAAAAGACTCAGAGAAACTGGAAAAATATCTGTGTGTAGGGGAAAAGGCTGAAGATGTTTACTGGATGCCCGTGATCTTTGGGCCCTCAGACGCCACTGCATCACTCACCGGCATGATTCTGTCATTGACATTACTAAATGGGCCCAGGAATACTTCAAGAAACCAATGTCAGTGAACACAGTCCGTCGTGCCATCCACAGATGCCACCTAAAACTCTATCATGCAAAAAGGAAGCCATTGTTGAGCATGATCCAGAAGCACTGCCGTGTTCTGTGGGCCAGTCCATTTAAAATGGACTGTAGCAAAGTGTCCTGTGGTCAGACGAGTCCAAATTTGACATTATTGTCGGAAATCATGGGCGTCATGTCGTCCGGGGTAAAGAGGAGAAAGGCTACCCCTCCCGTTATCAGCGTTCAGTTCAAAAGTCAGCATCTCTGATGGTATGGGGATGCATTGTTGCATATGGTGTGGGACACTTGGATGTTTTAAAAAGCACCATGAATGCTGAAAGGTATATAAAGGTTTTAGAGCAACATATGCTCCCCTCCAGACGACATCTATTTCAGGGAAGGCCTTGCGTATGTCAGCAGGACAATGCAAAAACACATACTGCAGCTATTACAACAGCATGGCTTCGTAGTAGAAGAGTTCATGTGCTGAACTGGCCTGACTGCCGTACTAATCTTATGCCAATTGAGAACATTTGGCGCATAATTAAACAAAAAGTCCATCACAGGAGACCCAAAATCTCCAGCAGCAAGAAGCCTATATTAAATAAGAGTGGAATCAAATTCCAGTGGCTAAACTCAAGAAACTTGTCTCCTCAATGCCCAGATACCTCAGTTCTGTGTTGAAAAGCAGAGGGGATGCTAAACCGTGGTAAAAAGGCCCCTGTCCCAATTTTATTGAGACCTGTAGCAGCCATAAAATTAGAAATGAGCTCATTTTGCGGTTAAAATTGTAAAATTTCTCAGTTTCAACATTTGCTATGTTATCTCTGTTCTATTGTGGATAAAACACTGGCTGGTGTAATTTGAAAGTCATTGCGTTTTGATATTATTCACAATTTACATTTTGTCCATACTATTTCGGAATTGGGGTTGTATATAAACAAATGAAAAGTTGTTTTGCAATTAAAATAATTATGAAAAGAAACATCATTAAAATGATTTTGGTCATTTATAAGTAAATAAATAAATTAATTAATATTTGCTTCAAATTAAACTGTCCCCTCTTCTATAGGAACCATCACTGGAATGATCACAAGAATGTAAACACCAATAACCTTTGCATCTATTGTTGCATTACGATTCTTAAGATTACTTTGAAAATGAGTTATTTAAATCAAATACAGGTATTGTTCATTTTCTTACTGTACCAAAGTGTTGTTACTGACATTTGAACTTTTAACAACCTTTTTTTAAACACGCCATTGCCACACATTTGCTAAAGTATAACCACACTTTTAAGTGTAACACAATTGTCATACTATTTTAACAGTCAGTATTTTTCTTAAACATAGCACTGTCACACATTTCACTAAAATACAAAACCAAATGGGTATAGCATGCCAAAATCAGATGATCAAGGTGGACATAAATTAGTAAAGAAACAAGTGAAATTCACATCTTCAACCTGAAGACCCCTGATATTTTTTTCTGGGGCACTGCTTCAAATGAGGTCAGGCCTTGAGCATTCCACTTGCACACAATGTATTTCCTTCTCTGTGATCAGCTTGTGATGCTGTCAGTTTGATTTTGCGGATGGCCATCTTTGCCACACAATACATTGACATTTTTTAATAATGTCAAACCTGTTATTTCTTCAAATTCTGTTGATAATTTGGTTAATTTTTCAATGTTTTAGACTAAAACTCTGCCCAAATGTTGCATATTTAAATTTGAAAAAAAATACAATGACAATGAGGCTGAAGTGCAGACTACCAGCTTTAATTTGACGGTGTTTCGATCCATATTGGATGAACTGGATGAACAATAAACCTTCTGTACATAATCACCCCCCCCCCCTCCATTTTTGGATGTATAAAAAATATTGGGTATTTTGACGTTTCGGATGAAGTAATAATTTCTATTATTTAGAGGCCTATCCTTTGCATGCAATGAGTGCTTAAAATCTGTGATGCAGACATTACTGGATGCTGGCTGTCTTCCTAAGGGATGCCCTGGCAGGCCTGTATTGCAGCAGTCTTGAGTTCCAGCTTGTTTTGGGGACGTTTTGCCTTCTGTCTCTTTTTCAACAAGTAAAGTGAATGTTCACTTGGATTCAGATCTAGTGATTGACTCGCTAACAGAGCCAAACTAGCAACAAGCATGAAATACTTAGATTCCCCACCACAGAATAGCTGATATCTGTCACGGAAAAAAACATGGCGGAGGGATTGACAGACTGACAGAAGGACAGATGGAAGTATTAAAAGGCACATTTACACATTAAGTTTTTTCCATGTACAAAATTTCCTAGGGAAATATCGAATGGTTTTGGAGCTCCGGCCTTGAGAATAAGCATGATTGACAGATGGACGGACACTTGGAAGTACAACGCTCGTTCCTAAATCCCCATCCACTTCATGGCAGGGGATAAAAAATGCATCAATGTACAATGAATTTTGGTTACTACTTTGTGCAATTTGTTTTTCACATTTTGACACCATTCTCCTGGCTGAGAAAACCCAGAACTCCTGGTTTACTGGCAACCACATCATCTGTGCTACACACTTCAGTTGAAAGCAGTGGTTGACATCTGCAGCAAATATCCCTGAAACAAAAGCATTCTCCTTGCAGGCAAAATTCATAGTTTGGCCCAGTACTGATACCTCTGGAATGGTTATAGTGCCTGGAAAATCAACTGCGTTACTATTGTCGGCTCCAAGAACGTTCCCCAACAAATTTGACCCTATTTCAATATGAACTATTTCACTTATTTCAGTTTTAAATGAGTTAACTTCAGCTGAAAGGTGGTGCTAATGGAACAGTCATAGTGTCACCACAATGGTAGGATTGCTCTTTTATGCATCAAGAGATTCACAGCATCTGATTCCCATTCAAATGGTTTATTGCATTTGGAAATGTTTTTTTACGGAATGGTTTTGCTTCAGTGAAAGTAATAGAGCTATGACAAATCAATAACGTTCCTTCTCTATACAAAAGGATGGTTGATTTGACAGGATTCGCATCAAAACTCCTTGAGTAACTGAAGGGGTTTTTTCCTTAAGTGCTCAAGTTAATATTCATTAAAAATCAGATAACACAACAAATCCATTCTTTCAATGAGGAGCAAGCCACATAAGCTAATTTTGGCCAAGAAGCACTCAAGTAAAATATAAAATGAGAAGTGAATTGGAAATTCCCCAGGATGCTACTTCTAGCAGTGACCAAGTCCAGTCTAAAACTTATACAAGTACACAAGTCTAGTCAGCAATCAAAGCATCACTTAGAAAATTGGTGGGCCAATAGCAGCCATTGTTGCCTTCTTACCAAACCAAAATGGCTGACTCTACAGGCCTGGATGTGTGTGTGTGTGTGTGTGTGTGTGTGTGTGTGTGTGCGCTTGCGTGCGTGCACGCGTGCGTGTGTGTGTGTGTGTGTGTGGACTCGACCCAAAAGAGCTAAAAAAGGAAAGAAAAAAAAAAGACTCAGGCAATGAGAAACACCCAGGCAATGAGAAACATGGGTTAAAAATAGGCAAAAAAGCAGTCTGGCAAAAGGTAATATTTTTTAGCTGCTTATTCTTTGGCTGAACTTTCTAACTACCATACCACATCCCTTTTGATGATGAGTGAAGTCTTTAAACCTCTTTGGATGGTGGCCCTTGCTTTTCATAATTTATGGAGATTGGTTTTTATTGTGACCTTTGTTCAGCTGCATTTACCTTCCATTTCACAGTATATATCTCCCATTCATTTTGTTCAAGAAGCTTTTAGACATCCATGACTGTGGTATACTGGTATGACTATATTTGCTGGTCATTTTCATTAGAAAGTGGTGTGTTTAGTTTTTAGAAAGATGCTGCCCTTTAGTGCACTGAAATAATAAAATTTAATGCTCTTAATTTTTTACGCCCCCGCCCTCCAAAGAGGAAAGGGGGCATTATGTGGACACCATGTCCATTCGTCGTTCGTCCGTCGTCCGTTAACTTTTCGTTTCCGTGGGATAACTATAGAATCCCTTGTCGGATTGATGCCATTTCTCAATAGCGCATTGGGAGTGGCTAGAGGAAGGTTCCTTTCAAAAACCAGCATTGTGCCATATCTAATATGGCCGCCACAGCAGCCATCTCAATATTCCCTTGATCAACATACAGGCGGGGGTATATGCCACGCTCTGCGTTGCTCTTGTTTAAGTTGAGTTCAATTTTCATCATTTTGAGGCATTTGCTGTTTTAAGTACTCAAGTCAACAGACTGGTATTTGAAATATCTGGGCCAAGAATCAAGATAGATCAGTGTTCCCCAACCCTCCCCTGGAGGCCCACCTGTCCTGCATGTTTTAGATCTCTCCCTGCCTCAGCACAGGTGAAAAAATGATCAGCTCGTTAATCACCCCTTAAAGCTGATTGATGACAGCCTGATCATTGAATCACCTGTGCTGGAGCAGGGAGAGATCTAAAACAAGCAGGACAGGTGGGCCTCCAGGAGAGGGTTGAGGAACACTGAGATAGAGCCTAGCAAGTCTCCTATTATGTTTCAGACATCTTTTATGATTTTCATTACGTTTACATCAGCTTAACACATGTAACATGACACCCACAAATAGTCAAATTCTTAAAACCTTGTTTCTCTAAAAAACTTGCGCACTTTTGGAAATCAACCCTTCAATTGCATTTTTAAAAATGGAACATTTGGCCTGGTGATGGTTCTATCGGAAAGTTCATTGGGTCACCTATATACACCAGGAACAACCTTAGAAGGTTTTAAATGATTCCAATCAAAACTGTCCGAGTTCTTGCATTTGTAAATGTGATATTTTGCCGAGAGGTGGGGCTTCAGGAAAAGTTACGTTAACCAGCAACCAAATTTAGATGACGGTTTGAAAAAAAATTTGAATTTTTGTCTGGTGGTGGCACCAAAGCAAAGGTCATCAAGTGACTAACATCAATTACAGCCCTTCTCTACGAACCAGATACAATCACAAGATGTGTGACCTGATTCCCATCAAATCTAGTTAGGGAAAGGGGTATTGTTTTTGGTTCGGTTTGTTTGTGTGTTTGTGCATTTGCTTGCGCATTTGTTTCTGTTTGTTTGTTTGTTAACACTCTAGCGGCAAAACTAATGGGAATATTCAACCCAAATTCAGTGTAGCGTTTGCCACTGACCAAGAATAGATCCATATTGCATTTCGTACAAGTAGGTGAAAGTATGTGTGAGGGGCAGGGTTTGTTGTGCCTGGCACCACTTGTTACATTTGGAAATGTTTAGTTTAACCTGGTGGTGGTGCTACAATAAAGCAAAGGTTGCAGGGTCACACAAAATGATGGGCTTCATCCTCTGTACACTGGGAATGAACACAAAGTATTTCATGTCATCTTCATCACAATTGTTCTAGTAATCATGACAGCACTAAGGATCTACTGCAGCGGAAGTAACGTCCAAGGTGAATCCACAACATTCCCAAAAACTCTGATTTAGGGATACAATCACAAAATGGAGCCAGAATATCCAAATGAATGTCATTACAGCGATGATTAGGATACTTATTCCCCTCACATTTTACCAGATGGTAAGAATAGATATTTAATCATGTATTTTCCTGACAAGGTCAGTCAGCTTAAATATTATCACTACTTAGCAAGCACTGGTGCCTTCTACTGTGAAAATACTTCTTTGGCTTATTACCTACACCTTATCCACCAGTTGTGATGTTTTTGAAATAACAACTAAATTTGCTGTTTGCCAACAGCTATTAAAACCTCTGCATTAGATGGACAGTATGGTCTGCTATTCATTTACAGTTTTATATATTTTCAATAGTCAAATACAGTGGCAAAAAAATTCAGTGAATTCATTTTATAGCCATTTTCCCTGCCAGGCATTTTATGACCCAATGAAAATGTCATGTTAGAGTGGCTGTTAGCTAACCTGGTGCTAACCTTGATTGACACAGCCCCTCACCCCATCCCCCTAAATCCCCCCACACACACATTCTGGCTTTAAAGCTGCCCAACCATGAACAATAGGGGATCCCTTAAGCACTTTTGCATTTAATTTCATTTTAGGGTGGATTGCCCGACTCCAATAGGGTGAGTTGAGGTGGCGTTCATCTGGTTTATTACTTGATGGCTCGTTGCGGCTCCAAAGCTAATGTGGCATAGCATAGGAACCCTTGTAAACATGTCAATCCACATCCCAGCATCTGACTAAAACTGAGTATGCTGCCCTGATTATGCTCATAAAATCCATTCTCATGATGAGAGTGGCTTCCTTTCATATTCTTCTTGGCATCCTTATACTGAGACAGAATTACTAGCCTCAACCTTTGGCAGAAGTGTAAGGAGTATTTCTGGGGGCTAGATGGAGTCCCTGAAACTATAGTCGGGTATGTGTGAAAAAACTGTCTGATATTCCAGTAAATCTGGGCTGTACAATTGTGGTGGCAGTTCATTTCCAGATTTGTTCTCACTTACGCTAGTAATTCCATCCTTAACACTAATTTGAGATCGATCATAACTTATTTTGGCTTCGACATTGTTTTGGACGGTTAAAATCCTTCATTGAACCATTTTTTGATTATATATGTACAATTTGTTTTTTCTCAACAATTATTTTTCTAGTCGGGCATCCTAGCTGAAGTTTGATTACAAGGAAACTTCTCAGTATTTTGTTCATTTGCACTTAAAATTGGTGACTTCATTTGAATTAAAATACAATCGGTACCGAATAACTTCAGGCACGCAATGTGCTCTTGAAACTCCTTCTTCAGTTTGCCAAATGCAACTACGTCAATGTCTAACTTCAAATGGGAACATGTGATTGAGCAGAACTATGATCTGTTTACCAAATGTTCACGGAAAGGTGTTGATTTTAATGAAGGATTTAGCTTTAGACATTGTCGATTTGTCCTTGCAGCGTTTGGAAACAAATGTATCTATCTCGGTCACGCATGTGCAAAAACTTGTCAAGCAAGTTGGGACGAAGTGTAAATTATGAATAAAATCAAAATGCAATGACTTTCAGATCACGAGTCAATATGTTATTCACAATAGAACATAGGTAACATTTCAAATGTTGAAACGGAGACATTTTACATTTTAATCCAGAAAATGAGCTCATTTTAAAGTTTCTGGCTACAATAGGTCTCAAAAAAGTTGGGACACATGCAAAAAAGGGTGAAAAAGCAATTAATATATAAGAGAATCAGCTGAAAGAACATTTAGCAAGTAATTAAGTTAACTGGCATTAGGTGTGTAACATGATTGGCTATAAAAGGGAGTCTCTGAGAAGTAAAGATGGCCAGAGGCTCTCCAACCTGTGAAGGCTTGCGTAAAAAAATTGTGGAACACTTTAAAAACAATGTTCCGCAAAGGCTTTGAAGGTCTCATCATCGACAGTGTATAACTTCATCAAAAGGTTCAGAGAAACTGGAAAAATCTCTGTATGTAAGGGACAAGGTCGAAGACCTTTACTGGATGCCCATGACGTTTGGGCCCTCAGACGCCACTGCATCACTCACCGGCAAGATTCTGTCATTGATATTACTATATGGGCCCAGGAATACTTCAAGAAACCACTGTCTGTAAACACAGTCCTCCGTGCCATCCACAGATGCCACCTAAAAGTCATACAAAAAGGAAGCCATTGTTGAGCATGATCTAGAAGCGCCGCTGTGTTCTGTGGGCCAAGGCCAATTTAAAATGGACTGTAGCAAAGTGGCAAAGTGTCCTGTGGTCAGACAAGTCCAAATTTGACTTTCTTGATGGAAATTATGGGCGTCGTGTCCTCCGGGCGAAAGAGGAGAAAGAGTACCCTTCCTTTTATCAGCGTTCAGTTCAAAAGCCAGCATTTCTGATGGTATGGGGATGCATTAGTGCATATGGTGTGGGACACTTGCATGTTTTAAAAAGCACCATGAATGCTGAAAGGTATATAAAGGTTTTAGAGTAATATATGCTCCCCTCCAGACGATATTTATTCCAGGGAAGGCCTTGTGTATTTCAGCAGGATGATGCAAAACCACATAATGCAGCTATTACCACAGCATGGCTTCATAGTAGAAGAGTCCGTGTGCTGAACTGGCCTGCCTGCAGTCCTGATCTTTCACCTATTGAGACTATTTGGCACATAATTAAACAAAAAGTCCGTCAAAGGAGACCCAAAACGCTCCAGCAGCTGGAAGCCTGTATGAAACAAGAGTGGGATCAAATTCCACTGGCTAAAACTTGTCTCCTCAATGCCCAGACGCCTCCACTCTGTGTTAAAAAGAAGAGGGGATGCTACACCATGGTAAATAGGCTCCTGTCCCAACTTTTTTGAGACCTGTAGCAGCCATCAAATTAGAAATCAGCTCATTTTGTGGATAAAATAGCGAAATTTCTCAGTTTCAACATTTGCTATGATATCTTTGTTCTATTGTGAATAAAATACTGGCTGCTGTAATTTGAAAGTCATTGCGTTTTGATTTTATTCACAATTTACACTTTGTCCCAACTATTTCAGAGTTGGGGTTGTATATATACAGCGCCCTCCATAATTATTGGCATCCCTGGTTAAGATGTATTAAAAGCCTTAAAATAAATTCGGTTTTTATTGCAGAAGCATACTCTCACACTGAAAATTTTAGAAAAATGTAACCTTCAACTCAAGTGAATTTTTAGGGAAAAAAAACCAATCCCTGACTAAGAAATAATTATTTTTCATAAAATCACCTGTCCCACAATTATTGGCACCCCTAACAATTCCTAGGAAATACATGTAATTGAAGTATTTCTGTCATTTCTACAGTAGTTTATAAAATTGATCAGAGTATCTAGGAACAATTAATTAGTAATTCATCACTTCCTGTTTCCTTTGGGTATAAATATGATGTGACTCAGAGGCCATTTCTCTTATCCACTCCTCAGCATGGGAAAGACAAAGAAACACACCATTCAAGTAAGGCAGATATGTGTCCACCTTCACAAGTCAGGCAATGGCTACTAGAAAATAGCCACTCGCCTGCACCTGCCCATATCTACTGTCAGAGGAATCATTAAGAAGTTTAAAACAACTGGAACAGTGGAAAACAAGCTTGAACAAGGAAGCAAGGTTATTTTGCCACCACGCACAGTGAAGAGGATGGTAAGAGAATTAAAAAGTTCTCCAAAGCTCACTGTTAAAGAATTACAACAAATGGTAGCATCTTGAGGTCACAAACTCTCCAAAACAACCATCAGGCGCTATCTATATGCCAACAAGCTGTTTGGGAGGCACGCATGGAAAAAACCTTTTCTCACTCACAATCATGAACGCAAATATCTGGAGTTCGCCAAGTAGTACTGGGTACAGATGAGACAAAGATAGAACTTTTTGGCAACAAACACTCTAAGTGGGTCAGCCAGAACACAAAAGATGAGTATGCAGAAAAGCACCTCATGCCCACTGTGAAGTATGGGGGAGGATCGGTGATGCTGTGGGCCTGTTTCTCTTCCAGAGGCCCTGGGAACCTTTTTAGGGTGCATGGCATCATGAACGTTTTGAAATACTAGAACATTTTAAATCAAAATCTGGTGGCCTCTGCCTGAAAGCTGAAGATGGGTCGTCACTGGGACTTTCAGCAAGATAATGACCCTAAACATGTGGCCAAATCTACACAAAAATGGTTCACCAGACATAGAATCAAGCTCCTCCCATGGCCATCTCAGTTCCCAGAAAACCTGTGGAGTGAGCTGAAGAGGAGAGGACCCAGGTCACTGGATGATTTAAAGAGATTGTGCAAAGAGGAACGGTTGAAGATCCCATCTTGTGAAACATTATAGGAGAAGATTAGGGGCCGTTTTATTGTCAAAAGGGGGTTGTACAAAGTATTAACATCAGGGGTGCTAATAATTGTGGCAAACATGATTTGATGCAAAATAATTATTTCTTAATGTGGGATTTTTTCCCAACTGAATAAATCTTTCTTTCATTGTGGTCCTATATCATTTCGAAAAACTGAATTTATTAGAAGCTAAAGAACACATCTTAACCAGGGTTGCCAATAATTATGGAGGGCACTGTATATACACACCGCACAAAACAACAGGAGTTCATCCGCATCTCTATCACCACCTCCATGTTTTACTGAAGGAATTAAACAATCATTTTTGAAATGTTCTCCTACTCTACTTGGGGTTCTACAACCCCAATTCTGAAATAGTTGGTACAAAGTGTAAATTGTGAAAAAACCCAATGACTTTCAAATCACGCCAGCCAGTATTTTATTCACAATAGAACAGACATAACTAGGCAAATGTTGAAACTGAGAAATTTAACAGTTTTATCCACAAAATGAGCTCATTTCAAATTTAATTGCTGCTACAGGTCTCAGAAAAGTTGGGACAGGGGCATGTTTACCATGGTGTAGCATCCCCTCTTCTTTTTAACATAGAGTTAGTTTTGCATAGAAATCCATAACTTTCTCAGAATTCAATTTCACCAATTAGCTACATTGGCAATGAACATAATACACACGGTGTTGTAAGGATGGCAATTATACAAATAATCAATAAACCTAAAACTTTTTCTGAATTCTCTTCCCTGTTTTTGAACTTTTTCAGTGGAGTAGCCTTATTTATGTTAAGATTATGCTGAATCTTAATGTTTTCAATGTTCAAAATAGGCTACACGTGGAATGTGCAGTCCCACATTTGTTGCCACAATGCGATGTTAATTCATTAAATTCCACATTTCTTCTGTGAAAATGTCGATAATTTAATAAATTAATTGTTATTGCATCAAGGCTATGAGTGTGCTGCTGCCCTTTTGTATTTGTATTTTTACCTAGGCCTCCAGCTCTCCAACACTGTTGTGCATCCTACTAACTATTAAAAAAAAGAATACATTTAATATGGGAAACATGTTCAGCTTATAGAACTTTATGCCAATAGAGAATTGGCACCAAAACAGTGTCAAGCTCATGAATGTGTGCCAATTTCTAAGCCACTGGAATTTGGAGGTAAATCGAATTCAGGTATGTAGTAATGTTGTTGTGGGCTTCTTTGTCATTTTTTTTAATGATGATATTAAAATATGTTGTAGAACTGTATCAGTAAAAAGACTCTTCCATTTTTTTCTTTTCATTTTTTCATTTTAGTTCTTACCTAACTTTGGGTGCCTGTGGTGCCCCTATAGACAGACAACCCCCGCATGTGCCCTCTGCCGACGGCAGGCTCTGCCTACAAATCCTGCATTAAAAGGATTACTGGACTGTAATACTGAAAGCTGGCAGAGTGACATTTTTGGGTCATAAGCTGGCACACTTATTGGATTTTTTTTAAAAATTTGTTTATATTTTATTAACACCTGCTTTCTTTGCTTGAAACTAATTTTTGTTTCTCAATTTATTTACTTTATTTGATCTTTGTCTGATCTAGTTTTTATTTATTCATTATGTTGAGTCGTTTTATTCTTTCTACCTCACCAGAGGTTTAGTTGTTGCATCGCTGTCAGTTGTAAATGTAATGAAATGAGCATTCTGACACACTTTGATGGACATTTGTCATGTCATAATTATGTGGTGCTGTGCAATCACTTCCTTGAATAGATTGTGAGCTAGGTGTGTTTTGTCTCCGGGATTAATGTCAGAGGTATACTTTGGGGGCAACTGTATTGTACTGTGCGTTGTTTGTTGTTTTGTTTTGGTGGTTAAAGGGAAAATAAAATATTGGTTTAACTCCCTAAAGAGTTAATTACCCCTGGCAGTAATGCGGGCGTTTTCAGATTTTTAAATGACGTGCTGTGAGCCTCTGACCCTGATACGCATAATTTCTTTCAAGCTGTTTACAATGGCTTGATCAATAATCAAACAATTTATATACTGAATAATCAAGATAATTTTATAAGCCTGTGATTATTAAGAAAGTATTTAGAAATGTCAGATCATTGAAGGGTAACATTGACAACAGACTGAAAAGTGATATTGTATGGATAAAAAAAACAAATAATTAAAAAAAACTGATCTATTGCTTTCTGTGAATTTCATCTTCGGTTCTAGGATTTTCTTTATCAGTGCAACCTTATTTATGTGACGGTTGCACTTATTCATACTGTTTTCAAAATTCAAAAGAATAAGTTGCATTTGCAGGAAAGTGTTGTTGTATATTGGTTGCCATGTGCGAAGCGGTAATAATTAATTTATTAAATTACCAACACTTCTTACATTGAAACATTGGTGATTGAATGATTTAGTAAATTGGATATTAGTGCATTGTTAAAGTGTGACGCATGGCAAGCATTTAAAATCATTTAGTATGCATGCCATGCCTCGAACTTTCAAGGTGGCAAAGTCATTCATTATGTCATTGCAGTTTGGCCTCTGGGAAAGTTGTAGGAAGGCTATAGAATGAGATTGTATGAACGGCAACTATCTAATTAAACAAAATCTAAACCTTATCTAAATATCATCTTCAGCAACATTTACTTCAAAACACTCTACTTCAAGATGAAATTTCAAGTGATTTCACTTAATTACCACCCATGCAATCTCATATTGTAGCCTTCCTTGTTGACACAAAACTGTATGTCATAATCATTCACGGCTACGCAGCTTATTTGAAGCCCATTTGCTCAGTAAATTAATTCAGTTTATTATCCGATTCTTACTTGGAAGTAGGTTGAGTGTTAAGCTGCATTTTGGTAATGTCACTGTTTATAATCGGGTTTATTTTTGCATGAGCAGCCTTAACATTCGTACCCGAGTTGGGAAAGGCGCATTTTTACTCCTGGATCAGTGAATCTTGGAAAGGAGAGTGGTGAGGAGACTCCAGTGTCACTCACTAATCAATCAATCAGTCAATCAATCAATCAATTTACTGTTAGCACGACCACTGACGTTAAGATTTACTAATCCAGGAGTTAATGATAGTGTCACTTTCATCGTTTTCATGGGCATATTAAGCTGATCAGACGCAGACATAGAAATAAATATATAACCGTCTAGTGAGCTGCAGGAATTCAGAGGCTTCGTAAGACATTGACGTTTTATGTCACCATAACTGTGGATAGGAAAATGCTGGATAATTATAGCAATGAACTCTAAAGCAAGCTGAGGGGAAATGGATACTGATTGATCCTCGCAACTGAACAAATTAACACCTACATGGTAATTTGGAAACCTAAATGGGGCCAAGTGTTGAGGTATAATGCGCTTTAAGGCGTGGTGAGAGCAGTACCAGTATCCCTCAGATGACAGCTCCAGAAAAGGTTAAAATACCGTCATTTTTTTTTTCTTTGACCTATTTTAGCCTCTTGCTTGAGCACTTGATTGAACCCAACTGAGCTTGAAGTCACAAATTGACAGCCAGACGCTTTCCTCCATGATTTTCTAGTCGAGAGCAGAATTCATGGTTCCAAAAATTACGGCAAGTCGCTCAAGTCCTAGGGAAGCAATGCAGCTCCAGACCATCACACGAACACAACCGTATCTGACTGGTGGTATGATGTTCTTATTGTAAAATTCTGTGTTGGCTTTAAGCTTGATGTTATAGCACCCATGTCTTCCCAAAAGTTCCACTTTTCGCTCATTAGTTCACAGGATATAACCCCAATATTCTTTGGGGTCATCAAGTTGTTTTTAGGCAAATGTGACACAGGGCTTTCTGTTCTTATTGGCTAGCAGTATTTTTCGCCTGGCAGCTCTCCCATGGATGCCTTTTTTACCTAGTTTCTGATACTTACATTAACTGGGGCAAGTGAATGCCTGCAGTTCTTCAGATGAAAAATCACGAAAACTAATTTTTCAAATTATCAATAATCAATATCAGTGCATAAAGTGTTTGCTAAAATTATTACCCTGGTCCCATTGGGGTTGGGGCAAGGGTATTTTAATTGCCTTGGTTTGTGCTTTAGTTTATGTTTTTATTTGTTTGTTTGATTGTCTAATTTATGAAAAAAACCCCTTGGCTCAATTTATACCAAATTTGGCCAATGGTTCAGCCATGACCCAGAATAGACCCCATTACATTTTGGAATGAATAGGGTCAAGGTCAAAGGTCAATTTAAAGTTCAAAATCATCTTTTGCCCATAACTGTCAAAAATTGTCCAATTCACATCAAACCAATGCCAAAGCTTTCCCCTTTCAATCTTTAAAATATAATCCTGTCCATTGCTATTGTGAAAAGTGCATAGTTTGTCAGATTGGTAGGAGTCAAAGTTCAGGGGGGTACGGTCTTTGATCTCAATCAACTAATTTAGACTACATCAAAAACTACTGTGGATACTTGGTCATGGTTGGGAGACAGAGTTCCTCATTTCTTTTCCTGGTTTTGGTTTGTGTGTTGAGACAGGTGATTTCAATCTGCGCTAGTGCATTTAAATCACACCTTGTCCTTTCTTTGGTGCTTTAGTGTTGCCATTTGGGTCTTTCTCAAGCCGGTATTTGGAGGTTCTTTTAGTAAACTCCTCCAGGTTTAATTTTCATCTTTTTATGAGTTCTCATTATTGTATTTAGGATTCGCCTGACGTCTTTGTCAACCCTTGTGGTTCCAAGTCCAGGCTTATGCACTTGTTGCATTATATTCTAATTCCGTTTAGGAGGACATCCCTCTTCACTATTCAGCAATCGAGAAGGGCAGGTTATTTTCTTCTCGAGTCGCCAAATTTAACTAAACTTGTAGTTTGTTTTCGTTTTGCTTTCCCAGAGCATTGCCTTGCAGTTTTGGGTTCGAGTTATTTTAATTATTTGTCTCTCAGGCCAGGTTGTGGCTTTTAAGTTCCCTGACATTATCCTTCATTGTTTTTTTTCCCTTTCTTCTTAGTCTGTTCATAGATTTTGTGGCCGCCTAGTTATTAGGTAGCTCTTTTACTTCCTTATTCTGCGCGTGGATCCGTGTTTACACGCAATCCCACTACTAGCTTACTTGGTTACTATGAAATTCAGAAATCATACATGGAGATTAAAATGACACTATGATCTTTCACCTTTAGTAACCTTGAAAAGTCAGACCAAAGGTGATGAGAGAAGGCTATATCACAAAAACTGCTTTAGATTGCCACTTGGTTGCAATTAATCACATATAGGATCTACATGGCGAGTTCAGTGACATCATCACCTTTGATCTTGAATGACCTTGAAAGGTCAAAACCAAGCGCACACGTACCTATTAAATCAACTCATTATCTGAGGAGTGGGATTTATTGTGCCTGGCAGTGCTTGTCTTAAATATCAGAATTAATTGGATGACCTGGAACATTTAAGTGTGACAAACATGCAATAATAGAAGAAATCAGGAAGAGTGGCAAATAGTTTTACACAGCACTGTATTGATCTAGTTCTACGGGACATATTTACCCTTTTTGGTATGGCTTTTTTATTTGTTGTTTAGAACTAATATGTAGTTGAACAAGTTCTTTCTTGGACAATTACGCTTAAGCATTTTTAATGTTATTTGTGTCTTTTGGTTTTTCTCAGTAATCCGGTCCTTTATTGCGCTCAGTTACCAGCATTGATTGCTACTTTAGCTCAACATTCAAATCACATGTTTTGATCTAAGACCTTAAAGGGTTAATACATTCATGTGGTTGAGCTTTAAGAGGCATGAATGTGAAATAGAAATTGCAATGTGTCAAATATGCTATTGGTGGAAACATTGGTATTATAAATGGCTCTGTGTTAATTCAGATGTTGTGGATATGATCCTCTCTCCTGCTTTTGGGGAAAAGACGGCATTATGTATCAGGCTCCTAATGTTCACTCTCACTTCCATTATCAGACACGGTAATGCATCCCCATTATCCATAAGTATTAGATTATATAAAAGGGAGCAGTGCAAGTTGCAGTTTTGAAAGTTGAAAAATGAATATACTCACAATTGTCATGTGATTATTATGAATTGGTTCAAATTATTTTGATCATGTTATTTAAGATAAGATAAGACATACTTTATTTAACCCCGTGGGGTAATTTGTCCTCTGCTTTTGACCCATCCTATAGTTCGGAGCAGTGGGCTTCCACAGAGCAGCGGGACCGGGGACCAACTCCAGCTCTAAAGTTACCTGGTCAGGAGTACTGGCAGTAGTGTTCCTATAATGGATGTTTTGGTGCGTGGGGCAAACCGGAATACCTGGAGGAAACCCACGCAAACAAACATGTAAACTCCACACAGAAAGACTTTAGGACGGATTTGAATCCTCAACTTTCTTGCTGTGAGGCAGCAGTGCTAACCACTATGCCAGTACTAATCAGACCTAACATGTCAATTGTGAATTAGCCAGGGCTAGTGGTTATAAATGGATATTTGGTGAGCACCACTATCTAATGAAGTCAGGCTTCACTAAGGGAAATTAATGCAAGCTTATGCCCATGGGTAGGTCCGAGTTTTCCATTTTGTTGGAGCAATCAACAGCCATTGAGAGGCATTACCACTGATTTTGTCGCTCAGGTTCTCATAATGATTGGCAAAATCGAACCTTGGTCATTCAACATGAAGCAGCAGTGCAAATGATAATCGAAACTAATTTTTATACACTTGATATAAACCAGCTGAGTTCTTGGTGGCCAAGCATGTCAAAACATCTGGGACATTGCCACGCATAGTATTTTTGGATAGGCTAAAATATAAGAATGGCGGCATTCATGAACTACTTTGGTTTGAGGTTTGATTACTCGGTGTACACAAATTGCCAAAAAATATTTATGGAATGAAATTAACATGTACTTTTTTTAATTTTTCTTTTCCTTTAATATGCCTATCAAGTCTAGTAACTTACCAAAAGTAGGGTCATTCCGTGTCAACTCAACCAGAGCCCTCCACATCAAAATTTTGATTTTGATAAAACTTTGCACATTTCAAGAGATATGCATTGCCAGTACTGAAGTCAAATATTTCAGCTCAATTATTGCTAGTTCCTGAAATTTGGCCTAGTTTATGGAAGGGGGGGTCAATTTTAAAAAATCGCCTTTAATTTTGGAGGGAGTTTGAGAGCCTCAGAAATGGATTTTCAGAGCTGACAAACCCACAAGTTTCATTTTGTCATCAGAAGAGTTGCTGAACTCTTGGCATAAGCTACTTTTCTTTACTCATTGTGTTTAGTTTTCCTGTATTGTGGCCAAGAAAAAGCAAAAAACACCAATCATACAAAATTTTTCAAAATTTAATGTATTCATTATTCTGTAACTAATTAAGATAGAGTCCTGAGACTTGGCATGCAAGCTGTTGGTCAACTTTCTGAAGACCACAAAAAATATCGAAGTCACAATGGTTGTTTTAAATGTTTTAATTACCTTGGAAGTTGGCTTGAGAATGAAAAGTTTGTATTTTGGGTCATTATAGTGGGTATAGGTCTCAAAAGGGACACAAGTGATCAATGTCATATTTTTAGTGCTTGAAGGCATGGGTCTTTGGTCTAACACGTTAAAACAAATCGCATTGCTGAATACCCCTCGGCCCGGACAAGATTTCCTGCATCAAGGTCACAGTGCTAAGAGTGAAAGGTGAAATCCAGCAAAAAACATGACCTTGCACATTTATGTGTCACAGTGAGTTAACATACCCAGTTTGGTGAAGCTGCGATCAGTGGTTGCTGAGTACTGACCCGCAAAAGATTTCCTGCCTCAAGATCACAGCCCTAAGGTCAAAGGTCTAATCCAGCAAAAAACATGACATTGCGCATCTATGGGTCATAGTGAGGTACCATACCAGATTTGGTGAAGCTGCGATAATTAGTTGCAGAGTATTGACCCGGACAATATTTCCTGCCTCAAGATCACAGCCCTAAGGTAAAAGGTCAAATCCAGCAAAAAACATGACATTGCGCATCTATGGGTCATAGTCAGGTACCATACCAGATTTGGTGAAGCTGCGATTATTAATTGGCGAGTACTGACCCGCACAATATTTCCAGGGTCAAGGTCACAATGCTAAGGTCAAATGTCAAATCCAGCAAAAAACCTGACATTGCACATCTATGGGTCATAGTGGGTTACTATACCAAATCTGGTGAAACTTCCACAATTAGTTGCTGAGTAGTGGCCCGGACAAAGTCACCCAGACAAGATTTCCAGGGTCAAGGTCACAGGGCTAAGGTCAAAGGGGAAATCCAGCAAAAAATGTAACGGTGCACATGTATGTGTCACACTGAGTTACCATACCAAATTTGGTGAAGCAGTGATACGTAGTTACTGAGTACTGACCCGGACAAGATTTTCAAGGTTGAGGTCACAGAGCTAAGGTCAAAGGTCAAATCCAGCAAAAAATCTGACATCGCACATCTATGGGTCATAATGAGCCATCATACCAAATTTGGTGAAGCTGCAATTATTAATTGGCGAGTACTGACCCAGACAATATTTCCAGGGTCAAGGTCACAATGCTAAGGTCAAATGTCAAATCCAGCAAAAAACCTGACGTTGCACATCTGAGGCTCATTGTGAGTTACCATACCAAATCTGGTGAAGCTGGGATAATTAGTTGCTGAGTAGTGGCCTGGACAAAGTCACCCGTACAAGATTTCCAGGGTCAAGGTCACAGCGCTAATGTCAAAGATGAAATCCAGCAAAAAATGTGACAGTGCACATCTATGTGTCACACTGAGTTACCATAACAAATTTGGTGAAGCTGTGGTACGTAGATGCCAAGTACTGACCCGGACAAGATTTCCAGGGTTGAGGTCACAGCACTAAGGTCAAAGATCAAATCCAGCAAAAAATGTGACATTGCGCATCTATGGGTTGTAGTGAGGTACCATACCAAATTTGGTGAAGTTGCGATAATTAGTTGCAGAGTTTTGACTCGGACAATATTTCGAGGGCCAGGGTCACAGCACTAGGGTCAAAGGTCAAATCCAGCAAAATACCTGACGATGCAAATCTATGTGTCACAGTGAGTTACCACACCAAATTTGGTGAAGCTGTGATTAGTAGTTGCCGAGTACTGAGCCGGACAAGATTTCCAGGGTCGAGCTCACAGAGCTAAGGTCACAGGTCAAATCCAGCAAAAATGCTGACATTGCGCATCTATGGGTTATAGTGAGTTACCATACCAAATTTGGTGAAGCTGCGAGAATTAGATGCTGAGTACTGACCCAGACAAGATTTCCAGGGTCGAGGTCACAGAGTGAAGGTGAAAGGTCAAATGCATCAAAAAACCTATCATTGCACATCTATGGGTCATAGTGAGTTACCGTACAAAATTTGGTGAAGCTTTGATCATTAGTTGCTGAGCACCGGCCCGGACAAAGTCATGGACGGAGGACGGACGACAGACGACAGACGACAGACAGACACGCAGGTGACGACAATGCCCCTCCGGCTGAAGTCAGCCGAGGGCTAAAAACTGCAGATGTAAAACTGTTCTTATAGACTATAAAGCATGCCAATCATATTAGATGTCTAACGTAATGTTCGGAGCACCTTAGCCATGGTGTCAGTGAAAAGATGAATGTGACACATACAATTGTTCACGTCCACCAAGGAGGTGTAGGTTTTCGCGGGCGTTGGTTGGTCTGTCTGTCTGTCTGTCTGTCTATCTATTAGCAGGATATCTCACAAACAGCCACATAGATTTTAACCAAACTTTGCTGGATGTTAGAGTAGCACAAGAGGAAAAAGTGCTTAAATTTTGGCATATCTGGGCCAAAGTACAGCTGAGATACAGGCCAAAGTTCAAATTTAGCCATGCTGGCAGAGATTTCAAGTCTTTCCAATGGGCCATGCTTTTGGGTTTTGCTGCCACCTGGCGGTGAAATGCAACAATACCCAACATCAGCAAACGAAAATAACTAATGCACAGAGTGGCCTTGGCATGGCAGAGGTGCTGCGCTCTCTGAGTGCTCTTGTTTCATAATGAAATAGCTACATAGGCATTGTTATGAGACATGTTGGTCACTTTACGAATATGTTGACATTAGGGATGGAGAGATTCACTGGTGCATATCGGCGGTCCGATACAAACGTTTGCGATGCGACTGCATCGGTAGCTTCAGTGTGTATCGGTCACAAATGCCTGCTGATTCGCAATGTATAGTTCGTAACGTCCCTGTATCGGTAAATCATGTGGTTAACACGATTATTTCAAGTTTTATCCCCCTCGCACAGGTGTTTCCGAGGCGCCCTGAATGTTGGGTTTAATCCTGGGAAACGGGACCTATTTGATCTCCAAACCGTTTCCTTTTTCCCGGGAAACAGAAAAACGAGAAACTGGGAAAAAAAAACTTTAAAAAATATCGATAAGATAATGGAATATATTTAGAAAATATGTTGGCCTATTTTACTTTCTTAAAACATATTCAACAGCTGTGTGTGCGCGCAGGCGGAATAGCTGTGTGTGTATGCGTCCAGGGGAAGAGAATACTTAACCTAATCGAACTGACTATTCACGCTATTTAAATGCGTCCGAGCACAAAAATTGATCGAAATCTGTGTTTAACGCACTTATAAGTGTGGCCAAGATGCACATTGCTTCAATGCCCACACTTGAAAGAAGTGTGTCCGAAGGTAAAATTTTTTTCTTTGCCAAACGTAGGCTATTTTAAGTGTTACTTTCTAAAAACTGGAATGGTCGTCAACTGGCGCAGCGAGTAAGTGTGGCCAAGGAAAAAATCCAGCCTTGGCTGAAGTCGGGACACCGGATCAAGAATTGGAAGCGCCTTCTTGGGAACACGGAGAGCAAGAACAGGTTGACAAGGTTTCTAGCGGAAAGCTGGAAGGAGGAGAAGGTGAGAAAAAGCCTTGGTGAAGTGGCATTAATCCTTAGTGTTGCAGAAAATTGCTTTGAAATTACGAAGGACGCTGTCAGAGAGGTTCCTGAGCTGACATGCTCACACGAGGAAGCAGATACAAGACTGATTCTCCACGCAAGGCATGCAACAGGCACACATAGACATGTGATAGTTATTTCGGAAGATACGGACATGTTTGTGATGCTTCTAGCCCTTCAGCACTCCGATAGGTGGGCACTTACTCTTGAGACGAGGAAAGAAGAACAAAATCAGAATCATTGATATCTCCAGATTGGCAACTATCATTGGTAGGGATGCGTGCCCTACTTTGTTGGGTGTTCATGCTTGGACTGGCTGTGATTCTGTAAGCGCTTTCTCTGGCCAAAGAAAGATTAAGGCAGTTTTCGTGAAGCATTCTCTCGTCTTGGGGAAGAGTGGAATGTTGCAGATGAGCTATTTTCAACCCTTGAAAGATTTGCCTGCAGCATGTATTCACGCAGTGCAACCGTGAATGACCTGAGATATGAAATATTCCGGTCCAGTAATGGTGATGTGTCTTCAGGACAATTACCTCCTTGTAAGGATGCTCTCCATCAGCACACCAAAAGGGCAAACTACCAAGCAGCCATTTGGAGACGATGCCTTGAAAACTCGCCCACGATTCCAGAAGCTGCAGATGGACATGGACGGAAAGTTGAAAGGGATGGGCAAATTGGCACTGAATGGATAACAGGAGCACCTGCACCCGACATAGTACTTTAACTGATGTCATGCAAATGTGTCAGAGTGTGCAAAGTTGGCAGTTGTCCATGTATTGATAATGGGTTACCTTGCACACCAGCCTGTAAATTGCAGGACTGTGACAATATGAGGGAGGAGGATGAGATGGAGATAGTTCCCGACAAGGATGGAAGTGACTCCGATGATGACGTTGAGTAACTTCTGAGTGAGTGACGTTGAGTTGACGTCTGAAATTACTTTTGTGATTCCCTTAGTCATACTAGTGGCAATAACATCATTGCTAATTGATTATTGATGCTGAATGAATCCTAGATATTTCGTGAATGAAATTAATCATTTGATGAGCATTTACATTTTTACAGCAAACTTCTTATCAAAAATAGTGTTAAAAACGCATTTTTCTTACCTAAAACGTTAAATTTTGAACGTTATAGTATAACAATGGTATCAATTATACATGAATGTCTTTCGAATTTGATTCTGAGTAAAATAAGACCAATCCCATTAAGATTGGTTGATCTGTTTAGAAGGTATGGGCAAATTTCCAAGTAAATGTCGTGTGAGCTCGAAAACGTTGGCCATTCTACAAAATGGCTGCCGTTGGGGCACAAAGCTACCGAGCTGAAACGTCCAAGGCCAGTTTTCATATAGTTCAGGCATCGTACTAAACAAAAATCAAGGTTGGATCTGTTTACTAATTTCATATTCGGTCTGGCTAGTGGACTAATCAGTTCGTTCATTCATCGCACGGACCAGTTTTCACGTCGCACCGTACAGCCCTGCTCAGTATATTTCAGTTGAAGGCATTCAGTCTAGCAGTGTAGAAATCAGCAAGGGAGCCCCAAAAGGTTCAATTCTAGGCCCATCGTCATTCAGCATTAACATTAATAATATTGGCTAATCTTTAGATCATTGCAAATTGCATTTATATGCTGACGATACTGTCATTTACTGGACTGCTTCTTCAGTTCAGCTGGGAGTATCTAATCTTCAGTATAATTTTAATTCTGTGCCAAGATCCCTAAGGGAGTTGAAGCTTGTCCTAGCTGGGGACAAAACCAAGCTCCTGGTATTTTCCAAATCTGAAAATTTAATCTCATTTGTACCCTGCAGGGTGCCCAAATTGAATGCGCTCCCCATTATAAATGCTTGGGCATCTGGCTGATGGAAAAGCTTACTTTTTATTTGCAATTTGAAAATCTGCCTGAAAAGATAAGGAGTAAAATGGGTGTCTTAGACAGAAATGGGGCTTGTTTCAATTTTGAAAGTAAGAGAAAGGTTGTGCATTCAGAAGTACCCCGCATACTTAAATTATGGTAATGGAATTTACAGAAATGTATCTACTTCCATTTTAAAACCTTTACATTCTGTATATCACTCTGCTATAAGGTTTATCACTGGTCTTAACCTCTGTTGTGCCTTATGCAAGTCTGTACGGTAGGGGGGGTGTCATTGAAAACTAGATAAGACTTCCATTAGTTTTTATTTGTTTATATATTTTATTTAAAATCCCACCATTTCTTGCCTGTCTTCTTACTTGGGACTGGTTTGCCATGGGACACGGTCACAGGACTTATTATGCCCAGGTGTTTCTTGTCTTGGAACAGAGCTGGGTAAGACTGCTTTTTATTATAACATTGCTTCCTGTTATTTCTAGTGCAAAAAGTGTGGTCTTTATTCTGTCCGAGTCCAAAGCCAGGTAAACACAGTGACAGTACAGAAGGGCAATTAAAAAAACAGAGTCTGAAGACAGGCAAGGATTCAAAACCAAGAAGCACAGGTGACAGAACCAAATCCTTAGGCAGTAGGAGAGTAGAGTGTCCGAAATCTGAATTCAAAACCAGGGCAGCAAAACACGGGAATCGTGGTCGGGCAGAAAATGGGTCGTAATCAGAGAGCGACAGAAAATCGGAACCGGGCAAAAGGATGTCACAGCATCACAAACAGATCGCTGGCGTACACGGGGCTCGGCACAGAGAAGTTGATCAACAGTCTGACTAAGCTAAGCAGAAGTGAGGGACTGCATATACTAAGCTAGGCGGGGCAACAGGCATGAGGAATAATCTGCACATTAATTGAGGGGGGGAAAATACAAGAGGTAATTATAGCTGCTGTGCAGCAATGGTCGGGGCTGGGCAATTTTAGGCAAAATTAGGCAATTCTGAGCAACAAGCAGACTGTAGAAGATGAAAAAAGGTGGCATTCTAATGCACATTTTACATTAGTTGAGGCTTGAATTCACATTCTGGCACAAGAGACTATGCTTTATCCCACTGAGCTAATTGGCAAATGGAAATGTAACATCTAGCTTCACAAATTGACTAAGCCAGTCACCTGTGTGCAAGACAGTAGCTGTTAACATGTGAAGGCAGATTTCAAACGGCTGTCAAAAATTCAGTTAAGACAAAAATACACGAACTGCATCTATACAGCATGGGGATGTTGGTAATTTGTTTTTAACAATGATTTATTGGCTCCATAAGTGGAAAAACTGATGCTTAAAAATGCCATTATTGCATTGACACCAATTGTTCTCATGAGAGCGAAATTCAAAATGCTGTAAAAAAAAATTGTTTGCGATAAAACTTCTGAAATTTCCCAAACATCATCTACCATGACTCAATTTTCTTTTTTTAAATGAACATTGAAAATATATTTAGCAAGAATTTGCAAGTCTATGTTTACAATACCGTTTACAGTCAAACATTTTGATGCACTGTAGGCTCAATATTCGATGAATCAAAAATCTTTGTGGATCATTTGTGTAGAACAGTCTGAAGATGCTCTATAGCAAGTGGTGTCAATTGAGCAAAAATAGTGGGAGGAGATTAACAGTTTTAGAAAAACAGAATGATGGACTTCATTATTTGCTATAGGTTTAAATGTACAAGTGTTAGTACAGTATTGGGGCTACATTTTGGTGAAAGTTACACATCTTGAACACATGATTGATTTGTTCTGAATTTTCAAAATTTTTAACTTTAGAGGCTTGCTGTAGTGCCACCATCAGGACTATTGGCCTGTTTTTGCAGCTGAGGCAATCTGGCATGGGACTGGACCTTTGTGCAAAGTTTGGTGATTTTTTTGCACAAGGGAAGTAGGATTTCCGCTGAGGAAGAAGAAAATGCAAAATAACGATAGGGTCCTGGCAGCTTAGGCAGGGTACACACAAGGATTTAAATCTGAGGAGATTTTATCTGCTACAGACCCCACACCAAGAGAAAAAAAATAAATAAATCAGGCACTGAACAGTTTTAATCGTACAGTGTGGTGCGCTCCAATAATCTCAACACAGCACACCACACACAATTCTGTTCTACCACCGATCTAGAATCTAGTCCTCAAGACAAATCTTGCGTGATCAAACATGATCTTAAAAAAAAAAAAGGAGAAACAAAGACAGACTAGTTCTCACAGGACATCCTTAAACTACTCCATTAGAGGAGTACCTAAGTGGGGAGAGATTGAAGAAACAGATAAGAGATAGTTGCAAGGTTACTGCAAAACCTCAGGCAAGTACCAGGATAGCAAAGAGAGCGTAGTTACAGATTGGTGTAGAAAGATTCAATAAGTAAGGTTAGTAGTTTGTGCAGTAATAATTTTACCCAAATAATGCAAGTTAGTATGTTAGTTATTTACAGCATTAGTATGGGTTAGTAGATAAACTAGACAAAACATACATTAGCGTGATTAGTGCTTAAATTAGTAAACAGTGTTGAAGGAAGTAAACGAGGCATGAAGGAACTTGCAAAACACCAGAAACTTCCAAAATCTCCCAAAATGTGACAGCTTGCAGACAGGGGTGTGCACTGGCAAAGACCATAGAAACACAAGACATCAGGGGAAAAACAATGTGCATAAACAGGTAGATGACACTGAAAGCATAAACTAAACAAACCAAGTGTGACGGTGCGTTCAGGAACCATACGCAAGGGGGAAATTAAAAAAAAAAAAAAAAAAAGCCAAGCCACAATACAAAATCCAAAAACAAAGTCGACTAGACAGGCCGGGGTCAGAACCCGAACGGAAGTGCAACGGTACATAGAAAGCAGGCAAAAAGTCGTAGTCAATATCCAAAGCAGTGGGTCATACACAGGATATCCAGACGCAGAAATCGTGGTCATACAAAAATGGGTCAAAATCCAGAAAGACAAAAATACAAAAAGGGCAATGGCAAGAATCGAAGTTGGACAAACCAGTGGAAGAAAAACAATACTCAATGGCATACACAGCGCTCTGCACAAAGAAATATTGATCAATATCTGATATTGAAATATTGAATATTGACTGTGAAAAGACTGCTTAAATAGACAGGAGGGAAGTCATGCTATGCAGGAAGCAGCTGAATTGGATCAGACTAATTACAATGGAAGAATCACATGAGGGAAACCCTAACCACGAAGATTGGCAAACGCCAAGACACGGACGGGAATCACACAGACAGCCTATGGCTCCGGTCAGGGATTTCTAAGTGCACAGATAATGAGTGCAGAAAATTAAGCTCATGCGAGAGATCTTGCAGAAACGCAGGGGGAGACAGGTAAAGCTGAGCAAGAGGCGGAGATTAGAACAGGGCGATTGCTGAGAGGGAATTGGTATTAATTAGTAACTTTACAGTAACTTTACGGTGCAACTTTACAGATTTAACTCGAGTCCTCGTTAGTAAGTTAGTAATCTATATACATGGATTAGTTGTGTTAGTAGACCATAATACAAAATACAAATGTTAGTCTTGATAGTAATCAGAACAGTAAGGCGAAGGAAGTAAACGAGAATTGAAGGAATACTTTAAACACCAGAATTCATTTAAATCACCCGAAGTATGTGCGCACACAGACTGGGAGGGTGGACTGAACCAACTAGATCACAAGACAGGGGGAGACAAGTGCAATGCAACTGAGAAATTGAATGAATTAAAACCTAAGAATAACAATAACCAAAAAGAATAAATAAAATATAAAAATTATGAACACTGAACTTGAATATAAATATGAAAATAAACATGACAAAAAACCATAACCATGACAAAGTGGAAATAAACAAAAACCAGAACAGGCAAAATCACAGATCATAACACATCTTGAATCAGCTGCAAGGTGAGCTGAAACTGAATGAACTGGTTGCTTTTGGACATTTTAAAACATTTCATGAAATTAATTTATTTCATTAAAATAATGTTGTTGTTGTTTAAAGTAATTGTTATTTTAATTTTTATGATGGCAATTCTGTTTATTGTACTACTATTTTAATTGCTTTGTCATGTGATATTTTATTTGTTTGTAATGCAGGGCCCTGCTGAAAAGGAGACTTTAATCTCAGCCAGACTCCTTGCTTACAAAAATCTTTAATTAAAAAAAAGCAGAAAAAATTACGTTGGTGCTTGCAAGACCACGCCTCCAGCGCCCTCAATCACCGGTCCTGCGAGACCCGGTCCGCATTCCGCCCTCCACTTAACCATTCACATTTGTTGCTCGTCGTCTCTGCGTGATTACTTGCTCTATATAAGCCAGAGCTTCGCACTTGTTCAGTGGCAAGTCTCCTAAGCTCTAGTCTTGTATAGACTCTGTAACTCATTTGCGTGCATTGAAAACCAATACTTAAGCGTTGTTACTATTGTTTATGTTCAGCGTATTAATACTATTAGGCCTATATTTAGGAACCTTGTTTTCTGTTTTGTTTGCTACCCTTAAAGGTTGTTACTACTGCCAATGTACAGCGTATAACTGTTATTATAAAACGGGTGCTTCCCATCCTTAAGTGTGATTGGGTGAGCCGCGTTCCATGCCAGTATAAAATTACTGTAACCCACTGTGGCAGGCTGCAGCACAAAATATCCCTGCGCACAACGAACTGCTCTGTGCTCAACTGACTCGCTAGGTTACGTTTGTTTCAAGACTTTTAGCTCGCTATTTCATTTCAGTGTTAGCGAAGTTTACCCTTTTAACCCACTAACCAGTTGGCTATCTACCTAGCTAGCTATTGGATAACAGAGTTCGATATCACTTTTGCGTTGCTCGCTACATTGCTAACTAGCTCGCTATTTCAGTAGCCTATTAACGATAAATTGTTGACTTTTTTTCTTGTGTGTTTATTTTATGGGCTTTGTGTAGGGTAACCAAATCTATTGTAGTGAACGCTAGCTAGTTGACAAGCTGGCTAGCAAACTAATGCTCAATTCAACATCTTTTCCCGGACAACGGCAAGTTCGGAGGACAAAGGTCAATCGTTCCCTACTCTCGCTGCTGGTTGTAATGATATGGCTGATCCGTGAAAGTTGAGAACAAAGAAACTCGAAAACCGAAACAAACGTAAAATAATTTAACGGGCTCTTCGGGAGACCGAAAGAGACATTCAAAATAGCCTGCTTTCACAGTATATCTACATTAGCGAGCCCAATTAGCCTGATGAGACATGATAATGGCGCTAGATGAAAAAGCAATCTTAGCGTCTGTGTTGCTTGCCAACCATTCTGTCCATTCTATCTTGCTTGGTGGAAGAACGAATGGTTCTCAATTTTATTGTTGCCTAATTACCAATAAATTGTCGATTTTTTTTTTTCTTTTGTGTTTATTTAATGGGCAATATGTAGGGTAACCGTTTTATAAAAGCAATAAGCCCCTTGAAGCAGTGGGTTACAGTGATTTTATAACGGCGGAGGGGCACTAAGGCACTCCGCTGCGCATCGTGCCTTAGAACGCCCCTTCGGCGTTATAAAATCACTGTAACCCACTGCTTCTCGGCTTATTCCTTTATTAGTTCGCCGGGACGAGTAACGTCCGGAGAGCTATTGTCGTACCCCCGGCTTCCGCGTCCGTCCGCGTGAAAAACTTTAACCTTGCCCCGGCGAGCTTTGTTGTCTTTCTGACAACTCTTGTTTTATATTTAGGAACCTCGTTTGCTTGTTTCTTTGTGTTCTGCCTTTTCTGCCTTACTGCCTTGCAGTGAGGGCATAATAAAAACCCTTATTGATTTTTGCATCTGAATCCAGTTCCCCAGTTCCGGTTTTTCAGTGCACTCTAGTCAGTGTATAGAAAAAGCCCTTACAGTGCTCAACCCCCATTTGGCATCCTTACATTTATTGTCCAGCAGTGTGTCTCTATTCATCATGCATCTCCTGATGGTTTTTAATTTAGCACAAGTATTGCTAATTCCACTGGTCTGTTCATATAAGTGAAGTTCAGCAAGCAGGGCCATTGAGTTGCCTATGAAAATTAATATTTGCCTGCAGCTTCTGAATGGAAGGAAATTGCCTGAGTGAAGAGAGATACTGGACTGTGTTTTTGCTTCCGTCGTTTTTCCAGGCTGGAGATTCCAGTTCATTTTTTGTGCTGCAGCTGACACCCCTCTTTGAAGTCACTGCCATGACCTGTGGTTGCTCCTCGCAGTCAGCGTAGATGGAGGAGAGAAACATCGTTCTCTTTTTGCATGTCTCGTTACAGAAGGATATTAATGGCACAAAACCTCACTGTCTTACACAAATAATGGGATTATGTAGACTTAACCTGTGTTCAGAAATATAATCACCATGTATGATTAAAACATGGGAGAAAAGGTAAATTATGCATACCACTCATGTTGTTTAAACAAGGCAAATTAGCAGTTCAGATGGGTTGGACATAATTCAGCGCTGCAAAGGCATGGTTTTCGTGTGGGGTGTGAGTAGGACTTGCTTGAGAGGTCCATCTCCAACTATCCTATGGGAAAAATATTTCAATGCTTTACCTGGTTTGACTCTGCTGCAGCACTACTGCTGCGTTCCTAATTGGCCAACGACAGCATCATGCAGAAGTTCACTGAGAGCCTGTCATCAGCAGAGGGGACCAGGTCCTGAAAGTATTAAGGTTATTCTGGAGGTATTAAAATTCAATTTTAGATCTTCCTTGAAGGTATACTGAGTAAGATTTTTAGTTTGCTGCCGTAAACACAACATTTAAATTGGCCCCGAGTCCCCAACTCAGGGATATCAGAATCGCAACCGTACAGTACAGTGCTATTTCCCACCGTCACACCTTTCGCACTGGCTGGGGGCTACACACCCAACGCCCAAAAACTGATGTCCTGAAAGAAATAAGAAAATACAGGCAAACAGCAGATATAGACACCGCCAGACAATACTAGTGGGTTATAAGTGATGATTGAGAGGGATTAGCTTTGTATTACCTACTTTGTTTTAAAGAAAATGCTACTCAATATAACTTTAAGATCCATTTTTGAAAGACCAAATGCTGTTGTCATAGAAGCAACTGTTGCAATTATATAGCTCCTTTGTGGACATAAACCTTGTATTCTGGATTGTAGTGAGAGGACAAATGTTTGGATGCATTTTAATGGTGTGCTGACCCGTGTATTGACTCAATTAATGATTGAGTCATTAATTAAAGTGATCAGATGAAAATGATTGGCTTATTTTAAATATGGATTATTAAGTGAGCCAGTTACAGTTTTTTCGTCATTCTAAATGATGTGGCATCCACTGAGACTATGGCCAATTTCTTCCATTTCACTCTTCCTGACTGCTAGTAATGGCTCAAAATGCCCCGATATATGCTGTGATATGCATAGTCTCATTCCTCAAATGATGAAGCACATCAGTGACGGTGGCAAAGATACCCTTCAATGGTCCACATCCTACTTCGTCCCACTGTTAGGCAATGCCCCTTTCTTTAATGATTTGGAGCCTTAATTGAACAGGGATGCCTCTAAGGGACAAAAGCAAAAAATAAATGCAAGCCAACTTCGCCCTTTCCGTCTTACTCCCTAGCCACCATTTCAAGTAAAGGAGGGAGGAGAACAAAGAAGCACGAGTTCACTGCGCCCACACACCTCCTCTCACACTGCTGCTGTTGCATCCCAACCACCCAACTCATATTAACTCCCCTGGCAACACACACAGAGATTTCACTTCACAGTCCTCTGAAATGTATGCAAGTTTTGCACTGGCACTCAAAGCAAAGAATGCTTTCCATCAATTTGGCAAGGGGTAAAAACAAGGAGGAGAATAAGTGACTCTGACACTGACCACCTCGATGAAGTGGGGACATTTGTGCACCTGCTCTGCATTGCGGTGGCACTTCAACACTAGTGGGATCATGATGAAAATCAATTCTAGATTCCACATGAACTGGCAGTTCAATCAAAAAAATTGATCATTTGCTTCTCTGAACTCCAAGCTTTGATTCTTTAGTCCATGTTGGACTTCAGAGCAGCTGTCACCATCAGTCCTCTGTAGATCTGTTGGGATGGGAGAGGTTGACCTTAACCATTAAATGAATGTTGCCAGTCAAGGACCTATGGAATTACTAGATGGAATCCCCGAATTAATAAAGGATCATATGAATTTGAAGGCGCACTGCTCGAAAAGTAAAAGCCCCATTCACCCCTGCAAGAAATATTTTGAATGAACAATTCTAGCATATAAGAAATTCAAACATGTGAGAAATGTCCATTTTTCATCTACCAGAAAGGCCCAATTCTCTCCTATGAGAGATGTTTCGTATAACCCCAACCCTAACCATGAGCAAGAACGAAAGGAACAGTTAAAGGAGGAGTTAGCACCTCGGCAAAGTATATTTCAGCGGAAAGTAGAATACTATGTCTGAAATGCATAGTTTTATCACTTTTAATTTGGTAATGGTCCTGTGCGACGCGCTTTTAAACCAGTGAGTTCCAATGGCTAAACTCAAGAAACTTGTCTCCTCAATGCCCAGACGCCTCCACTCTGTGTTAGAAAGAAGAGGGGATACGACATCATGGTAAACAGGCCCCTGTCTCAACTTTTTTGAGACTGTAGCAGCCATCAAACTTTAAATGAGCTGATTTTGTGGATAAAATTGTAAAATTTTTCAATTTCAACATTTGCTTTGTTATCTCAGTTCTATTGTGAATAAAATACTGGCTGGTCTGAAAGACATTGCATTTTGATTTTATTCACTTTGTCCCATCTATTTCAGAATGGGGGTTGTAAGTCAAGCAACTTCATCCAGCCACCTGTAACCTTAAACTGGGGTACTCTGAGGACATTTAAAATATTGGCTACTAAATGGAAATGAAAAAAGGTTGATCAGTAGTTATAAAATTTATCCAAAGATACATGATAGTAGATGGTCAGTGGACCATTGTGCGAATCAATAGAATATCCTGCATGGTTGTGAGATTCCTCCCTTGATATTTTGGCCCCATCCCTGCCTTAAGCACTGGCTCACGTAAACTGAACCTTTCGTAAAACAATGTGGCTTGGTCTGAAGACTCTTGATTTCTGCTTTGACATATTGCTGGTTGCATGATTTGCATCACATTTTGATGTCAACAGCATGAATGCTTTGGGCACCCTCTTACCATTCAATGGACATTCGTGTGCTTGATCCTATTTAAGTATTGTAGCTGATCATGCACTTCTATTATGGCCATAATTTATTAATCTTCTTGTGGCCACTAGCATAATAATGCTCTGTCACCAAGCAAAGGAATCTTAAACAGCTTTCATCAGCATGACAGTAAGTTCAGTGTACTTCAATAGCCTCCATATTCTCCAGATCTGAATCAATGGACCACCTTCTGAAAGTGGTACAGAGGGTGATTCACAGCATGAATGAGCAGCTGAAAAAACTGCCGCAATTATGAGAGCAAAGGCAGGACCTGGCCAGTATTTGTATTCAGTTCGGAATAAAGTGCCCAGTGAGTGTGTATGACAATTCATTTACTTGAAGCAATTTGTCAAAATACTGATCATAATAATCATGATAGCAATATGAAACAAATTTCAATAAAAACTTGTAGATTAATATTCACCATTGATTTTTATAATGCTGCCTGTTGTTTTTCAGTGATCGTCAAAGCTAGAGGACTTCACTGTGTCTATTGTGTGAATGTAAAGATTCCAGTGAATGCATAGGCATTGATATCGGTCGAGATGATGAGGATATGTCTCAACCAACTTTTGGATGAAGGAAAAATTCATCTTTGGCTCAGTGGTTAAAATGAAAGAAACGCAAAATCGTAAATCACAAAGTAAATCCAGTCCAATTAAATGCTCGGTTTGCGGCTTTGTCCAACTCATAGATAGTCAGTGGTCCATTTTGAAGTGTCTATCTGCGCTGCAGTCAGGTCACTGCACATAAAGATGCTTAATAGATGGCATATTGTATGCAAACTGGCTCGTTAACGTAGCTATATATCCACTCACTTAGTTTCAATGTCCAGGCTACTAGATCTGAGTGGGTGTCATGCGTGCGCTGAGATAGTTTACAATAAATTGTGAAGGTTGAGGTAAGTGAAAGAAATTGAAACTACAGTTGATATGCAAGTATGTGATGATCAGTGGTGGAAACACTTGAATGTACCATTGCACCCGAACCCACATGCGATGGGGATCCATTTATACTCCGGGCATATAGATCGCTGTGGCAATTAAAAGGGATAGCAAAGATGGAAGGTAAATGAAAACTGCCAGCAAGCCATATATTGATTTACTTGTAAAATTATATTAGTTGTATTTTAGAATAATAAACGAGAGCGAAGGCAAATAAATTGTGGGAAGTTACATTTTTCAGATTTCAATATGTCAATGTTTAATAAGTAAGTATTAGATAATTAATTTTTTTCTACAAATTCATGGTGAATTGGCAGCATATTTTGTTTATATCATGGAAAATATCATAGAAATAGGCCTAAGCATCAGTAACAAAGGAGGATGGAGCTGGTCAGAGCTAGTCAGAAAGTTCCATTTGCTAGTTTGCCAGATAGCATCGTGGCTAGTCAAGGTAACGATTTTCTATTGCTGCACATCGCTCAAGGAGACAAAAATAGAATTTTACTTTAGGCAGCATTACCCTCGCCTAGTCTCCCTCTACTTTATTTTTTCTCCCATTTTTTGTTTGTTCATTGCTGATCGCATTTTCAGCTAAGTCAGTGTCATTGATCAATTGACTGGAAGTGAGTACCTAGCAAGCAGTCATGTTTTGATGAAGTTGAAATGGACACTGAATTGGTGATTTTAGAATTAGGCTCCAAGAATGCATTTCATAAATTAAAGTTTTTTGTGTTTTAAAGAGTTTTGTGCTTTAAAGCAATTAAATTAGAGTGGTCTGAAAACACCATATCATGGTTCTTCAAAAAAGATTCCTAGTGTTAGCACTGCTGTCTAACTTATATGCAGCAATGTGGGATGTTGGGCTGCACAGAAACTGAGAAAATGGAAAACAAAGTTTATGAATATGGCATCTATCCATGAAAATTATGGACGCACCTCGCTTAGCAATGAAACACTCATTCTGATAATCTTTACTTACAGAAAACTTTACTTGTCAGATTATTGCAAAAAGTTTCCAGTTTGCATGTTTCGCGCACTCGCATCACTTAATTATGTGTCCTCACCACCTCTCATATTAAACCAATGCCCTTGATTGAATGTATCAATGGGGACCCGCCTGGATGACATCACGAAAAACGTGAACAATCGTCACGTGATGCGGATGTCGGGCATCTGCCATAGAGAACCACTGAAAATGAGATGCACTAAACTGCTTTTTATTTGTTATTTCTCCATGAAATGAAGCGGAAGTGTGTGCTCAAAGGTAGTTTAATAGAATTAGTCCTCCCGAGGTATATATTGATGAATATTAACTGATTACAATAAATTAATGGGCAAATGACGAGCGGTAAATTTATTCATACTCCTCCCTGATTTGAGCACTGAGCATGTGGCTGGCTTAGCGCAAATGAAAGGAGAGTTGTTCTTGTCGCGGTTTGTGTTATCTGGACTGCCCCTTATCTGTGTTTCCCCGTTAGTCGTCGATGGTAAAGTGAATTTTTGCAGAGCGAACTTACATAGTTGGAGACATTGAAAGTGAATGGACGAACTACGTAAGTTGTTAGCGTTTTTTTTTTTTTAAATTATGCTTTTGGGAAACGCACCCCAGGTCGCCATTGTCAACACAAGTTAGATCTAAAATAAAAGTTGATAAAATCGCCTAAGAACCTACTTTTTCCCACTCGGCACATTGCGTCCTGCCGTTCGCTTGCCCAACTTCCGGGTTTGGAGAATGACGTTCACCTTACGTACAGGCTATTTTTAGATTTCGGGCGGGTCCCCATTTCAGTGTTGCTATTACATGGAGCATCAATCAACCTTTCATTTCTGTAATAAGCTGAGTGGGAGCTTCTTCGCTTTGGAACACATCAGTTAAGAACTCAGGGTGGGTTCAAGACTGCTTTCAAGGTCTGATGCAGAGCTCACCATTGATTTGCACCATTTGATAATGTGAGCCGAATTCTGGGCATGAAGAGTTTAAAGCTGCGTGCCTTGGCAAATGCTTTACCTGCCATTGATGTTACAGAAAAAAAAATCAATAATTACACTTATGTGTTACTGGGGAAGAGATAAAAATAGGAGCAGGAAGAGAAACAAACCATCCTGCTGTCTTGGGGAATTTCTACTGTTGCACAGACAGAAGGTGGATTATAGTCTAACTTCTGAGTTATGGGCTATGGTTGGGTCTGAGTTTTCATACTGTTTGAGCAACTCTACCTATTACATTCAAACATTCACTCTAAATATTGCTTGACTGAAAAACAACTTCATGTTATAAATAACCAGATATATGCATGCTAAAAGCAACGTGCAACAAAGTGAACCTATACTGTCTTCTCCAAGTACTTTTTTTAATGGCACAGTAAATTGTGTTTTATGCATTTTTGATGCAATATAGGAGGAGTTAGGCTAAAAGGTTTTATGACCTACTTTAGCAGTTCCCTGAACTGATGATGCCAAAGAAAGAGTATGTGAATTAAATATTAAATGCCTGATGGGACGGCACACCCAAGTCAGCAAGCTCAATTTTTAATTTCAGAGCCAATGCTACCAAGAATAATGCAGTTTGAAGTATGCAGTGCTGGCATCCGGATCAGTACAGAAAAGGTTGGAGGGATGCTTTCCTAAGGCTGGTCACAGCACTTCACTGAAGCATCTTCACCACAAAGCCATGTTTTACGCCCGCAGTATTACATCAAATAGAAAATATCTAGATTTTATGCGTTATTTTATCGACGTTTTCTTGTAATTCAGAAGGACATGTTGAGGATCATTTAGGAACCTTGGGATCTTGGCGAGATTTTTAAAATAGACCTTAAGTTCAAAGAGTTGAATAAAGCAGCTGCATTGACAAACCCACATATTGCATCGTAGAGTTTTAGTAGTTAAAAAGCTTTATAAGTCCTACAAGCCTGATACGTTTTGACAAAAGTAGGCAGTCTACACTTCCAGTTCATTTTGATTGTTCACTGTAAAATCCCAGCATTATAGGGACATATAGAGCCCAAAATATGAAAATCTTGTCACTGTCCAGATATAGTAAGGGGCATGAAAATTGCAATCTTTATGTACACTTCACGATTATACAAAATCAGACATCCTCCTGCATCATATGGCAAAAGGCACTAATAGCGTGTGTGTCCACTGTTTACTGCAAGCACTACCTGTGTCCTACATGGCTTAAAGGTTACTAAATTATCGATCTGTCTCTGTGGGATCTGATCTCACTGTGCTAACAGAGCTGCACGAAGTTCATTCTGAGGAGTGGGAGGGTAATCCTGATGGTGAAATCGCTGATCCAGAATGTCTCAGTGATGTCCAGTAGAGTTCATGTCTTGTGAATAAGGAGGCCAATCTAACCCACTTACAATGCTGGTGCTCAGGCAATGCCAGGTAATCTCTGTTGTGTGAGGACGAATAATGTCATGCATGAAGATAATGTGATGGTTTTGGCAGATGTGGGGCACAATATGTGGCTCCAACATCTGTGACTAAGACAACATAGCAATGTGCTCTCAGTGTTTCGTCAACAAATACCAGTGGAGACCGCCAGCCAAGCCCTATAGCTGCTCACACTGTCACACTACCTCCGCCGAATCAATCAATTTGCTGGACGCACGAATCAGCGTACCATTCACCTTGAAAAAACTGAGCATGAATTAAAAGCAATCATTATCTTCTGATTATAAAACAATGACAATCCCTGAAATCTCCCCAGTATTGTCAAAAGACACACAAACGCATACACACACACACACACACACGCGCGTGCGCGTGTGTACACACACACACACACACCCATATATACAGTCAATCACAATTATTGAAAAGAAGAAGAAAAAAGTGACCTTTGCGATTTATTTAACCATCTATATATACCATATAGCTATATGGCTTGCAGCACAGCCTACTTATTTCACATGGCTTGGCACGGGTGAGCAGAGATATGAAGGCTGCAAGTACTTGAAAACCCTGCCGCCCAAAACACAATCTGAAGATTCCCTTTTAGTGATGTTAGACTACTAAATATAAATGTATACTCATGATATTTCATATCAAGCTGAATAATTTCAGATAACCTCTGGGTAACAAAGAGCAGTGAAGTTCCATGCTAGATGACCACAAACTGCTGCACTTGGACACAGTTCTGCAACGATTTTTTAAAATTTCAATTTACTGCGGTAATTTCAATGAAACTTTAAAAATGCATATATTCAGCTGAGCTGGTTTGGGCATCTGATTTGCATGGCTTCTGGACCCTTTAGAGGTGTTCCGGGCATGTCCATCTGGGAGGAGGCCTTGAGGCAGACCCAAGACACGCAGGAAGGATTATATCTCCCTGCTGGCTTGGGAACATTTTGGGGTCCCCCAGGAAAGGAAAAGTTGATAGAAGTGGCCAGAAAGGGGGGTGCCTGGGCTGCTATGCTTAGTCTGCTACACCCGCAATCCGGCTCCAGCTAAGTGGAAGGAAATGGATGGATAGTTGGCCCCACATTCGAAAGTATGTCTATACAAACAAGCTGGTATAGGCCATTCCCTGAATATAAAAATAAAAGATTTCAGCAGGTACCTACATTTTAGCTCACCACCCTAAACTCACATATCTATGTAGTTAGCTTACCTCATCTTCTACAAACATGACACCCTGTCTCTAGCCAGAGTTGCCAAGTCAGCTCATAGTACGCAACTTTGGGTTTCTTTTTTCCTGAAGATGTTTGAAAAAATTATGGGTCACGGGTTGCTGTATTTTGGGCTTGTTTTTAAAAATGTGGTTTCTCATGAGGAAAGTCTAACAAGCGACCTCATTTTTATACATTTATGGTTGCTATTTTCCCCCCCGATTCATTGTTTGACACTGTCTGCTCACAGCCTCACGATTAATATCAGAGCTATAACGTAATTTGCCCTTCTACAAATCCCCACGTTGACCTCCCCCGCCTCCTCCTAGCTATCATTGGATAAAGATCCGCATCATGTTGCTGTTTGCCAATCTTGGCTTGAGTGAGTGACACAAATTCGCATCTATGTATATATATATATTCAGGGCTGGCGATAAGCAGTATCGTATCCCAAAATGTGATCAGTTTTTTTGAAATGCCCCAATCTGCGACAGGCTTTTGAAATCTCCATCGCATATCTTGTGATACAGTCTTCGGAATATGGGAATAAAAGTTTCTGTCCTGTTTTGGACAAAAACAAGCTCCTACATGCTATTAATATTGTCCTGGGGCGCGTTTCCCAAAAGCGTAGTTGCTAACTAAGTTAACAACTTACATAGCTCCTCCATTCATAGTCAATGGGTCCAACTATGTAAGTTAGCATCTGTGATTTCGGGGAACACACCCCTGATCAGCCTCTGCCCCCGCAGTATGGTTACCTAACGGCGTGACTCTGAAACTATGGTAGCGAGTGGAATGACCCCATTATTTTCCAATCTCCTCGCCAGTCCCCCCCCGCAGAACGAAAGAAAGCACTAGAGTGGACAGCGTTATTGGCTGAACCAACTGCAAAACTGAGACGCATCTGCCATTTAAGAAATCGGCGGGGGAATTGCGCAATCAAATGTTGTACGTGTGTATGCGACTAGATGAAAAGAAATGAGAAACACTGGACTGGTGTCACACATCAGCCTACAAGCACGACCATTATTTAATTAATTATTATTTTGTTTATGGGTGTTTGTTGTCAGGAAATTCTTAATAGTTAGTTAAAATTCCAAAAATTAAATTTAAATTAACTGTAAATATATATATAAATGAGTTATATATTTATGTCTAAGGAATGGTGTTTCCATATTTTGAACACATGTACATTTGTATTTGTACCTTGCATTGCCGTAGTGCTCTTTATTACCTCCACCAAGAAGGTTATGTTTTTGGTGGCGTTTGTTTGTTGGTTTGTTTGTGTACAAGATAACTCAAAAAGTAATGGACAGATTTTTATGAAAGGTGGGTATTAAGTCAAGGAACAGCTGATAGAATTTTGGCATATCTAAGCCAAAGTACTGCTGAGATATACACCAAAGATCAAGATTTCAAGTCTTTTCATTGGGCCGGAGTTCCAATCGCCGTGCTTCTGGGTTTTGCTGCCCCCTGGCGGAGGTTTGTGCTCTCTGAGTGCTTGTCTAGTTCTAGATTGTGACAATTTTTATTTTAATCATTAAATGTTCATCTTTGTTCATAATAATTACCAGCATTAATTTATTTCGCAGTAAAAATATTCTGTATGATAAAAATTAGTCCTGAATATTCACTCATTCAATGCCTGTGCCAGGTGCGTGGTTAAGGTAGAACCAGCTGAAACTTACTAATTTCTTTTCATTTACTGAGTTACTACATGTTAGCTGTAGGTGGGAACCAGCTGGTAAGTCCACGTAGTTTTAATACTGCAATGCTACTGCAACTCAACTGCCTTGGTCTTCATAACGCAATGTTGATTAGAGTTAGTACAGTTAGCCAAGTGTTTTAAGAGTTGAAAAAAAATGTAAAATGAATGTACACGTTTTAGTTCAGTTTTATTTTTGCTGCACAGTTCTGAAAAATGCTACAGACTTCTCGAGGCTGTGTAGCATTTTTGGTGCGCAGTTATTTTTGCTTAATGCCAGCCCATATACTGTATTTGACTAGCCATGAAAAAAGGCTGGCAGGGTCAAAATGTTCAAAAATTCAGTTTTATGTTTTTTTTATAGAGTGGACCTTCCTGTTCCAGAAATTAATCTGGACGAGTATTTGCTGTATTTAAATGAACATTATTCAAAATTGCTTACCTGTTGACTCTTATGTAAATAGCTTGAGCTTCATGCTTTTAATAATCTATTAAAGTGCCCAGAACCACTTTTTGATTATCAACCCACGCAATACCGAGAGTGAAAGGCGATATTTCATTGGACCGCAGACCACTTCAATCAACGCGAAGCATTTCCAAAGCATTATTTTTCTGTACTGAATTTAGCCCATGATTTCATCGCTGTTAAATGGCATATGGAGAGAAACCGTGTCTTCAGCTGGCAATTATGATAATCGGAAAACGCGTCAATAAAGGAAAATGATTGAGAAATAGCCAGGACTACTTGTTGGCATAAAGGGGCGTGTCTGTGCCACCCCAATTTTCAGTTCTAGCTCTGCCACTAAATTATAACCTATTATCGACACTATTATAATGGAAATTTATCGAGACATTGAGGGGATTCTGGCGACTGATATGGCTAAATCCCTAAGATCAGAAGCAGTTTTTCAAATGCGAAAGTAAACACAGTCCATGTGGCAAGCGGGATAATTAAATCGCGTTTTTCTCAATAGCATGATCACCACTCAGAGGTACCTTTTACCATACTGGGTCACTATCTTTATATATATATGCAACACCAATTCCGAAATAGTTGGGAAAAAGTGGAAATTGTGAATAAAATCAAAACGCAATGACTTTCAAATCACATCAGCCAGTATTTTATTCACAATAGAACAGAGATAACATATTAAATGTTGAAACTGAGAAATTTTACAATTTTATCCACAAAATGAGCGCATTTCAAATTTGATGCCTGCTACAGCTCTCAAAAAAGTTCGGACAGGGGCCTGTTTACCATGGTGCAACATCCCCTCTTCTTTTTAACACAGATTGGAGGTGTCTGGGCATTGAGGAGACAAGTTTTCTTGAGTTTAGCCATTGGTATTTGATCCCACTCGTTTAATACAGGCTGCCAGCTCCTGGAGAGTTTTGGGTCGCCTTTGATGGACTTTTAATTTAGTTATGCACCAAATGTTCTCAATCAGTGAAAGATCAGGACTGCAGCCAGGCCAGTTAAGCACATAGACTCGTCTGCTACGAAGCCATGCTGTTGTGATAACTGCAGTATTTGATTTTGCATTGTCCTGCTGAAATACACAAGACTTTTCCTGGAATTGATCTTGTCTCGAGGGGAGCATATGTCGCTCTCTAACCTTTATATACCTTTCAGCATTCACGGTGATTTTTAAAACATGCAAGTGTCCCACACCATATGCACTAATGCATCCCCACACCATCAGAGATGCTGGATTTTGAACTGAGTGCTGATAACATGAGGGGTGGTCTCTCTCCTCTTTAGCCCCGGAGGACACGACATGAGCCTTGGCCCACAGAACATGGCGGTGCTTCTGGATCAAGCTCAACAATGGCTTCCTTTTTGCATGGTAGAGTTTTAGGTGGCATCTGTGGATGGCACGGCGGATTGTGTTTACATACTGCGGTTTCTTTAAGTGTTCCTGGGTCCATTTAGTAACTTTAATGACAGAATCATGCCGGTGAGTGATGCAGTGGCGTCTGAGGGCCCGAAGATCACGGGCATCCAGTAAAGGTCTTCCTTACGCACAGAGATTTTGCCAGTTTCTCTGAATCTTTAGATGATGTTATGCACCGTCGATGATGAGACCTTCAAAGCCTTTGTCATTTGACATTGAGGAACATTGTTTTTAAGGTATTCCGCAATTTTTATTGACGCAAGCCTTCACAGGTTGGAGTGTCTCTGGCCATCTTTATTTCTGAGTGACACAGCCTCTCTAAGACATCACTTTTATAGCCAATCATGTTACACACCTGATGCCAGTTAATGTAATTACTTGCTAAATATTTCTTCAGCTGATTGTCTTATATATTAATTGCTTTTTCAGCCCTTTTTTCCTGTGTCCCAACTTTTTTGAGACCTGTTGCAGCCAGAAAATTTGAAATGAGCTCATTTTGTGGATAAAAATATAAAATGTCTCAGTTTCAACATTTCAAATGTTATTTATGTTCTATTGTAAATACAATATTGGCTCGTGATTTGAAAGTCATTGCTTTCTGATTTTATTCATGATTTACAGTTCATCCCAACTATTTCAGAATTGGGGTTGTAGTTGGTCTCAGTACTTGACTATAGGTGCATATACACTTGTGATTATATGCGCATCAGTAAGGTAGCTGTAACGTGAATGGAATGAGGCGCGAGCGAGAAGTACAAGGATCACAGAGGATGAGAAAAAAGAAAATTGTGGGCCACAACAACTGACACCCCAGCAAAAAAGACAGAAAATGTCCAAAGTGTGGGACCTCTACATGTTGAATGAATATAGTGCAGTGCAGTAAAACAGAATTAGCTTGCCTCAAAAACACTTTGTCAATGTTGCAGCTCTTGAACCAAAAACATCCAGTCTTGAATTCAAATCATAGAGTGGAAGTTACGACCAAGGACTGTGGGAATGACACAACAAGGTAACCAATGTTAGCAGTTGCATTTTACATAAGTTAATGTTTTGTCTAGTTGTGATGAAGGCTATTAAAGTCTGCAAGTTAGTTAAGGCAATATTTCAGGACTGGCCGAAGACGTAAATCAGTTTGGTGGCTATGAGTCCCTAAAAAAGCAAAGTTTTGTTCAAGAAATTAATAAGCCACAAAAAGTAAAACTCTGCCGTCAATTTGTTCAAGTATGGGCTTCGTTCGTGTTGTAATTAGGTTAGTCGCATACACTCTGCTCTCTTATTGCCCTTTGCTTCTGATGACCTGCAGTGTGTCAGGCGCTGCAGGATATCAGAGGGAAAAAAGTGTGATAGTACGCTTCTTTGGTTTGAAGTTGGATGTATCATATTAAATATTAACTTTTTCATATAGCAGTTTTTAGGGGCCGATTGACCTATTTTAGATCTTTGATAAAAGAAAAATCATAAATGTATTACAGCTGAAACACCATGGCTTTAGCTCATCTTAAAAGTGAGATAAGCATCAATAAAAAAGCAAGAATAATAAGCAAGTAAAAAAGCACTTTCTGAGCAAGAGAAAAAAATAAAGCACAAACAGTATTAATAAAAACATACTCAAAAAATTATACAATTAGCTTTCCATTTAAGAGACCTGTCTTATTTTCTCTTTTAAATATTACTATTGCGCTCGAATAAAACAAAGGTGATTTAATAAAATAATCGACCGTACACTATTACTTTTCAGATTACTTGATCAATTGTCAGAATATTCAATAGAATATTCGGTTACTAAAATAATTGTTCATTGCAGCCCAATTTGCTCGTAAGCAACACTGGTAACCAGCAAGGCGGATGTTGCATGCTCTCTCAATCCAAAAGAATTGTAGAAGAAATAACTGAATAATTAGTATGTAACAGTTAAAACATTGAGAGTTGCAATAAAATCGATCTAGTCCTGGGGTCACCAACCAACCTGGAGGGCTACCAGCCTGTCGGTTTCTACTCCAACCCTAATTCAACATGCCTGATTCAAGTAATTAGCTATTTAATTGCCCAGCTCGAGATCATGTTAAGTTGCTCATGAGCTGAATCAGGTGTGTTGAATAGGGGTTGAAGTAGAACCTACTGGATGGTAGCCCTCCAGAAACAGAGTTGGTGACCCCTGATCTAGTCACTTCACATCAATTTACATTTCATTTCAGGCTTTGTTACTCTAATGCAGGAAGGAGACTTGAGGAGGTAGAACCACATGAGACAACAGTGCCATTTATAATGCTTAGTTTTGAATGCAATTTAAATGTTAAATACTGGAGACAACATCTGTGTTGGCAGGAACAAGATCACAATACAGCATGGTCTTAGAGCAGAGGACACCGGTTCATTCAAGAGGTAAAACACACTAAAAATGCAGAAAATAAAATACTATTTTTTGAAAAATGAGAAGCTTTGATTATTGTAATATATATCATGAATTATAATATGAATTATCGAAGATACATAAATGCTCTGGAAAAACTGACATTCACTAAACAGAAGATGAAAATGTATTTCTCTGAGATTTTAGGTAGGTTGAGTGAGAATAGACAGTATTAAATGATAAAAATGCTGCTTACCTAACAGAAGATCTGGCTAAAATACAGTAAACCCCAAAGCCACAAAGGCAAATAAATTATTGAAAGCGATCCCCCCGTGCCTGTATTATTCATTGCTGCAGTTACCCTGTTGTATGAATTCCGATTAATGCTCAGTTTCATTCTCTGTGACTGAATGAATACTTGCCCATTATCCATAACGGGGCCGTTTGCAGTGCCTTTAGTGTAGAGCGGCTAGGCATCCGGGCATCTAGGTCACATCCGGGCGCTTCCTGCTCCAGCAACAGAACTGGCAGTGTAAACAAACCGGCCACATAATTAGCCCCGGTTAAGCACAGCTGCAAAGTTGGTGCAGATCACACCAATGTAAATTAACCCCTTTGTGCAGAAGCCAAGTTTGGCTATTTATAAGTTACCCAATTTAAGGCTTTATAACTCAACTTTATAACTAGAAATGGCTGAAATCATTCAAGAAGTTGCAATAATGATATCTCAGTTCTTTGCTAGGTTGAGTTAGCTGTCCCTGTGGCATGCTCCGAAGCGCTACATGTAAGATGTAAGTGCTGCTACTACTGCAGCTTTGAACATATCGGAATCTACTCTGAATCTTTTCCAGCTCTGGTTGTTCATTGTTTATCAATGGTACTCGTTTATCAATGCTACCTTTCTCATACTGGAAGCATTGTCTGCTTTAAGGCTCATGAGTTCCTGTGCCATCTAAAGCTGCAATATCACAATAAATCCACTCGACACATTGTGTATATCTGTCTGCTGTAGCTCCAGGTAGACTGCTGAGTAGATAAGGTGCCCCTCAGGATTAGCGTTATGTAGTATGAGTCTTGGGGGTTGGAGGAGCTACCTGTAACCTTGTGGTTGCTGGTGCCTTAGCAGTACATTGATTGGTTCACCAGGTATGCCACAGTTCCTCTGCAGGCTCACAGTCTCACTTGTGTCTGTTTCCGCAGGTATTCCCAGACAGCTTTGATGATGTTGAGTTCAGGAGACCATCATGGCATATTATGTGTATCAGCTGTACTTAATGAAATACAATTGTCATGATTTGGAGGCGGAGTCCTCATTTCTTCTCCTGGAGGAAGTGGTTTTAGCTCATTTTGCGACAGGTGTTGTCTATCCGCGCTTGTGTATTTAAATCACACATTGTCCTTTCTTCGGCGCTTTAGTGTTGCTATTTGGTCGTGCTGGAGCCGGTATTTGGAGGTCCTTTTAGTAAACTCCTCCAGGTTTAGTCCTCGTCTCTTGTGAGTTTATTTATAGAGTTTAGGATTCGCCTGTCAGCTTTGTCGACCCTTGTGGTCCAAAGCCCAGGTTTGAGCAAACCCCCTTCTCAGTGATGAAAGCAGGTTGTGCTGATTGGTGGAGCTGTAGGCGTCCGAAGGTGTGAGCAATGGTAAATTGTCTCTTGTGAAACTGGCCATTCATGTATTAAAATGCCCATATGTTTCAGAAGCAGAGGTGAGCACTATGGAATATGTATGAAGAGATTCACGGATTTAATCTCTTACTAATGCAACCAAACGTGAATATAGCAAGAGGTTATGAAGTTCAGTTGTCAAATACCTCTGAGAAGTTTTACTACTGCTCCCAAGAACATAAGTGATATGGACAAATCTTGGGCAGTAGTCAGGGGTACAAGACAAAAAAAAGAAAGATGGGGAAAAAATAAAATAAGATAAAAAAGAAAAATTGAATAAAAAGGGACATGTTCTTATCTTGTTGGTGGTCACAAGGCTGTAACTATGGTGTTCTCTGTTGTCTGGGGAATTGCAGGGCTGTACACTGATAGTTTAGGACCCTCTGACTGCTCTCATTGCCCTAAAAGGGTCATCTCTGAAATGTATGCATGAGAACCTGAGATTGAACAGACTAAATTCGTATGGTTAAGGGGGGATAGGACCCATCAACAGGACATGCACAAGTCATTACCAATCAATTATTGTGTTCAACTCTGAAGTTTAATCAAAACCTCTATAACTAAACACTAGCTGCCCGACATAATGTTAGTGACAGTGAAAACTACTGTTACGTAGAAAATATTGTAAAATTGCATTCATTCTGTGGTCATGCATTTGATGAAAAAAGTTCTCATGAATGGTTGAACAATATGCACCTAATACCCACCTTTTTAATTTTGGTGTGATGTATCTAAGCTTTTTGGATGAGTTCTGGATATGTTGGGGGGGGGGTTCTTTTCTCCTTTAATGACAGCTCATATATTGATTGTGCAATTGCAGGAATTTTCTGTAAAATATTTAATGAGCTTTAAGCTGCAATAACCCAAGTTAGTTAAAAGTAATTTCGCTTCTCACAATTGGCCAAATACTGTAATTAATGTTATCGACCTTAAAACACATCAGTTCATCAACCACGGGCAGTGCTCTGTGCTCTACTAAGAATAGTACAGTTTGCTAGCAAAGAAACGCGGAACGTCTCTCTTTCTACAAATATATATATGTATGAGAATAGACAATTTCATGATAAACAGCAACAAGTCAACTGCTATGCTGATGCTGACAATTTTGCATCATAATAAATAGTGCGACTTCCCTGTGAAAAATAGTTCATAAACATTTCATATTGCTTTTGGGTTTTTAACCTGCATTTCCAAAATATATTTAAACCTTTACTGAGTTCTGTGTTTGCCCGCAGTGGTCATAACTACAATTCCAGAGAACATTGGTCGTGAACACCCTATGTACAAGTGCCACTGGTGCAGGCCATTGTCATAATTTCATCAAAGACCTGCACGTTCATGAGCCCCAAACTACATGCGTAAGAGAAAAGTCACACAGCGCATTTCTGTATGGACCCAGAAATAAGGCTGTTATTAGAAGGACAAAATTAAACCCCAAGGAAGTCAACAAGGTGGAATTTAACGAAGTAGATGCCATTACCTCTTACAAGCTTATTGAAATGGGGTGCAAAGGATGGGATGGAAAGTGTTGAGAGGGAATAGGTTACTGTTAAAACAGGATAATCTGAACAAAAAGAGTTATCAGCCCTTTTCAAAATCAGTAGACACCCTCTGCATTTTCCTTTGCAGTTTTAGGAGACAAAAGAGTTGCCATGGCAATTTGATGCCTTGACTGCAACAACAGTGGTAGGGCTCTCTTGCACATTGTAGGAAAAAATTTCATTTGGTTTGTATACTCAAATGATGGCGGGCGAGTCACTGTTTTATTTTTCAGTAAATTGTGCAAGTTCTTTGCTTAATCCCAGGCAATTTAAGCTGCACAAATGCAGCATGACCTCTCAGTAGTGCAATCAGGTTAAACTCTCTGTTTGTCTCTTTCTCTCTGTACAGTGTGACAATGCCAAAGGACTGAGGGCCTTCTTTGATGCCATATGCTTTGGTCCAAAACACTTAATGATCTTTGGAGGAGTGTGCCCATCTGTGACTTCCATCATCGCTGAATCCCTGGAAGGGTGGAACCTTGTGCAGGTAATGCAAGGTTGACAACACTAGCCCACCCCTATCTACTCCCTCTTGTTCCTCAACCAGTCTCCTCAGAAGATTCAATGCTGAAAATAGTAACGGCACCATAGGTAGCTGGCAGCTCAGAGCTTTTAAATAATGTGCTTGTTAAGATCCAGGGAAAGCTTACATTTTTCTCACATTTTCCTCAGCCTTGTTGTGCAATCCTATCTCCTTCCAAATCCAATTCCAGGCTCTTGCCCGTTGTGTTACCACCCACCACATGAGATTATCCTGGGACGGTTGGCGATTGCCATATTGCTACCGCTGGTAATTGCCTCAGGACACAGCATGGTTGCAATCAATTTAAGTGAGCCACTTCAGATGAAGCAGGTCTCAGCACTGAGTTCCCTCATTGGCTGTGTTTCTGTGAGGATGTCTCGGTCATTGGCTGTCAGATAGCTAATATTTACAAATATAGAATCACTGCTTCCTGAACAGTTAAGACATGTTAGGTGAGTTTTTACACAATCAGATGTTAACATGTGCGCTCAAAAGATCAAATTTCTTGACGTTTCATCATAAAAAGCTTTGAGATGAATGATTCATGGCTACAGATATCCTGACACACAAATGATGCCTTCCCTTCAGTCATGATGGTTTCTAAATTATTATAATAATTACTGAAATTATTGTCTATTTTAGAACCCAGGAAGCATCGGAGATAGAGACTGTTTTTTTTTTCTGTTGTCATTATCATCATTGCTACATGAAAAGTTACCCACCTTCCAAATGCTTGTTACAATATTCAGTATTGGCATATTTTAACAATAGAATGCATTGAGGACAGAGATGGAGATTGATAGACATTGATAGAGATTGCATTGAGTGAAATATTCAAAGCCACCTGAATTTTGCAACCATAGACGCATGATTGAGACATTATTAGTCCTTTTTACTCCCGGATTAGCAAAGCTTAGTAAGAAGTGTTGTGATGAGACTTGAGCGTCATTCACAAATCAATCAATCGATCAATCAATCAATTTGCCATTAGCATGACCAGCGGCGGTAAGATTCACAAACAGCTTTTCCAGGAGTTAACGATAGTGTCAGTTTGATTATATCTGGATTTGTAGGACAAGAAATGAGGTGTGAAATCAAAAAAGAAATTAGATGGATGCAATACATTTTTGTCATTTGCCCCTCAAATAACAATACAGCACATACTGTCGTTTTTTCCCTACAAAATAAGAATTAAGATTTTCCTTATGTCATATATAGTTCTTTTTCACAAAGTCGTTAAGTTTCTTTTGCTGTTTGAGTATTGTGAACCACTTACAGATGTAGCAGAAAATGTCTGGATCATGTTTGGTTTTTTCCTTTGTCAGAGGCGATCTAGCTTTGCCTGAAATCAGAATTAGACATAAAATAATGTCTTTAGAATCATTCATATATGTGAAAATCAGCCAAGAATTAATCAAATAGTTCTTTAGAATTCTAAAATCTTTAGATTTTAACAAGCTGATGATTTGTTTTAATTAGGTGCATTTATGCAAATATCCACACTGAGATATATTTTAAATATTGGCAGAGGGAAACAATTTAACCAAACATTTAATCAACATAAATAATCAAAAGGTTCCTCATTGGCGAAACTCTTAACACTTGGCAAAACCCGACAATTTACTTGGCAAACAATGGAGTCACACCTGTTGTGTTTCCTGTTGATTTTATTTGGTTCAGGCAGGTTATTTGGGAAAAACTCAAAACAACTGTTGTCAGGAACCTAATTTGGAGCTTTTTGATTTTCTCAGAGTCTAATTTGATCTGTGTAAAAATTTTTTCGCCTGAAAATCCTAGCAATATTGAAAATTAAGCACAATATGTTCAAGTGTTTTTATTTCTCATAGCAGAATGGATATGTCCATCCAAATGTGACTTAAGATGGTAAATAACTGCTCAAAACATGGAATGCTGCTAATTTATACAAAGTAACAGCTTTTTTAAAATCCTAGAATTGCAACTGTAGTTGGAACAAAAACCTGCATACAAAGGGGGGCGCCGGGACCGAACTTGAGAACCACAGCATTACTGCAACAACAACAACAACAACAATAACGTGCTTTTCTGCCCCTTATAAGAAAGCTCCTCTTGGACTTGAAAATTGCTGGATGCTGTCAGCGATGGTTTCAAAGCCAGAGATACTTTAGGGCAAATGTGAAGTGCATTTTATGCCATTGGACACAACTTAGATTACAAGACAGCTAAGGTATGGTCATTTCCTAATGAAATGCAGTTCGTTTTTGCTAATTCAGCTGCTAATTCAGTGTGTTTTGGTGGTAAAGCAATAAATCATATGTGGTTAGAATCAGTAGAGTCTCTTCTTTTATATGATATATCATTTGTGTGGTAGAATGACGTTACAGATTCTTTGCACCACTTATGTGTTCCATGTGTTTGCTTCAAGATAATTTAGTAGCTTGGTGTTGGAATTGTTATATAGTTAACAGAAACACATTTTTTCTGATGTCTGAGTGTACTTACCATACTGGCTGCTTTTTCAATGGGCAACTTCCTTGTTTCTGACGTGAAGTTATATGCAAGTAAATAAGAAGTTAGTTGAAGAAACTCTCCCTGACATTATTCTGGGATGATAAGTATTTATTTGTGGCAATCTTCCCCAAGTATGAAATAATTTGGCGATGAAGCTTTATAGACCTGTGCGCAAGTGCAAGGCTGCAGAAGGAGTTACAAAAATAATAAAAAATCTCTGTGAAAAGTGACAGACTGAATGCGGCTAGCTGGTGTTGCTACAGCAGTGCGGACTCATTGAAAAGGAATGTAACATGAGCAACAGGAGATTTTCAGCGCGGGATTGTATTAAAAATAAAATGGCAGGAATAATTGGATCGATTGGAGAGTTTTGTGAAAACGCTGAACAGTGGACTGCTTACACTGAACGTTTTGAGTATTTAATTCAGGCGAACAATATTAAAGATGAGAAACGCGTTGCAACTTTTTCAAGTGTTATTGGACCAAAATCGTTCAATCTATTAAGAAACCTTTTGCAACCTGAGAAGCCAGGCACACATACATATACACAGATCATGGAAGCACTGAGTGAACATTTTTCACCCAAGCCATTCGTGGGTGCGGGAAGATTTAGATTCCACCATCGCGATCAGGAGGAGGGGGAATCGGTGACAATGTTTGTGGCTGAATGAAAGAAGCTCTCAAAACACAGCAAATTTGATGCTGCTCAAAATGACCTGAGAGAAAGACTTGTGTGTGGTGACCTACGATCAGAAGCCATTCAAAATTGACTGTTGACTGAAAGTAATTTAACTTTACAGAAAGCAATCAAAATTATTGTGTCAGTGAAGCTTGCGGCAAAAGAAGCTCGTGGCTTAAGCTCATCTAATCGAATACACAAACTAACGGTGGGGAAGCAAGCAGGGAGACGGCCAAATGAGCCAGAAGGGGCCTGTTTTTGCTGCGGTAGGAGTGGACATCTGCCATCTGAATGTTGCTGCGAAGACCTGGAATGCCACTTTTGTGGAAAAAAGGGCATAATTGGCGTGCCTGCAAGGGGGAAAAGAAATCACGTGGATTTTCAAAGAACGGAAAAGAGAATCATATTCACTGACAAAAGGAAAGGGAAGGTGCATACTGTTGAGGAGGAAAACAGCGCATCTAGTGACAGTTGAGATGAAGGGGCTGTACACATACTGACCGTGACAGGGGGTCGCACGGCTATTAGGCTTCGCCACTGCTAGATGGGAAGCCTTAATGCTAATCGACACTGGATTGGCTGTTTCGCTCATATCCAAGAGTGTAGACACAGAGACATTGTGCCACTTGCCACTTCAGCCCGCAAAGCTACAGCTAAGAACATACACTGGGGAAAGAGTTGAGATTAAGGGCAGTCTAGGGGTAACAGTACAGTTCAATGGGCAGACTGAGAAACTGCCACTCTATGTAGCAGCTGGAAATCACCCATCCCTAATAGGGCGCTTGGCTGGAAAAGTTCACCATTGATTGGCCATCGGTACATATGATGCCACAAGGAGAATCCAGGCTGACCACTATTCTTAAGGAACATGCTGAGGTTTTTAAGGATGAGCTAGGCAGCATGAAGGATCCCCTTCAGTAAAATTCAGCCTGAAGCAAGACTGCAGACTGAAGTTCATGAAGGCACGGCCAGAACCGTATGCCATTAGGCTGAAGGTTGAGGTAGAGCAAGAAAAGCTTATTAATGTTGGGGTATTGGAACCTGTGAGTGTAAGTGAATGGGCCACACCCATCTTGCTTGTCCTAAACAAGGATAACTCTGTTTGAATATGTGGGGATTTCAAATTCACAAAAAACCCCGCACTGTCAGCTGAGCAATATTCCTTGCCATCCATTGATCACCTGTTCGCCGGCTTAGCAGGGGGGCAGTGATTTAGCAAAATAGATCTGGCCCAAGGGTATCTGCAAATGCTCATTGATGAGGAATTCAAGAAAATGTTGACAATCACGACTCACAAGGGGCTATTCTGATACTGTCGTCTACCCTTTGGTATTACATCAGCGCCAGCTTTGTTCCAGCGAGCGATGGACTAGATCCTGAGTGGGCTGCCAGGCTTCAAATGTTATTTACATGATATCCTTCTCACAGGGAAGGACGAACAGGACCATCTCCAGAACATGGATTCTGTGCAGAGGAGGCTGAAGGCCTACAGACTCTGAGTGCAGAGAAACAAATGTGAGTTTTTCTGGGAGTCCATAGAGTATCTTGGGAATGTAATAGATTCTGCTGGTCTACACAAGTCAAGGTAAAGGCCATTCCCCGTTCCTACATCAGTTGGCTGAACTATTATGGCAGATTCATTCCTGACCAGGCAACTCTGCTAAGACCACTACACAAGCTGCTGTGTCAGGGAACAAAGTGGAACTGGAATAAAAAATGTGTGGAAGCATTTAATAGATCTAAAGATGCACTATTCAAGTCGGGGACATTAATACATTTTGACCCCAAGTTGCCCATCCAGCTTGCCTTCACCCTACAGGGTGGGGGCGGTGGTGTCCCATATCATACCATCCGGTTAAGAGAGGCCCATCGCTTTTGCATCACATACCTTGAATAAGGCTGAATCAAATTATGCCCAAATCCATAGAGAAGCCCTGGGAATAGTGTTTGGGGTGCGAAAATTCCTTCAGTTTGGAAGTTCACTCTTAACAGACCACCGTCCCCTGGCAAGCATCTTTGGGCCACAAGCAGGGATTCCGTCAATGGCTGCCAGCCAGATGCAAAGATGGGTGTTGTTACTCTCAGCACACACCTATGATACCAAGTACCACAAGGCTAACATGCATGGAAATGCGGATGGTCTGTCCTGCTTGCCACTCGCAGTAACCAAGCCTGAACCACACCAAGACATCTTCTACTTCAGGGAGATAGAACATGCTCCAGTCTCTGCATTTCAGGTGAGACAAGGCACTCGAAATAACCCAGTGCGAGCCAAGGTGATCGATATCCTCTTGAAAGGTAAAATGTCCTAAAAGTCCCCAAAGCTGAAACCATATTTATCCAGAAGGAATGAGCTGACCATAAAATTCCGTTGCCTCCCCTGCGGAAGGAGAATGATCATTCCACCCTCCCTGAGGAAACAGATGCTGAAGCAGCTGCATTCTCGCCATTGCGGAATGATTTGCATGAAGGAAATTTCCCAGAGCTATTTCTGGTGGTCTGGACTCGATTCCGACATTGAAAACAAAGCTACAGCCTGCATCTCATGCCAAAAGATTCAAAACACTCCCCAAATGGCACAACTTCACCCATGGGACTGGCTGGCAGAGGCGTGGCACAGAATTCACATTGACTTTGCTGGGCCCTTCAAGGAAAAGATGTTCCTAGTGATCATGGATGCGCATAGCAAGTGGCCAGAGGTGGCAGATATTCAGTCCACAACAACCAAGAAAACAAAAGATGAGCTGGGGGAGGTATTCAGTCGCATGGAGCACTCGTGCCGCTAGTGAGCGATAACAGTCTGTAATTCACTTCTCTCAAATTTGCTGCCTTCCTTCAGGTCAATGAAATCCAGTATATACAGTCGGCTCCATATCACCCCTCAACAAATGGTCTGGCTGAAAGCTTTATGCAAACCCAGGGACTAGGGAACCTGGCATCAAAGGTTAAATAACTTCCTGTTGTCTTACAGGAGCACACCTCATGCCACTACCAAGGCATTACCCCCATGTCTGATGTCGAAGAGAGAACTGCAGAATAGTTTTGACTTGCTGAGGCCACCAACGACTAAGGAGGTGGTGAAACGACAACAGGAGGAACAAGCTTGCCAATGCCAGCTGAGAGTCAAAGACAGGCTCTTTGAACCTAGGGATACAGTTCTGGCCACAAACTTTCTCGATGGACCAAAATGGGTTCTGGCGACAGTGCTAGCCTGCACAGGGCCTGTATCTTACACGGTACAGGTGGGTTTCCTCAGCAGGAAGAGGCATGTCGAGCAGCTGCTGCAAGGGAAGACCCCTGACACTCCGGTAACCTCAAACCCTGGTCAGGCAGAGGAACTTACACAGGACATGCTGAAATCACCAGTTGAACCACTGGAAAACATACCGCTTCCAACAGATGTTCTCAGCTCACATGATCCCGGTAATGAACGGGTGTCTACACCAGTGTTTCCCAACTCTGTTCCTGGAGTACCCCTGCCCTGCATATTACAGGTGTCTTCTTGATTAACACAACCAGTTGAGGTCATTAGGTACTCCACCAATGAGCTGATCAGATGAATCAGGTGTGTTAAATTAGAGAGACCTATAAAATGTGCATGACCGGGGTACTCCTGGAACAGGGTAGGGAAACATTGGTCTACACTAAGCCAGCCACCCACCCCCAAGCCAAAGTCGCCACCGACTAGCTGTCAAGCTGAAGACACAATGGAATGCTCTTACCCTGCTAGGGTGAGGCGGGCGCCAATTCACTTGGACTTATAAAAAAATAAATAAATAAAAAGGAGGGGTGTGTGTTGTTAAGTTTCTGTGGCTCACAATTTTAAAGTGTACCAAAAAAGGGAATAATAGTACTAGAAATGAGCTGTGATAATGTTGTGTTTTGTTTGTTCTTGTTACAGAGCCTGAATCAAACAGATTCTTTCAAAGTAATTAACTAATTTTGTTGCTGTTATGGCCACATATATTTTTAAGGGGGAACCCTTTATTTTAGGGGCGAGGAAATGTTAAAGGAAAGGCATCTTTCTGATGTCGGAGTGTACTTACCTTACTGGCCGCTTTTTCAATAGGCAACTTCCTTGTTTCTGACATGTTCTATGGAAGTAAATAAGCAGTTAGTTGAAGAAACTCTCCCTGTCATTATTCTGGTATTATTTGTTTTCCTTTGTGGCAATCATTCCCAAGTATGCAATAGGAATTGTATTTTGTTTTGTTAAAATTGGTTCTTGTGGGCTGCTAGCCGAGTTTCATTCCATTCAGTGGTTTTATATTATTACAAGGAAGCTCCACGGTTAACATGCCCTCAGATGGTGCTAGATGTGAGATGTGCAGGCATTCGGATTCGAGAGCATAACTCAGCCACGGTCCAACTTTGTCTTTGAAAAGTGTTCACTGCATAGCCCATGGTGATAGTTCAGCTCAAACAGCAAAAGAGCTTTGTGAAATGGATCAATCGTTTCTGTATTGCTGGATTCTTTGGAAAGGAAAAGAAAGAAATACCGCACCCCTTCTTCAACAAGCGGTTGAAGCTGTATGCTGCACACTGAATGGGTATCCTGTAAGTTTCCCTGTAAAAACTTGTCAAAAAAGCCTGAATAATTGTTGAGCAAGAGAGAGATTGAGCGAATCAATGAAGCAGTGCAAATGTTGGTTTTATTTTTGACCTTACTGTGACGTCATCCACCAAACAGCTTCGCTCTCAAATCTCAAATATGAATAATCTGCTCAGGGGTGTTACCGGTCAGAAAAAACATGAATTGTGGAAAGGCCGATATGTGAGGCCGCTGTCATGGTTTGGAGGCGTTGAGGTCAATCTTTACCCTGGTACAACTCCTCCTAGGGATTTGCTATTCTCGCTGTCAGGACGCGAGCGTAAGGCTATGCAAGAATATATTCAGGCAGTGCTTGCCAATGGTTTTATTCGGCCGTCCACGTCTCGTGCTGGAGCGAGATTTTTTTTTTTTGTGGGGAAGAAGGATGGCGGTCTGAGACCCTGTATTGATTGTAGGGGTTTGAATAAGATCACCATTAAAAACCGGTTCCCCCTTCTGTTAATGAATTCCGTGTTTGAACGTCTGCAGGAGGCATCATTTTTTCCGAAGTTAGATCTTCGTAATGCGTTTAACTTGGTTCGCATTCAGAAGGGGGATGAATGGAAGATGGCATTTAACACTCATGACAGGCACTATGAATATTTAGTCTTACCCCCCCCCCCCCCCCCCTCGGTGTTTCAGGCACTCGTTAATGACGTCCTCCGAGAGATTCGTCTTCGTTCATCTTGACATTTTGATTTTTTCTTCAACACTCTTGGAGCATAAATAACATGTCAGACGTGTGCTTGAGGCCCTCGTTAATGCCAAGCTTTTTGTTAAAGCCGAGAAATGTGTTTTTCATGCCCAAACTGGCTCATTCCTGGGCTTTATTGTTTATAAGGGTTCGGTTTGGATGGACTCGGACGAGGTGGCAGCGGTCAGGAATTGGCCTGTGCCGCAGATCGTTAAGGAGGTTCAACGCTTCCTGGGCTTTGCTCATTTTTATAGGAGGTTTATCTGCAATTTTAGCGCGGTTGCTGCCCCCATTATTGCGCTCACCAAGAAGAATACCTCGTCTGCATTTTTTTGGTCTCCAGCAGCTGATGCTGCCTTTCAGGAATTAAAGAAATGTTTTAGCTCAGAGCCCATTCTGGTTTTGCCCGATACCTCCCTCCTATTTGTGGTGGAGGTGGGTGCTTCGGAGGTGGGTTTGGGTGCTATTTTTTCCCAGCGCTGTCGTTGGGATAATAAGTTACACCCATGCGCATGCTTCTCCCGGTCTTTGTCTGCTGCGGAACGCAATTACAGCATTGGTGACCGGGAGTTATTGGCGGTCATGCTGGCGCTTGAGGAGTGGCGCCACTGGTTAGAGGGAGCTGAACACCCTTTGTGGTATGGACCGACTTTATAAACCTCCAGTATATTCAGCAAACCAAGTGTCGTAATTCCCGTCAGGCGCGGTATTCATTATTCTTCAACCGCTTTGATTTTACTCTGACCTATCGCCCGGGTTCTTAAACCATTAGCCTGACGCCCTGTCTTCCTGGTAGTGGTTGACAGTTTTTCTAAGGCTGCCCATTTTGTCGCACTACCTAAGTTGCCTTCAGTGCGGGAGACGTTGTCAACCATGTGTTCCAGCTGCATGGGCTTCCACAAGATGTGGTCTCTGACTAAGGCCCTCAGTTTACGGCCAGATTCTGGCGGGCATTTTGCAAGCAGTTGGGGGCCATCGCGAGTCTCTCCTCTGGGTTTCAACGGGCAGACTGAATGCACTAATCAGTCTTTAGAAAACACTCTTCGATGTTTGGCAGCAGATAATCCATCTTCATGGAGTCGATTTTTAGCATGGGCTGAGTGTGCCCATAACTCACTGAGTAATTCCTCCACAGGTTTTTCCCCGTTTGAGGCACTGTTTCCAGAGACTGAGAATGATTCTGAGGTTCCCTTCGTCAACCATTTCATTCGTCGCTGTCGGTCGGTTTGGACTAGGGTCCTTTCTTCTGTGTTGCGCTCAGGGCTCAAACAAAAACCGCTGATAGAAGGCGTTGTTTGGCCCCATCTTATCGGGTCGGTCAAAGAGTTTGGCTGTCTACCCGGGACCTCCCCTTGAAGGTTGAATCCCGAAAACTGGTGCCCCGCTATATTGGCCCGTTCAAGATAGTGCAGAAGATCAATCCGGTCATGGTTCAGTTAAATCTCTCCAGATATTTACGCATCCACCCATCTTTCCATATCTCTCGCATAAAGCCAGTTAGCACTAGCGTTCTGGCACCTGCCGACGCATCCCCGCCGCCACCGCGAATGGTTGAGGGGGGGCCCGTTTACACCGTGCGCAGCATTCTTGTCGACAGGTGTGTCGGTTGTGGGCTCCAGTTTTTCCTGGACTGGCTGGGATATGGTCCCAAGGAGCGCTGCTGGGTCCCTTCGCAGGATATTCTGGATCCCTCGCTAATTTCTGAGTTCCGTGCACGGCATTCCTTGGGGACTTCTGGAGCTGTCCCTTTGAGGGGGGGTCCTGTCATGGTTTAGAGGCGTTGAGAGCTTTCTTTGTTGCTCTCATCCGGGATGATATCGTTTTACTCCCAATCGGATTCCTGGGCCAGCTGGCATTAATTGGGGGCGTCGCCTGGATTCTATTTAAGCTCTAGTTCCGCCTGACTTCCGTTGCTTGAGTGTCAGTGTTATGTTTGCACTTTAGCCGGGTAAGGCGTCTAGTAAGAGAGTTGGTAAGGGTTTAGCTGCATATTTGAGGAGTTCTAGACAGCAAGGGAATCTTTCTATTCTTTTCCCTTTTTTTCGTCCTGTCGAGCTCGCCTTGCTTCCTTGCCTCGGACGACATCTTGGTCTGTTGGAAGCGCGAGTCTCACTCTCCTATTTTATTTGTGTCTCTCTCTCAACTGCTGTTTCCCCTTCTATACTGGCCACTACGTTTGGCGTCTCAAGCTCACTAGCCATCACAGCTGCGCCTCCACCCTTCCAAATCACTGGTCTATAAAGACCTGGATGGCATTCTTCAGCTATGCAATCATTGCATGCACCTTTTGTTCATTTCCACTGTGTGATAGTGTTGTGCTATTTTAAACCAAGCCTCGCACCTAGTCATTTTGAAGTCTCGCAAGACACAAGCTTGTCTTCACTTGCTAGTCTTATATAGACTTATCTCGCGTGGGTGTATATGTCATAACTCTTGAACTTAGCGCTGTTCATTGTTAATATCAGCACTTAATTGCCAGAAATATTTATATTTATATTTATATTTGAAATACATTATACTGCAGCTAAAAACCAGTGTCTGTATTACTAATAGTATTTTCCAGGAACCTTCATTCTTTATTATTATTGCGTTACATCCTGTTTTACCTTCTTGCTGTGCTGAAGGTATAATAAATACAACCAAGTCAATCTTTGCACCTGAGTCCAGTCCTCAACTTCCTGTCCTTCATGCACATCACCGGTGCTCAGAGCACAACTCTTGCAGGAGAGAAGTGGTTGTGCGTCGCTCATTTTAATAATATTATCTTTACCAAAGCATTATACGCCGTAAATTTGTCAGCATAAGTCCTTTAATCTTATTTAAACCAGTTATCAAACATCTGTCCAGTACCACAGGTAATCATGGTGATTTAATTGACCTCCCTTGCGCTATATGGCTGCCATTTTGAAAAAAAAAATGTATAAACTATCATTTGTTGTTGCTTCTTCGCAATTCAACTAATTTGCTAGAAATGAGAGCATTTTAAACATTATACATTCTATGGGTGCCATATTGTCTCTCAGGTTCTGCTTGGCATGTCAAATACTGCTTGCAGCTTTGATTTCTGGTCCTTTTTGTTATTATTCAATCATTTCTCTGCGTTTACTGCATGAACAGACGGTCCAATATAATTGTAATCATAGTATTTATCACATACATTCCACATCCAATAGTTATAAAAGAATGCATATTACAACTTGTTTTGATTTTGATATATTGTCTTAAAATATGAAATTGATTGAACACTAAGATATGACCTTTATTTCCCTGATGTCTCCGGACGAATAGTTTAATATGCTTGCTTTCATACAACAATTGATTATTTCTAAATACATAATTTCAGTAGATGAGAAACTATGACATGATAGTGTTTAGTAAACAATTATCAGTATATTTTCAAGTTCAGGCACAGTTCATTCTGGTAAACTCATGTATTTGCATTGAGCTAAATCGACATGTAGATGCAATGACATTTTACTTTGGCGGAAGGTTCTGCTCTGGAGGTGTGTCTTGCGTCCTACCATGGCATTGCAAGAACGTACTAAACAACAACAAAACTAATGAGCAGAACTTATGAATCCCCCCACCGTCAGACAGAGCAGTACCTAACAGGTTGAGGCTGGGTTGGCAGCGGCAAGCAAAAATAATTTCTCTCCTTGCATGTGATGCAGTAATTTGAGCAGCAAAGGTGAGCGAGCTTGATAGTGCTTAAATAGACCAACATAATAGGTTATTTGTCATTGCCGCTCTGCAATTGCAGTACTCCCGCTGGCACAGAATGTCACATCAGGGGATGTAGAATGACTCAAGTTTCCTTCCTGAAGTAGTTCCACTTATTCGTGGTGCAGTCAATATTCCATTTATGCTGAATTCATTCATTCATTCATTTTCTATACCCGCTTATTCCTCACTAGGGTCGCGGGGCGAGCTGGAGCCTATCCCAGCTGACTACGGGCAAAGGCAGGGACCATTTATGCTGAATTTACCAGTAAAACCATTTTACCCCTTCATCGTCAGTTTTATTTGAAAGTTTGGCCTATGCCCATCATTGTAAATATGAACATGGTCTAATTTGCTTCATAAAATCGTAAAATAATGTATAGGTTCCTGATAAATCACCTTTGAACAATAGCCTTATCTGCCCTTTTAATCAACTGTGAAATCAACTGTGGACTAAAAGGCAGTATCGCATTGTACTATATTGTGCATTCATGTCTAGAGGTGGGTGAAACATGCTGTTACATATCAAGCAATAAATGACTTGTAGCACAGTAGGGATCTGTTGGCAGGAATGACTCTCCTTTGAGAGTTTGCCAGCAAGTGTGACCAGGCATTTTGCTAATTATGCTCTAATGTAACATTAACTATTTATGCCACTCAGCAAAAACCGCAATCACATCTTAACTGGATAACTATAGTCCATTTTTAAGATTTAATTGGCAGACATCTTACTGCGCGCGCTGTGCAGTCAAATGTGATTCAGTTTCATGTAATCATGTGATATTGCACAGCACGGCGGCTGTTGTCAAAATAAGCTGCTTGGAAATGGAAGTAAGCTTAAGGTGTGGCAAACACTGTCTCTTATGTAAGGGGTCTTGGGATCTATTAGGTAACATCTTGAATAAATAAAGTATGAGCGAATGATAGCTGTTGCGGTTTCCACTTCCTGACTTCTTACCAATGGGATCTTCCATTTACTCTTCATAGGATGTTTCCACTTAAGAGCTTGTTTAGTTGCTCTTTTGCTTTGAAATGGAAAATGGGTTACAGGCTGGTCCCTTACGAAATTAAAATGAAACAATGCTATGTTTAGGAATTGAATAAATACATTTTCAATTGAAGGCATTTGAAAAATGAATTTGCTTGTTTTCTTTATGATGGTCTAACGGACCCATAAATTAGAAACCCTACCTATTTTTTTTGGCTGGTAATGGTCTTTTCAGTAGATATGCAATAATAGAAGTATGAATCCGTTGAGACTTTTTCCATCTACGCCAATGATGAAAGGATGACTTTTATCCAACTTATTACCTGCTTAATTATGAAGACATATGTTTTCTCGTTGTGATATGGTCAATCATTTATCCCTTATGAACTTTTTAAAATTAATTTAATTAAAATAATTATCAATTATTTTCCATTTTCAATTGATCATTTTTGAGCCACTACGCCCTGCCCCAAGACAACAGGCACATTAGGTCATGTGATCTTATACGTCATCGGTTGAAGTTGTTGACAGTCAAGGGTTCTACCCACTGATCTATATAGAACTAGAACGGGCACTCGGTAGAGCGCATACCTTCGCCGACGCCACTGAATCCCTTGCCACATAACTCTGAGGACCAATATTTATTTTTTTAAATGATCGATGAATGACAAGAGTACGATATTTTTTTTTTACATCAATACGCCTTTAAGTTCGAAAGGTAATGACCCCCCTGACCTTTGACCCCCAACCGCTAAGAAGGGTATTGACCCCATTGTACCGTGTTTCACATCACAGGATCGGGTATATAATTCTGCACATTTTGGCGTTGGTTTCATGCCGATCGGATAAAAATTGACCGAGATATGGCCGAAAGTCGGTTTTGACCTTTTCGTGGCCTTGACCTTGACCTTTGACCCGATCACTCCCAAAATCTAATCGATTGATCCTCAGGTCATGCCAAATCAACCCACCAAATTTTATGAAATTCCGTTTTGTACTTTTTGAGTTATTCGATACACATACAGACAGACACACAAACAAATAAATACACGGGGATCAAAACATTACCTTCGTTAGCGAAGTCGCTGGCGAAGGTAATAACTGGATTGCTGACGTGATGCAGAACTGCGTCGAGAGGTTGAAGCAAGCGGAAGTGGTCGGGCGGCCATTTTACTATGCCCGGTAGTAAGCAACTGTTATATAGTATTCTATGGCAGAGAAGCGTTGACGTGCAGCTTTACAATGCAGAGCAACATTTTTGTGGGATGTGGCGAGACAATGCACTGCCTGTAGTGCAGACAGATACACATAAATTAATTTCAACAAATATATTGTTTATTATTAGCCACTGGCAATCTACCTTTACGGCAGATAATGTGTCAATATTAGCCCAGTTAACGGTTATTATTGGAACAGTTCAAATTAATGTTCGCTATCCTGTTCCATCAGGTTAGCCTAAAGCTACCTGAATTACCGAACTGAAGTTAAGATCAATCAATGTCACACGGCATAAATTAGATAATCCAGTAAAACTGCTGTGTAACGCTGTCTATAATATTAGACCAGACTAACTAGACAACAAAACCAGGTAATAACTGGTCTAATCATTTAGGCAAATTTATGCCAGCGCTAAAAAAGGCTCATGTTCCGCTGACACTCAATTACCATTAACGGACAAATTTAATTCTGCCCTGTTATCAATGAGGATGTAACGTTAGAGCTACTAAAATAGATAATGTGATTCATACTCGACATTGAATAGCAGGCAGTTTTACATACAGCTCCATAACGCACAACTCACTTCACTAACGCTGATTTCGCGACCTTGACAAGTTTACATCGCGGTCTCTTCAGCGAACCCACTTTCGCGTCATAGGAAAATTAGCCTCCAGCTTCATGGCAGCTACTGAGTGAAAACGGCGCAAGAGAAAACTCAATACAAGACATCCGTCGGGAGTTACATGCGTTATGCGCGATTGAATCTCACGCCCAGTGTTTCTAAAATAAAGACAGTGGTTGATAAAGTGCGAGATTACGGCTAATTTATTTTTTCATGAAGTTATTAAATCCCCCACACACAGAATAATAGTAATACGTGCAGGATTGATGTCTTGTTCTCTTCAGTCTCAGTGACTTTGGACTTTTCGTTGTACCACTGCCCCACTCAGGCGAGATGTAGAAAAATCCGTATAGATTTCCTATGGACGCACTCATTGGTCGTACTGCCAAATGCTGATATTGTCCATCGAAAATGTTAAAGGCGTGTACAACTGCTGCCTACTGTAGTTAAATCTGCGGTCCTTGAGGCATTTTTCGTACAGTCAGGTCGATCTGAGGAGGAAACATAAAATACTGCCTCTTTCGTGTCTGTGAAAAGATATCTTCTCAATTAATTATATCGTTGGCTGCAACGTGTTCAATGTGAGTAATGTTCTGAGAGATTATAGTTGGGCATACCAATATGGCGGCACGGTTACTTCAAAATTATGACGTCATCAGCTATCCAGTTCTTATATATAGATCAGTGGTTCTACCCAGAATTCTAGGAGTGTTGAAAGCAGGTGTCACACTGCCCCAAAATTGACTCCAGATGCACACACGATAAAGGAAATGTTCAGATCTGATCGTAAAAACATCGGGCCATTCTTGAGGGCATCTTAAGCCATCGTATAACTGCCGATTGAGTTTCTCGGGCTCTGGCAGCAACTTTGTGAGCGGTGGCAAAATCTTTGCCATGCCGAAAAATTGCCAGTAGACCTTGCGAAGGTTCATTTTTGTGTTGAATTTGTGTGTCCATTTTGCCCTTCGTAAGGTTATCGTGAGAGCATCTTGTCAAATCGTGTCATCTTCGTCTTTACTTCGTGTGATCATTGGTGCAATCGGACATTTTGCCTCACAAAGACAATACAAAGGAAACAAGAAGCTGCCTGATTGTCTTAGGAAGGCAACACGACTACGTGAAGCCCTCGCAATGCCATTGTGTAGCCATCGTATTATAGTACGATGACATCAAAATGGGACCACAGTGTCGGTGTAGACAGCTGAATTTGAGTAGCTCAAGTGTCTCACATGTGTCATGGTAACATAGACATATAAAATGCCAGCCTCAGGGCATCTTCCTCAATCAATCCTGAGCAACTCAACAGAGCAGGCACAACGTATATTACTAACCCAATTGTGAAATAGTTGGGACAAAGTGTAAATTGTGAGTGAAATCACACCAGCCAGTATTTTATGCAAAATAGAACAGAGATAACGTAGCAAATGTTGAAACTGAGAACTTTTAACAATTTTATCCACAAAATGAGCTCATTTCAAATTTGATGGCTGCTAGAGGTCTGAAAAAAGTTGGGACAGGGGACTGTTTACCATGGTGTAGCTTCCCCTCTTCTTTATAACACAGAGTGGAGGCGTCTGGGCATTGAGGAGACCGGTTTCTTGAGTTTAGCCATTGGAATTTGATCCCACTTTTGTTTAATACAGGCTTACAGCTGCTGGAGAGTTTTGGTTCTCCTTTTACAGACTTCTCATTTAATTATGCGCCAAATGTTCTCAATCAGTGAAAGATCAGGACTGCAGGCAGGCCAGTTCAGCACACTGACTCTTCTACTACAAAGCCATGCTGTTGTAATAGCTGCAGTATGTGGTTTTTCATTGTCCTGCTGAAATACACAAGGCCTTCCTTGGAATAGATGTCCTCTGGATGGGAGCGTATGTTGCTCTAAAACCTTTACTTACCTTTCAGATTTCATGTTGCTGTTTAAAACATGCAAGTGTCCCACACCATATGCACTAATGCATCCCCATACCATCAGAGATGCTGGCTTTTGAACTGAACACTGATAACAGGAGGGATGGGCTTTCTGCTCTTTAGCCCGGAGGACTCAAAGCCAATGATTTCCAACAAGAATGTCAAATTTGGACTCGTCTGACCACAGGACACTTTGCCACTTTGCTACAGTCAATTTTAAATGAGCCTTGGCCCACAGAACACAGCAGCGCTTCTGGATCATGCTCAACAATGGCGTCCTTTTTTGCATGAAGGAGTTTTAGGTGGCATCTGCGGGTGGCACGGCGGGCTGTGTTTACACACAGTGGTTTTTTGAAGTATTCCAGGGCCCATTTAGAAATGTCAATGACAGAATCATGCCGGTGAGTGATGCAGTGGCGTCTGAGGGCCCGAAGATCATGGGCATCCAGTAAAGGTCTTCAGCCTTGTCCCTTTTGCCCAGAAATTTTTTCAGTTTCTCTGAATCTTTTGATGATGTTATGCACTGTCGATGATGGGACCTTCAAAGCCTTTGCAATTTGACATTGAGGAACATTGTTTTTATAGTATTCCACAATTTTTTTAATGCAAACCTTCACAGGTTGGAGAGCCTCTGGCCATCTTCACTTCTGAGATACTCAGCCTCTCTAAGACATCCCTTTTATAGCCAATCATGTTACACATCTGATACCAGTTAGTGTAATTTCTTGCTAAATGTTCTTTCAGCTGATTCTTTAATATATTATTTGCTTTTTTAGCCCCTGTGTCCCAACCTTTTGCAGCCAGAAATTTTGAAATAAGCTCATTTCGTGGATAAAAATGTACAATGTCTCAGTTTCAACATTTGAAATGTTATCTATGTTCCATTGAAAATAACATATTTGATCTGAAAGCCATTGCATTTTGATTTTATTCACAATTTACACTTCGTCCCAACTATTTTTTTGGGGTTGTATATATGTAAGGGATAATGTATAGTGAGCCAGTGATTGTTGAAAAATAACTTTTGATGGGGGAACAGAACCCTGATCTGCAGCTCACTATACATTATCCTGCTTAGAATATGGCTATAACATTTAAAATATTCATTTTATTTGCAAAAGACAGCAGCACAGCGGCCATACCTCTGGAAATGAACACTGCAGAATTTTGCCGCTTGACTAATCAGAATCGAGTATTTAAGAGTGCCATGTTCTAAATCTAGCCTATGTAAATAAGGGACAATGCATTCATGAAACTGATAACTGATAATGAATTGGTTGCTTTTAACGTAATACTTTTTTATCTTAACATTTCTTGTTCAAAGCAAAACAATAGTTTACAATAGAAACTTACAGTAATCTGTCGTAAATTTACTATATTACTTTGTAGTAAATATGCAAGCCATCATGTGGCCTTCGTGTGTCCTGCGGATAAACTACTTATTAAAATTCACATCTTTTTGTTGCCATTATGTGCTGTTCGTGTGTTATCGTATGACCTTCTGTAGTCATTGTACTTGCTTCGGCTGTAGATTGGCTTTTGACCAAGTTCGGGGCCATCGCACGAAATTCAATATTCGTATGGCCATCTGGTGTCAATTTCGGGACAGTTTGATGCCTGCTGAACGGAGAATTTCCGCCGTCTCCTAACCCGAGAATTCCACGAGCTACGAAGCTTATTACATATTTTTCATGAATTATCTTGACAATAATTTTTCGTACCTAAATTCATTTTGCAGCTAAAGTACTGCTTAAAAGACGGGGGACGAGGCTGAGGGGAGCTGAATAGCGATGCGCAGGAACATGAATGAGGACCGTCTGGTAAAACTGTCTCATTTTCTCAGTCACGATCACTTCATGCACCAAGAATCCAACTCCACTCTGGCTCTCCTTACAACTGAAACTCACTCCTATTGTAAATGGCCGCAAGAGCCATCAATCACTTTGTAGCCTGTAACCTGTGCAGTAATCGGAATTTCCGGAAAAGTGCCAGCCCCGGATGCTGTGCGGCATTGTCAGGGGTTTTAAATACATGAGTCGTACACTAAGGAGGTTAGGTTTTCATTCATCCCACCTCTGCCAACTCAGTGGAGTGGCACGCCTGTTTATGGTCATGAAGAATTCAAACCAAATTACCACCAGCATGGAGTTAGTTTGCACCCTTGGTTGGCAAAGCAAGGTATGTGCAATTATTTTATTTCTCTGTTAATATTTTTGATAATATAACTACTGTGAATGGCAATTTTTGGTTGGGATGATTGTTGGGGAAAATGCGTAGCGGAGTTTTCCTTTTCTCGGCGGCCTTTCTCTTTGTTGTTTATTTGCCCTCAAGATGGCAATATAAATGCAACATCCGAAACTTTTGTTTGTATTTTATTTTATTTTTTTATTTATTTTTTCCATTCTTACCATTTGTGTAATAATAATTGTGTGTAATAATGCTTTGTGGCTGTGTCTGTGTTCAGAATATGAATTGGATTCATGTAGCTTGATGCTTCATGAGCCTCGCAAACTAATTTGTGTAGATCAGTGCCGTTTCACGAGCTATCTGAGCTTTGTATTTGTATTTTGTGTTTGTATTTCACGTTGTCATTTGTGTGCAGAGGAAAATGCCTCAATTTTGCACTGCAATGTACAGTAGTGTCACGGAATATAAATCTGTCTGGGATGGGTTTGGGATGTTGCGCATTGATGGATGGGTTTTCCGAGGGCCTTTGTTGCTGTCGACAAACTGCAATAGGGTTTCAAAATATAGTTAACTCAATTCAAAAGAATTTGTGCGTGTTTTTGGACTGGGTTATATTTCGTATAAATAACTAAAGTGCGGGTGTTTTATGTGTGAATATAAATTTATATAAGGTTGTTTTATTTTTAAAGCTTGTGACTGCAGTCTAGTTTCACGGTGTGGAATCGACAAATAAAGAAGTTGCACCCTTCAGAGACTCTCTGCAATTATTTTGTGAGGCTGAGGGCTGCTACAGTGAAACTCGACGCTGCTTTCGCAGGCATACATCAGGCTTGCACCGGCATCATTCTGCGGACACAAGTTAGCTGGTGCCCTGTACACTGAAACACGGATGCAATGGCTGCAGTGAGAGACTTTGGCTGATAAGAGGTTGAACGAAACATCACAGGCACGCATGCACAATTAAAGTGGATGTGGTGAACTGTCTTCAAGCCGCTTTGCTAATTCAGTTCAAATGAAGTTCTATTTTGTTCTTTCATATCTAAAAATAATGCAAAGGGGGCGTGAGTGTGTGATATTTAAATTATATGAATGTTAGTGTTTTAAGGTGTAAAAGTGACAAGCTCATGGAATGCCAATTCTTGAATCTGACAATATTTGAAGGGAAGTCCTCTGATTATAAATTGTTGGTATTATTTATGTTTTAGTATTCTGCAATGATCTGTTTATTAACTTGTGTAAATCCGAGTGGCAGGGTGTTTTTTGAGATAAATTAAAGAGACTCTCTCAAAATTGAGTTCAGACATGTAATGCTCCAAGGCTTCAGAGTAAAACAGACATGGATATACCAGCAGGATGCCATCAGTTGCTATTGAAGTTGGCAATCCCCCAGAGGCAAAACAGGTCAGGTCCAGCTCCCGTGAGCAGACACTAACAGAAAAGGCTAAAGAGCTGCATGAACAACAAGCTAAGAAAAATGAAAAAGCATTTGACAAAGCCTATGATTCTTGGAAGCAGACGGCATAGGAGATCAGAGCAATATTAATGGCATTCTGCTCACCTGAGGACCTTTACAAAGCCCAAAGAGAGATCCAAACACACCTCATTATCCCAGTGTTATGAGCCTTTTCAACGAAACCGTACTACAACTCCTGACATTGTCAAGAAAATGGATGCGTGCGTCACTTTGTCCATTGAGATGTGTGACCTTATCAATAAGCAACTAGAGAATATCGGTGTGGCTTTCAACGACTGACTAGAGAGGGCGAGAGTGAGGATGATGTTAAACAAAAATGAGTATGGGTCTGTCTTTGGAAACACCCAAACATTGATGGTGATTTCAGAGTCATCACAAGAAACGAGTTATAACTCCAGCACCACCACTAGATCCTCTAATAAATGTGCAGACGCAGAAGCAGACCTTGCTGCCAAATTACAGCAAGCAAAAGCTGCACAAATGCTGCATGCTCAATAAGCAAGACTTGACAGACTGAAGAGTGAATGGAAAATCAAGGAAAATCAAATTCTGACAGAGATCAAGCAAAACGAGGCTGAAATGTGTTCACAGAGGAGGAGGAAACTAAGTTACAAAAGTTACAAGCGGACAAGGAAGTGAAGGTCGCAGCAGCTCGGGTCAGGGCATACAATAATTTTGATGTGTTTGAGAATTGTGAAGAAGAGACAGTATAAATTTCTGCATAACAGTCAAAAGACTGAATACAGAACTTTATTAAATCCACAAGCTGCACCATTCCAGCCCCATCCTGTATCACCCAACATTCCTAAAAGTCCAGACAGAGTCAGTCTCACCCAGACAATTGCAAGTTTGCACACCTTAAGCCATCTTTCTGTTCCAGAATCAGCAATATTCACAGGCGACCCTTTAAAGTTTACAGACTGGAAGGTATCCTTCATGGCCCTTATTGGAGAGAAGCCCCTCCCAACTAGGGAAAAGATGCTCTACCTTGAAAGTTATCTTGCTGGGGAGGCACGGAAGGCTGTAGATTAATTCTTCTATTGTAACTCAGAGGATGCATATCAGGGCGCCTGGGCTGTGCTTCAAGACCGGTTTGGAAATCTATTCATTGTGCAAAGAGCCATTAGAGATAAGCTCACGAAGTGGCCCAAGGTGGCTGTAAATGTTCCCATTGCACTCCAAGACTTTGCAGGTTTCCTCCAAGGATGTGTTGAGGCTATTCCCCATGTTAAAGGCTTAGCTATTCTAAATGATTGTGAGGAAAACTCCTTCAGCTGCCCGAGTGGATGGTACCCAGATGGAATCGTATCATTGTGGAAGAGTTGGATACATGTGGAGATTATCCAACTTTTGTTAATTGCACAGAGTTTGTGCAGAAAGAAGCCCGGATAGCTTGCAACCCAATTTCCTTCCCCCTTCTGATTAACTTTGGAAACCTCTCTTCAGTGGTTTTAAAGAAAGCCAAAAATGGGAAATCTCTAACTTCAAAGCAGACGATTCGAAGCCAAAGCCACTGTGCCTTGTCTGTAAAAATGAAGTGCATTGTGTTGCAAGATGCCCGACCTTCACTGAAAAGACTATGGCGCAGAAGAAAGCTTTCATTCATGAAAATGATCTTTGCTTTAGGAGTTTAAGGAAGGGGCACATTACCAAAGACTGCAAAGGGTGGCTCACCTGCAACACATGTGGGCAACATCATCCAACCTGCTTGAAAGTAGTGAAAAATGGAATCCCTGCGGCAACGAGTAAGGATACTGCAGCTTCATCAGAACATGCAAATAAAGAAATTTACAAGGTAATGGCCTATGCACTGACACAATGGGCCTGTGCTACTTCTAGTATTGTACCATTTTTTGTGTCATTAACAACAGAGCCCCAGAGAGAGATTCTTACTTACGCCCCACTGAATACGCAGAGTGACTCTCCTTTACTTTAGAGGATTTACCCGCTGAATTAGAGGCGAACACTCAATCGGTGCCGTGTAAACAGTACACTGATAGCCATTAACACAGTAATAGCAAGGAAAATGGCAAGTGGTCTACAAATACGGGGATTTAACTCTGTCCTCTATGTCCAGATACGGGTCATTCCATGCCTAACTGAACAAAGCTTCCCCCCTGACCCCCTCTGATTTCCATGAAACCTATTTTGCGAATATCCCTTAGGACCAACAGTAATATACCAAAATTTCAGAAACAACGATAAAATAGCTTTCAAGATATGCATTATTGAAATTTGCCCATTTTGATATTTTGCTTGCTCTGAGTCCAATGCTTAAAGGCCAGTATCTACTTGTGCATCGGTCAGAATCTCAAGATTTTTTTTCTACGTCTTATGTGCCTTGCTCGCTTTTAGGCTTCACCGTCAGAAGCACTAAGGAATATTTCATAAAAATTCATGTTAAAAATTGTTGAAAATTGGAGATAAATTTGCACTTAATTTTTTTTAAGGACTTTGCAATGCGCTCTTGTCATCTAACAGATACAGTATTCTAAAACAGTTGCTGCCGTTATATTGTATGGACATGTGGTAAATACCAAGATACATTGCTACCCTTAGGTCAACTCAGTTTATCGAAAAATTAAAGCCTGAAATACGCCCCACAAGCAAATATGCAAAATAAGCATATTTTTCGAGTTAAAAAATGACAAGGGTGACAGTTGATGAATGAGAAAAGATTTGAACCATGTAATCTTCATTGACATATAAAAATTTAAACGCAGTCCTATTGACCAGCTCAGCTTCCTTCCATGGGAAATCCAAGGAACTTTGATGTATGGTTTGATGAAATTAACAAACATGTCAAATACGTTAAATCGACTTTCTTCTTTTTTATTTAAATCGGAGGGGATCAGGGGGAGCTTTTTGTGATAAGGCTCACATCCCAACTAGAAGTGCAGCACTCAACTACACTAACAATAAGTTACCACCACTCCAGGATTGCGAGGTTGGACTGTTAATTGGATATGACTGCCCATCAGCACTTGGTCCTTTGGAGGTTATCACGGGAACTGAAAGTGAACCTTTAGCCCAAAGGACTGCACTAGGCTGGAGCATTATCGGGTCAGCAAACCCTCACTTGGACAGACAGGGAAACCAAAGCTATGTGCATCGAGGTTCTGTGAAGGAGGTGCCCTTGCCACCAGCTTCAGATGTGCTGAAAATCCTGGAATCAGATTTTAATGAAAAGAGCTATGGAGACAAGTTGGTGTCTCAAGATGATGTACATTTCATACATCTCTTGAGCGACACCATCAAGCAGAAGATGGACATTTTGAAATGCCCCTCCCCTTTAAAGGCAGTGGTCCACCATCGTTGCCAAACAAAAAAAGAGCTGGCTACTGGCTACGATTGCAGCACCGAAAGAAGAAGTTTAAGGCCAACGTGCAGTATTATGACCATTACACAGCCTTCATGGAAGATGTAATCAGGAGAGATGATGCAGAGCCAGCCCTTCCAACTGCTGACAAAGAGACTGTTTGGTACATGTGATGGGCGGCGAGTTTGAGACGCTAAACGCAGTGGCCAGAAATAAAGGAGGACACGCAGAAGGGAGAGAGACAAACGAACAAAACAGGAGAGCGAGAATCGCCCCTCCAACGGACCAAGATGTAGTCCGTGGCAATGAAGCAAAGCGAGCTTGACAGGACGAACAGAAAGAGGAACAAACAGAAAGATTCCCTTCCTCACTAGAACTCTTCCTCAAATATGCAGCTAAACCCTAAGAGCTTTCTTACTGGAGACCTTACCGGCTAAAGTGCAAAACATAGCACTGACACTCTAGCAAGGGAATAGAGGCGGAACTAGGGCTTAAATAGAATCCGGGCGATGCCCCCAATTAATGCCAGCTGGCCCAAGAATTCGATTGAGAGCAAAACAATGTCGTCCCAGATGAGAAAAGCAATGAAAGCTCTCAAAGCCACCAAACCATGACAGTACATCCCGCATCCTGGGGTGGTACCACCCCAGGAAGCCAGACAAACTACAAGTAGTTTTCCATGGCTCAGCAAAATTTTGTGGACTCTCTCTGAACGACGTTTTACTGACGGGCTCGGACCTAATTACCTCATTAGTGGGTGTTCTTTGTCGCATCAGGAAGGAAACGGTTGCTGTTGTCTGTGACATTGAAAAGATGTTCCATTAATTCCATGTCTGACCTTAGGCTCGCAACTACTTGAGACTCCTTTGGTGGGAAGGCGGACCGCTATAAACCGAACCACTGGAGTATAGTATGACTGTCCATCTCTTTGGTGCTGTTTCTTCCCCTGGGTGTGCTAACTTTGGTCTCAAGTATTTGGCTAAGCAGCGAAAGACCAACTTCCCCTCAGCCTCTGCTTCTGTGGAAAGGGTCTTCTATGTGGATGACGGGTTGACCAGTGTTCCAACAGTCAAAGAGGCTAAAAAACGGATTGCCGAAGCTTAGGAGCTCTGTAAGGGTGCTGGTCTGTATTTGCACAAGTTCAACTCAAACCAAAAGGAAGCGCTCTCCAGTGTTGCCTTGTCAGAAAGAGCAGTTACCACTGATTCCCTCAGCTTTCACCCATGCAGAATATCAGATGGACACATACGGGGCATCCAGTGGTCGGTAGTAAATGACACTTTTAGCTTTAACATCAAAGCAAAAGAGCATCCTTCAACTCGCTGTGGTCTCCTCTCAGTTGTTGCCTATCTGTATGACCCACTTGGGTTTGTAGTTCCGTTCACCCTAGTGAGAAAGTGTCTTAGGAGCATTGGATGGGATGATCCAATTCTGGAGAACCAGTAAGCATGGTGGGAGGAATAGAAGAATGGCCTCCAAAGGTTGAACAAAATCGTCATACCCAGATGTTATCACCCGCATGATTTTGGCAATATTAGGGTGGAACTGCACCATTTCACAGATGCTAGCAATATGGGTTATGGTTCATGTTCCTTCCTTAGGCCAGACTTTTTTGATTCCTTGGTCCCCGGGTTTTTTTCCACAGACAACAGGAGAAGAGGACGAAATAAAAAATATTATTTTCCACTTCCTCAAAATGGTAATTCACTGGTACAAGAGAGGAGGAAGAAAAAAATATATTCAATAAAATCTTTATTTGACAAATTTTCATTATGCATTTTTTTGCTGCTTCACTTCATCCTAAAGGATTCATTACTCCAGTGGGATTACCCTGGGGGAATGATTTTGTCAATCATGCGAGTCATTTCTTTTTAGTAGGGCCTATTTATCAGAGGTGGAAAATCCAGGGGTCAGAGAGTAAAAATCCAGCCAGGGTTTTGTCCCTCCCACAGAATGAGCTGATCTCTCATATTAGGTTTATCTCCTGGCAGAAGTAAAACAGGTGGTTGGAATAAAGTTCTGGGGAGGATTTATACTTTTGAAACCTGGACTTTCCACCTCTGTCATTTATTTTGTTGTTGCCTGTATGTACCTGCATAATTTTTATGAATTCTTGGGTAATTTCTGTCAAACTAATCAAAGTGGAGAGTTGTAAACCAGCCCGTAACCACCTTCTAATTACCTGGCCCCTCCCCTAGGGGGCCAGGTTAAGCAATGATCATGTCTGTGTGCGTGTGCGTGTGCGTGTGTGTGTGTGTGTGTGTGTTTCTGTCAGTCTGTCTGTCAGCCCGGCCAGGTCTGCTATCTCTGATTGCCTTGTTTGTATAGTAGTCTATGCTCAGCTCCTTAGCAATAATGCATGTTTTTCCTCTCCTCTACCTACATAACCTTTATCTTGTCTTGTTGTTGTATTGGTGTGCTTTCTGGGGTACTTTCTAGTTTTCACCTGCATAACATCACTGTTACCACACTGGTTGACAGTCACTCCGTATGATCAGAAATGAAATACACGAATGCTGGTGGGGAGCTCAGTACTAAGGACACAACTGATGTGTGTAGACTGCATAGATGCAGTTTAAAGAGGGCTGGCTGAGAGTCCCAAGCCTCTGAAAAAGATGAGGGAGCTCTCCACCTTATGTCGTCATTTCAGATTTACCACACAGCTGCTGCAGAGTTACAGAATGCACATGAATAAAATACAATCCAGTAACTGCCCTTTTTAAGAACATCTGATTGATAGGATGTGATCAATGGGCATACGTACACAGACTGAAAGAGAGAGATTGAAGGAACTGCACCAGTCAAATGGAACTTGTGGCTATGAGTTCTTGTGAAAGTCTGACATCTTATGTAAGGAATCAACGGGGAATTGCGCAATCAAACGTTGTGTTTGTGAGACTTGATAAATGAAATGAACCACCTTCGTCTCAGCTTATTGTTTTGCTTCCACTGTCTTGCCTTGCATGCATGCGGTTGTAGCTGTACTGTTATATACTCACTTTTCTGGAAGAAACTTTGCTATAACCTCCTGATAACCATTTCTTCCAAAACTAAACAATTCCTACAGCGATCTACTGAATGAGCTCATGGCAGAAACATGCAAATGGTCAACTGAACACAAACTTGGCCTTGACATTGGTGCACTAACAGAGAGAGTAATAGATTGGCTGGCCTACTGTCCTGATTTGTTTACAACTGAGAGTCTGTTTCACATTATAAACAAAAATCCTGCACAATTTTGCTGCTGAGAACCTGCATGATAGAACAAATGGGAAAAATTCTGCTTGCTAGGCTTAACCACCCAAATGCATTATGAGTGTGATAAAAAAAAAAATGAAATTACATGGTGATACACAGCTGACTGTTTTAGACACTATTGCAGTCATTGCATTGTTTGTGTTTGATAAAAAATTTAATGCTAAAACTTCACTAATGTGTTGATTTATCGTAATGGAAGGTGATTTGGCTTTTAAAATCAGGCCTATTTGATCTTATTTGTATTTTCCATCATATGGAAACTTTTTCAGCATTATGGTTGCGACATTTCTTTCTTTTTGCCTATCACTATAAAATGAATAAAGAGGTCCTCATCTTCGTGCAAGATGAGAACCTCTTTGCACAGCTGAGCATCCAGCGTCAACTGCCTCTGAGAAGCTCTGCCTTCCAACATCATCTCCTGCTCACCTTACAAACATAGCAGAAAACATCTGTGTCTGACTCAAATTTTCACACATCCTCAAAAAGGAAAGTGCCATCATTTTGTGGCAACGTGCTTTGTCAAGACAGCTGATGGCTGAAAATAAGGGTGTGATTTTGTCCAGCAAAGTCTTCTGCTTTCAAAAGCAGCACAGTGTTGGTGATAAATGACACTTGGAAGAAAGGCGGGGAAAAAATCACACTGAAAGGCAGTGTGTTCTTTCCTTTCCCTTGATGTTGCTTTTGGGATGAGAGACACTGGTGATAATTACTGTTGAACTGCAGTAATCCTATCTGGGCATTTAAAAATAGAGTTGCACATTGGGATACTTCTTCCCCAAAGACAGGCAAAGCTTCATGAGTTGGCATCTATCTCAAAATGTCTGGTTGAAGGAGTGGCAGGCTCCACACATGGGAGTGTACAGGTGTCACAAATGTGCTGCCAGGGGTGAATATTGCCCCCTGGCAAACAGATACAAAAGCCTTTGGCACAGTATTCTTCTGTCAAGAATTGCAATATGTACCATGAGCAGATGCAAGAATGAGCTTACACTCACGGATGCACATACAAGCATGAAAATGGCCGCTATAATTTGTATATAATTACATTGCAAATATTTTCACTATTTCTCCATGCATTGAAAGACACATGAAGACACCAAAGTCCTCCTGGCATACTATTCATACTGAACATAAATTCAAAGATCAGGATGTGCTATAAAATAGCAGCAAGTGGGCATTATAAAAAAAATCACCGATCCAAAAAGGCTCTCTCATCTTCAGTAGCAATACTGCCACCCCATGTTTACCATCTGGAGTACATACAAGAGAATGCTGCACACATTATTATATCCCCAAACGCCAAATGGTGTTTCGGGGATATTATGTTTTTGGTCCAACCGCCACCGCGCGCCCTACATGTTAACGCGATAGCTTCAGTAATATTTCAATTAGAAATTTCCCGTTTTGCATAGAAGCAAGTATCATGGAGAGGAAGAGCTGATTCGATTTTGGACAATTTACAATTTCTAAATTGGCCACCAGGGGCCAAAAACTGAAAAATCATTGTTTTTATCATATCTCTGGAAATATTTGTCTGATTCACCTCAAATCAAGTGCAAATGAGAAGTCATGACCAGAGGATGTGTGCCACGGTCATATTTTACCTGTTTGGTTCAAAATTTTGACACAAGGTGGAGCTTTGTCACATAAAGTTCACCATTTTTGCCTTATCTTTGGAACCATTTGTCCAATTGACATGAAACTATGTGCAACTGCAAGGTCATGACCTCACAATGTGTCCCATGATGACAACATACCTGTATGGTTCGATATTTTGCCACCAGGTGGCACTTTGTGATGGAAAATTACCATTTTGGCCATATGTTCAGAACCATTTGTCCAATTGACCTGAAATTAAGTTCAAATGAAAGTCTATTCAAGGTCTATTCGAGGATTGGGGAATTGGAGGATTGGGGGCGCTCGGGGATATACCCCAAGCCGTTGCCTCCGACTGCATTAGCCTAGTTTACTTTATGTTTAGTTTTTTGTTGTTGTTTTTTTTTGTTAAGGGTCTTACTTTTATTTTTTATATATTGATAAAACTTCTTAACATTTCAAAATAATATTATTGTTTCCCTCACTGTTTCAAGGGCAGTGTCAGGGCTGCGGATGGATCCAGGCACTGACAGTTCAATCAGGAAGACTCTGGAATTTAAGGAGAAAAGATTTGTTGACAATGAAATGAATTTGATTTTATCGTTGGCGATGACTCAGTCCTCGAAGATCCTTCAGCGAGGTGGGGGGCAGATCTGCCGGCTTAGCAGGCAGTGGCGAAGTCGTCCCCAATCTGGAAGGAAAGGTCATCTGGTCAGTGGAAAAATGGGTTTGATGCTGAAGAGGGCGGAGCCTGGAAGTTGGTGGTGGTGGGTGATGCTAAATCTCTGCAAACAACAAATGGAAACGCGTTATGGGTATTAAATAAAAGACCTATGGTTGTGAATGGGTGAATGAAATTGCCTAGGCGTTCCTATGTCTCGTGATTGAACTCTCGTTTACACTTCCATTATTACAAAGATCAATATGTTTCAGGAGGCAGTAATCAGGGTAAGACATTTCAATGAGAAGCAGTAGTATTGCAGAACAAAACCACTGGGCAAGAACTAGAGTTGAAAAACAGGGAAAAATCTCGGAAACAGCCTGACAGAGTGCAGTACAGAATCAGTAATGTAATACAACGCAAGAGAATAATATAAGAGAACAGGCAAAATGGTCACCAGTAGACGGCAATGCACAAAGGGCAACCCAAAACTTGTAAACCACAGCAAAAAGATCAAAAATAGGAAGACCACTTTGGACCAGACTCATAAGTAACACAGAAAGACAGACTCACAAAGTTAAGAAGAAAACAGGGAACTTACAAAGCCAACAAATCAGGAGGAACAAACTCAAAGCAGATGTAGGGGAGAACAAGGAAACATCACTAGGGGTAACAAAAAAAAAAACTAAACTAAAAGTTTAACATACAGAGTGGGGAAGGCTAGCAGAGGGAGTTAAAGGGAACAAAAATGTGTGGAAGCCTAACTGGAAGCCTAACACAACTGAAATTATTGCAGCAAAGATAAATACGAAAAACTTGAAATAAAACCAAGAGGAACAAATGGATTCGCAGAACACTGACAATTATGGGAGGCAGGCAAAGCAAATCAGGAAACGAAAACAGGTGAGACACGGGAACAGAGTACAAGTAGGCATGCTGTGAATGGGGAACAATCAAGAAAACAGAGCGTGAAGGGCAATTATCTAATTAATTAATTAGAATGTAAACTTTTTGCCTTGCCTTCCAGCTGCTGGAGAGTTTTGGGTCTCCTTTGATTAATTATGTGCCAAATGTTCTCAATAGGTGAAAGATCAGGACTGCAGACAGGCCAGTTCAGCACACAGACTCTTCTACTACGAAGCCATGCTGTTGTAATAGCAGCAGTATGTGGCTTTGCATTGTCTTGCTGAAATACACACTTCTTCTTCCGCGTTCTGAGGAGAGCAGTTGCACTCTATCTCTGCTTCTGCCTGCGTCTTCTTCACTGTAAAAAAAAAAAAAAAAAAAAAAAAAATGTTGTCTCTACTGAAAAAGTTAGTGTCCAGGCTGCCTTAAAATTTTAAGCTCATTGAACTTGAGATGATGAGTTGCGGTTATATTCAGCTTATAATCTTAAATTCAGTTAACTGGAAATTTTAAGGCAGCCTGGACACTAACTTTTTTCAGTTGAGACAACTTCTTTGTCCTGTTTTGTCTTGTTACTCCCTCTTTTTTTTGGACCTTCTGTCTGCTTTTGAGGCTCTTCAAGTAAAGTTGGAATTAATTAGCTGGTCCCTGAATGCGATTGACAAAATTTTTTTCACCAAGAAGCGGACCACCAGGTGAGCCGCGCTGCCCAGATGGGACTTTTGCTGCTGGCTAAGTTCGGGACGCGTGGTCGAGATGGCAAGCTCTTTGTCTGTCGGCTCTATCCCTTGAAGACATGGAGGATGTTTATTTTTTTGGATTTATGGTGACAGGATTTCTTCTAATTGGAATGGGAGTTGGTCTGAGCTACTGCAAAGTACGCGAGCTGGGAGCGAGGAAAATGGCCAATGCGCTGCCTAGCACCGAAATTATTATGGAGCAGAGTATCAGTGAGAGTATCAGAGAATGGTGAGCTGCTCAAAAAGACTCTGGGATCATCTGCAGAAATGCACAGAAAGATGGACGTTGTTTTGAGTGAGTGTGGGGACTTTGTACGGTTGACTGTGAACTTGGGCAAGAGACAGGATGAGATGACAGGAGAACTGGTGGCCCTGAAGCGTGAAGTAAAAATGTACAAAATGAATAGCGGATCAATCAAAATTGCTTGTTCCACCTGAAATAGAATAGAATTCGGCACCCCCAACCCCCCACCCCCACTCCGCGTCTCCCCTCTGTCTGCCTCAGTCTCACACTCATTTCCAACAAGAATGTCAAATTTGGACTCGTCTGACCACAGGACACTTTGCCCCTTTGTTACAGTCCATTTTAAATGAGCCTTGGCCCACAGAAGACGGCGGCGCTTCTAGATCATGCTCAACAATGGCTTCCTTTTTGCATAATAGAGTTTTAGGTGGCATCTGTGGATGGCACGGTGAACTGTGTTTACAGACAGTGGTTTCTTGAAGTATTTCTGGGGCCATTTAGCAATGTCAATGACAGAATCATGCCATTGAGTGATGCAGTGGCGTATAGGGCCCGAAGATCACGGGCATCCAGTAAAGGTCTTCGGCCTTGTCCCTTACGCACAGAGATTTTTCCAGTTTCCCTGAATCTTTTGACAATGTTATGCACTGTTGATGATGAGACCTTCAAAGCCTTTGCAATTTGACGTTGAGGAACATTGTTTTTAAAGTATTCCACATTTTTTTACGCAAGCCTTCACAGGTTGGTGAGCCTCTGGCCATCTTTACTTCTGAGAGACTCAGCCTCTTTAAGAAATCCTATTTATAGCCAATCATGTTACACAGCTGATGCCAGTTAACTTAATTACTTGCTAAACGTTCTTGCAGCCCTATCTCTTTTATATTAATTGCTTTTTCAGCTCTCTTTTGCAATGAAAATGTCTCAGTTTCAACATTGGAAATGTTATCTATGTTCTACTGTAAATAACATATTGGCTCATGTGATCTGAAAGTCATTGCATTTTGATTTTATTCACAATTTACACCTTGTCCCACTATTTCGGAATTGGGGTTGTATATAAGCATCATATACCCCCGACATATGTCCGCCAACATCACATTTTTTTGATCCTAAACTTTTTCCTTGGACGAGAACTTTTTTTTTGATCATAATGTTCATATTTGAAAATTTTTCAAAGTAAGGAACAGCAGATTTAGCTATTGAGAATTTGATGTAAGAAAATAGGTGAGCTTTTTCTGTCCCCCCAGCATAAGTAGTTTTTGGACAATTATTATACAAAAAATAATTTAAGAGATTTGGTCAAATTATTGTACTCTCCAATACGGACATTTTGATATACAAGTCTCTAGCATTATTCTTTCAAAAGTTATGGCGAAAAAGGTGTAACTTGTCCCCCCAACATCGGCTTGATCTTGATATATATATATCACCTATATATCCACTGTGAACATCTGTTGATTGTTTTTTCTGTATTCTTATATATTCCAGCTATCCTTTGCAGCAACAACACCTGTACTGGCAGACAAAAAAAAGTATCCAAACTTTTTTCGAACAGTCCCATCAGACAACGCTGTCAACCCAGCTGTGGTGAAGTTCCTCAACTACTACAACTGGAGCCGAGTGGGAACACTGACCCAGGATGTGCAAAGGTTCTCAGAGGTAATTGAGAATTGAAGCTCGTCATCCTCTCTAATATTCCTCCCGCAAATTATCAAGCTGTCAAAATACAAACATGGACTGATGGATCTTGGGAGGTATGACTGAATACCCATAATAAACATTTTAGGATTCAGTGGAAATTTCTTCAATAAAATTTGATCAATCATGTTGATAATACTGTATCTTGTCAAAAGGATTTCATTTTCACATATTCCGCTATACAGTGGTGTCTTGTACATTATGCCTCATTATACTTTATACTAAAACTCTATGAGCTCGCATTTTTAATATCACGTGATTCTCTTTACAGTTGCTACTTGCCCCATCATTACAAGTCCTAACTTGCCCCCAACTTTTTTGGAGTCTGCTGCAGTCATCAGATATGAAATAAGCATAATTGCTCAATAAAAAACTAATTTCACAAGTTAAAGCATCATATGTGACCTGTCACGCGAAAAGGATACTATCCTTCAGGAAGTAGTTTTTGAGATATTCGCTTAGATAGAAAAGCAAAGTTCAAAGGTCAGATTCAAATTAATTTCAGATCGAAAGAAGCAGCTGTTGGAAAAATTTGCTCTCTTCTGCACTTCAGTATCACTGAATGCTAGTCATTTAAAGTAAAAATCTCAAAATCCATGTTTTGGTTGGATAGTACCCTTTTTGTACTTTGGGTATAGTGGACGGTGTGATTTCTCAAGTTAAAACATCATATATTGTGTTTTTGTACTTTTAGTGTAGTGGTGGGCGTAAGAACTTTTCAAATCGATCTTTTTTTATTTTATTTCCATATTCCATAATGTGCTAACGTTTCTGGAATTGGGGTTGAATCTTACACAAAGGCTGAAAATGCCTTTCAGAGTTCAGAGACTTGTCGACTAAGTACAGTCAAACCTCCCATCAGTCCATATTTGTATTTTTAGCACCAGGATCTTCATTTATAGCCTTGGCTAGCAAATCCAACATGTTTTTATACTGAGCTTGAATTGTCCAGAATGTGACTTTTTAAAATGTACTTTTAACACTGGGGTTCTTTAACCCCTTTGTGCAGAAGCCAAATACGGTTATTGATTGTTACCTTATTGAAGGCTTTAAAATTCAAGATTGCAGCTTCAAATAGAGGAAGGGGATGGCTCAACTAAGTCAAGAGACTTGAATCATTTAGAATTCCATCACATTTCAGTTTATTTTCGTGATTTTGGAATCGAGGGCTTCAAACGTAAAAAATCTTCATGAATATTAAGCGTTGAAGTTGTAAAAAAATCATACTTAGAATTGAAAAATTGCTGGGGATTAACACGATACATTTCTGGGATCATAAACGCCTTGACCACAAGTACAATTCATCTGAGCATTAAATTCTAAATCACCTACTCTCTAGGAGCCAAATAAGACTGCTATCCAGGTGGATAGGTGGAATGACATTCTGGTTGAATTTAGCATGAGTTTATCAATATACAGTTGCAATCAAAATTATTCAACTCCCATTGCAAATTGGGTTTCCTGGGAAAATTTACAAACTTTCAGCTATAAATAAACATTTTAAACAAGAACATTTTAAATAGCTCAACACCACTAATAGTGGTTTCTCCGAATTTAACTCAAAATGCCACTTTTACTGACTACTGCAGTCTCAAAATTATTCAACCCCCTGAATAGAATCCATCATTGGAGCTTAATTAGCTGCATCAGGTTTGGTTGAGATAGAACACATCAAATACTTGCACTCGCTGGGGGTTTTTTGACAGCGACATTTGATTGCATATCAGAAATATGGCTTTCAAGGCCTATGCCACCCAGCTTAGACGTTTTAAAATGGAGTTGATTTCTGACCCATTATGTACGAAATGCCGTTCTGATCAAGGAACCTCCATATGTTTTGGGAATGTACGGCAACATCAGTGTTTTGGTCCCAAGTATCAAACATTCTCTCTACCGTCCTAAATATCCAAGTACCTAGATTGCCACATGTACTTTTGCTTAATGACGACTCATCCCTTCGTCTAACATTGATACAAAGGAAAATATTCTTAGCTGGGCTGACGGCTACTAAAAAGGTTATTCTTCAGTCATGAATTACACCAAACAGTTTGGATCATAGTGTTCGGCTGAACTACTTTGTGAACATCATTCAAATTGAGCGTTCTCTAGCCAGTATTAATAAAGCTCGACGCACTACTATAGAGGCATGGATGCGTGCATATGAAAAGGTGACTAATGTCACTTACAGCTGAATTCTAAAATTCTGAACTACCAGATGAACTTACATGTATCTACTGCAACATGGTTTGTTGTTGTTCTTTTTTTTTTCTTCTTTTAGAGACATTTACTTGTAGATTCTAATTGCGAAATACTTTTAGCTTAAGTGACATACTGGACTCTGTCAGACTTTGTTATTTTCGCTCTGTATTAGTTTTCTTTGTTTTCCCCATTCCCCTTTTTTCTGTTACTCCCTTTGTCTTGTCTGTTAAATGAAAATAAAAAAAATTTTGATCACAAAAAAAAAAGAAATATGGCTTTCAAGAGAATTGTCCAAAAAGCTAATAGGGGAGATCTTTGCTTGGCACAAACAAGGAGAAGGATACAAATAATTAGCACAGGCACTGAATGTTCGTAGAGATAAAGTTGGAAGCATAGTTCGCAAGTTCAGAGTTACAGGAACAGTGGCTACAGTACCAGGATGTGGCAGAAAGAGGAAGCTATGAATGGCTGCAACCAGATTTCTGAGGAGACAGGTGGCCACACACCCTCGGGTGACTACAGGAGACCCGCAGCAGGCTTGGAGGCAGGAGGCACTGAGGTTTCAGGCTGCATAATAGGGCGCATACTAAACGTTGAAGGTCTCCATGCCCAAACTCCAAGACATACACCGCAACTGATCCAAAAGCACAAGCTTCAATATGCTCAAAACCATATAAATAAGCCTCAGAAGTTTCAGGATACTGTACTGCGGAGTGATGAAACAAAACAGGAGCTTTTTGGGCTTATGAATCAGTGGTGTGTCTGCAGAAGGAATAAAGAAGCATATGCTGAAAAGTACACCCTGCCTACAGAGAAGAATTGTGGGGTTCACGTGGGCATGAACTATAAGTGTGCAGTTACGCAGATGAGCCAAAGTAAATAATTGAGTGATTGGCTATCAAACATGAATACTTAGGAGGATCTCAGGGAGCTCTGAATTAGTCGATGGAGGAATCTACCCATAAATCCAAGGTTGGGAACTACGCGTTTTTGATATGACTATATGATATGACTATAATTGATAGTAGAATGACATAGTATCGACTTTTTGCCTCAAAAAACTTTTTTTTTCCACTGCTAATAGCAATTCCATTGGCTCACTGTAGCTGAAGTGGTTGCTACTGAGGACAAAAAGTGTTTTCTGAAGCAAAAGATCATTTTTTAACTGCTGGATAGATACAATGGGCAAGTATACTGAGCAGTTTTCACATCAGGCTTAACTGAGGAGTTTAATTCATGCAACTCCTGAAAAACAGGGATGGGAGTGAACTCGTCCATATTCTAAACCGTGTTGGAACTTGCCTTGCAAGTGAATATTCGATAACTGATCGAAGGGTGCCGTGTAGTGATAGAATAGTGTAACTGCATGCTTACTGTATATTTGCTGCTCCATGTCCGCTAGCATCTGCATCTCCACCGAGGTGTTAATAGATTTTAGTCAGAAAAGTGTTGATGGCCCAAAAATCAAAGTGCAGATTAAGATATGGCATAAAACATGTCAACTGAAAGGTTAACGTACATTGCTAGACGTAAAAAAATGTTATTGATGATATCTGGAGAACATAATGTATGTAAATGCTAGTAACCTTCAACAGGAAAAAGTCTTGAGGGAGTTTGGTAGCAATATGATCTTGTATGTTGATCTGAGAAGGACCCTTTAGTTTAAGTATTTTATCTGATTATTATCATTTTATCTATTTATCTACAGCACTGTGTAAATGTTTTGGGCTAAAAATATATCAAAAATGTACAAAAAAATGTATCATTCGTTTTCCTCATGAATATTTCTGTAGATAAAAAGCTCTTTTGACATGGCATATGTTGATATATAAAATCAAAAAAAGAATATACAAACCCGAAAGACAGATGATACAGCTTTGACAGGGTACTGATATTGACATCATGTCATGATCCAGTCCAGGAACCAAATGCAGAGACAGTGTACAATCTAACAGTTGGGTTTATTGATAGTAATACGGTAATAACAGAGGGACGGAGCCCAGCACAGAATGGCACAGTTCAGTTCCGATGGAGTTGGCTTGAGTGTCGGGGTCTGTCCGTGCCCGGCCAGTGGAGTACCAGGGCAGTAGCTGAATGGATTACACAGTTTCTGGAGCAGTGATGCTAGATGGCAGTACTGGGGAATATGGCAGGAATACACTACAGATCCTGACAACTGCAGAAGGCTTAGAAGGTGTTCCTATTAAACTGGGCCAAGGAACAGACTGAATAACTGAAACATGGTCCCAGTACTGGATCTGGGATAAAATGGTTTGGAGCTTTTTCCAGTTACTAAAGCTAGGAAGAGTATTTTTTTTATTTATCTGTCATTAAAGATTACAAATAATTTTCAAAGATGATTAAAATTTACGAGTAAAATATTGACTGGTTGCTGAAGGGCATGTGGCAAGTGACAATCCAATTTGCACCTCAAAGTAAGGGGTATATGTATGCCAACACACGTAAGGGCATGGGAAACGCAAGTGCATGACACCCGGTGGGGGAGGCACGCAGGACGTCTAACCAATCAAATGAGACAACATATCTAGAAGACATGCAAGCTGCCAAATAAGAGGAGACACAAAAGGGATTCACATAGGAGTTCTGACTCATCAGGCTGTCTGGGATTGTGCAGGGTGACAGATTTAATTGAGACTCTGGGCTTGTAGAACAGCTGTTGTAAGTTTTTCAATAGGCTTGGAACAGCCAATTATCTTTTAAAACTTTCCAAGTTTCGAACAGTGTTCCCAATTTCTTAACAAGGGGTACTCACAACAAATATTAATTTAATTAAGTTTTTAACACTTCACAGATCTTCGAAACATTTTTCAAAATAAAGAAACCACTATTTTTTAATGATTTTTGTTGGCATCTTTGCCTCAAAAAATTATTTTATATCGCGAGTTCACAATAATGTAGGTTAATGAACAGGGCCACTCACAATGCGCCCTACTCGTCCTTACGCCCATATATACCTCCTACATTCCCACAATCCCTGCTTGTCTCATTTCTATGTTGTTCACTCGCAAACCAAACAGCCCAACATACAGCCAGAGTTTGCTTACCCGAAATCCGAAATTCTACCGAGTACCTCGGACGCAGACTAATCATATGACACTGATGCTCCAGAGGAATCTTCTCAATCCTTTCCTGGAAATTCCGTTTCTCCTTCACGAAACTGCCATCTTCGTACACCCAGTACGAAGCCTAACCCGCTTGCCCCAACTGGGGTGCTCATATTCCGGACCACGCTCCCCCTGTGATGACTAAGGCCGGGCTCCGCACCACAGGAATTTCAGACTGCTGTCTCGCAGTAGCTACGCCCCTCGTCAACCGTGGTGGTCAGAAGCCCCAGCAAGGCTTACTATGGCTCGCACTTCAAGCTCATCTGAGGCTCCACATTGGACCGTCGCCAGACTCACTCAAGCAGAAGGAAATCCCCTTCCACCGCTCCGACAACAAGGCTAGACTACAAAAAATTATTCAACGACTCCCTTGACAACGCAGCTGATCCTCCCCATGTGTAGACCAGATGTATGCAGACCACAAGGCACTACTAGGTTCCGCCATCAACGTCCCCAGTGTCAACGTCATCACGCTCGGTGACGTCCTCAGATTCGGCGGAAGTCACTCCCTCTGCAAACCAGCCAGTACCCTCCTCCCAGTGCCTGCTCCCTCCTTTTATGACCTCTTAGGTCTTTTTTCGTCCCCGTGTTCACAGGCTGCCCCCCCATCACTTCCACCGGTTGAAACCCGGCTTCTGTGCTCCTGCAGCCTACAACAGAATTCTCCAAGGCTCCAGCAGTTCAGGTGTTTACCCACCTATACTCGAGGAAGCACCCACTGTTGCCTCATCCGCTCGTATCTTCCCTACCCCGCCCCCCTCCCCTTCCCCGTTTCTCATGTTACTAATTCCGTGCTTCCTCCGACAGGTCCGCCCCTCCCATCAACTACTTCGCTGGCCCATCGCAGTTTCCCCTCACGGATTCAGAACACACTGGCCACCGCCCTACCTCCTATACGCCCCTCGTAGACTATTACAAACCCTTCGCCATTATACCCCACACTTAGATAACAGATTTTATAGGGGTATGCACGTCAACCTGGCCCAGCTCATTCAACCATCCTATTTCTGCATTCATAATTTAGTCGCAAAAAAAAATACAAACCAATCTGCGATCCCCGCTGGTTCCTGGAAGTTCAAGCAAACTGAGTTCGCATTTCGCTGTCCCACTTTACCAAGACACAATCCCCCAGTCCTTTCCTCATCAGAGGCAAGAACTGGATGATTACCTTGCACTTGTTCTCGATTTCGCTTTACGCCTCCGCTGTACAGTAATTGATTGCCTTTTGGCTATGTTGATATAATTGATGTGACTCTGCAAGGATAACAGTCTGCAAAATCCAAAACTTTCGCAAATAAAATTCGCCATCACTCAGCTGTGCGTCGTACCTAACAAGGCCATTTAGCTGTCACTTCACTCAGATTGTAGAACGGATTCTCATAGCTTATTGCTCTATGAGCCTTGCAAACTTATTTACACAAATCTGTGTTTCACAAGATACATGAGCATAGAAGTTATAAAGACTTCTTGATGTTGTCTGTCATCTTTGATGTGCGGAAGAAAACGGCATATAATTTTTTAGTGCAAGGTATAACAAGGCTTTCAAGAATAAATTAGACTTTTGTCGGTTCTACCAATTAGTCTGAGCCATTAGTTTATAGCCATCTTTCTATATAAGCACATCGTGTTCTTCACAAATTAAATCTCATACATTTATGGTACTCTTGAATGATTGCCATGTTCATTCCAAAATCATTAAATCATTACAAATGCTAATGTTCTTTGGCTCGCCGGCAAACATTTACAGATGCTATGTGTATCCACCTCACCGCCACTTGCAGTGGCGCAGCTCACTAGCGCCTCACTAGTGCTTCAGTCATTGGTACCCTTTGCCTCGTCAACAAAGTGCGAAGGCATTTATACTTGGCACATTCTCCATTGCAGTATTTGCCGCAATGACAGGGGAGGTAGGGAAAAAATAATTTAGGAAGTAGTAGAAGCAGGCAAAACCAGTAGAAGTAGAAGAACGCGGAAAATATTTTGAACTGGGCGACACTTGCACGGCTTGTGAAAAGTTTCAAAATCCTGGAGGTGTGCAACCCCGCAAAGTGCCAGCACGCCTGGCTGTCGCCAGGTTCCGGATTACGTCACTTGTGGCACGCGAACCTTGTGCACTCGCGACTGCATCAAGCATAAACTAGGCTTTACAGCCACTTGCAGTGGCGCAGCTCACTAGCGCTTTGGTTATTGGTGCACTTTGCCCCGCTGGCAAACATTCTCGGATACTACGCATATCCTCCTCACGGCCACTTGTAGTGGTGCAGCCCACTAGCGCTTCGGTCATTGGTGCACTTTACCTCGTCGGCAAACATTCACGAAAACTATGCGTCTCCACCTTACGGCCACTCGCAGTGGCAAGGTCCATTTTTTTTTTTTGGGTTGGAAGCTATGAAATTCCCTAAAGACATTTCAAATGTCTTTTATTTCATTTCAACAGTTTAAACAATCATGAAGCGCAGGTTAGATCACCTGATGTGCCGAAAAGGTAGTGCTTTCGTAAATCTAAGATACGTAAATTTCGTATCTTTCGTAAAGCATAGGCCTGTTTATTAGTAAATTAATTTTCTGTCCTGAATTTAGCCCATTATCGCTGTTAGATGGCCTGAGAGAGAGAATAGCCATGTCTTCTATTGCCACTTGATTATTACTATAATTGTGTGGCAGGCTGAGGGAGGGTCCAGGCGGGTAATTGAACCGTAAACTCCTAGGTGTTGTCATTGTGGCTCTGGTTATTTTGGTGTGTACACTCCTCTGATCTCTGCCTTACATGTTCCTGGGTCATCCACACACTCTGTTGATGTTTCTGAATCCAGTCCTCCAAGGTGCCAGAGTCCCGTACCACTACCTCAGTTCCAAGCAGGTAATCCACTGGTAACCTCGGATAGTATCCAAACATGAGATAATATGGGGGGTGGCCGGTAGTCTAGTGGGGCTTTGTGTTGTAGGCGAAGGTCAGCTGAGGCAAGTGGTGGGTCCAGTCTCATTTTTCAGCTGGTGGAAGGGTGCGCAACAAGTCGTTTAGGGTAGGGGGGTAGGGCCAAATCTTTTACACTGTCCATTTCCTTGGGGGTGGCAAGGTGTGGTTCTACTCTTCATGATGCCATACATCTGGCAAAGCTATTGAATCAGCATGTTTTCAAAATTTTGCTCTGGTCAGGATGGATACGAGCTGGGGGGGTCGAACTGATGGAGCCACTGCTGGACCAACACCCTGGCGACAGTGGGGGCCCGCTGATCTTTAGTGGGGACTGCTTGAGAGTACTTTGTAAAGATGTCATTCAAGACTAAAACATTCTCCTGACTATCACTAGCAGGTTCCAAAACTGTAAAATCAATAGCCAGGATCTCATTTGGCTGGGTAGCCTTCAGTGTGCTCCAGCATGAACGAGCCTTTGGCTGGACAGCCTTACCCAGTACACACTTTTGACACTGTTGGCACCATCGTTCAACATCCTTGATCATGCTTGGCTAGAAGCACCCTGCAGAACCTGGAGAGTCCTCTTTGTGGCCTGGGGCCCCTGGTTGTCATGGACACTACGGAGGACTTCTTCCTGCAAGCACTGGGGAAGCAGCAGCTGAAAGGTCTCCAGGCCTCCACCTGGGGCATGGATGAGGCGGTACAATACCCCTCCTTGCTCAACCAGGCAGTTTCATAGACGCAGCAGTGCCCTGCTGGGGCTGGACAACAACTCCCATTCCTCAGCCCTCGGACATCGCACTTCTTGATGGTATTTACTCACCGACCCGATGACTGGGTCAGCCTCCTGCAGCAGGCTCAGGTCCTGAGGTGTACAGCCTGGTAGCACCACCACTTCTCCAAAGTGACCCTCGGCAGTGGGCAGCTGGCCCGTACTAGCCAGGGATCCTAGCAGTGGGACATCTGACTCGATGGCAAAAAGATCCAGGTACTGCCGGGATAATGCGTTAGCATTTTGATTATTTTTCCCTGAGCAATACTTCTGTTTCTTCTTCATCTGAAATTCTGGCAGGCTTTACAACATACGGCACAATGCTGCCCTCCACAGTTCATTACAAGACACTATTCATATCTTCTCACCATTTGCTCTCACAGTCATACCAATGGGCTATTTAGAGCCTCCAACTAACCTGACATGCATGTCTTTGGAATGTGGGAGGAAACCGGAGTACCCAGAGAAAACCCACGCAAACACGGGGAAAACATGCAAACTCCCCACAACCTTCTTACAGTGAGGCAACAGTGCTAACCACTATGCCACCATGCTGCCCCTGGGCAATACCTGATGGTAAAGATAAATGGTTCGATTCTGGCCTGGGGCCTTTCTGTGTGGAATTGACAGCTGACAGCTTTGAGAAGCCTTCCACAAAGCGCCGATAGTAGCTTGCACAATCAAGAAAAGATCTCAAGTGGCCCAGGCCCTGCCACTCTTTAACCACCGCGATCTTTGTGGGGTCAGTGGCCACCCCCCGAGCAGAGACCAGATGTCCCAGATAGCTCACTTGGTGCTGGAAAAACTGACACCAGCAACTTGACTTTCAGGTTCCGAGCTGCTCAAGATGCTGTTCTACCATTCAGAGAATACCATCACACCGTCTAGGTATAGGACAACTGATTGATAATTGATAAACATGCACTCCATAAGGCGCTGGAAGGTACCTGGAGCATTGCAGAGCCTGAATGGAATCCTATTACATTCAAAAAAGCCAAACAAGGTACAAAAGGCTGTCTTTGGCTTGTCGTTCTCTGCCACTGGGACTTAGTTGTACCCGCTTAGGAGGTCCAGGGTGTAAAACCATCTTGCCCCAGACAGGGCATCTAAGGACTCTTCTATCCTGGGGAGGGAATATGTGTCATGGCGGGTCTTTGAGTTCAACTGTCGGAAATCAACACAAAGTCACAAGTCACAAGACTTTCTTGGTCACAAGTACGATGGGGGAAGAGTACAGACTGCTGCTTTCTCTTATAACTTAGCTATCAAGGAGCTGTTGGATGAGTGCCTTCACGGTCTCATACTGAGAGGGCAGGATTCGTCAATAGGGCTGATGGACTGGAGCATCATCAACTAATGGAATCTTGTGAGCAATCAGGGAAGTACATCCCAAATCTCAATCACCGTAGGAAAAGATACTATTGTACTGGGCATCTCTTGGGTACAGACATAACCGCAACACTCTTTCCAGGAGGGCTCAACGGCAATGGATTTGGTTCTAACAGAGATCGCCCTCACTGCTTGCACAGTCCCAATGGCACGGCGGGGGGAGAGCCACACTTCCGTGCCCCCAACATTGACGCCAGGGGCATACAGAAGGCCCTTTTTGACCGAAATGTGGGCAGGAGACACCAGGAGACCTTCAAGCAATTGACTATCTTCAAAGCATTACGGCTCAAGTAGGAACTCAGCGGTCTCCAGCTGGATAATGTTGAAATGGGCATGTTGCTGGAACCAGAGTAAGAGTACCGTTCCCGAGGCAGATAGGAAACTTCCCCTGGACTTTAACTTTGAATGGCTCAGAGGCATTGAAGATGGCCTTGATCTTTTCGCATGGTTGCAGTTCTGGTGCTGGCATTCCTCTGAGGAGAGCGCATTATTAAAGTGCATTTGTTGCATCTCGGGCCCGTATTTGTGTGTGTGTGTGTGTGTGGGGGGGATATTCAAAGCTTCATTCAAATAGCTCTTTCAAGAAATCAAATGTTAATAAAATACATTCAGTACAGCTCTTGAATTTGAAATGTAGAAGGAAGTGGGATAGGTCTTTAGAATAAGAAAATACATTCTCCCATGCTAATTTCCAATTGATTTGGGGTACCTTTACTGCAAGTTTCTAATCCAGACAGCAAGACACTTACTTTGATTAGCTCTGAGTTTGTTGCAGAGAATTAAAATAAGACCAGAGGAGGGGTTCATAGAGGTAAGAATTTCAATCAGTAGATGTGATAATAGAGGGGTGTCCCAAGGCACAGAGTAGGCCTTCATGGCTGAACGCAACCATAAATACAAAATATAACCAGCGCCAGGAAGTGCAAATGTGTTTTTTAACTCCTGAAATGAGCGTAATCCATTATTGTTGTACATATTGCCAACAGTATACATGTTCTTGTTAGCCCAACGAGAGGAAATGAAGGGTTTAGAGCCAGAGCAAAACAGATGGGAGATTGTAAATAAAATTTGTAAGTCTTGCCATTAGCCCGAGTGATTTCATTCCACACTTGAAGTGAACTTGAGATTATGGGGTTCATGAAAGGTGGAGTTATTTTTGTCACTGTACATAGTGGATCTTGTATACTGCAAGGCTTAAACATTAATTCTTCCAAAGCTTTCCATGCTTCTTTCGAATTAGTATCCAGCCATACTAATACATCTCAGTTGAAATGCCCAATAATTCAGTTTAAAGTTGGCTACTGATGGACCGCCATCAGGCTTTGGTAACTGTGAAGTTGAGAAAATTACTCTTGGTCGCTAATTCCCCCCAAATAAATCCCCTGCATATTTTATCTAACGTCTAAAGAAGTCTTGCCTCGGAGGTGGTGGAAGAGAATGGAACAGAAAGTCGATATGAGGGAGAATATTTATTTTGCTGGCAGAAATTTTACTGCGCGTAGTTTGAGGGAGTAGTAACGACCTTGCTAGATCCTTTTTTATGCGTTCTAACCAATTGTGATAATTGTTTTTGATAATGTAATTAAAATTTGAAAAATCATTGTACCTAGGTCAGTAAAACTATCACCTTCCAGCACTGATAATGAGGGAGAATCCAAGCATGCTAGGGGATTTAGTGGGATGAAAAACTGAGTCCAATTAATTTAAATTCCTGACAAAGAACTGAATTCAGCAAAAATGTCTAGAGCCTGAAGTACAGACTTTACTGTGCGGCATAAATACAAAGGCACATCATCGGCGTATAGTGAAATATGGTGTTGCATTCCATTTATAGCAGTGGGGTATATGCGTGGATTTTGCATTATAACTTGGGCTAGAGAGAGAGACAAAAGATAGATGGAGACAAAGGGCAGCCTTGACGCGTTTCTGTGCGAACAGCAAACTGGGGATTACAAATGTGTCCAGTTTTAATTTTCCTGGTAGGGTTAATATATTGTACAATGTAAGAACCATAACAATGATTACACTGCCAAAACCAAACTATTCCATTATGGCCCATATGTCTGGGTACTCCACGCAGCCAAAAGGCTTATTGGCATCCTGCAAAAGAATAGCACATGCCGACCCTGAGTGGATAATATTGAGACGTCATCCTAATATTATCAGATGATAGTTGCCCCTTGAAAAATCCAGTCTGGTCTGGATGAATCTGAGATCAAACTTAAAGGCCGAAAACAATGCTGTGGATCTTTCCCTTTTCTTATGAAGTAAAGATATAGAATAGGGTGATAGGGCAATCCAATATGGCAGCGAGAGATGGAAGTTCCATGTAACCCGGAAAAGAAAACATTTTACCAGCAAATCCCAAGTCCAATGCAGTTGAGGTGTTGTGGAAAACGTGAATAAAAACTGAATACAATGATTTTCTGAATCCTTTTCAACCTATATTAAATTGAGTACACTACAAAGACAAGATACGTCATGTTCAAACTGATAAACTTGTTTTTTTTTTTGTTTTTTTTTTTTGGAAATGTTCACTCAACAACCACTTTCGTGCATTTTGGTGATGCACACCTATTGGGCAGTTTTGGTTGGAGGTCATGAGAAACCTGTTTGAGATCCTCAGCCTTAGCATCCCCCCCTCCCCTTCCATCTCTCTGTTTGGTGATCTATCCTCTCTCACAATTTCACATCATCTTCTAACTGTCATTTCAATAGCATTGATTGTTGCCAAGAAGACCATATTAGTCAAATGGAAAGACAGAACAAAATTATCAATTAACCATTGGCTCAATCTGTTAACAGACCACTCAAACCTAGAAAAACTGACAGCAACCCTAAAGAACAATCTGATCTCATTCCATAACACCTCGTGTCCTTTCTTGTACTTCATCCAGAGTTTTTTACTCTCAACACTGCTACACTCACTTAGATTTACTAAAAATCTAGAATAACAAACTAAAAAAAAAAATAGGAAAATAAAATACTCATTACGTTTACTCAACTGAGCACATCACCTTCGGTACACTTACCCTCCCCTTGCCATCAACCCTAACTTCCCTTTTGCCCTATTCCCTCTTTTTTCTTTCTCTCCTGCAATTTTTGTTTGTTTGTTTGTTTGTTTGTTTTGTCGGGCGACGTGTTTCATTTGGAGGTTTTGACTAAACTTCAGAGTTGGGCATGTTACGGCCCCAATTTGTTATGACATTTACGACAGCAAGGGATGACAGACACAACAAATGAAATTAAACAAAGACTTTAAACTTATCTACTATCTACTCTACTGACCAAGATTGATTATATACAGGAAAAAAAAATACTTACAGTCCCTTTAGTTGGGTTGCTTGGTGATGTCCTGACAGGGAAATGCTCCAACACAGGCAAAAATCCACAAAAAAGAAACTTCACAGGTCTTGAAAAGAGTGACAGGTCTGGTCAAATGTATACTTCTCCTTGCAATTTCTCCTACTACTTCCCTCTCTCAATTTTCCTCTTTATATACTCTTTTGCAGACAGCTCCCACCTTTTAGACCTTTTTTTAAATTCTCAGACATGCCCAGGACATGTCCAAACCTAGCTCCATTCTGGGCTTAACAAAAAAATAAGGTCCTTTCCACATTACAGGCAGAATAATTTGATTGGTAATAACTTGTGCATTCCCTGGTGATGGGTCCTGTCCTCCCTAAACTATAGGAATTTTGAACATTCAGTCTCTGGCCTGCAAGCCCACATATATACATCCCAAAGATGACCCTCTTAGGGCCATGAGAGTCAAGCAGAGGTTCATGAACTATGAGTATCCTCCTCTGCAATTCCTAAGACAACAGACAATGCCATTTTTTCACAGCCTTATGACCACAAACAAGATAAAATCAAGGGCCCTGTTTATTTATTTTTTCTCTTATTTTTGTTTCTTTTCGTCAGTTTTTGTTTTGTACCCCTGAATACTGCCCAAGATTTTAACATATTACTTATGCTTCTGGGAGTGGAAGTGAAATGTTTCACAGGTATTTGCTAGCTGAGCTTCAGCTCCTCTGAACATATTCATGTTTAATCTTATTAGAAAGAGACTAGATCCATGAATTTCTTTCTAAAAATATTGTGTTCAATTCTGGTCCTAAGATCATAAGTACATTTTAATACATGAATGGCCTGTTTCACAGAACAAATTAATCATTTCTCACACCTTCAGACATCCATTGCTCCACCTGTCAGCACAACATACATTCATCACCAAGATGGGAGATGCCCTCGCTCCACTCCTTCTATCCACACAAAAATATGGGCCTATCCTCTGTACTTTGGCTTTTTGGTATTCAGAAAACCAACAAGGGCCTTTTCTAAACTAAGACCAACAAGGAGTTTTGACGTGTGCAGTGAATTTGGGGGTTGATATCTGCCTTTTACAATAGAAGACCTTGCTATATTTTGCTTCTAAAACAACATTTTGGTTTTTCTTGGGACCATTTCAGGAGTAACAAGCTTTTATTTGGTGTTTTCTATCTTTCTCCTCTTCTATAACTGTTCATGTTGGTTTCATTTTTATATAAGGTACAACTGTAGTACACCCTCCTCTGTAGACATAGCGTGGGCTGAGAATTAACAGAACCTATCTACACTTTTTACAAAATAGTGAAAGTGGGATGTGACATTTTGCTGCATCATAATTTCCCACTCCAAGTATACTTTTCCGATATTTATATTCAGGGAAGTTATTGGGCCTGGAAGTGAAAATGTGCAGTTGTACCTTTCGTTTTTTTTTTCGTTTTTCATTTTACATAGGGGATCAAGGAAAATGCAAATGGAGGTAGACCTTTGGAATTTTCAAAAGGTCATAAATTTCACATGTATATGATTTTATCTCCTAGATAGCTCTTTGTATTTCTAGAAATGTTTAGCCTCAAAGTTCTATGTCCAGCCTTGTGGTTTTTAAACAAGAATACTACAATGTAACTCTGCCGAAATCTGGAAATTACATGGTCATGGTAAAAGGTAATGTAGAATTTGAAAGAAAAACAATATCTGACAATAATAATCACAGAAAATAGGCAGCTGCCTCCTGTTTGAGTTCAAAGAGTTGAAACATCTACCATAACACAGGGTCATTCCATGTCAAATGTCCAAATGGCTTCCACTTGACCATCTTTGATTTGGCTGAAAAAAAGTTCAAATCTAGCTATTCTGGCAGAGTTAAGGGCTCTTGCGAGACCAGCTCTAGATTAAATAAGTAAATTGTATTTTATTTGTGTGAACAGATTGATATTCATAATGCCTTTTTTAAGTTAACTTTCCCTTCAGTTTGAAACAAATTAATACATCATGATAAACAGATAGTTGCAGGTACAGTCACATCAGTAATGTTTGGTAGAACACACATTGCAGGTCCATGCACATCATTCTGTCCTCCTTTTAGTTAGAGTAACATTTTCATTAATGGGATTCTTTTACAATTAAATGTTGCTCAAGTGACTTTAAGCAGCTTAGCTGTGGTGGGATAGAATCCAAAGCGAGATCGTTTGCAACATTTTTCTCAGGCATTCTGCCACCAAAAAGTTTTTGAGACAGGTATGACAAATCCACAGGACACTGGGCCTTTTTTGAAACATGTGGTCAGACATGCAACTACTCTTGCATTTGTGAAGGGATGTATCATTTTTCTGCCGCTCACCCAACCACACTTCCTCTTTTTAAATAGTCTAATGGTCTTTCTTGCATGTTATTACTTGATGTCTTAACAGTTGTCTGTGACATACTGATCACAAATATTCTGGACTACTGCATAAAAAGCATCAGTTTTGTGCTTATCAATATTATGCGGTGTCACTGTCGCTCTGTGTTGGTCATCAACTACGTATTTCATAAAACTGTATTTTCGGATCTTTGTTCGATGTTGGTCATCAGTTGGATATTTCACAACACTGTGCTCCTTGACCTTTGCTCTGTGTTGGTCATCAGTGGCTTGCTTAACAACAGTGTGCTCTCTGACCGTTGCTCATTGTTTGTTATCAGTGACATATTTAACAACATTATTCCCTCTGACCTTTGCTCTGCACTGGCAATCTGAGGCACATTTCCTTATGCTGTTTTTGAGCTTGGCTCAGTACTCTTCATTGGCAGCATATTTCCTAATGTTTTCCTTAATCATTTGCTCTGTGTTGGTCATCATTGGCATTTGTTATAACACTATGCTCTATGACCTTTGCTCTGTGTTGATCATCCATGGCATATTTCATGACACTATACTCTCTGACCTCAACTATTTGTTGTTTGTTTGTGGCGTATTTAACTGTACAGTATTTTTATACTTTTTACTGTTTGTATGTGGCATGTGTCAAAATGCTATGCGTTTTTACAGATTCTTTGTAACATTCATCTTCAAGGTATCTTCAAACTACCTTCTGTACTTTTTCATTTAGAAAGCCTGTATTTTTTTATATTGTGCCTTTTGTATTTCCAGTCTATATGCTGGCTAAGCTGGCTAGATATTGCATGGCAAGTTACTGCCCTTTTCAGTGATTTACTGTGCAAATTGGTGCAACCCTTTACATCTCTCCTTTTTAAAAGTCACAACTTCATAATGACACATTGTAGTGCTTCAGGTGAATTCCACCTTCCTCGTTGGTATCTCTATTTGATGCAACCAAATAAGATGTAGAATATTTCCAGCAGTTGTTCTGGCTGTATGTAAAAATATGTACACCAAGTATTATTATTATTAAACCTTTATTTAACCAGGTAAGACTCACTGAGAATTAAAATCTCTTTTTCAAGAGTGTCCTGGTCAAGAGGGCAGCATAAATAACTAGAGTGCCAAGGGCCCTGAAGGTTGCCGGCAGTTACAGCCCCAACAGGAGAAAAGTAACTAGCCTCAGTCCGCAGATTCAACAGGAAGCCAACACGAATTCTTCATCTTGTTCTAGCAACACATTGTCTTCATGATACTGGCATTAAAAAGCTCCAGCTCGGACATCCGTGAAAAAATTAAACCTGTTAATTTTTTTCTCGAATTTCAGCGGTGATGGCAAATGGTCCCGTACCACTGTGAATCAATTCATGGTTCTTCGAATCAATTCTTCTCTGCGAAAGAAGAGAACCATTTCATCTGCACACTTCCGCGGGCCAATGCAGCTCAGTGAGAGAAAGGTTTTAGTTACCATCATTGGGCAACTTGACTGATCGATCACACTTTCTCATAAGTGATAGACAGCAAGATTTTTATGTCATTTATCTGCCATTTAGCAAAAATAATCTTCAAGGAGTCTACATCATGAAATCCGATTAGATTTTTTTCTAACCTGAACTTTCACTGTCATCTGCTGTCAATTTGTGAAGTCCACCACCTTCTCAATTCACTTCTGGTTCTTGCTCTGCTTTCAGACAATTATTTTTTTTACACATCACTGGCACCGAGTGGGTCTAATTAGTATTATGCTTTCTATTCCATGATGCTAATAGGAACGAACATCCAAAAATGGATTTTGACCAGTTTTTATTGCTGCAATTGATCACGAAAAAAAGGTCGACCATGCGGTTACAATGCCCGTTAAAATTTTGATTATATATAGTTAGTGCCTAATACATACTAATGTCTCAAGACATTATTAAACAAGGAAATTAATTGATTTATTTTGTCACATGACCTTGACTTTAAAGACCAAAGTCAAATCCAATATGGTGTGTTTGATCAGCATACATGATTTATCATTAGTATCCAATATATACCATAGATCTAACGCAAACATCAGAGGACTTTTAGGCCATTTTTGTCATTACTTGGACCTTGTTGCCCAAGGTCAAATCCAATATGCCGAAAACAACCAGCATACATGATTTTCTACAAGTGCCCAATACATACCTTAGCTCTAAAAACAATATTAAACAAATATGGTCCATTTTTGTCATATAACCTTGACCTTGAAGCCCAACATCAAATTTGACTGACTGCCTAAGAATGTTCAGCATACATGGTTTCCTATCGGTGCCCCAAACATACCCGTGCTCTAATTGCCATATTCAACAAGTTACGGCACATTTTTGCCATTTGATCTTTACACTCAATGTCATATTCAACTCCCCAAGAATATTTGGCTCACATGATTCCCTAGGTGCCTCACACATACCAAAGCTCTAAATGCAACATTAAGCGGTTATAAACGTTTTTGCCATTTGACCTTCACCTTGAGGCTCAAGGTCAAATTCAAACAATAGTGAATGTTTGGCATACATGATTCCCTATAGGTGCCTCATACATACCTAAGCTCTAAATGCTATATTAAGAGAGTTATAGCACATTTTTCCCCACTTGACCTTGAGGCTCAAGATCAAATTCGACTAACCGACAACACTCGGCAAGCATGATATGCTGAGCCTGCTCAATTCATACCTACAGTATAAATGCAATAATAAGCAAGTTACGGCACATTTTGTGGCAAAACATGCCGAAAAATGATGAAGTCCAGACATATATGTGAAAATATGTTAAAGAAAAGTAAGAATAACAAAAACCCCAGTGATTATTTGTAGAAGGCAACTGCAATTATTTCCAAAAGTAATAATAATTAAAAAAGGTACCCTGATCAGGAATCGTACCTTCACAATTTCCTTTCAGCAGCGCGGCATTTTATCCAATAGGCTGCGCCAATCGACAACAGTCTATGGTCAAATTGCCCATTCAACAAATGGGTAAGGAAAATACGTACTGTACTGTTGTAGGCTCAGTATTTGTGTGGAATACTGCAAAGATTCTGTCAGAAAACGACTTTGAAAATGAATGTTGAATATTTAGCGGATAATTAATTGGACTATACCTCAAACAAACTAGTTATGCGTTTATATTGTCGCGGTATTCAAGAACATGCATATGTCCCATGGACTCAGCTTGACGCACTCAAACCGCAAGGCTTTAGCTCAGGCTCGGTTTCTGCATTAAGGTGGTTTAGAGTTCGTTAGAATCATCAGGACTCATACAATCAAATTCCTACCGGCATAGTCTTACTGACAGCATCACAAGCCGATGGCAGATAGGAATGTACATTGTAATGAAGCTGAATGCTACGGAACTGAGATATTTGAAGCAACGCCCTGGGAAAGAACATGCTAGGATCCTGGCAGATCTAGTTTCGTTATAACACGAACACATTGGGCTAACAATAGCAAGCGCAGATTTACCCTCGAGCAGTTTTTTTATTGCAAAATATCAAAGGTAAGAATTTTTTCTGCTCATCTCTGTAGACTGTAAAGTGTATGCCTGCTGTTCTTTCAACGTGGTTTTGGTTTAAAATCACAGGGCTCATATTGTTGCATTTTGTGGACACTCCTCTTTTATTTGAGGTATCGTTTTTATGCATAGCACGAATTCAGCAGAAATCCTGGCGCTTTCAGCGCTGATATGATTTTATCCTATGTTCTGCTGCATGCTTATTTACTTGCTTGGTGCTTGAATTGTGTTCAGTTGAGGTAAAAATGGTTTACATGAGCTTTTGGCCGAGTTTTTTCGCAAAATGTGGATATGGCACTTGACAATGTCGCGATTTGGAAAAATGCTGTATTTATAATGAGTAGTACCGGGGCGTAATTCTTAAGGGGTTAAATGCTTAATGGGTATAAAGGGTGCATGAAAGAAAGGGGGGGGGGGATGGAAATAAAATAAGGACGAACCTTACGCACTGCATTAATATTTCCTTGCTTCGTGTCACATTGATTTGCCTGACACGGCTATATCTGCAGTGTTTTGTCACTAAGAAGGGTGTTAAGAGTGCTCCAGACCCCTCTTTCAAAGTCTTCTTAACAAATCATCTTAGGCTTAGAGGTAATCTGGGAAATGCGTTTGCCTCTTACCGGAGCCTTAAGAAGGATCTAAAGAAGCTCTTAGCGCTAAGATCTTCTTAAATGAATCTGGGAAACGGCCTTTGAATGAAATCAGTCGTGCGAAAAATTTGCGTTTTTGCGTCCAGTGTGCAAGCGGCTTTACTGACCATAGAACACAGCAATATATATATATATATATATATATATATATATATATGTGTGTGACCCAGTGAGGGGCCACAGTATTCAGTACCAGATTCTTTCATTGGCTTAATGAAATCAAGAAAAGAATTTTCAGAAAGCGTAAAACAATTTTTCAAACCAGACAGATATATAAAGTGAAACTATTCAAACTAAGTGAAACTACTAAATTCCAATATCTGCACAATCATTTCACGGAGGAGCACAGTGCTGGTAATGGAACTGGGAACAACTGGTGGAGAGGGCGCCTTCTCAAACACACAGCCCTGTAGGGGGACCAAATGCCAAGGAATCCATAAAGAAAATGCAATGAACAACGCAAATAAAACTTCAGGTCTTATCAGTTCAGTTTATTTCAACAGTTCAATTTATGACTGCGAGTTAGCGCCAGAGAGGGGGAAAAACAACGCTCTTCAGCAGTGAGGCCAGCAGGTATTAGCGGAGAAGCAAGCAGCAGTAGAGAGGAGGTGCACCCTCCTGAAAGCAGCAGCGAGGCAATGGCTGTTAGCAGTGAAGCAAACCTTACCTTTTTGGATAATTCTCAACAGCCATATTTCTGATATGCAATAAAATGTTACTGTCGACAAACCCTGAGATGGAACACATCAAATACTTGCGCTTGCATCTCAAGCAAGCCTGATGCAACTGATAAGGCTCTTGATTAGCTGCATTAGGTGTGCTTGAGACAACACCTGATTCGCAAATATGCTCTTATGACAGATTTTATTGAAGTGGTTGAATAATTTTGATACTGCAGTAGTCATTAAAAGTGGCATTTTGTGTTGAATTTGGAGAAACCCCTTATAATATTAATTGTTGAGTTGTTTAATCTGTTTATTGCAAACTGCTGAAAGTTTGTAAATTTTGCCAGTAAACCCAATTTGTAATGGGGGTTGAATCATTTTGATTGCAACTGTGTATACAGTGTGTGTGTGTGTGTGTATGTGTGTATATATATATATATATACATTGAAATGAGATTTCGAATGAAAGTTAAAATATTGAATTGATTTGAATCCTTTAATTGTTTTCTCAGCTCACGTATTTGCGCACAGTGTAGCTCAGGCCCAAGTCCTCCCACAATCTCTCTTACGCCCCTCAATGGACCTCATGAATAATGGCCACAGAGAATGATTAAAAAGTAAATATCAGTTGATTGAAGGTGCCTGGGCTGAAGAACTATCAGGGCATTTGCATTACAAGCAATGAGTACTCAGTAGAAATGACAATATTAGTCAGCTTAGCCTTGGTTCATTCAGCAGGATTATACCTTCCACAACTGCACAGTATCGCTTACTTGTCTAGTTTCTCCCTGTACCCGACAGGTGAGGAACGACCTGACCAGCGAACTGGAGAAAGCAGATATTCAAATTGCAGACACAGAGAGCTTCTCCAATGACCCTTGCATCAATGTGAAGAAGCTGAAGGTGAGTAATGAAACAACATGGACATTCTTGAAATTTGCTCCATTTCTTGCAGGTTTTTGTGCTGCACCAGTCTCCATTCCTTCCATGAAATATGAATGGACTTGTCCAATAATCTGTGTCCAGTGTACTGTTGTGCCATCATCAGCCCAGAAGGACCATAGAACTGGTTCTCGACAGCAGTCTTATGTATGCTGGTTTTCATTCCAAACACGGTCACAATTGGGGGATTTTAACTGTTTGGTTTTCTTATGTGCCTTTCTTGTTTTTTAGACTTGCTACATTTTGAGTGAAATATCGTTGCATTCCATGAAAAATAAATGACTTGAGAACATAACATTTAATGTTCAAACAACCTTAATGAGGCGAAACATTTAAACCTCTCGGTTATAAAGTAAATGAGCAGTATCATTAATTACCACGCAACAACAGCATTTCGAGGTGTGCAAACAGACTTTAGACAGAGTGAACAATTAGTTCTCGTAGTCCATGGCTTGAAAGTAGGAGAAATGGGACACATGGTACTTTGATAAGGGCTAAGTTTAAATGGTCATACGAGTGGGTCAGAACATCTCTATGTTGGAAAATGGAAAATCTGCTGGAAAATCCTGGGTCTAGGGACTCAATTGGACATCAGTTTGATGGAACTGTTTTGACTGCACAGTGGGGATCTCGAAAATATACTGCCTGGCCAAAAAAAGTCACACACTCTAATATTTTTTGCACCATCTTTAGCTTTGATCACAAAGGAAATTCATCTTGGAAATGTTTTGACAATCTTATGCAATGTTACAACATTTATAGCTGAGAAGAGTTGCATTAGTTTTTGGTGGAGATCATGTATTGATAGTGGGAGAGTCAACCCATTCCATCAAGCCTTCTCCATGACATCCCAAAAACTTTCAAATGGTTAAGGTAAGGACTCTTTGGTGGCCCATTTTCATGAGTGAAAATGATTCCATTTGCTCGCTGAACCACTCTTTCGTAATTGCATGAATCTTGGCATTGTCATCCTGGAATATACCTGTGCTGTCAGGCGTAAAAAAATACATTAATGGGATAACCTGGTCATTCAATACATTCAGGAAGTCTAGTGACTTCATCTAACTGCACATCTGTTTTGCAGAAAAACATCTACCTCTCTTGAAAGCAGGTGAAATCCAGGAAGCGAGTTTGGTTGCAAAGGGGAAACTTCCATAAAGAATGGCACCAGTCATCCGAGCAAAACGGAGACACTGCCAATGAGACATACCGAGAGGATTTTCGCCACTAGAATTCCAATTTTTCAATAGAGTGAAAAAGAAATCATCTAGCGTTACAGATTAAGCAGTCACTCAATAACTCAGTTATTGCAAGAAAGTATTTCAGTTATTATTTCAGTTGTTATTATTTCAGCAAGAAATAATTCAGTTATTGCAAGATGGCATCGCATCTCAGACTCAGCATTCACATTCCATCCCAAGCAGTTCTCATGCTCTTTTCCACATTACAATTCCTGGCATCTGGATCGTTCCAAATGGAACTGTTGAGCTACAGTCACAATCATACATGATTTTTTTTTCCAATCCATTTCTTCCACAAAGTTGATTTTTTGCTTCTATCCATCCAGGTCTTAATTTTGTGTTTCACTGTTCTTACCCCAATTCTTTTGATTTTAGCACTCTCTTTTGGTGTTTTCTTTGCTTGATACTGGCCAATAATTTGCCCGTCATGAAACACAGTAACATAGGTCCTACAACCATGGGATACATCCTCCAACATGTTTAAGAAATGAGAGGCGACACACCGCATCAGTCAGGGTTTAAAGAATTGTTGCTAGCTGAAACGCATTAATAGCTGCAATAAAAAATTATCATAAGATCTTAAATATTTGCTTATTTTAATCCTAAAAGGCTGTTTTTGGTCAGGCAGCATATTAGACTGGTTATTTTATTGTTGTGGTTGTTCAATATATATTGCAAGTTATTCCAGGCCAAGCCATTTTTCAACAGGTTAGATTAGACGCTGAGAAATTCAGCAAGCTGAAAATTAGGATACAGAGCACAAGTCTTTTAAGTTCATTCCAAATGCACTGCTTGAACTTAATAACAAACATACAAAATTGGTTCGACTCCTTATCATTTGCAGTCCCAATAAATGGTGAGTTCTTGTAACCAAGTCTCTGGTTTCTTCAATTCAGAACAACTGGTTCTTTGATTTGATCGGTTACATTTCTTTGCTCTTTCACTAACGTTTTTACCTCCATCAAGGAGGTAATGTTTTTGCCTGTTTGCCGCCAGCCAAAATGACCAATTTTAGGCTAGCTGGTTGGGTATTTGGGTTTGTTTGTCTGTCTGTCTCTATGTATGTATGTCTGTGGACAGGCTATAGAACTTACAATTTGAGATCAACTATCACTACAACTTCACTAGAAAGTTGTATAACATCCCCAGTTGGGGAATGGTTTTGGTGAATGTAGGTGAAAGTTCAAGAGAAATGGGCTGCAGTGAGTGACCTGGAAAGGTGTGGCTAGCTGTTGGTCTCTGACCAAGTCTTCTTATGAGTCAGTCTGTCTGTTAAAAACTTTATTCAAACAGTTCTAAATGTATTTTGGTTAAATTTTTGGAGGTAAACGATATGGCCCAAGGAATAGACCATCATTTTTTAATGGTTATCCAGATCACGATCCAAATCCAGGAACTTTTTCAAGGATTCGAAAGGATTCTTCACCTTTGAGAGATCGCAAAGATGGAATTAAATTGCATATATCTCAAAAGCCACTGGAGTGTAGGGATCTTCTAGGGTAAATGCTGTCATTCAAAAATCCCAAACTGGCAGTCCCTTCCAATTTATTTCACTGCAGTGCTAAGCCAATTGTGCGCTGCTTTGAAAAGGCTACTGACCACTTACAGCACTGGTACAACCGGGGATCGAACCCGGATCATGGAGGACACTACGGCTTCACAATGCGGCGCTTTAACCAAGTGAGCGAACCCAAATTATTGAGCAACACAGTTCCCCTTCAGTGATACAAAAAAAATATAATTTTGGAGTCTTATCAAAAGGAACAAACTCCCAAGCCATAAAATTGACCTCCAGGATTGGGACCACGTTCCTATTAATCATCTTTTCCAGTCTATTCCTGTCAGCCAGTTTCTAAGGATCACCTCTCAAGCCTTCATCAGTCTCCTGGATTGGGACTGTGATCCTGCTAAACTGTCCAATCTTTTTTTCAAGTGGTCCTTCCTGGATGATGGGAATTCACCACATGGCTTCTGCCCTTGGACATCCACTGGCCGGGTGCAGACACAGCCTCTACCGTCCTCAGTTAACACCAACTAAGCTGGATTTCCCCACTCACAGTTCTGGCCTTCGGTCTTATCATTATTGTTTCCGTATCCCAATAAATCAATACCCCTCTTTAGAATGTACCCTGTATCTGCATCTGCTTCCTTGCGTGGAACATAGCACCTATGGATATTATATTCATTTTCTGCCTATAGATCCCCTAAATCTTACACACTGGTCATTTAAATAGATCCTGTCTGACAAGGTGAAGTTGACACACAAAGGAGGACATGTGGCTGCAATCTAAAGAAATTCAAGAATGGATGAGAAACAAAGTTTTTGAAATACATCAGTCTGGGAAGGGTTACAAAGTCATTACTATGGCTCTGGGACTCCAGCAAGCCACAGTGAGAGTCATCTACAAATGACGATAACATGGAACATTGGTGAACCTTCCCAGGAGTGTCCAAACAACCAAAATTCATACCAGAGTGCATCAACGACTCATGCAGGAAAGCCCAAAAGAACCCAGCCTAACATTTAAAGAACTGCAAGCCCTTACTTGCTTCAGTTACGGTTAATGTTAACAGTTCCACAATAAGAGAGAGTCTGAGCAAAAAAATGTCATCAATGGTAAAGCTGCAAGGTAAAAACTCTGCTGACCAAAAGGAACACAAAGGCTTGTCTCACTTTTGCCCAAGACACTTGGGGTAATATTCTGCAGACTGATGAGTCAAAAGTGAATATTTTTGGAAGACTTGGGTCCTGTTGCGTAAAGCTCATGCCATGTTTTACAATATGAGCATGATATCAAAAGTCAAACAAAATGATGGTAGTGCGATGGTCTGAAGCTACTGCGCTGCTTCAGGACCTGGGCAACTTGTAATAATTAATGGAATCAGAAATTCTGCTCTGCTCCATATAATGCTGATGCAGAATGTCTGCCCATCAGTCTGTGACCTAAAACTCAAGCACAGTTGGGTTATCCAAAAGGACAATGATCCAAGGCACACAACCAAGTCCACCTCTGAACAGCTCAAAAGAAACAAGGTGAAAATTTTGGCATAGCTCAGTCCTGACTGGAATTTGATTGAGCTATTTTAGAATGCCGTTAAACAAACAGTTCGTGCTTGAAAGCCCTCTAATGTGGCTGTATTAAAACATTACTTAAAAGAAGAGTGGGCTAATTTCTCCACAGCAATGTAAAAGACACATTGTTACTTATCTCAAAGATTTGATTGCTGCAATCGCCGTCATGGATGGCTCAACCAGTAATTAGGTTTAGGTGAGGCCATTATATTTTTCAAATGGGTGATATTGATTTTGAATAACTGCCTTCAATTAATGAACTGATCTTTTAAAAGCTGCAAGTTGTGCTTATTGGTGTTGTCTTCGTCTTACACTAAAAACATTTAAAAATCACAAATAAGCAAAAATAGAAAAAGTCGAGAAGGAGGCAAATCCTTTTTTATTGCACTGAATTTGTGTTTTTGGCATCATTTAAGAGCTTACTTTGATCGACATGACCTGATAGAAGACACATATCCCAGAAGGCACTTTTGAAGTAAGACTTCAATTTATCAGTTGCTATCATTTTAAATGACTTTTCAATTTCTTTACAATAGCCAGTTTTTTTTTTATCTTAATTGTTTGTGGGTGGTTTTTTCAACTATTGTATATTTTGCAGTTTTTAGCTTTAAACGTGAGATGTTTTTATCAGTGGGAGGTTTTATTTGCTGTGGTCTTCCAATGAGCTAAACCCCTGCCAAACATCCCCACCCCTCACTCCTCAGTCATAAGAAATGCTTGTCCAGGTCTGAAAAGACACCCAACAGGGAGACAAGTGACTGAATGGATAAGAATGTTGAGCTGAAGCTAAAGGCTTTGAATAGAAGCTGTGCTCTCAGAAAAAGTCCACATCTTTTAGAGTGATTCTGGCTCCAGGAAAGTGCTACTGCGGCTTTGTTAAGTATCGTGATGGATTCTGTGGGAAGTGTCAGGGACTGTACACAGAGCCCTATTGTGTTGAACATCAAATAAACTAATTTTTTTTTTTTGCTTCTTCATTCAAGTCTTTTATTTATAGAATTACAAACAAAAATGAGTACATGCTAATAGTTTTTAGTAACAACACGTATAAATGCACACGCTACTGCATTACATAGAAGTCAATTAGCTGAGGATCAAAAATATATTTTTCTGTGGTTTGCTAACCTCAGACACGTCAGACATCAAGATATTGAATATTTCATGGGTTAAGTTAAAGAGGCATATCATTACGATTGATCCTAAACAAATAATTTATGCAACCATTATAGCAGATAGTACCTTTAAAGAAAAGATCATCCCAAAAACCACATGATTTTCTAAAAAGAGAAAAGGACAATTCAGCTGCTCAGTGTAGTGATTTCTTTGGCCCACTAAAGAATGGGTCAGAGAGCAAATATTGACTGAACAACAGCAAAGAAAACCGTCCAGCTCTCATTACAGAAAGCATTTCAATCCATTTGCTCAATCAATGCTGAGGTTCTGTTCCCAGACATCCTAGAAGCTAAAAGCTGCCCTTTAACTGGAGTCAGAAAAATATCAGTACACATCCAATTTCTTTCCTTAAGTGGGTGAAGGCTCTAAGAGAAAACATGCTGCCTCTTTTTAACATAATGTATGTAATTCTCATGATTTTCCATCAGTAAAGGTAATATACTGTATGTTAAATACCCAAAATCTGCTGTAAGGAAAGCAAAAGGAGAATGAAATTTGCATATGGTTGTAACCTCATTTTAGTATCTAGGATGGTGTACATTTTTATGCAGCATTTGATGTGGTGATGCGCTGATTTTTGATATATGTGTAAAACAAAATGAAGTTATTTTTCATAGATTTCAAGCTGAAACCCTCTGGTCTCACAATGAGCTTGATGACAATTGCTTCACAGTCACCAATGCTGTTCTATACTCTGTCAAAACTAAGATTTATCAAATGTACAGTCAGGTCAATAAGTATTTGGACCTTGACAGTTTTTTTTCATTTCGTTTCTGTACACCATCTCGATAGATTTGAAATGAATCAATCAAAAGGCTTGAAGGGTAGACTTTCAGGTTTCATTTAAGGGTTTTTCCAAAATTTTTGTGCGATTTTTATACATAGTCACCCCCAGTTTTAGGGATTCAGAATTTGAAACTATTTTTTTATTACGGAATTTGCAAGAACCTATTTTTATGATTTAGGTAAATGAGCATGGAAAGTGGGTCAATTTGACAGACACATTGTCCAGGTCCAAGTGGCATTAATATGCATTAATGTGGCTCGTTAGGTAAAGCTGGCTTTTCCTCTAGATTTCTAAGTCTTTGCATTTCATTTTGTCCATTCAATAAACATGCAGATGCACCATTTCCTTTCTCTGCTTATTCATGCTGTCATTCACAGGATAACGATGTGAGGATAATTATCGGGCAGTTTGATGAGAACTTGGCCTCAAAAGTCTTCTGCTGTGTAAGTATTCAATGTGAATCTCATCATGGCTGTTGGAGAGTGAACGCAGTTTCTGCTCCCACCAGCCTGCATTTAGCTTAGAGTCGAGAAGAAACACATTGGCTCAAACTCAAACAATGCAAAGATGATAATTAAACATTTGGCAAGAATATGTAAATAATTTTGGATCCCTTCTGTGTGCCTAGGAGATATTGATGAAGTTTGGAGCTTTTACTTGAACATGTGTGTGAGTCACAGCACATCATGTTAGTCACAGCAGCAGAATAGTGAGTCACAGTATGTTGGATCATCGCCATAGTATTCTATCGCCATGATCATGCTTCAGATCACTGGCTGAGGCAGAAAGTAGCCAAAGTATACTACAGCACTGTTGAGTGGCCAACAACATTGTGATTGGTGGAAAGACATTCAATGTGTGTGTGTCAGGCCATTTTTTAACGACACATCGTTTAAGGAGATCCAAACATATTAGCCTTCTGACTCCTTGCATTGATTCGCTGCATTTGAATTCCAGATTAAATGAAGAGTTTGTATGCTAAACACAAAATAATCATTTGAAGCATTTGTAGAAAAAAGCTAATTTATGTAACAGGAGAAATAAGCACAGGAATGCTTTCTTAATGCAGTCGTTAAAGGCCTCTATCTTACACCCAGTGCAGTGGGGATCAAAACGTAACACAGGTCCCTCTGCTACTTTACAGCCGACAAAAATACCTACACCCGCCCAGCATCCATGCTGCATAAATAGCCAATTCATTTGGCAAAATTGAGCGCCTATGGGTATGTTAGTCATAAAATGAGGTGTTGTCAGGCGCATTGCTATCTTGAGACCGAGAACAGCGCTATTGATCAACAAACACCTGGTCCAAAGTCAATGGTCAGAATTAGACTACACATTTTCAGTCAGATAGTATATATTATGCATCTTTGCAGGCGAGTCCGCAAAGTACGTGCACTCTGCTTGTTACAAACTACCCATGCAAGGACGAGCAGTGGCACATTCGAACGATCAAATATAAAGAGATTACGATGTGAAAGATTTCTGTGAAAACACAGCAGGGAAAATAAGTATTGAACACGTCAACATTTTTCTCAGTTAATATATTTCTAATGGGGCTGTTGACATGAAATTTTCACCAGATGTCGGTGGCAACCCAAGTAATCCATGCATGCAAAGAAATCAAAACAAATTAGTCCATAAATCAAGTTATGTGTAATAAAGTGGAATGACTCAGGGAAAAAGTATTGAACACGCTTACTGAAATTTTTTTTTTTTCTACTTCGTAGAAAAGCCTTTGTTGCTAATGACAGCTTCAAGATGCCTCCTGCATGGAAAAATTAGTCATACGCATTGCTCAGGTGTAATTATGGCCCATTCTTCCACACAAACTGTCTTCCAATCAAATCAAAGGTTCCGGGGACCGCTTCTTTGAACATTTCATTTTGATTTTCATTCCTTTCCATAGATTTTCAATTGCAGCTCATGAATTATACCACGGCCGAGGGGCAATTACCATGGTTGCCCCCCGTTTGGCCGTAATGCCCTGTTTCTCAAACGGGCAGTTTGGCTTGCCCTTTTTTCAAGTGGCTGTGGTGCCCAAATTACCCCAAGTGGCAATTTTTGACATAGCCACTAAGCTGTGCTGTGCAGCTTCCATCATCCCGCTGGACTGGACTTTTCTGCACTTTGTGCGACCAACGACACTCCCACTCACTCAAGAACACAACAACGTTTGGGTGAGGTTGGTACCTTATAACCATGCATCCTTTTGGCTCGAGAAACATCAGCTCACACTATGTTTTAACCACAAGCAATTACAAACTGTAGGTGTACAAATAGATGTGTTTTTGGGCAGGGTGAAAACAAATGTTTATTGCTTTCTCAAAGCGCAAGAATAAAGTTCAATGTGCCTCAGCCAAAGTTCCGAAAATGAGGATCTGGTAGTGCTCAACAGTAGTGGACAGTATGGGAAAAGAAACGATTACCAGGGCATTTCAAGAAGACTACCCAAAGTAAACTCTAAGGAAGACTCTGACGAAGAAATCTTGTCAAAATGTCAGTCACACCCTGTTCTCTGGCAATAAAAACATGCAGATAATAGTGCTCCGGTGTTCTACTTTCGGTAGTCTTATTGAAATGCCTTGATAACTGTTTCTTTTCTCCTTGTATAACTTTCCTCAATAGAGACTAAACTTTGAGAGCATTCGCTAACAACGTTAGCCGGTGCAGTGCGTCCAGTGCTGTGCCAGAGACCGCTCAGTGGTAGCAGTCCGTGGGCAGTACAAAGGCCATCAGAAACCTCACCTTTCAGTGCTTAATACCCTAAACCTCTAACAGTTTTTTTTCCCGGTTAGCAACGTTTGCTCAGCATAACTGGTAGAACCGACAAGAGTCTAATTTACTTTCGTTAGCATTGTTACACATTGCACCACAAAATTGAGGCATTTTCTTCTGCACATAAATGACGATGTAAAATACCAATAGGCCTATGTCTGTATAATTTCTGCGCTCTTGTAGCTTGTGAAACAGCACAGATTTGCGTATTAAGTTGTGAGGCTCATTAAGCAATAAGCAACGAGAATACGTTCCATATTCTAAATGAAGTCACAGCTAAAAGGCGTTGTTAAGCACTATGCACAACTGAGTGACAATTGTAAGGATGGCGAAAATAAATGTTGCGAAGTCAGCAACAGTTTGAGATTTTTTTTTTATTATATTGCCATCCTTACAATGCCTTATCAGTTATATAAGTGGGGGTAGTAGGCATTCACTTTTTCATTATCATTTCTTATTATCTGTGGCAGTGCCAGAACTGAAAATCTGGGGGCTATAGAGCATCCCTTTATAACATCAGTATGGCTAGTTCTCAATCATGTATTGTATCCTGTATTGACACATTTTCCCATTATAGGAATAATCCATTGCCAATTGAAGACAGTTTCTCTCCCCATCGCGATCTAACAGCAATGAAAAAATGGGATAAATTCAGTGCAGAAAAAAAAAATTACTAAAATATGCCCATGCTTTATGAAAGACAAACTGCTTTGAAACTTCCATGAGACCTTTTCCGCATATCAAGCAATTTAACTTGCACTTCATGGTCATTTAAATTCATTGTTTAAAAACCGAAAAATTTGCAGAAAGACTTCAATTCTTCGTGAGAATCTCTTAAATAGGCATTGATTGATTAATTCGCATTCCAATGAAATATCGCCTTTCACTCGGTACAGAGTGGGTTGATTAAAAAGTGGGACTGGACAATTAAAGCAGTACTTAAGAACATTCAGTTTTGGTTGATTTTGGCGGCGACGGTGGACCAAAGTGGTTGTGCTTTGCCTGAAGGAAGACCACATTTCCCATGAGGACCAGCTACACTCAGCGGAAGGTGCTGTTGATAAGCAGGACTATGAAAAGTCACATTGCACACGGGTTTTGTTTTACTGATTTAGAGCAAGCAACGCGGTTTGACTTCTTCAATCACTGTTGCCAACTCAACAAAAACACGACAAGAATCCTGTTTTTCTCTGAAACTTACATAACAATCATCTGAAACTACAGTCACGTGCATACAAACTGACACGATAATACCACAATGATTGAGTATGACTGATCTTTCCACAGTAGGAACCGACATATTTTACTCAAACTTTATATTTGCGGTGTGCTGTCATCGCCTTGTTTTTTTTTTTTTTTTAAAATACAGTACTTTTGGGTTTGTTGCATGGCTGGTCGTGTTAGCGTGGAACTGCGAACTACCAAGCTGGTGGCTATTTATTGCTACCACGCAAATTTCCGATAGCTGACATTAGCATTATCATTTTGATTTGAGCATCAAAAGCTACTTACTAGTCCAGCAGGAACAGAGCCATGGCTATGGAGGATGATTTGTGCCATAATTAAATACAATACACACATTGAAATACAATGCACTTATTAAAATTCAATACACATCTCGAAAATACAATACATGTGTAGCAATAAATACAATACAAAAATACTTAAATACAATACACATCTTGAAAATACAATATACGCCTCAATACAATACACACCTCAAAAATACAATACATGTGTAACAATCAATACAATACTAAAATTATTTCTTTTTCGATGTCTATCAGGAATATTCATGCCAAAATGAATGCATATCACACCTCGAAATGCAATACATACCTTAAAAATACAATACAAATGTAACAATAAATACAATACAAAAATGCTTTGTTTTTCAATGTCGGTTGAGAATATTTGTGCCAAAATTAAAACAATACAACCGTATTGTTTTTCAAGTTGTGTATTGTATTTCAATGTGTGTATTGTATTTCAATGAGTGCATTGTATTTCCATGTGCGGTTTTGGCACTATGTAAATTTTAGTCGGTGAGCTCCGACCAATTAATATGATTGGACGAGGCATTCCATAGAGTGCCTAAGTCAGGCCTGGTTGGTGTTCTGATGTACCATTTAAAAGACTTGATAAAATATTGTTTTCAATACACTGTCTGGCTCCAACACACGACAATGTAATTATCGCTTATTTTTCTTGCAATATTAATTAATTTGGTTTTGGCCTTTGGTGCCCTGCATTTTGGCCGAGATGCCCCATTTTTAAAAGGCCAAGTGGCCTTGCCCTAAAAATAACTTAATTTGATGCCTGCAATTGGATTCAAGTTGGGTGATTGACTAGGCCATTCTAGCATCTTTAATTTCCTTCTCTGACACCAGTTGAGAGTTTCCTTGGCTTTGTATTTGGGATCATTTTCTAGCTGAAATGTCCACCCTCATTTCATCTTCAGCATCCCGATAGATGGCAGCAGATGGTCTCATCTGACCGAACTGTATTCTCCCAGTATTTCATTGGCTTGTCAAAATGTTGTGCAGCAAACTTTAAACGAGCTTCAACATGCTTTTTCTTCAGCAGTGGTGTCTTACGTGCCTATAGACCATGGCAATTGAGCATAGTACGTATTGTTTTTGTTGAAATAACTGTATTAGCTAATTCCAGGTCTTTCTGAAGCTTTCCGTGTGTCGTCCTTGACTTTTGGAAAACTCTTCTGATTATTCTTTTCACTCCTCTATCAGAAATCATGCAAGGAGCACCTGCTCATGGCCAGTTTATGGTGAAATTATATTCTTTCCACTTCCAGATTATGGTCCCAACGGTGCTCACTGGAACATTCAGAAGTATAGAAATATGTTTGTAACCAGTGTCATCAGTATGTTTTGCCACAATAAGGTTGCAAAAGTCTTGAGAGAGTTCTTGGCTTTTACAAATCATGAGATGCTTCTTGTGTGACACCTTGGTGATGAGAAACCTTTTTATAGGCCGTCAATTTGGACTAAACCAGCTGATATTAATTTGCACTGAAAGGATGCAGGATTGCTCTCTAAATAACTGACAGATTTCTGCTGGTTTCTTGGCTTTCCATGTCTTTTTGCATCACCTTTTCTTCATGTGTTAAATACTTATTCCCTATGTCATTCCACTTTGTTACACATAATTTATGGATGTATTTGTTTTTATTACTTTCTATATGTGGTTTATTTGGGTTGTTACCAACATCTGGTGAAAATTTCATGTCAATAGCCCCATTAGAAATATATTTACTGAAAAAAACGTTGACACGTTCAATACTTATTTTTCCCTCTATATTTAAAAAATGCATGTCAGAATGCTTAGTGTGACCGACATTCGCACATCAGGGCATGCTGTGATACAGGATATTTAATTCAGAAGTGAACCTGTTCCATCAGGTAATTCAGCATGCGATGTTATGCCTGTAGGTGTTCGCAAAATTTTCAGAATAATGCCACAAGTTCTTGACATTGGCGAGCTCTGTCATTCCTGCTGTTCTTCGGCAGATCCATCTTAGAGAGGTGGCTGTTCGGGGACAATGGTTAGCCTATGTATTCAGTCCATGACACATTGTCTAAAACAGTGCATTGATTTTCCTTCCATCACACAAAACACAAATCGTAACAGAATGAATGTTTGAAGTGCTGAAAATGCACCTCAGGTCTTTGGATAAGTTGTGCATGGGATGACCCATTATCTGCAGTTATCTGAAAAATCAATTTTGAATCCAACCTAATTTACTAATACAGCTCCTGCAAACCATCTGTCCCACCTCTGTTATCAATTGCATAACCCCCAAATTCATTTGAAATGTCTTCATTATTTACAGTTTTGCTGAAAAACGAAGCAGCCATAAAAAATGACCCTTTTAGTAGCAGCAAAGGAAATGGAGACATTGTCACCATCTGTATTTAATCCAAATTTCTACCATGTGTCTGACTTGACCTTCAGTCATCAGCCAGTCGGAAGCCAGTTTTTTTTCACTCGTCGGATATTATTCAAGGGGTCACGGTAGCATAATCAAAATGTTATTTTCGACTGTTTTCTCACTTGTTTTAATTTCTGTTGGTTGTTCCCCATTAACGCGTAATTACTGTTTTACCCACGACCTGAAATTATCATCTTTGTTTTTGCTTGCTTGTTTTACATAGAAGTTGTAATGGAGTGTAAAGTTGAAATGTAGCTCCGGAAATTCACTATGATGATTTTTAACATCAGGGTATGAAAAAAACAATATTAAAAAATGTTTATTTCATTTTTGGAGATTACTGTGTTCTGGATTCTGCAGTTTAAGTCATGGTTTACTTGCACGCTTCGAAGACTCTTTCATCTGCAGCGTGCGCGCGCTCCCCCCACTACTAGGCAAGTGCCCCCTTATAACAGCAGTTCGCCAAGGAGCAAAAGCATCTGGCTTTTCAAGGGAGCCTGTCCTCCAACAGAATACGCCTGGAAAGGTCATTTGTGAAGCAGCTTTTAATGACCTGGAGTTTAGTTTAGGAGTTAAGCGTCCCCTAGCGGTCATTTAAATAACTGCAATCTGGTTTCCATCGTCAGCATCGCCGTCAGTAAATCCCTAACGTAAACCTAATCATAACCGAATCTTTAGAATAACCCTAAACTTAATTCTAACCCTAACCCCAACCCTAATCCTTACCCAGACCGGTATTTTAAGTGTAAATGTAACTGAAACTGTAACTCTAACAGTACCTTCCTGCTGCCAGTAGGGGTGCGATTTTGGGAAACGTTTCTAAGGTCGTAAATCAGAGAAAATGAGAATAATCAACCTATTTGAGCATATGGTCGCAAGACAGGTTGTTTCAAGGACATGGGAGATGACACTCTGATTGGCTAATTTTGTGTTTTGCCCAAAGTAGGCCTTTGATTAATTAAGAGATTAAGCACGACCCCTTTGAACCTTGCGCCTTGCATTGCACCATGATAACCTGCCATTAAACCAGCAAAAATGGATTTGGACACTCCCTGAATGCACTTGCACTGCACGCTTCAGACTGTGTGCTTAGATTTTAAAAATAGGGCCCAATATGTCTTGCTAAACAAGTTTAAACACAATACCATGATGCAATTCAATGTAAGAATAATGAATATTGTGAAAAAGTGGACTTTGTTGTGATTATTTCGCAAAATGCAATATGTCCACTGAAGTGCCTGCAAGTCAGTATCATAGATGTAAACAGTTCCATGTTTCTGTAATAATTTGTTATATTTCTCTGCATGTAGGACACAGTTCTTTTTTAGCGAATCTGCCGCTCAATGCTGCCAAAAACTCTGTCAGCAGGGAGAAAACTATGTCCACTGATGGGACGAGGATAGGATGAATAAATTGGGAAATTTTTTTTTTTTTTCACCAGAGCTTACAGCATAGAGAACGCGAATATTTTTGTTCTGCCCAAACAAGAGTCGCTTAACAATTAGAGCTTGTTGGCAGTGTGGGATTCTCAATTGCTGATTGGCTGCGTGGATATATTGCAGTCAGTGTAAAAATGGCTTGGCATTAATTGTGCTTTGATTGAAAGCTAATATTCAAGCATGCTAAAAACTGGGATATTCAGCATGTTACTAAGGGCTGAACTTGGCAGGACAACCAGCCTGCCAATGATCGTCTTGCAGCAATGGTTTGAAAATTAAAGTGAACACCTACTGTCACCGGCCATGTTGCCATATTTTAGGCTTGCGTTAACATTGCCTTAGTGAAAGCAACACCAACATTAAATGTCTGTGAAAATGCTAAATTTAACTGCAGAATATTGTACATATGCGCCCAGTAAACACTGCGTGTCACAACCCCCAAGTCTGATTAATAGTTTCTTTCTCCCATCCAGCAACCTGCATGTCTTTCAGAAGTGTTGTCTCCTTTAATGCTTTTGCGTCTTGCATGCCTTCCCCCCTCCCTGGTGGTGTCCTTGTAGTATATATATATATATATATATATATATATATATATATATATATATATATATATATATATATATATATTTAAAACCTTACTTTGTATCTAGTAGAGTTGCTGGATTGTCCTCACTAAATGCCATTAAGCAACCAAACGGTTTATTCTTCTCCTTAAGAGTTTATCGCCTTCGGAAATTATTGTAACCTTCATGATAGTGAAATACCGAAGTACTGTTTAAAGCTTTACAAAGAGGAACAAACTCCCAAGACTTATTTTCAGTCCCCATGATTAGGACCGCATTCCTGTTACCAGCCTCTTCAGTTTGTATACACCACCCAGCCCCTGGTACATTCAAATAAATATGAACCAAAGCCAGTGGCGTGTCGTGAGGAATTTCTTAAGGACCCCTTTTTTTACAAGAGGTGCATCGCTGCTTTAATAGCCAATGTTACATCACCAATGTTCCCAGTTGAACTAGGTGCTGAATGCATACTGGAGATTCAATAATGAATAAAATAAGCATCCATTCACAAGCTCATTCGGGAGACATTGGGGGCTCGACTGAGTGGTAAACCTACATGGCTGGCCATTAGATCGCATAGCCTCTAATATTATTCTTTTTATTGCATAAATGATTAAAAATCTGTGTAATACACCCATGTCATATACAACCCCAATTCCGAAATAGTTGGGATGAAGTGCAAATTGTGAATAAAATCAAAATGCTATGACTTTCAGATCACATGAGCCAATGTTTTTTACAATAGAATATAGATAACATTTCAAATAACACATTTTGTAAAGGTTTTAGAGCAACATATAAAACTAAAAAAGAATCTTTGGAAATAATCATCATATTTTACTGATATGATATTTTGCCTTGCTAGTTTGATAGGGCTTATCTGATAGCCCAGAAATCTAGCCATACCCAAGCGGTAACAAATAGTTTTGCTCAGCCAGTACGTTTAGCCATTGGGCCCCAGTACTACCAAGTGATTGGTCCGACTAAGGTTTGGTCAGACCAGTCACAACGCGCTTTATTTGCAGAGAGTCATCAGGCTGGCTTTGCGCGATGACGACAACGCTGCAACGGTGCAAAGCAACTGAGATGGCTGTGGCAAAGAAACACCGGTCGTTTGAATCGGCTTTGGCATTGACCTTGGAAGAGATAGACTTGGGCTTTTCTTTCAAAGATGAGCAGAAAAAGGCACTCAAGCCATTTGTTTCAAAGACTGATGTATGTGCTGTTTTGCTGACGGGATACGGCAAAAGTTTAAGTCCAAATTCAGGTTACGGTAATATTCAGAATAAGCTATTTACATGCGCTGAGCAAAGGGAATATTCCGTTCACATGTTAACTAGCATATCCACCACTTTAGTCCAATCTCAACATCGTGATTTCAGCAAATACAAAATAACGCTCGAAAGTAATCGTCATGGCTTTGGTTGCCTTCTGTTAGAGCTTCAAAGCAAAAAAAAAGGTCAAAGGGGATAACTGTCACTTGTATATTTACATTAATAGCTTCGCACGGACAGAGCCAGATTGAATGTTTGGACTTCAGCACTTAAGGACACATCCCCACTTGCTATTAAGCAAATTGAGAGTGAGACGGGGAAACAGTAACATCAGTCAAAACCTAGTAAAGACTGATGGGTGCCACTTGGCACTGCTCTACACTGAGTGTAGGACAGAACCTTGAGTCGTCAAACTTATCTTGAAGATGGTCTGAGTTTCTGCTGCTCTGACCTGTGTTGGAAGGGGTGTTCCACCACGTGAGAACCAGAACAGACAGGGGCGCAACTGGGCCGCTCTGTAATGGAGTGGGGGAAGTGTCAGTCCACCAGCATTTGCACAATGGAGAGGTCTGGCTAGGTAGGGAGGCTCAACCGATTTTGGGAACATTAGATGGGATTGTCATCTACAACGTAAGTTGCGTGGTATGCGAGCCATGACAAGCAATTAGTGAAGGTCGATGAGAAAGGGAGTGCCATGGGAGTCTCTTGGGAGGTGATAGATCTGATCAGCTGCAGGGTTCTGATGGTAGAGACTGGAAGCCAGCTGAAAGCCTGTTGCAGTAGTCCAGACAGAACAGTGCCAATGCTTGAACCAGTAGCTGGGTTGAAGCAGTGCTGAGTTAGGGTCAGATTCTCCTGATGTTACAAAGGGACAAACCTGCATGCCTGGCTCGACACTGATTCATTCTCAAAGAGGGACAGTATATCCATCGCAAAGGTTCCTCGCAGAAGGTGATGAAGACACCATAGTTTCTCCTATCGAGACAGCTGGGTGGGAGATGAAGGAGCATGGATAAACATCACCTCTGTTTTACCTGGGTGGGGAAGCATGGATAAACATCACCTCTGTCTTACCTGAGTTGAGGTTAAGATTTTGGTCAACATCTATATAGCTCTGGATGTTCCTCAAGCACGTAGTGATCCAAGTAGAGACTTTTGTTTTCAATGGTGAGGAGGAGGAAGAGTTGAGTGTCACTGGCATAATATTGATAAGACAACCAATGGGCTGGGATAAAAGGCCTAAAAGAAGGTGTTTACTGGAAGAAGAGAAGGGGAAGGAGGTAGTAGAATTCTGTGGGTGAAATCACCTTGTTCAGCAGAGAGGGCTGACAAGAAGGAAACAGTAATCCAAATAACCATGCATTACAACAATGCCATTTGGAAGAGCATCTGATTGTACAACAGCTAAGAACCCCTGAGGTGGTTGGCCTAAAGCAGTGGAAGACCACATTGGGTTCCACTCCTATCAGCTAAGGACAGGAAGCTAAAGTCAGGGGGCAAGGGCTCACAAAAATCGGCGAAAAAATATTGGGAAAACATTAGCTGGTCTGAAGAATCTAGATATGAGGCAAAATGCAGACTGTGGGGTGAGAATCTGGATCATGGATAGGCATCTAGACCTCTGCTAAGTAGTAAATAAAATTGGTGGACAATGATGACCTGCAGATCGATCGCAAAAAGCATCTATAAATACGCCATCAGATATGGCAGAGACTACAGTGTTGGAATGAATGTATACTCCTAGTATACCTGACTTTTTCTGGGGATACAATAAACAAATAGTTTTCCTTAGAAACATAAACATGTGCAGCAACCCCCTTGTAATAGGCAAACCCTGCTTGTAGTTCTGGAATTTTGGAGAAACTGGTACTATCATAGGATAATTACAGAGATTGACGGACTTAACAATTTTACACAATATTTTTTTTTTTTTTTTTTTTCGCAAGGGCAGCTCATGAATGTAAATGAAAAGCCATTTTTTGAGTTTGTTAAAGAACATTAGTTCTGATTTGGCACTGATAGATCAGTTCTGGGCACTGTGAATGCAGAGAAAAATTACATCTACCTCACAAACTGAAGACATCAAATCCTACAAGTAAATGAAGCAGATCTACGCAACAGGTGGAAGCAATGGTGCAAGTGGGTGAGCAGCGACTAAAATGACCGCAAAGGAAGGAAAACAACAAACCAGCAATGTTAGGAACCAGGTACACATAGCAAACAAGGAGCTGTGGTAGCAGCAGTAAGTTTGCAGAGAGAGCAAAGCATGAACAGCTGCAAAGTGTCGGCAGTGTTTGAAAAGAGTGCTCCATCATTGATGTGATGCAGTATCACTGATGGGATTGCTTGGTTTAAAGACAAGTGTTCAATTAATTATGCCAAGCAGCTGCAGCAAAAGTTTCTTGTCTGAACTGCTTGTGACTGAACTTCTTTCAGGTGCACTGCTTATTTCATTGAGGTTAACTAGGCAATTGTCCTGTTTGAATTCATTTGTATTTGCTTGATTTAGTCTCACACCTTGATCCATAGTTCTTCCATGCTTCACATTTGAACTTTGGGCGACATTTATGATCGCTACTTAATTGCACAGGTTGCAGAATATCACAGTTTTGATTTTAAGTGTTGTATGAATAATTCCAGAAATATTGTGCCTCTGTAATTGGTGAGAAATTCTCAGATGGAGAAAAGATCAGGCTAGCTCTTTGGTATACATAAACACCTGTGGTGCTACTTTCTGAAAAAACACTGTTGTTACTTTCATTATCAATTTTCTCCCAGGCTTACAACCTGAACATGTTTGGCAGTAAGTACCAGTGGATCATCCCAGGGTGGTATCAGGGGAACTGGTGGGAACAGGCCAATTCTACCAACTGCACCACAAGGAAGCTCCTGACAGCCATGGAGGGGTACATCAGTGTAGACTTTGAACCTCTTAGCGCCAAGCAAGCCAAAGGCATTTCTGGACGGGTAAGCATACCTTACTATACCTTATTGCACCATTACATGGGAAATCACCAGAGCTATCCAAGCAGTTGTCTCAGGGTGGTCCCAAACTAGAATTTTTAGGCCCATATGCCATATGAGCAAAACTGTTCATTTCAGCTCAATATCTCCACCCATGTAATACCATTAGAAAGCTACTGGTTCCATTAGGAGCTAAAAATTAGGAAAAAATACTGAGAAACCTACTGCTGCAACAGAAATTATTGCAGAGTCCTAACACTGGGCACCAGAGACATGTCTATACATATGTGTAATTGTGTATGTATTCGGATATTTTCCCCTCTGAATTGGGAACAGGACATATGGGGCCTGACAACTCATTGCAGTTCGTGATTTTAATTTAATTTTTTTTTCAGAAAATGAACCATCAAACCATCAGGTTGTGTTTTTTTCCCTTCTCTTGGATGGATGAGTCAAGAACAATGATTTAATCACTAAAGGCCAAATAAGATTTCATCACAAATTTAATCGCAAAAGGCCAAAGGTGATCTTGGAATGTATTAAATGAAATCACTGAACACTGCAATCTGCAAACATACTGTATAGCCTACACAAGGACCCACTAGAAATCACACAGGTGTGATCGCCAAAGAAGGCTATAACATCTGTGTTCCTCACATTAGGAACCATTAGAGACCACTTCACCCTGTAGTCACAACTAGGCCACTGTATAGCGACCATTAGACTGATATAGCCTGTAGGAACCATTAAGACTCCTGTAGGAACCATTAGTAGGGACCAGTTAAAGTCCTGTAGATTTGTGTAGGAGATAATAGAATCCCATTAGAAAAACAAACCAAACCATTAGGAGAACATAAGTAGCCATTTGAAACCATTACAAAACCACCAGGAACCATTAGAAACTGATAGAATATGCCTAATGGTTGCCTAATGGTTTCTCTGACTTTTTTCAGCAGGGTTGACCTCATTAAAGATCAGACCAAAACTTGAAAAAGCCTGTATCCACTTTTCAGAGCCAGCTTTCTCAATCCCATTCTTTTCGTGATTTGAAAAATATATAAATTTCCGATATGTTACCATGACCCAAGAAGCTCTTTCGAATTCTTGCAATTTCACATGGAAATAATCCTGATGATTTCACTCAATGCCATCTCATCAACCCATATGTGGCAAACTTCACATCATTGTAATAACAATGATTGGCTGACCTTAAATGTTTAGGAGCACTGGATTGAGCTAATGTAGTGCCTGTCAGGAGCATGTGATAGTGTGAAGGTATCACCACAAGTAGGTATTTACTAATCATAAACTTAACATGTCTACTTTCATATTGTGTTAAGGACCAGCACACGGACAGCATGCTTTTGACAGTCAGTATTATTATGCAAACAGACCACCTGATTTGTTTAGCTTTTCTAATTTGTTACATCAAATACTGGCAACAATTTTGTTACAACCTTATTAGTCACAGAGCTCAACAAATACATTTTGATAAATACGGATTAGCTCAATATCTAGTCCGCAGACTTACACCAGTATATATTACAATGCACACCGTATACAGATATTATTAGTTTAATACAATACAATTCAGATATTATTAGGCTGATTCAACCCAGTTCTCAATCTCCTCCTTAACTATAGTCTGCCACTACTACAGTGAGTGCCCGGCTCAGATGTCTTTTTTTTCTTTTCCGAGCGAATCACATTTCTGTATTTCCCCAGAACCCCGATGACAGTGTCAGAAGAATAACATTTCTTAACAATAATCTGTCTCTCTCTATTTAGACACCGCAGGAGTATGAACGGGAATATACCAGACAGAGGCAGCAAAAAGGAGTGGAATCCAGCAAATTTCACGGCTTTGCTTACGATGGCATTTGGGTCATTGCAAAGACGTTGACTGGAGTCAGGGAGAAACTGCGAGAAAAAGAGAGAGACAATATTTTCCAAAACTTTACTGTCGATGACAAGGAGGTGGGGAGGATGGTCTTGGATGCCATGAATGAGACCAACTTTTTTGGAGTTACAGTAAGTGTTTCTTAGGCATGCCAGCTAAACAGGTGTGCGCATTGCATTGTTCTTAGTTGAGGGAAACTAATATTTACTCAGGAAGGCTTAGAGGCCTGGTTTGTAGCTCCAATATCTGATTCAAGCCTAACCAACAGGAATCAGTAAAAATGAAGTCCGCAGCCTCATGTGGCTTTGCCAGGTATATTGATGATGTGCTCAAACTATTTCAAAAGGTAACTCATAACATTAAGCTAAAAAGGAGCACACTTTAACAATAAACTCCTTTCAGGTGCTCTATCACGCAAAATCCTTGCAACCTAATGGTGAAGAAAAGCTCTGGAGCAGAACAGCTTTTTGTTTTGGTCATTTTTAGCTTAACGGCCCTATGGGCCGATAAGCTATTGTTGTGGTGTGGCGTCCGTCGTCCGGAACATTTTTTGTCTTTTTTTTGGCCTGATGAGTTTTTGTGTAAATTTGCAATAACATACTACTAGACCATATCTCCAGAACTTTTTGATTGAATCATTTTCGTCCGTTCTATGGGCCCTTGAAATTTTGGCTCCAATTTTAATGATAGGACTGAGAAATTTTTAAAAATAATTTCTCAAAAACTGTATGTTAAATTTTTTCGAAATCAGGCAATCAACTTACTGTGGTACCATCAATGTACAGCGCGAGCGCCATTTTGACTGAATCAAAGGAAGTGGGTCTATGGGGGGCGCTGGCGCTTAATAAATATGCAAGATGGCCCTTTGAGGCTAAATAGATAGAGATTGCAGATCGAGATTAAGTTTGTATTATTGACATACATGAAGTCATATATGACCTATACATTGGCTATGTTAAAGTTGACCTCAGATGACTTTGAAAGATCAGACTTGAGGTCCGAGAATATATTAGCAATGTTAAAAGATATGACTTGAAATTTCAAAAAATTATTTCTCAAAAACTGTCAAATAACTTTTTTTCTAAATCTAGCAATCAACTCACCTTGATATGCTTTATGTACAGTGTGAGTGCCATTTTGATGGAATAGACGGAAGTGGGTCTAGTGAGGGCGCTGTACTTAAACATTGGGTCTTATGGAGAATGGGCCGAATCGCCTATGGAAGCTAAATGGTTGCAGATAGAGATTAATTTTGTATTGCTGACATACAAGAAGTAATATATGACCTATATTTTGGCTGTGTTAAAGTTGACCTCAGATGACCTTGAAAAGTCAAACTTGAGGTCAAGATAAAATGTTACAATGTTCAAAGGTTTCTAGGCTTGAAAATATTGAAGTTGGGGAACGTGCATTGAACACATAGGAAGTCATTGATGAACTTTCATTTGGTGACATTGAACTTGTCCTTCAGTGACTTTGAACGGCCAGACTATGCAGTGAAATTTCAATGACTTTGATCAGCAAAGTCATTACAGTTTGAGTGTAGGTTTGTATTGGAGACGTATTGGAAGTCATGTGTGAACTTTCATTTGGTGACCCTCATATTGACCTTCGAAGGCCGAACTTGACCTAGAGAAAATTCAATGACCTCAATGAGAACATAGTTTAATAGGTTTATCGCAATACTGAAACCAGGTTGACTCCAATTTGTAATGAGAACAACATGTTATGCATCTTTGGTTACACCTTGTCAAATCAATGATTATCTGTGAAGTCAAATATTAACTTCCCACTACTTCTCCCAACAGCAAAAAATGGTGAGATTTTTGCAATGATGTGAATCATGAATAAGATCTAATTCAAATGTAATCTAAATCAGTGGCATGCCATCAGATGTTCACAGGCCTTCGGTAACCTCACCGCATGATTTGCTCTCAAGTTTTTCGCATGAAAGTTCACCTGGTTAACAGTCCAACGATTTAGTAACTAAGTAACTTAACCCAAACCCTAACAAAGTTCCGTCTGATGGTCTCTTCACTCTTTCCCACTGGAATAGGCATGAGAGGAGGCGAGGACTCGGAATGCAATCTCGACTGGAACAGAAACACATAGGATTAATAAACAAGTTAACGAGGACCGGGTTAACAATAATGATTAGAGGCAAGACGCTGAGACAATCAATCAAACTAGACAGTATAGATTAAGGAAATCTAAACATGATGAGTAAAAAGCACCACGAGAGAATCAAAGCAAAGCATAGTGTTACTGAATGCACCCCAGGTTCAACTTTAATCAACTACGACTGAGAACATGAAGGAAAACTGGGTACTCTTTCACGCCTCATTGGAAAACTGAAGTTTCAGAAAATGCCACCAGGTCAGAAAAATCTCAGATTCTGTAGTTACATGCAGATGATCAGAGACCATAGGTGTTGACTGAATGAATCCATAAAATCCATCCTACCAGTGTTGACAGTGCAGCTGGCTTTAGCAGTCCAATGGCATAGTAAAAGGTATATAATAAACCCCCTTTTGTCAGTACACCATGACAAATTTCATGGCATTCCTTCAAATTGAATATAAATAGCAAATCTTTCATTGACATGCTGAGAACTGCATTAACTAGTGTTTTCCCTTTTTTCCAAGGGTCAAGTTATGTTCCGGAATGGAGAAAGAATGGGGACGATCAAATTCACACAGTTTCAAGGTAAAGAAGTGAGGCATTCCTGAAATCTTGACAGGCTTGATGGATAAAATTTTAAGTGTCCTCTTTCATTAAAGCTAACCTTCTGATTTACTATTAACCTTTGCTATTCAAACGTATACGCTTTTCATTTCAAACAGTGGAAGCCATGTCTTTCCTGACTGTTTAAAAGCACCGTGACTCCTCCTAAGGCTAATTCAACCAAAATTGAAATAGTCCGCACTAAAACACTATTTGTTCTTAACAGTCTTTTTTGGAAGTGGCTCACAGATAAGACATTCATCTGGGAACCTTGTAGATGGGTGTTTGTATCTAGCCATGCTATTATCGTCTTTGGCCAAAGGTCTGCACTGGTGGGGCAAGAATTAGCTGAGCCCCATGGGTAATAATAGGGGTTCAACTGGTTAAAAATTTGCTTGTCTCATCGTTTACTGGCAGCCGGTTCCACTCGGCCAATCACCTGCAGATGTATGAGCCAAATATTCACTGACTTTATTATTGTCTCACAGCACTGATGGTGTGTAATTGACGGTATGCATGCAATGTGTGAATAAGAGAGGGCCTGCTGTCTCGTAAGCTGGAGTAATCTCGTGCCACGCCATCAATGAGTCAATGGGTGCAGTGGACTTGAAGATCTGAAGGGAAATGAAAATTCAAAACCGGACTGAGAGAGTTGAAGCCTGCACCTGCATGTTTTTTTGTTTTCCATGCTGTCATAGAATTCAGTACTGTTTTTTGTTAAAACGACATTTAACCTCTGCATCATGGCTTTGTAATTGCCCTGTTATCATTTACTCCTCTGCAGATGATACTTCATCTCAAACAATTTGTTACAAAGAGATATAACTATCAATCATAGCTTTCTAACTATCATTATTAAATTTTTTACGCAGCCCAACCCCAACCCCACCAATCCAATCCCTGTGAATTGTCAGCTTGAAGCCAGCCTTGCCACACAAGCTTATTTGGGTCTAATTTGGCCCAGGGTCAAACTGAGAACTCAAAAGGGACTCAATAATTTAGCTGCGGGAAAAACATTAGACACCCCCTACCACAAACAAAAAAAATAATAATTTCATCAAGTGTACTGTTGACCTTGCCAAAGTGATGGGCACTACTTGCATCATTCAGTGAATATCATGACTTGACTTCTAGGACATCAAGGGAAAAATAATTGTACATTTGCATTGGATAGAATCACGGGATCCCATTTTCCCTATTGTATACAATACCTGCAAGGAATGTAGCAATCTCTTCTGCAAATAGTCTAGGGGAGTGGTTCTTCTGAGCACATTTAAGCACAAGCATAACAACAAATAGGTATGACAAACATCATCACAAGAGGCTGGGTCAACATCAAAGCCAGTCCTGCCATCCTATGTCAGACTTCTATATACGCAGAAGAGGAAAGTGCTCATAAAATTGACTTAATTTCGTGCACAGTAATAATGCATTTCATACATTGCATTACTCCTGATTTAACAGAACAGTAGGTGTTTTAGACTCACTCCAATATAACAGGAAAATCAAGTTGTTTTTGGTTTACACTGACAGCCAGTGGTTTGAAACTTCCTAGAGACAGATGTGAATGGTGGCCAATGGATTCATTTGTATCTGGGGGAATTCTTTCCATGGTTTCTGACAAGTGGGGATTTTTGTCTATGGAGCAAAGGAGTTTTAGAAGTGACTTTATTACGCATATACAATCATAGACCAGTGCAGGTCATTGGATACATTGGAGTGAAAAATTTGGCTACATTTGGGCAAAACGACCAGAAATGAGTAAGTTCTAACACTATTGTAAAAGCGAACGCAGCCATGGCTAGGAACCCTGGGAAATTTGGACTAACTGTTTGTTGGAACATGCACAAGCATACCCAAGAAAAAAAATTGGAAAATATTCATTTTTGGTTTCAGAATCATAATGCTTGAACCTGCAGTTGTTCAGGTGTCTGGCTGTGGATGTATTATTTTCCAGGCTGATGAGACTCGGTCACAGCGGCACAGGGGTAATAGAAAGCAAAAAATATTTTTCTGTCTGATAATAACCTTTATTTCCAGGATTGTTACTTAATTTGGATAATATTCTCAGTAATTCTGACTAAATGAGGGCAATCTACTGAATGTCACCTTTCAAACAAGACCATGAATGTGCCTGCGGTCATACTGGTTCAAGTGCAGTAAGCATTTTTGTTTGGGAGGAAATTAGCTCAAGAAAAGGACTACACTTGAAAGAGACTGCAACCCAGCATTATTTTTACTCATATTCTCTTCAAATCTTTCTTCAGAGGGCCAGGAAGTGAAGGTGGGAGAATACAATGCCATTGAGGACGCACTCGATCTCATCAACAACACCATCCGTTTTCAAGGTAGGAGAGTCACAGTCAATAATGCTAGGGTGAGAAAAAGAGGTAATGAATGCCATTGCTTGCCACACATATCCATTATAATTAGTCTCCACAAGGCCATCTCATGCAGACCATATACAATTTGCTTTCGATCAAAAGTCTGTTGACTCCATTGAGTTTCTTTGGTCATCCTCTAGTCTCAGAATTGTCTAAGATTTTTGTACTTTTGGTCCTGTATCTTAATGTATGTGAATGAAAAAAGCAGTAATTGAGCCCCAGATCTCTACACTCCATCTGCAGTGGGTAGGTTAAGTCCTTCTACCCACTGCACGCTTTCGTACTATTTCATAATAATGGCCACTAGGTCACATGATCACAACCATCCAGTCAGCGCACTAATCTTGCCTTAAAATTCAGAATCTATGACATCTTTTGTCATTGGCTCCGGGCGACCCACGTGATCAAACATTATGGCTTCCTCCACGACAAGCGACATCATGGACGTTTTGATGAAAAATGTTGAGGAAAAACTGTGCGGCATATGGCATATCCACTGTTTAAGAACCTACCAGATGGAAGCTATAAAGTCTATGCTGCTGGGGAAAGATGTTCTCGTCTGAATGCCGACTGGCAGCGGCAAATCCATGTGTTTCGAAGGCCTGACTTCGGCGATTTCAACCGCTCGTGAGTCAGGCCTGTCACTTTTGTCACCTTCGGGCCAGGCTGCAGATCCAGCCGTGTTAGTCGTGTCTGCGTTGGTGACATTAATTAGCACCCAGGTTGCTCATTTGAGGAGCATCGGCATCACGGCGATCGATCTACATGCTAACAGTGACAACTTGGACCGAGTGTTGGAGACTGAGTCTGGGAACAGGTTTGTAAATCTGTTATAATAATTGTCTAGATCTATAAGTATCATCTTAAAATTCAGTTCAGGCCATGAAGTGACAGTCCAATTATCCTGATTTAAACAGGGCTCAATTTGGGTCATGATTACGCCGGCGAAATAAGGCTACGGTTTGAGCCTTACTCGCTAGCAAGCTAGTTGGCTACCTAGCTAATAATAGGATAGCTAGCAAGCCTAAGAGATGCCAAGCTGTGTCATAATTAGCGCGCCATTGTATTTAGCTTCATGGCCAACTAGCTAGTGAGCTTAAAGGCTACAGTTCGCTCACAATTGAATACTCGCGAGCAAGCTGTTTTGCTAGAAACATTGATAACTATAATATTTTAGCTGGCATGCCAATGTAAAGTTATTTAACATCCTAGAGTCGCTTTCACAACAGATGCGAATGTATTTCCTAATCTTATATCGCACTGACATACCACACAGAAGCATGAAAGCCCTTCGCCACAACGGTATATCCTTTTTTGGGAGTATTTTCTGCCATGATCATCGCGGATTGTTTACCATTTACATGTTGCTTCCGCTATTCCGTCTGTTACTGGCGACGCATTTGTAAGCTCGGCGCTGATTGGTCCTCAGTCGTTGTCGACTTGCGGTTGACACCTGGTGGCCATTATTATAAAAGAGTACGAAAGTGTGCAGTGGGTAGAAGGACTTAACCTACCCACTGCAGATGGAGTGTACAGATCTCCTACTATTCAGATTCTTTGAGGTAAATTTTTCAGCACTATCACAAATGTGAATTTACCTTAAGAGAATGTTTGCATTTTTCAGACCCAGTAGAGCCAATCAATTCCAGCCTCTGTCCTTTACTGACTTATTGACTGAATGATATACCGTATTAAAACCTGAATGTTCACTGTAATATTTTCCTGCACTACTTGAGACAGTGCCAGGGGAGCCAGCAGCCTAGTTTTTGACTGCACGGTCCAGTTTTTAGATCACCGATGCTGATCCGGTGTTGAATCCGATTAAGTTCCTCTGTCAAAGCTTGTTTCCGCAAATAACACAATCCAATGACATCCCTAAATAGTGTGGAGAGCGAATTTACATTTTACTCTGTGTTTGAAGGCAGAACAGAATGTTAAAGCAAGGGTTAATTGTGTGATCACTGTCAAGCAGAAGAGCTCAAACTTGCAAAAGGACAAATCGCAGGAGATGCCTGGGTATCAAAATTCGTTGCTTTATGAGGCGTCATCTGTGATAACTTTCATAAGAGCGAGTTGATTCAGAAAGGCCCGTTACGTTATTTTTTACATGATTTTCTTGAATTAGCAACTGCATCAGAAAACTTTCTGAAAGGGGGAACGGATTTGACGGGGCAGCAGAATCGTACACAACACCAGGCTCTGTGAAATCCACTTGTTTCCCCTTTACAAAATCAACCCATGCTTTTCGAGTTATGGTTTTTTTTGGAAATTTATGGACCACGATGCCTCTGCTTGCATTGGTCTTATTGTTGCTCCCGTAAACAAGGCAGATATTTGGTATTTTCCCAAGGAAATAATCCACAATTACAAATCACGGACCCCAATGCCATTGACAATGTATTCCCTGCCGCTGGCTTGGTTCGTCCGGTAACATCCTCGCCGAAGATGGCCGAAAAATTCTTTCCGAGATGATCTCGACTTGCTGTGATATGCAAATAAATTTGTAATGGCTGACTGGAATTTGAAATGAACAATAGAAAACGGATGTATTTATATGAAAGATTTTGTGGTCCAAATCCAAGCCTCGGTCTCATTTGCAATGTTGCCCTGTTAACAACATAAAACACAATACATTATCATAAAAAATATAAACAATATTAAAAAAAAACATACATTGACCACAACCGGTAAATTATTTATAGATTCTTTGACTTTCTCCAATGAAATTAATTTATAAAGGTTTAAAAGTTTCTTGAAACGTACTGCATGCCCTAGGACCGTAGTAGCAAAAAGCAGTTTTTTTAGCTCAATTTTGATTCGGGGCACCTCAAGGATCGATCAATACTGTGAGCTTGCCTGGTAAAAACCAAAAACCAGAAAGATGTAAGGTAATTGGGCAATCTATGAAGGATTGCTTTGTAAATGAGAGTCAGCCAGTGCTGCATTGTCCTAGTGGCTAATGATGGCCAGTCCTCAGCCTTTTTTAGAGAAGAATGATGCGTTCTGAAGTCTCCTGTAATGAAACAAAGTGCCGCATGATAGACCGAAGGTTGTTAGGTTAGGTTAGGTTGTCAGGGTTAAGTTATGTCACCATAATCACATACTGATAAAAAAGGTGACGGAGTTAAAAGTTCCTAAAATCACAAAAGAAAAATGTTCTGTTTCTGTAAAAGAACCCCATTTTATGCCTTAAATGTTTTGTTAGTTCATTAAGGTGTATTTTAAAAGACAGCTTTTCATCAATTAATATCCCATAATATTTTGTTTTTGAATTTACTCACTCACTCACTCACTCAGAGTGCTTGGATCACTGCTGTTGCCACCTATTGGCCAAAGCGCAATTTCCTGCAACAGGGGCCCAACTCCTGGAATTCTGCCTGTCTTGAACCCACTGTGTAAAAAACATGAAGAACTAGAAAAGCACTCAGAGAGCGCAGAACCTCCGCCAGGGGGCAGCAAAGCCAAAAGCATGGCGATTGGAACTCCGGCCCATTGGAAAGACTTGAAATCTTGAACTTTGGTGTATATCTCAGCAGTACTTTGGCCTAGATATGCCAACATTTAATCACCTCTTCCTTGAGTTAATACCCACCTACCCTGAAAATGTTGTCAAAATCCGGCCATAAGTTTTTGAGTTATGTTGTACACAAACAAACCAACAAACAAACCAACAAACCAACGGCACCGAAAACATATACCGCCTCGGCGGAGGTTAATAATAACTGCAATATTTATAGGATTTGGATCCTCCTTGCACACAATTGAAAACCTCACCACAGAAAGATCACAAAACATTCAAAACTGAATTTTGAAAATATGTGCAATTGGGCCCTCACAGAATTCACCAATTCAATTAAGTTTGTTTAATTTTTTAGAAACTGCTGGAACAATTTCTTTTTTTCACATAGGGTCAGGTAGGGTTGGATAGATTTTTTTTCTATCAGGAAATGAAATCATTTAAAAACTGCATTTTGCATTAACTCTTATTATCCTTGTCTAATATTGTAATTAGTTTGATGATCTGAAATATTTAAGACAGACAAATATGCAAACATTTTAATTGGGAAGTGGGCAAATACTTCTTTACTGCACGGCATTTCATGGCTGATGTCTGCAACCAAAAAAGTTTGAGCCAGGGCAGCTTAGGACCAATAATGATGTGACAAGTTGCAGTAATATGGTTATGTGAAATGGTGATGTTATACAGGTGAGCTTATTTTGTTATGAAATTAAAAAAGGATGAAGTCCATCACTTTGAGAATCACGTTCCCCAAAGATACAGTAAATCAGTATGATTTTTGGCATTTCACCCTCTACTTTGCATTACATAATTACAAAATAAAAGGAATCTGCTTGAATCTTGGTGCATGAAAGGCAAAACTGAAAACCACTGAATGCATGACTGTCAATTCCTGAATCTAGATAGACGCCATGTGACTGTTATGGATATCAAGACAGGGGGTCAGAAATACGACGGTAAACTTTTGTTAGTTGGCATCATTCGCTACTGCATACCTTACTGAGTTAAAGTGTCTATTTCTTCCTCCATTGCAATTGCCTGACTTGTGACAGACGAAAGAGCACCTAGGCCAAGTTTTTTGGAGTCTGTTGCTGTTATCAGATTAAAAATGTGCGTTTATTTTTAATTAGCTATATTTACAGTTAAACATCAAATGTGTTGTTGTAGCGTTTTCAACTTCATAGAAGGCATGGATGTGTGCACATTGCTTGATATTTAACGTGCTATTGTTGCTTTAGCAACAGGCCTTTCCCTGAGAGTTAGTATTGCAAATGCATATGGTGTGCAGGCCCTAGCATCCTGGTGTTACATCAATAGCATGGCTGCTGCCACTTTATGCTATGACCATGTACAGCTGCACTAGAAATTAAACAAAATTTTCTTGCCTGAATGCACGCATGATATTTTTCCGCTCCCAAATGTTTCTCTGGGTACCCTAACATCAAGGTAAGCTGAAAAAGTACTGATTTCCTTTGATATTGGTGGAGGTTGAATACAAAATTCTTTCCTGTCTACTGGATAATACATTTGTATGGGCTAACAGCTGCTTGAAGAACAGCTAACAGTAACGTTAGTCATCTTTTAATTGCTGCATGGGAGAAATAAATGGTGTCCGTAGGATAGTACTCCCACTTTTTCTTTTCTATACCCCAAGACCTATACCCCATTCACTTTGCTCTCTTGCATTATTGTTTTAAACATGCGCGTACACTTTTTTCAAATCCTAACAAAGCCCCAGACAGTAACTGTGACTGTGCAGTAGCCGAGCTGTAGAAAGTCTTCTGGGGGGGCATGACCCCGGACTCCCCTTGAGAGTCTGAGGTCCGCGCATCACAAGGTGACTTTTATCCAGGTTGAGCAACAACCCCTCAAAATGTCTTTGCATGTCTCTGCTAGAGGGTGAACAGACTTTTCAAATCAATCCTTTTTAATCTTCTTCACATTTTTCATTTTGTGCCGACTTTTTCAGAAATGGGGATGTACCTGCAAAAAGTATATCATACTTATTTCTGAGCAGGCAGTTGACCAATCGTGTGCTTTTTGTTTTAGGAGTGGAGCCGCCCAAAGATCGGACCATTGTGCGCTTGCAACGGCGTCACATCAACGTTCCCCTTTACAGCATCCTGTCCATCATTACCATCCTGGGCATGGTCATGGCAGGCGCCTTCCTATTTTTCAACATCAAGAACCGCAACCACAGGTGAGTGCATTATTGTGGTATTCAAACTGAAGAGCAATGCTGACAGCAACTTTTGACCTTTTCTCCCTCCCAGCAAATGTTCTATCTGTAGATTTATTGTAGTAATGCCTTCTTAAGCATCACCGGTCAATGGAATTTGGAATATTCTTTAAAAAGTGATGGATCTGATTTAAATGGAACTGCATTTTTAAAGCATTTTCTTTGGCATAACAAGATATTAGTCAGGCATAAGAGTCAGGGTGGTCACAAGCTCGTTTCTGTCCGGTCATCCTTGACTTTAGCGTCCTCCACCGAAGGGGCGACCTTTCATAACCAAGGCAGCGTTCATTCATTTCTCTAGCACTGTGCTGTCTACACCACTCCTCCTCTGGTTTGCTAAAAAATCTGCTCCCCATCTCCCCAGCCTCGTCTTTTATAAATAACATTGTTTATCGCAATTAGCATTTGGGTTCAATAACTTGAACGTTAACATGATTTAAAAGAATCTCAGGGTCTGCTAGGGGGTTTGTGATCTCAGGGACTGTCTGTGTCATGCTTGCTCAGATTATTCCAGAGCATTAATTGAGCAGAGTCACTGCCAAAATTAAATACATGCCATCCTGTAATAAATGGTTAAAGCTGAGGCAAGAGTCCTGATTGAATTGGGAATTAATTACACCACCTTGGGACATTCAGCCAGAAAAATACACCCACTCCTGTCTAGATTAACCTCATTTGCACTTTTTTTTACTTCTCAAACCAGGAATTTCAACCAACATAGCCGAGTCCACAAGTAAAAATCCTACATCGGGGTTTTTACTGCGTAAAATTTATTCAAATTTTGTGAAATTTATTATCAAATACAGGTTTTGTCTAACATCCAAGTGAAGTTAAAAGAACCCCAAACAATATAAAGAATATGAAATGGCCATAAGCAGACTCCATAAAACTCCATCTTCGATGTAGATTAGCTAATAATTGATCTGAATCGGAGCCACTGCTCACGCTGAATCTGAGAAGCCCCTGAAGAAAGTGGCAGAAGATGCATGAACACACACTGCAAAAAATAACACCCAATGTATGATAGACAGAAATAAGGCACACTTCAGGTGAATAAATACAAATATAAGACCAGCAAAATATGAAACTAAAAGCCACTTATTTGCCAGTTGCCTGTAATCCCTTTATTGAAATTGTTTGTATATTTCCAGTTATTTCATTATTGCTGTTATTTCATTCATTGCATTATTTCTCTTGCAATTACAGTATTTCTCATTCCTCATTTTCTGGTTCTGCATGTCTATATTTTCATTGCACTCCTGCTTAACCCCCCCCATTCTGTGAGTTAATTAGTTCCTCTGATCCCCGTCTTAATTCTCTTCAAAACTGATTTGAGTTTTTCCCTTTGATTTTTGTGCCATTTAACTTCCCCTTTTCCACTTTCAGTTTGCAAGTCTATTTCTTATTCCCTAGTTGCTTGCGAGACTTCATATTTCAGATTGTGATTTTACAGTTCTGATCATTTTTGCTCACTTTTTACAGGTCTACCTAGTCTTTTTGTGTACTGAGATTATTTGGTTACAATTCTGGCTGGTTCCTCAAGTTATGATTCTGTCTTGTCCCTGGTTTGGCATGCTCACATTTGGCTTTTGACACCTCTCTTGTATTTTGACTTTGATTTGGATTTCCCATCTGTGCTGCAGTTGCCCGATTGTCGTAGAACCAGACTATACAACCAGTCCTTCAAGCTTAATAACATCTGTGAAATTGATTTTCTTCTGCACTTGAGTCCTGAGTTCCACACTTGTTATTGTTCCCTGTCAAGGAAATATATCCCTTTGCGCAGTTACCCAATAGTTATTATACAATAGTACTCCAAATTACAAGCAGGGCAAAGACCACAAAATTTGTAAAAAACCAACACAGTAAAAGCAAGTACAGCTAAATCAACCTATTGACAGGCCGTTAAATCAGGACAGAATAAAAACTGGGGAGGCAGCAATCCAATCAAACACGGCAATAAAATATAAATAAATACCTACGTAATCAATACCAAAAATTTTGAGGGAATGATTTCTTAATTTTCTCACAAGGCAAAGAAGCAGTGGCAATCTTTGCTCTTGGCTGTTCACTACACTCCTCTCTTCTGGGTAGATGTGGAATGGCGCCCAGAACCATGAGGGTATTCACTCGGGGTATTTCAGCAAACTGTTTCTAATGCCCGGATGCAGTGCATGACACAGGAATGTCACTCTCGTAACGGGTTGACTTAACTGCTTGTTACAGCAGGGAAAAAATACCCTTATCTCTGAGCTTGCTGATGAAATATAGCTGGCAATTTCTGCTGGCTTCCCAGAATACAGGAGATATTTTGAGTATCTCAATGGACCAAAGTAAATGGGTCACTAGCATCCCATTGATCTATCTATCATAAATTCAAACGTGAGTTTTTGCATCCGGTCCAGCTCCAGTTTGATATCAGACAGATCGACTCCTCCCCCACCCCCATCTGTCTCTATTTCTCCAGGTTAATAAAGATGTCAAGTCCATATATGAATAACCTAATTATCCTTGGAGGAATGCTGTCCTATGCCTCAATCTTCCTCTTTGGGCTTGATGGGTCCTTTGTGTCGGAGAAAGAGTTTGAAACCCTTTGCACGGTGAGTACCCTCAGGTTTAGATGCACTAGTACATATTTGTCACATATTTAACTCCACCACTGGGAAAAAAAGATGGCAAGTTCTACAGACCAAAGATGGCAAGGGCAACCCAAGCCATTATCAGTACCAGGTCCAAATTTAATTGTTGTTAATAATTGCTATCTTTTATCCCATATTTGACAAATACTGAAAATGTTTGAAGAAAACTACAAACTAGAGGAAAAATCTTTTGAGAAAAATCTAGTGGATGCATAGGCCAATGAACCAAAACATTAAAATCCCTCACAGATGAAGTGAGTAACGTTGACTATATTGTAACGGCAGCACATGTCTGGAGACAATATTGTAAGTTAACAATCAATTCTTGTTGGTTATAAGTGGTCCAAGGGGGAACAAGCCATGAACCAGAGATAGGTTGTTGGGTGCCCAAGGCTCATCGCTACACAAGTGCACCCATCAAATCAAATCAAATCAACTTATTTATAAGCACATTTAAAAACAACAGAGGTTGGCTAAAGTGCTGAACAGCTAAAAACCTAAGTCCATCCCTCCTGATCGAAAGAAGGGCTACTGTGGCACAGGTCCTGAGAATTTCAATGATACTTACGTGATAGATGTGTCTCAAAACAGTGCATTGCATTCTGCTACATATTCCCCTTTGTATCGGCTGACATGTTAAAATGCCTATTCTAACCACGGTCCACTGCTGAATGCACCTAAAATATGCATGTGAGCATGAGACCTGGATATTGGAACGAATGAAGCAGGTTACCTGGCCCAGGGAAACCAATTTTCTCTTTGATCACGTGCATCGGCATGGTACCCACGCCCCCTAGAGGTAACGCCAGTGTTACGGGATTTTCAATGGCATGCGATAAACCTCTGACCCTTAAATGCATCATTGCTGTCAAGCTGTTCCTGTTTAAGATTGATTAATAACCACACTGTTTATTTGCTGATTAATCAAGAACGATATGTGTGCACGACTACGAAAAGGGGTCACTTGGGATTTTTTTCCATTCTGAGGTCAACAGGGTCAAAGTTCAGGCTGTTCTACTTAACTGAAAATGCATGTGCAAAGCAAGAATTTCAAACTACTGTACTGTCAATTTACAACACTTTGCTGTGGAAAACTTGGATCACTCTTTGATTCTGTTGGAAAATCTAAATTTTCATAAAGTGACCCCGTTTCCTGGTCCTGCACACATATAAGCCTGTAATTATTAAGACATTATAAAGAAAAGGCACAGATAATAGATGGGCTACAATGACTGTGTACTTAATAGTGATATTGTGGAGATCGAAAAAGAATAATGACAATAATTAAATCAACACTTTCTCTGAATTCTGTCTCCCAATTCTGTAATTTTTTTCAGCGGTGCAACCTGATTTATTTTAAGATTGCACTTCATCAAAATGTTTTCAGCATTCAAAAGAATAGGCTATGTTTGTGGGGAAGACCAGTTGCACACTCCTTGCATTGATGCTTTAATTAATTCATTAAATTACTAGTGCTTCCTGTATTGAAGCGTTGGTATTTGAATAATTTAGTAAATTTAGTGATAAGTGCATCGCAAAAGATTCACGCATGGCATGCAGTTAAAATCAAGCATGCCATGTGTCGAACTTTCATGGTCGCTAAATCATTGATGACGTCTATTGTCTGGCTTCTAGGAAAGTTGTTAGAAGGCTATAATGTGAAATTATTAGAAAAGTAATTATCTGTTTAATTCATGAGATATTAAGTCTAAACCTTGTCTGACTACCATCTTCAGTAGCATTTGCACTACATAACATTCTACTTTAAGGTGGAATTTTGAAAAATTTCAGTTATTGCCGTCCAGTCAATATTGTAACTTTCCTCTTTGACGCAAAGCTGTATATCTTCATCATTGATAGTTATGCAGCATATTGGCAGCCTATTTGCTCAGCACGATAATTCAATTAATTGTCTTATTCTTAAACAGAAATAGGATGAGAGTTAACATGCATTGTGGTAATGTCACTGGTTGTAGACATATTTTTATTTTTACTAAATTAACACGCGGTCCTGAGTCGGCAAAACTGCATGTTTTGGATGAAGAGTTGGAATGCAAAACCCACTAAGTCCACTCAACCTCTTGTATTAAATTTAGTTTTATTTCACTCAGCTTAAAACAAAAGAGGATGAGTGGACTTTGTGGGTTTTGCATTCCCACTCTTTAAATGTTTTCTTTGGCGTAGCAAGCCTATCGGAAAACACAGAAAAAAACACATACTGTTTTGTGAACTACAGGAATGCAGTAGCATTGAAAGACATTGACGTTTTATATCACTATTAATGTGGATAGTAAAATGCTTGATTACTGTTGCTATGAGCAATAATGTTATCTGAGGGCAAATAGACAGTAATCATACTGATTGATCCTCACAACTGAACAAATTAACCCTTTGTTGCTAATTAGGAAACGTAAATGAGTACGGGTTTGGAAAGGTAATACGCATTCAGGCAAGGAGAGAGCCGGGTAATAACTCCTCCGATGGCAAGTCCTGAGTGGAAGAGGTTCATTTCCCTCTTATTGTTCCAATTTCCTGTTTTTGTTCTGTGTCTGTGTTTTCATTGCGCTCTCACTTTTAGCTTCCCTGTTCCGCTGGTAATTAGTTAATTTTATTCCCTTGTTTATAACCATGCACCTAGTCACACTTCCTAGTTTTCCACACACCTGATTTGAGTTTTCTTTGTCTGATGAGCTCCACCAAGCTTCATAAAATCAGATAAATTAATCTTCTTTGTGCGATGGAGTCCTAAGTCCCATGCTTGTCAATATCCTCTGAGGGAAACGACAAATAGGTTTGTAAAAGACCATTGAGTAAATCAAGGCCCACAAAATTTAATGTGGGTACAAAGGGAGTGGAGCGATTAGCGGAGATTGTGTTGATCAGTAGACTTATGGATGTCTGAAGGGGTGAGAAATTGCAAAAAGTTTTCCATGAATCAGGCCATTTGTCACAGCTGCCCCAAGACAGCTACTGGCCTCCGACCTTCTCCAGTCCTTGCCAACTCAGCTGGACTGTCCATCTACAGTTCTGAGCCAAAGCCTTCCCTCTTAATTTCTTGTTAATAAATATTCCCTTGTGGAAGTACTGTACCTTGAATCTGCATTTGGTTCCTATTCTGAATCAAAATAGTACAATCCAGTCAAGAAATTAAACCAGTCAATTTGCCTAGCTCAGTTGATGCCCAGAGGTTTTCCATGCTTTGTGTTCTTTATGGGACAATATTTTGGATTGTGTGGAAGAAGGTCCCAACTCATATGAATAAAATGTGGTTATTCTCCATGTATTTCACATGGTGAGTTCCTGTTGCAAGACATTTTGCTTTGGCTAATAGGTGACAGTAGCAGAAATCCAAGCACTCTGTGTAAGTACTGTACCAAGTTTTCAGGTTTTCTGCAGATTTCAGAAAAGGCATTGAGGTTTCTAAGACTATGTCGTCACAAACCACAACCAGGCGTTGCCTTGTAAAGCCTTATGTCAGGGCTACTATCCACAGCCACCAGTCTATACTGAGCAATTGGTTGTCAAGGCTGCCAAAGTTTGACATGTCCAGAAACTTTCCAGATATCTTTCACCTGAGGCACAGGCTTTCCTTGATAAGTTAGTGTCCATTAATAATAAAGATGAGAACGAGGAGTTAGATTTTTTGGACATTAGATTTTGAGGATGAGACGCGTTGATTCATGGGTTCAATTTGGATGTATTTACTTTTAATGTAAAGAAGTATATCAATTGCTGGGTATGCATTTCATGCTAAGGTTAAACTGGAAGAATATAAAAAATAATTTTCTTGTAAAGTAGCAGTCACCACCAGACTACAGAGGATGCCATCCCCCGCTCCCCTTTCCCTATGGAGTATCAGCATTAGTATCTTGGTGACGTTAGAAAGTTAAAAAATGCATGGGTCCTTTGGACTGTTCACCTGATGTAATGTTTTGAAAAAAATTATTCTGAAGAACTGAGATATGTTAAGTCCTTTCCACATAGCGGACTCGGTTGTTTAATCCATACTCCTCTGTACAACATTCTATGTTTCTGCAAATAAATGATATATAAAGGACCTAATTCCGCTGTCTTTATTTAGTCACTGATCTGAAACTAAGTTGTCATTCATGACCATATTTTGTCATTTGTTACCTCTGGTGGGGTATCACGTGTGTCAAAAATATGATCATGACTATACTTTGATGTAAAAAATACAACTTCTCCTGAAAATATGTATCACGTGGAGTTGGGCCCTTGTTGAATCCATCGATCCAAGTCAAATCAGAGTCCAAGACTGGGACCGCGTCCTTGTTAACCCTTGTAGGTCTACTCTCTTTATGAAGTTTGTCAGGAACAAGCTTCCAACCCCAGCCTGGAGCCAGGACTGGGACCAAATTCCTCTCAAGCATCAACACTCCTCTTCAAGGGCAGTCCAGTGCTTGTAAGTGCTTCAGAAAAACTGGCGACATACCAGACACCACTGGCTGGCAACAGCAGTCCAGCATTGCCCACTAGAACTCTACCGAACTGTTCTTCCTCTCCGGGGTTCCGTCCCTGCTTATTTTCTCACAGTTTTCAACCCTTTTCTTACCTCTTCGCTGCCAATGAATTCCATTCGTATTGCAAGTCTCTCTCTGAACTTAATTCCTGGTCTGGACCATAACAGTCCAACTTAGCCACTAATGAAATCAGCAGAGATGTCCAGCCAGGGACTGGGCTGTTGCCCGCTGGGACACTGGTCATCCTGCAGTGACGTCATTCACTGCCTTTGCTGCAGAAATGACAAAGATGTTTGACCGTTCCCGTTCCAGTCATGCCACTGCCTGTCAGCTACTGCAGCTGCATTAACACGACCGGTTAGTGTCGGCCTACTCCATCGACTTCTGCACCTTAGCCGTCTCCAGGCACTGGAAACCTTGGGCCCAAATAAAGTGTACCTGTTCAGGTTAGCGAAGCACATACAGGACAAGCTGAACAACTGCATCCTTCTCCCAGATCTGGACCAAATGATAGATGTGGCACTGAAGATTGACATCTGGCTGCTAGATAGGCAGTCGGATCAGTGGATGTGGTTTCAGGTGCCCTCCTTACTGCACTGGAAGATGTGCGACTTTAAGCTCATACCCATCTGCCTCTTCTGGTATCCGTAGCTTTTGACAGGACTCTGCTTCGTAGGCTGCATACAGAGAAACAGCTGCGCCAGATAAAGTTGCTTCTCTGCCTGTACTGCGGAAGCTCACACTATAGCTAAGTGCCCAGTTTGAGGGACACAAGCAACATCAAAAAGAGAGATGTGGTCCGGAGCTGCTATCTCTTAAGTCCATCCACTCCTTCCTGTTCATCTGACTAAGTAAGGCCACCCAATTACCCTCAGAGCCCTGATTGATTCTGACACTGATGGGAATTTCATTCACTCTGGTCTCGTTCAGTGCCTAAAGATATCAAACAAGGCATTGGCAGTTCCCCTCCAGTACCATGGGTTGATGGGGATTCCCTTCCTGATGTCACTAAAGGTACCCAACCGGTGCCCCTGCTGACCTCTAGAAACCAAGCAGAAGATTTAGCCTTTTACATCATGGAGTCACCACATGCTCAGTTGGAGTTGGGCAGATCCTGGTTAGAGTATCACAATCCTCGAGTTTACTGGCCTACCTGATCCATATTGGAGTGGAGCCCTTCATGTACTTAGTCCTGTCTTTGCCCTGCTGCACCTCCATCCTCACAGCACTGGCAAGAGCCTCTGGCCCCAAAGGATGTTCCTTCCAGCTACTTTGACCTTCACATGGCAATCAACAAAGCAAAAGCGACAGCACTTTTGCCTCCCGTCCCTATGATTGTACCTTAAATTTACTGCTCAGAACTTTGCCCCAAGAAGGTCGGCTTTACTCCCAAATCAGGTGTCCCAATCAATGGGACAGTACATAAGTCAGTCCCTGACATCCGGAATAATTCGGGCTTCTTTGTCTTTGTTGCGCCTCTGCATCGACTACAGGGGATTGAATGCTGTTACAATAAAGAACTGTAATCCTTCTTTTTAATGGATTCGGTCTTTTCCAGCCCCCAAGGCTGCCAGTTCTTCTTCAAGCTGAATGTGCGCAATGCTACCACCTACTGTGCACACAGGAAAGAGATGTGGAAGACAGCGATTCACTCCCCCCTGGGCCACTTTGAGTGCCTGGTTATACTCTTCGGGCTCACTAATACCCAAACTGTGTTCCAGGCCCTCATTAATGATGTCCTCCATGTCATGGTGCCCCACTTCATCTATGTCTACCTTAACAACATACTGGTCTTCATATCTTGGAAGATCATGTCCGCCACATCCGTTTGCTGATCCGAAGGCTCCTGGTGAATCAATAGTTCTTGAAACCAGAGAACTGTGAGTTTTACTGTACTACAGTCTCCTTCCTGGTGTATGTAATGACACAAAGTGCCCTGATAATGGAGCCCCTTAAGGTGCTGGCAGTTCTGGATCGGGTGGAGCAGAAAGATAGTATGGAGCTGCAAAGATTCCTGGGCTTCACTTATTTCTATTACCGCTTCTTCCAAGGGTACCCCAGTGTTGCTGCAGCTTGAAATAAGGGGAAGTTCCCTTTGCCTGGACTCCCGAGACAGCCTCCTCCTTTAAACAACTAAAGAGCCTGTTTACTACCACTCCCATCCTGAACCTCCCAGAGCCTGTTGTAGAAGTTGAGGTGTCAGACGTGAAAACTGGTGCTTTACTCTCACAGTGAGCAGACAATGGTAAATTGCATCCTTGTGTATTTTTTTTCCTCATCATTTGTCTCCTGCAGAGAGGAACTATACCATTGATGATTGGAAGTTGTTGGCAATGAAGCTGGTCTTTGTGGCTGTAGAGGTCCCAGCTTCCTGTCCTCATCTGGATGGACCACCACAACCTTGAGATCCCTCAGCTTGGCTAAGATGCCAAATCCCAGGCTAGAGTGTCTATCCCTCTTCTCAAGATTTAATTTCACCGTATCATACTGTCCCAGTAGGAAAAATGCAACGCCTTACTCCTTGTCACAAGTGCATGCTTCCAAGGCCAAAGAAGCTCTTGATACCACTCTCCTGGGTAACAATCTCCTGGCTGTCACTGAGATTCAGGTTGCGAGTGTGGTCGAAGACGCATTGCAGTCCTGTCCCTCATCGCAGGACACTCCCTCCAACTTGCTCTTCATCCCTGAGAGACTGAGAGATCATGTCCTGTAATGGGCACATGCTTCTCAGTTGGCATGTCACCCAAGCCTATTATACACTCTCGCCAGGGTGCATTGGCGCTTTGGTGGCCTACCCTTGCCGGTGATACTCAGTCCTTTGTCGTAGCCTGTGATGTATGTGCCTACTCTAAGTCAAGCACTGAGCATCCCATCCATCTGCTGAAGCCCTTAGAAGTTCTCCATCGACCGTGGGTGTGCATAGCAATGGACTTTGTAACGGGCTTCCCACTCTCAGATGGGAATACGTTCATCCTTACCATCATTGAGAGGTTCTCTAAGTCTGCCCATTTTGTGCCATTGCCAAAGCTGCCCACTGCTTAGGGGACTACTAACCAGCTTCTGCAACATTTAGTCCACTTTCATGGTGTGCCTCTGAAGGTGGTGTCAGACCACAGTCCACAAATCTCAAGCCAGTCCTGGATGGCCCTCTGCACCTTGGTGGGTGCAACACCGCTGCTATCCTTGAGATTTCACCCTGAATCCAACGGCTAGGTGGACAGGCTAATCTAAGAGCCGGATGAAACTCTTCACTGTTTGTGTTAAGGTAATCCTATTAAATGGTTCCGTCTTCCATCTCACTTGAGTGGAGTTGGCTCATAAGTCATTAGAAATGGATGGATGGGGCATATCTCCCTTTCATTGTTGTTAGGGTTATCAAGCACGTCTGTTCTAGTCTGACCCACCATTTCCAGAAACCTGTCTTCATCTGCTGTCAGGCTCCTTCTGCCCCATTCCAAAAGTAATATTCACCTTGTGTCGCATGTCTCCAGAATTGAACCTGTGTTTGTGTCTCCCTACAGCCCTCCCTTCCTCCCCCCAACTCCGCCCAGGCTCATCGGTAGTGACCCTGCAAACACCGTGAGTCGGATCCTGGACGTCCGGCGTATGGGACGCGGCTGGCAGTTCCTTGTGGACTGCGTGGGGTACGGGCCTGAGGAGTGCTCCTGAGCCCTGGGGCAGAACATCTTGGACCCCTCTCCGATTCGCGATTTCCTGCGCCGGCATCCAGGGTCCACCACTGGGTTACCAAGTGGCACCCATCAGGGGCGGGGTGGGGGGTACCGTCCCAACCCTCTTGTGATCTCTGGTGTGTCTCTTTGCAATTCAGCAGCATGCTTGTGTGTTAAGCATATGTGTGTCCTGATTGGTGTACGTCTTGTGCGTGTCTCCCGTTTTGGCTAAATCTAATTACTTGCTTGTTTCCTCATGAGCGGGTATTTAAGGAGTTTAGCAGGAACGCGGTCCCAATCCTGATGACCGCAGAAGGCTTGGGAGGATATTCCTAATAAACCGGGCAGAGGAATATACTGAGGTTTGATTGATACAATTGTGGCCCTAATCCTGGAGTCTGAGAGTAAGGCCTGGGAGCTTGTTCCTCTGAGAACTTCCGTATTTTACTGTCATTAAAGGTTACAAATAATTTCCAAAGATGAAAAGCTTTACTGGCTTTACCAGTAAATACTGATTGAGCTAATCAGCATTATTACGAGCTTATACTGATTGATTGCTAGAGGGCATATAGCAAGTCACAATCCAGCAACTTGCACACTCAAAGTAAGGGGTACAGGGGACTTCCAGCAATGTCCTGGTCAAGGCTGATATGTGAACACCTAGTTCCACCAGACCCATTTTAAATTTATCATATAAAGGAGATAAAGTCATCAAATTAATGCTAGATTGACAAACCTTCTGTTGCAATGAGTGCTTATTGGAAAGAAAGAAAAAAAACGAGGAGGGCACTAAAGCACAACAAAGAGAAAACCGGATTGCAGCTGCTAATGCTAGCAGCAATGCCTTGTGTGGCCCACAGGGAAATAAATGGTGAATTGGAGACCCAATCAGAGTTGAGGAAACTCTGACAGGAGAATATCGACTCTTTCTGAGACAAGAAATTATCACTTAACAGGCTGGAATCATTCATGAAGCAGCAATTGGAGAAATGGGATGAGAGAATATCCACAGCAGAGAATGGCTTGAGTGCCATAGCAGACAGAACCCAATGCTAGGAAAAGGTTGTGGGATATTTATTGAGGAGAGAGGCATGGTTAACGGCTAGATGCGATGACATGGAGAACAGACTTTGGCGTAACGACATCAGGCTGTCTGGGATACGTGAAAGCACTGAGAACAACAACATGCGATTGTTCAGAACTACCGTTTTACACACAACAGTAAAGCTGCATAGTGGAGTCGAGATTAGGCTGGAGAGAGCCCACAAAGCCCTCATACTGAAACTGAAGGAGACAACAGCACCACTAATGTCCATAATTTCTAAGTTTTCTTGATGTCACCACCAACCAAATAGTGCTGCAGCTGGCATGGAAACAATGAAATTTCCAATTCCAGGGCTAGAGGGTGTATTTTGCTGAAGATTACTCACCCGACTTGCGAAGAAAAAGAAAGAGAGTCCAGGAGGTGATTAAAAAACTGAAGAAGAAGAATATCAATGCTCAATCATCTCTCTAGCTTAAAGGGGAACTCCGGTCAATTTCAACACGTATCTTTGTTGTTTGTGGTGAATGAGTACTGTCAATAGCGAGACAAACGAAGAAATTTGGTTTTGCCTACACCGAGTTATGCTCCTGCTAAAGTTCGTACCTAAGCGGCTCCAATAGGGCAGGCTTTTAACGTGCTTTTAGCGTCTTAACACGATCGTGATGTCATTTCAAGTCCATAGCCATGTTCACCTAACCCTTCCAAGTGACCGCAATGAATTTCACTACAGTAGCTGAACTAGAAATGTATAAAAATTGTGCTAATTTACTCTGTGCAAGTACCTCTGTTTACTTCCTGTTTTCCGATGAAGTCCCCACTAGTCGATTGTCGAACTCGAAAAACATCACCAAAAAACATGCTTACGAACCGCTGTGGTTATGTCCATTGCGATGACTGTGTAGCAACATAGCTACACTGCAGCCTAACATCACAACTACATTTTAATACTCGCGCGCAGTCTCATTGGGAATTAGCACTACAGGTGAGTGTCGGCAACATCCGCGGAGATCTCAGACGAAGACGGAGCGTTGGAATGACAACGACATTTGTTCAGTATCTTGAAAATATTTGCTCTGATGGATAGTTCATCCGAATCCGATGTGGAACACAAGGAGTTTTTTGAGTTTGATGGCCGGAGTTACCTCTTCGAACCTGAATATACGGACGAAGAGTTATTGGCACAAGATGTCGAAAGAGCGGCAAAAGCAGAGGAGCAGGCTGAGGCTGCTTCATGGCCACGAAGTGCAGAGATGTGGTGGTGCTCCTGTGGGTACTGCATCGCAATGACCACAGAGGAAGAAAGTCAGCTGTCAGATCTCCGCGGATGTTGCCGACACTCATCTGTAGTGCTAATTTAGTGCTAAATAGTGCTTACCTGACACTCACGTCCTTTTGCCAACTGTCTGTGTAGGCAAAATGTTCCTCCCACGCCAAAGGACAGGAGAAATGTGAAATAGCTAGCTAGTCTGATAGCATTATGGCTAGCTATGCAGTATTACTCTCGCTTAATCTTCCTCTCTGCTTACTTTATTTCTCCGATCTTGTGCTTGTTTTTTGATGACCGCGATTTCCAGGAAGTCCATTTCATTGGTAAACATATTTCCCATGATTCTCCACAACAAGAAAGCAAGGCGAAAAATACTGTAAGATCATGCCTTCAGCCGTCCAGCTCACTGGTCTACTAAGACCCGGACTGCACTTCTCGCATTATTCAATTATCACCTGCGCCTGTTTCTCATTTCCACTGTGCAATAGCCGTGCACTATCTAAGACCGAGCTCTGCACTTTGTCATTGCGAAGTCTCATCTCTGTATACCTGAGTTGTATATTTCTAGTCGGGTATAGAACTAAAACTCTTGTAATAAAAGTAATTCTATAGAGCTGAATATCGCGCATATTTTTCTGCTTTCTGCTTTTTAACTTGATCAGTTTTCTTATTAATCCCAGCAGTCATATCACTACAGTCATCAGTTGTGAACGGATCACCATCACACGCAGACTCAGTTGCAATTGTACCATCAGTAATTCAACCACTGGTCACTAAGAAAATTAATAACAGCTAGCAATGTTTGAATTTTGTGTACTTTCCAAAACCTTCACTAACGACTACAAATCATCTCAGCGCTCAATGGAAACTCACTCAGCTCCATTAGAGTGAACACTGAAACCAAGCAAGCGTTAGGCTACGTTAGGTAGCCAGATCGCGATCCTGTCCATTGAGCACCTTTATATTTGGTGTTGTTTTCATGAAGTTATGTTCATAATGTGACCGTAGCCGAGATATGCCCTTCAAAGTCACAAACCGAACATTGGACTGGATCATGTTGAATTTACTATTCTGAGTTTCTTTCATTTTCGCTGCTAATCCAGAGTTGGTCAGAATATTTTTGCAACGTCTTAAAGTCAGGCAGGACATATTCTGACTATTCCGACCCCAATCTACGCCTATGTACCTGCTGTCGGGATTGTATTGCTTAAATATTGATACACTGATACACTGAAACTCATTTGTTAAAGGAACATTTTACTCACGTATGATAGGGAAAAGGCACAATTTTTTGCTTGTTTATTATAATATCTACCAATCCTGAAATTTTTGTTGATTTCCGAGGTTGTTTACCATTTCAAATCAATTTTTATTGGCCAGCGATCTGTATTTTTGATGAGTGCCACCATTATCACTAAGTCATATGGTCCCCGCAAAGGGAAGTGACGCTATCTGTTACACTGTCATGTTAGCTTCAAAACACTGTTGCTATTGCACTTGCTGTACAAGAAATGTCATATTTACCCCGCTGGATTAGGTTTTTTTTTTTAGTTTCTATTTTGGATCCAGCTGCATGCATAGAATGCGGTAGTACAATCTGGTTCATTCAACAACCCGAGAGCCAGAAATTGTCCACCAGGTAACCTAAAGTGCTTCATCAGCGGACAGTTTTCAGCAAATAAACTGAGAATTCTCGGACCAGGCAACGTTGATAAAAGTTTAACATTGCTTTTGAGCAAATACTAACCAAATTGTAGTAATACAACGCTGATTGAAAATCAGAAAAGGATCCCTTGGAGAACCTTTCCCAAAATCAGCCAAGGGTGCATTTCCCAAAAGCATATTTGCTAAGTACATTTGCAACCTACATAGTTTGTCCTTACATAAATAAAATGATTCCAGCTATGTAAGTTAGCATCTGTGCTTCCAGGAAACGCGCCCAGCCTGCTGCAAACCTGAGCTTGCAAGTCATTCCCTCCCGGCCGGCAACATTTTGCCAGTCACTGGCTTTGTCTCAACACCTTCAAAGAGATTATGTGAAAATGGTTATTCTTGGGGTTTTTTTGCATCTGAGACACACCAATACTTCGCCACACAATAGGGTTCAGTACGTGGTACATCGACACGTTAATGACAAGGAGAAAACAGTGTAATTCTCTCGCCATTTGCCGTGAAGCGCACAAATTGGGCAAACATGGGAAATAATATACAATACGAAGTGAAGCACTCATGCTACTGTAAGTTTGGGAATCAGTCTGATGAGAAAAGTATTCCTTTAAAATATGAATATAATGAATCATCCCATAAAGTGGAAAAGTTATGAATTGGTTTAATAGATTGAGCAGTTCAATAGCATTACTTCAGGGGACTCTTTTAGATGAAAAGGAGTACAAGAAGTTGTGAAGGGAGGGAGCAGGGCAGGTTTTCAGTGCTTCATGTGAAAGCGGAAGGAAAAGAGGAGTGGCAATTTATTTGCCATATATAAATGTTTTGTATCGGAAAAAAATCACAAACAAAAAAGGGACGCCATAGAATGGCAGGTATATTTGGAAATATAAATGTAACTACAGCTTTATTTTAAGTTTTTATCCACCAAACACAGAAGATTCAGGCTTTGTCATATCTTTATTGTCATATTGAACCTACAAGTATTTCAGATCATAGACCAGTGGTAATATCAATAAATTTGGATACCCAAATTAATTTTAGAACCTGGAGGCTGAAAGTTTCACTATATAATGATCCTAAAGTGGTATTTAACTTAAGAAAGGAAATACAGTGGGCAGTAAAATCACTGGCACCCTCACTGGCAATGCACACAATTCTTTAAAAAAATTCCAAAAAATATAGTTATACAGAAACTCTCAGTAAAGACGTGAGAAATATTGTACAATATTAATGTTCCAATGGAACCAATCAAAATCATTTACTGATTTGATTAAAAATCAATGTCATCCAAATCAAGGCTTCACAATTAATGGCACCCTTACAGATTATTGTAGATAACATCTTCCTAAATCAAATCAGATTCTAAATTCCACTTTATTTGGTTTTAAGTACTAACAAACTTTATCACAAAACTGCAGTACTTTTCTCATAGCCCAGCTCATGACATATTTTTGATGTTAGCCAAGGGTAATATCACTTTTGTGAAAATTACATTGTCTGAGAGCGTAGGGAAAAAATTGCATGCCATTACGTCACGCTGTTTGTACTTGGCTGAATACCAAGTGTATCATTGGTAAAAGTGGTATGGCTCAGCGCTGTAACAAGCCAGTTTAGTGCTGCTCACATAACTGAGTTCACCCTACTTTGCTTGGTATCATGCACGCAGTACTTTTTGAAAACAATTACGTAACATTAGTATGTTATCGAGCTGTTAACTAGCTACTCAGTTGACTGAATTTACAAACCGTTGTTCATCCAGCCGTTGCTCTGAGACTGACTAATACCCCCATTCCACACAACCGTTCTCGCTACCGTTCCCATACCGATCAAGGAATGGTACCGGAATGGGAGAGGTCAGGAGGGAACCTTAATGGGGCCTTATTGGAATGGCACTGGATGTGAACAGAACTCCTTCGAAAGGTAGGAACGGTTGGGACGGCAACTGAATACATGTTTGATATGTGTCTCGCTTTTATAACCTCTGTAGATCGTTTTTGGCAATGGTAACATAACGCTACTGGATCGGTAATGGATTGCTAACAGCATGCTTCGGTTGCTGTGAAATTGGTAATGAACGATAGAGGACAGAACCCTCAGTGAGATCTGAGAGGAACGTTGCTGGACCACTAGTGAACGGCACTAAAATGGTAAAGATCGTTATGGACACGCTGTACGGACCTTACATGGTCGGTACATGAACTGTATTAGAACCCTACAGCATCGTTATGGTGGTTAACAGATCACTACTGGAACGCAAGAATGCCAAAAACGACCGTTCTCCTAGCGTCTAATCAGTAGAGGCAGCCGTCCTCACGGTAGCTAGAGCGGATGTGTGGAATGGAGGTATAAGCACAGTGATGTAGTTCTTGCAGTCCTAATGTACAATGGGCGCTTATGGGAATTACATTTGCTTAAAATTATGCAATTTACTTATGTGATAAACAGAATCTTGTAGTCTTGGTCATGTCATGGGAAAATTATGAAACTTTTTGAGTAAATTTTGGGTTTTGCAACAAATGCAAAATTGACTCAACTCGTTAAATAACTTTCATATGACATGCCCACTCATGTAAGATCCTTTATATATTGAGCCATTACATCACTTCCTGTTTCACTAGGGTATGAAAATCAAGTAACACACATGCAGTGTCTCTTTGTCATCCACCGCCATGAAGAAAACAAGACAACTGTCACTTCAGAAGAGGCAGATGGTTACAGACCTTCATAAATCTGGTATTGGATACAGGAAGATTCATAACGATTGAATATGCCACTAAGCACTGTCAGAACAATTATTAAAAATTTCCAGAGATATGGAACTGTTGAAAACCTCAAGGGTAGAGGACATAACTACATTTTACCCTCCAGGATACTGAGAAGGATGGCAAGAGAAGCAACAAAATCTCTGAGAATCACTGTGAAGAAATTGCAGGTCTTAGTGGCATCTTGGTGCTTTTTGAAACCAGGTGACCCCATCAGGCACCACCTTCACACCCACAGGCTCCTTGGAGGAATTGCCAGAACTGACCAGAAGGCACAGAAGCAAACGCTTGAGAGTTTGCCAAACGTCATTTTAAGTATGACTGGGAAAAGGAGCTTTGGTCAGATGAGAAAATTGCATGTTTCGGTCAGATATACCATCAGCATGTTTGGCGTCAAAACAGAGATGCACACCAGGAAAAGCACCTCATACCCCCAGTGAAATATGATGGTGGGTCAGCCGTGTTTCGGGGCTGTTTTAATTCAGGAGGTCCCGGGCACTAGATAAGATTAACGGCATAATGAACACCACCAAGTACCTGGATATTTTGGCTGACAGCCTGGTTGCCTCTGCCCGAAGGCAACAATTGAGTTGCTCTCCAATAGACCTTGGTTCCAAAGATTAAGCTATTTTACAATGAAGATAAAGCCTGTATCTGTCGCGACTGTCTGCGACTCACAGACACAGAAGCTGTAAGTTGCTTTTACTGCATAAGACAACCTGACGTGATACCCTGTTGATTGTGGCTGTAGCACAGCGGCTAACGTAGCCAAGTTACTGTTGCTTATGTTTGTGTCGTAATTATGCAAGAGTGATATCAGGGGAAATTCTACAGAAGGTGCGTGAACAACCTAATTTTAAAATTGAATATTGAACTTTTAATACTTGTTTGTAATTTGGATGCTTGGCACAACTGCTCACAGTAACAGAACTTGCTGTCTGTAAAACCTGTATTGCAAGGGTTTGTCTCTGTGGTTATAACTGCTCGGTTACCAGCCTACTGCATGTTAGTTTGCGTGTCGTGCTAATCAAAAATGCTCCCGGTTAACGTAATGTTATATGCAGTAATTCTGATCTGTATGCTTGTGTTACTTTGTGGCTAATTGTTGTGGCAAATAAAAAGCTGAAAAAGGCGAAGATTAAATAGGTACATTCAAAGTCATGACCGCTTCTCAGCTACTGCATGTTAGTTTGCATGCTTTGCCAATGAAAAATGCTCCTGGCTAACTTATATGCAGCAATTATGATCGGTATGCTTGTGTTACTTCAGTAAGCATCAATGTGGCAGTTTCATCATAACTTTGCCTGATTGTAGCCACTACAGTTGAAGCTAACCGGAAAGGTGCTGTATGTGTCTGCCGAGTTGCGCTGCAGTTAGACCAGACGTAGATTTTGCAGAGCTTGGGCTGCGTTATTTGGTGCTTATGAAACGATCGCTTCACTTATCCATGACCAAGGTAAGACTGATGCATCTCCAATGGCTGGGTAAGCTCTCTGATACTACCGGTGAAAGCAGTAAGGAAGCGCACAGGTTAACGCGTTGGGTATAACAAATGCTGCATCGCCATCGATTGAATATTAAATTTTTTCCTGTAAAAGTGATGGATTCGCTAGCTCCAAATAAGCAACAGTTCACGTAGACGGAACCTACAGTCTGTGAAACCTGTTTTATGTTCATGACATAACCGGAGCTCTGTCTAGCTCTCACACGCTATCCATAATGCACCCATTTTCTGCGAGGAAAAAGCTGGTCATTCCAAAGCAATGAGTAAACCATTAAACCACAGCTATGCACATAAACCAGCAGGTCCTAATTCGCACTGAAGCAGTCCATAAGCTGTTGGTCCACTTTTAGCTGCCCCTCACAGTCCATGTTTCCCTCTAAACTCAGACCCACCGGATTTCTATGGTCTCTGGTCTATACTTTGGCATGTCGTCCCATTCTACAAATGTGTCTATATGGGGTGCATTCTAGCTTCCCCTGCATCCTAGCTAGGAGTAGTAAAACTGCTGTACTCACCAACTGTTGCCGTAGCAAACTAGCTGATTGCAAATTTGTGCTTGAGCTGCCAGACTTTAGCACTGCGTCCTCCACTTTCGCCGTTGCGTTTATTAGCACAAGTTAATTTCATTAGGTCTATACACACGTACTGCCTTTTATAGCAGAATTTCCCTGCTGATTCCTTAGCTCAGATGGCAGACTAGATCACACGACAGGGGAGACAAGTGCAATGGAGCTGAAGAATGGACTGAACTAAAACTCGAGAATAACAATAACCAAAAAGAATAAATAAAAGACAAAATCTTGAACACCGAACTTGAACATAAACATGACAAAAACTATAACCATGACAATTTGAGCAAACTCCGGAATGAGTTGCTTAGCATTTCAACTGTGGAACTGATTGGCCTGCAGTTTTCCCTGCCTTTTCACTATATTCCTAGAAGTTGCCTCTACTTCTGAGCAGTTGACTTTCAGCTTGGTTTGATGAGAGGAGGTCAAAGTCTGTCTGGAGTTTTCAATGTTTTTCATATAAATCTGTTGTGGATGACATTGCTTACCGTTTGTCTAAGTTTAGAATCAGATTAGCGATGTCTGTTTGTTTCTTTTTGGCATAGTTCTTTTAATATACCTCAAAAGATATAATATCACCTCTTAAGTATGCTTTCATTTCCCTCTGGATACTTTTACTGGAGACCTTTGTAATTATGTTACAGCTTGAAAAGGTGTTAAGCTGATCACAAATGTGAGCGATTAAGTTTTTATCTGCATGTAGCAATGTGTCAATTCTCCAGTGCGTTCTCATCGCCTCTGAATTTGGAAAAGGCTGTCAAAGAATCAGTGGTGCATGACCTGAAATAATGATGATTTGATAAGAGCAGAATTTAACAGATGGAACTAATGTGTTCTCCATGGAAAAATAAACTATTCTAATATCACCGTGGAGGACATTGGGGGGAAAAAGAATAATCTCTCGACGAAGGGTATTAACACTTTTGTAAATCAGAAATGGCATTATCTGCGAGAAACAGTTTAGTATATTGTATTTTGTATGAGGCAGACTGACTGAGAGCAGTAGTTTTGGAAGGAGGGAAGAAAAGTCCAAGGCATCAAGGACCTTTTCAATTGACCTATGGCTAAGCCTCGCTCTCAAATGCGATGAGCCAATCACAGTGCGTATTCTCTCCCCATATACTCGAACATTCTGAGGTTGACCTTCCATTGAAATGCATTACAGAAACTCCGAATCGTTCACTTTCATAGGGTTTTAATAAATGGTCAAACGCTGTGCTTTGGGTAAATTTTACATTCAAAGTCAATGCTAAAATGCGAATACGCGCTTTTGCATTGACTTTGAATGTAATCTGTCGTGTGAAAAATTTGTTTTGCGTCCGGTGTGAAAGCAGCCTAAAGCTTTGTGGAAGACCCCACTATCAACTTAACGTAGCTAACAAAGGTCAAGAAGAATGTCTACATTTGTTCAAAGCTAAGTCAACATTGTGTTTAAGGCAGTGGTTCTCAAATTCGGTCCTGGCGCCCCCCTGTGTATGCTGGTTTTTGTTCCAGCCACAACTGCAATTATAGGATTTTAAAAAGCTGTTACTTTGTCTTAATTAGCAGCATTCCATGTTTAGAGTAGTTATTTACTAACTTAAGTCACATTTGGATGAACATATGCATTCTGCTATGAAGATTAAAAACCCTTGAACACATTGTGCTAAATTTTCAAAATTGCTAGGATTTTCAGGTGAAAACATTTTTAAACAAATCAAATTAGACTCTGAGAAAATCAATAAGCTCCAAATTAGGTTTCTGAATACAGGTAAATTGAGTTTTTCCCAAATAACCTGCCTGAACCAAATAAATTTTGCCACCATGTGTCAAGAGTTGAGTTTTACCAACGAGGAACCTCTTGATTATTTATGTTGATTAAATGTTTGGTTAAATTTTTTCGCTCTGCCGATATTCACAATATATCTCAATGTGGATGTTTGACTAAATGCACCTAATTGAAACAAATCAACAGCTTGTTAAAATCCTAAGAGTGCAATTGTGGTTGGAACAAAAACCAGCATACACAGAGGGGCGCCAGTACCGAATTTGAGAACCACTGGTTTAAGGTGACATATTGTCACTTCGCTGGAGATTAATGTAAAGTTATATTTTACATTGCTAAGTTAGCTAACATTAGCTAAAGTTAGTAAACTCTATGGCTAACTTCAGTGCTGACAGACTTTGGCTTAACGTGAGCTCCTGGCTGCGTTGTTAACCATGTCACCTTGTTAACTTTGAAGGAGTTCAGTCACGTCATGTTAGATTTCTTAAATTCGGTGGCTAGCAATAATAATACACTAGTTAAATTTATTACCCTGCAGTGCACGAACAATTCTGATCCTCTATCTTGTTGTGTGAGTGGGTGACGGAAACAAGATGCAGTTGATCACGTTTGCACTGAGACCTGAAAATTTCAGCATCTAATTTAAACTTTTCGTTGACTTTCTCCACTCTAAATTCATTAATGTATCCCTCCAGTGCACAGTGTAACCCTATTTGCTGACTTCATGATGATATTTGAGCCTTCTATCGCCAAAAATCAGGGATAGCATCCTAAAAAAATATCACCAACTGTGATACCAGCCATTAGTGCCAGTTCTAAAATGTTGACTGTTAGTCCGAGTCAGTGGAAGGGGCGGGGCTTAGCCATAAGTCAATTGAAGTCTCCCCATGACTTTATGGGTGAGAGTTCAATTCAGGCAGTCGGGAGGAAAATCTATTTTAAAATTGCTCATTGGGAGAATTTAGGGCATATACATTAGCTGGAGTCACAGATTAAAGTACTTGAAACCACAATAAAGTGGCCATTTTCATTCAATATCAGGCTGGAGGACTTGAAGTGTATATTTTCATCAATGAGAATATGTGTCATTTTGGCCTATACCTTAAAGTAGGAATGGAAGAATTTCCCCACCCATCCTCGATCCAGATACCAGTGGTCAGTATCACACAACTTGCTCTCCTGATGAAAAGCTATATCAGCTTTCGGCTGCCTAAGTAAGGAGTGAAAACATCTTTCCATTTTTTACTAGATGATTTGCCCCTTTGACATCACCGCTAATACGTTTCATTTCAACAGTCATATGGATCTGCTTTGGACTTACGCACTCTGAAGGGATTAAAACTGTGTCGCTGACTAACATTGGACTGAGGAAGTTAAATAAGTCACACTGTAAACCCAGATAGTGTGGCAAAATGTTTTGTGGAGATCTATTACCATAAAAAATATGTAAGCTAATTTAATTGCATTGTGGATGGTACTTAAAGAACATGTGGTAAAAGTTATTCTTACAACGTTTTTGTGTGCTGTGAACACAATATCACTGAGTTGGCTTACACTGTTTTTTTTTTGTTTTTTTTTGAGGTCATCAGTTTCCACCAAACAAACTATTTGGGTTTACTGTGCAGAGTAAGGAAGGGAATTTTAAAAAAGTTACTTAAATGCACACTAAAGAGATCAAGAAATGGAGAATAAGAAACAAACCTTTGGTCGGCTGAATTCCCCCACTCCTTCTGCTTATAAGCCCCACCGGGCCCTCCCTAACCCTGAAACGAAAAATTGCTGAAGAAAACAGGAAACATTCCAAGTATTCCCTTCACACCCTATTTTCACTGCATGCCACCACACTATGAAAGTAAACTCTGCATAAAAAAAGAGTTATATTCATCATAGCATCCAGCCCTACTTCAACTGAACAATGACATTTTCTTGAAAGCAGGTCTCTGAGATGGAGCAATGCGTGGACCCAAATGCAGGAGAGGATGAGCAAAGATGTAGTTCACTTTTAAAAGTGAACAAGGCTAAAGAAAAAACTACCACCAGCAGGTCAAAACAAACAAAAACAACTATCCAGAAATAATTACCAAAAAAAACCCCACAAGGAGTAAAGCGACAACTAGTCAAAAAACTGCACCAAGCAGGATACAAGAAATAATCAGGAAACAGGCAATTATTTCAATTACTTTGAGAACACAGGCAGACTGGCTGGAGCACCAAAACAAATGGAAGAATCAGCGCAGGCAGCTGTTTTCACGCCCCTTTAATAGGGCTCCTCTCAACCACGTGGCATGGCTGCATTCCACACGCGGTTAATAAGCAAAACGCGCATTATTTCTCCAGCGTTTTCTCACTTTGCCGGGATTGCACTCCAGGACGGTGGACAGCAGCCGGGAGCAGGACTGGAATTGGGGCCGTGCCGACTGTAGGACAGCAGACTGGCTGGGAGATCAAGCGGATAGCTGTAACACATAATAAAGTGAATAAAGTTACTCAATTACACCATAAACTCCCAAGTAAGAGCAAGGAGCAAGAGCCTAGCTCTGATTTACCCCAAAATAACAAAAATAAAGAAAAGAAGATTGACGCTGTTCAGAATGACTGTGTTTTACTGATGCCTGCTATATCCTGTTTTACTTTTTGCTGCACACCACACGTTCATGGCACAAAATTATGCCCAGAGTCAAATGATAAACTTTTCTTTAGTGGCCAACTATTGAACTGAACAGACCGTGAGGTTGTTGTGTTTTTTTGTGTAAATTTCGCGTGAAGCATCTAAACAAATCAAAAGTGATTCCTGTCAGACAGGCCATGCGCAGTCAGAGATCAGACGGACCACTTCATGACTGTGACATTCTTTATAGTTCAAGTTTCACAATTGGCATAATTGGATTTCATCAATACAACTGAGGGCCCTCAGCTTTCCACAGTGTGGGAAACACAGATTGAATCAAGGAATTTGAGTAGAATTTAAATCAACTACACAAATACAGAATATCAAGGAATTGTCCACATTGTGGATGCTGTTTATTAAAATTGGGGTTTTCTCTCCAGCGCCTAGGCTTAGGGCCAGATTAAAATCCAACTTTTAAGCAAAAGTAAAGGCGTGGTAAACCTTCATTGCCAGATAAAGTGCATAATCGGTGCTATCCAAAACGATAAAGCATTATTTTTTTTAAATTTTGTTTACATCATGTAATCTGCTTTCAAAGATCTCAGAAACCTTGAAATTTCAAAATCTTCCATTGGCGCCATAGACAATAATCAACCAATCAAAAGGAAATATTCTGCCCAGAACAGTGCGTGACATCACTTGGGCTCATCATGTCTTTCGAGTGCATGGAGTCAAAGTATAAGTATTGAAATATGAAGGAACCCCTTGCGCTTCAGCCCCTCTATCAGCGGAGGTTGGTGCTCTTAGAACGGACAGTACATACCAATAAAGAGCAAAAGAGCCAAGAGCACCTAAATAAATTGATGCAAGTGATTTGAGTGCTTAGTCTCATCTTCTTTGCATTAGTATTGAAATCTGAAACGATGATTAAGAGCAGTGACGTGCCATCGGAGCTTAGTTAGGTGAGGCAGAATCCTCACTGTTAAACATAACATAACATAACGTGAATGGCAAGAACAGGCCGTTCAGCCCAACTACGCTCGCCAGTTTCTTTACACTATTGTGAATATATCCCTGCAGATACTCAATGACTCAATGGTATCCAGCTTTTAGTCAAGCTTGCTGCTGAAAACCCCCAAGGTCTCTGCCTCAACAATATGGTCATGCTATTCCACATTGAAATTACTCTTTGGATGAAGAAATATTTCCGAATATCAGTGCTAAATTTACCTGTGGTCAACATCCATTTGTGACCCCGAGTTCTACTCACAACACTTGGTCGAAGGAATCCTACATAATTCACTTTGTTAATCCCTTTAACATATTTAACGACCTCAATCAAATCACCCCTGAGTATCCTTTTCCTAAGACTAAAGAAATTCAGGATCTTTAGCCTCTTCTTGTAGCTTTCATATTTTATACCTGGAATAAGCTTAGTGGCTCTTCTCTGAACTTTCTCTAGAGCCTCTTTATCTTTCTTAAAGTATGGTCCCCAGAACTGTACACAATACTCCAGATGTGGTCTGACGAATGTGTTGTACAAAAGAAGCATCACCTCTTTCGATTTGTACTCAATACTTTTGGCAATGTATCCCAGCATCCGATTGGCTTTTTCGTTTACTGCTACAGCACAATGGCTAGAGCCTGTGAGGGTTTGGTCAACAATCACTCCCAGATCTTTCTCGTGTGCAGCACATTCCAGTTTCAAACCTCCCATGAAGTAATCCCATCTAATGTTTTTATTACCTACATGTACAAATTTATATTTTGCTACATTAAATTTCATTTGCCACATTTCTGCCCAATTCTGGATTATATCCAAATCATCCTGAATCACTTTAGTGGACCCTAAACTATTTGCCAAACCCCCCCCCCCAATTTAGTATCATCTGCAAATTTAACCAATCTGCTCTCAATATTCCTATCAAGGTCATTAATGTGGATGAGGAACAGCAGGGGTGGGGGATGCCACTCCCCACCATACCTAGCTTAGATGAGATGCCACTGACCACAACTCTTTGTGTTCTCTCCTGTAACCAGTTTTGAATCCACTCCAGAATACCTCCTGTAACTCTAATGGAGCTCATTTTCAAAATTAGTCTCTTATGCGGTACTGTATCAAATGCTTTCTGAAAATCCAAGTATATGATGTCATAAGCCCTGGTCTGGTTATAAGTCTTGATGGCCTCTTCAGAAAATTCCAGGTTTGTCAGGCATGACCTTCCCTTACAGAAACCATGTTGGCTATCCCTCAAGATACTGTTACCTTCAAGAAATAAGTCCAGCTCATCTTTTATGATAGATTCCAATATTTTGCACCCAATGCAAGTTAAACTGACTGGCCTGTAATTTCCTGGCTCGGCACGGTCTCCTTTCTTATATACTGGTATTATATTGCCCTGTTTCCAATCAGTTGGTATTACTCAAGTTTCTAAAGATGGCAGATAGTGGCGTAAAGATGATCTCACCAACTTCCCTGAGGACTCTAGGATATAAGCCATCAGGACCCGCCGCCATATCTGCCTTTAGTTTATGCTACTTGTCTAATACTTTGTTATTCCGAACCTCAATTTCCGTGAAATAATCTTGAGCATTTAACATGCCTTCTGGCCAAATAAAGACCCCCCTGAGATAAAATTCTCAACAAAGTAACTGTCTAAGGCACCCGCAATATCCTTGTTATCATATAGCAGCGATCCATTTTTATTCTTTATGCACTTAACATGCTCTTTAACTTTCCTTTTTCTGCTACAGTACTGAAAGAAGCGCTTAGGGTTAGTTTTTGCCCCCTCTGCAATTTGTCTTTCATACTGTCTTCTAGCATTCCTCAGCTCTTTTTTGTCCACAGCCTGCATTTTACAGTATTCAGCCTTAGTGTTCTCATTGTTATCCTTTATGTACATCTTATAAAAATACCTCTTTTGGTCATCCACTGACGATTCTGCTTTTTCAGCTTACTTTTGGACCTTTGGAATGAATCTGCATTGTGATTCAAGTAAAACCCCCTTTTATCTTTCACACATCTCATTTACGGACTCACAGTCCAGGAGTGTCTCCCATTTATTTCACTTTGATATGAGCGCATCCTGTCAAAGTTTGCTCACCTAAAATTGAAAATTTTTGTTTTTGAATACACCTTTTTAACTTCCCATGAAACATCAAAATTAACAGCAGAGTGATAACTTGTCTCAAGTGGCTCCAGTTCCTCAACATTGCTAATTCTATCTAGGTCATTACAGAGCACCAAGTCTAAAATTGCCTTCTCTCTTGTAGGTTTATTAACATACTCCATCAAGAAATTATCATTTATAACATCTAGAAATTCTTCATCCCCCTACCCTGTTCTTTCACCATTTCCCAATTGACACCAGGATAATTTAAGTCTCCCCTGATATTAGTCCCTCTACCTCTACAAGCTTGCGTAATCCTCCTAAAAAGCATTTCATTGACTGTACTGTCCAAAGCTGGTGGTCGATAGCATACTCCTATGTTTAAACCTGTCTCGTGTTTGCCAATGAGCCTGACCCAGTTATCTTCACTGGGCAAGGAATGTTCAATTTCGGGAATTTCCTTCACATTTATATTTTCATTCACATAGATTGCTAAGCCCCCTCCTCGCCTATTACATCCATTTTTACTAAAGAGCTTATAACCTTCTATATTATATTCATCTCCATCCTCTTCACTTAGCCATGGACAAAGGATAACTCCCTATTACTTTGCTTGATTTGCAATCAGAGGGTTGATTAACTAATTTACAAGACTGAATGGCAAAATTAGCCTGACTCTGCCAGCCTACATACTTCCACTCAATTTCATTTCGCTTCACCTGTGTACGAAGCAAAGCAAAGTAGCAGAGTCTGGTATTACCAGGCTACGGCAGAAAGGCGTGCCATGCCAATTTCATCCATGACATTATTTGTCAGTGCATCAAACTTAAAATGCCCACAAGACAGCAAATTTGTTCATGTATGCTTAGAGTGCCATGAACAAATATCAAAACCTTTCTTATGCCGCGTTCTCTCTGTGGTCAATATGTTCACAATAATGTTTCCCCTCTTAAATACATACTTTTTTAACGCCATTCAAAAATTATATATGAGTTTATTTTCACTCCTCTTTCATAATCTGATAAACAAAAGGTCAAAACATGGAATTAAGTACTTAAGTACAGTAACAAAGTATTTGTACTTTGTTACATTCCACCACTGCCAATGGGGATGCTCCTTTTATACCTAATGCGGACACTCACCTGTTTCCAATTAACCTGCTTACCAGTGGAATGTTCCAAACAGGTGTTTTTTGAGCATTCCTCAACTTTCCCAGTCTTTGGTTGCCCTTGTCCCAGCTTTTCTGGAACGTGTTGCAGGCATCAAATTCAAAATGAGTGAATATTTCCCAAACTATAAAGTTTATCAGTTTGAGCAATAAATATCTGGTCTTTTTAATGTATTCAATTAAATATAGGTCGAAAAGGATTTGTAAATCATTGTATTCTGTTTTTATTCACGTTTTACCCCAGGTCCCAACTTCATTGGAAGTGGGGTTTGTACTCAGAAGCAAGAACATTCAAGGGCTTATTAGTCATAAGGAGGACCTTGAATTGGATCCTACATTTAATTGGCAGCCAATGTAGTGAATATCAGGAATGGGGTGATGTGGGAGCGATATGAGGTCTTGGTGAGAAGTCTTGCGGCAGATTTTTGGACTTACTGAAAGCGAGCAATAGCACCTTGGCTTAGGTGGGAACAAAGGGCATTATTATTGTCCAAAGACATCACACAAAGGCAGGGATAACCATCTCTATTTGCCTGAAAGATAACAGTTGGTGAATTTTGGCAATATTTCTCAAGTGAATGAAGCAGGACTAAGTAACTGCCTTCATGTGTTTATCAATCTGTAGCCAGTAATCCAAGGTAGCACCTAGGTTTTTCTATCAGTGGGCAATGAACTAGGGTGTTTGAGGAGATTGGTGGAAACCTTATTTGTTTTACTGTGATTTAATTAAAGAAAATTTTCAGACATCCATTTGCTAATTACGGCCAGACACTTATGCTACGTAGTTGAATTCAAGAGGTCACCAAGCCTAATGTGTTTAAGTAGGGTTGTGAGTCATCAGTGTAACAATTATGAAACACACAACCGAACTGGTGGATCAAGTACTCCAAAGGGAGCATACATATAAAATTAAAATTTAAATGGGACCGAGAATTGACCCCCCAGGGGACCCCACAAGTTAATAGAGCACAGGTGGATACTTTATCACCAACAGATACAAAAGAATTTCCATTGAACAGATGGGAGGAAAACCAATTGAGAGCTACGCCAGATTTTCCAACCTATCTTTCCAGTCAGTCTATTAAAATACTGTGATTAATTGTATCAAACGTGGCGAACAAATCTAAAAGAATTAAAATGGCAATGTCACCATGGTCAAGTTGCAGAAGAATATCATTTGTGACCCTCAGCAGAGCTGTGTCAACACTGTGCTTTTGACGAAAGACCGATTGGTACTAATAAAATAAGTCATAGTCTTCAATGTCTTGTCAGAGCTGCCTGCAGACCAATTTTTCTAAAACCTTAGACAAAAAAATAGCTTTGAGATGGGTCAGTGGTTTGATAGTACACTATGATCTAAGTGTGGTTTATTTAGGAGGGGTTGAACTGTGGCAATTTTAAAGGATTCGGAAACGTGGCCTAATGAGAGTGACTGATCAAAAATGGGAAGCAGAGATGGTCCAATGACAGTAATAGCTACTTAAAGTAAGCTGGGAGAGAAGATGTCAATTGGGCATTTAGATGAGCAAGTGAGGGAAGCCGTATTAATCAAATTGCTGAGGGAGACGGGAGAGAATCAATAAAACAAAACAGGACAGGCATGAGATAGCTCAGTATGGCGGCCGTGAGGCTGGAAGACACTGTAGATGCTCTTATACTGTTGATTTTGCCAACAAAAAAGATAAGAATTTTTCACAATTCTCCACCAAAGATGAGAATACGCCAGAGTTATTTAAGAGGCGGTCAATTGTTTTTCGGAAGAAACCTGGGATTGTGCTTGTTAGCTGGTGAGATGAGATTTAAAGTAAGTCATTCATGCATCATTATTTTTTTGATTCAGCAAAATCATCAAGCCTTTCATATGTGTATTGTGGACAATCAGTCATGTGGATTTCCTCCAACACTCTGCTTGCCTACATTTTCTTTTCATAGAACAGATTTCGTCTTTAATGTACGGAGATTAATTACCACCGCCAAATGAAGTTGGTAGGAGGTTATGTGATTGGTGCCATTTGTTTGTGAGTTTGTGAACAAGATAACTCAAAAAGTAACGAACGGATATCTCTGAAATTTTGTGGGAGGGTCGCTATTACACAACAAAAATATAAACGCAACACATTTGTTTTTGCTCCCATTTGTCATGAGATGGACTCAAAGATCTAAAATTCATTCCAGATATACAATATTACCATTTCTCTCAAACTTTGTTCACAAATCTGTCTAAATGTGTGATAGTGAGCACTTTTGCTTTGCTGAGAAAATCCATCCCACCTCACAGGTGTGCCACATCGAGAAGCTCATCAGACACCATGATTAGTGCACAGGTGTACCTTAGACTGTCCACAATAAAAGGCCACCCTGAAATGTGCAGTTTTTGCTTTATTGGGGGTCTGGGGACTCAGAACCAGTCAGTATCTGGTGTGACCACCATTTGCCTCATGCAGTGCAACACATCTTCTTCGCATAGAGTTTATCAGATTGTCAATTGTGGCCTGTGGAATGTTGGTCCACTCCTCTTCAATGGCTGTGCGAAGTTGCTGGCTATTAGTGGGAACTGGTACGCGCTGTCGTATACGCCGGTCAAGCACATCCCAAACATGCTCAGTGGGTGACATGTCCGGTGAGTATGCTGGCCATGCAAGAACTGGGACATTTTCAGCTTCCAAGAATTGAGTACAGATCCTTGCAACATGGGGCCGTGCATTATCTTGCTGAAACATGAAGTGATGTTCATGGATGTATGGCACAACAATGGGCCTCAGGGTCTCATCACGGTATCTCAGTGCATTCAAAATGCCATCAATAAAATGCACCTGTGTTCTTCGTCCATAACAGATGCCTGCCCATACCATAACCCCACCACCACCATGGGCCACTTGATCCACAACATTGACATCAGCAAAGCGCTCACCCACACAACGCCACACACGCTGTCTGCCATCTGCCCTGAACAATGTAAACCGAGATTCATCCCTGAAGAGAACACCTCTCCAACGTGCCAGATGCCATCGAATGTGAGCATTTGCCCACTCAAGTCTGTCACGGCGACGATCTGGAGTCAGGTTAAGACCCCGATGAGGACGACGAGCATGCAGTTGAGCTTCCCTGAGACGGTTTCTGACAGTTTGTGCAGAAATTCTTTGGTTATGCAAACCAATTGTTTCAGCAGCTGTCTGAGTAGCTGGTCTCAGACGATCTTGGAGGTGAACCTGCTGGATGTGGAGGTCCTGGGCTAGTGTGGTTACACGTGGTCTGCGGTTGTGAGGCCGGTTGGATGTACTGCCATATTCTCTGAAACGCCTTTGGAGACGGCTTATGGTGGAGAAATGAACATTCAATGCCCGAGCAACAGATCTGGTTGACATTCCTGCTGTCAGCATGCCAATTGCACGCTCCCTCAATGCTTGCGCCATCTGTGGCATTTTGCTGTGAGACAAAACTGCACATTTCAGAGTGGCCTTTTATTGTGGGCAGTATAAGGTACACCTGTGCACTAATCATGGTGTCTGATGAGCATCTTGATGTGGCACACCTGTGAGGTGGGATGGATTGTCTCAGCAAAGCAAAAGTGCTCACAATCACACATTTAGACAGATTTGTGGACAAAGTTTGAGAGAAATGGTAATATTGTGTATCTGGAATGAATTTTAGATCTTTGAGTCCATCTCATGACAAATGGGAGCAAAAACAAAAGTGTTGCATTTATATTTTTGTTGAGTGTACATCAGGCATGGATCCTATTGATTTTCATCGCGATCAGTCAAACAATATGGCCGCCACAGCAGCCATCTTGAAATCCTATGACGTGCGATAACTGAAATTTTCTCCTGTGCTGCCTCGGTGGAGGTTTGCACTCTTGGAGTGCCTCTAGTTGGATTAGAAATTGATTTGGACTTGAGAGGGGCTGCACCTACTAGAGCAGATGCACAAGTATCATTAAAATTGGTAACCATGCCATCAACACTGGAATATGATGGCTCACTTTGATTCAGCATGGAAAAGAAGGATGAGAATAAAATATAACATCAGTGCTGTTCCTTGTGTACTTTTGAAATTAGACATTTATCTTTTACGGAGAATTAACGTACACATTATAAAACAAATGGCTGGGGACTTAGTTATATGTTTCTTTCTTGGGCACACAGTGACAGATTCCTGTAGCTTGTACCTGTTTTGTCCACATGCGCTTTGTCTACGTTGACATGGATTTTCAAATGTATTCTTCTTCCTCAGGTTCGTACATGGATTCTAATAGTGGGATACACCACCGCATTCGGAGCAATGTTTGCCAAGACATGGAGGGTGCATGCAATTTTCAAGAACGTGAAGATGAAGAAAAAGGTAATCAAAATGAATATGACTCATAGATTTGCAGTGGCCTGGCTTTGAGGTACATACAGTGACATCATTACTGCAAAATATGCAAAAATTTAATTTCCTAGCATGTGTTTACCTTATTAGTGAGTCAGCAATCCTTTTAGGTGAGACCTAATTTTGCAGCATGATAGTGCACTGTTCATTAGAGGCTAGATGTGCGCAAGATGTGGTTGAGCAGCACAGGAGTGGAGTGTTTGGGTGAAATACTGCTGAAACAGCCTCATTTAAATCAGTGCTGACATCTGCTTTATTTAAAATCATATAATGCATATATGTATATTTTTTAATGTTTTCGTCAGTATTCGTTTGTTAGTTTTTTATTTAGATAACAGCTTAACTCTAATCAGTGGATTTTGGCAAAACTTTATGTGTCGGGACACATTGTGCCCAGAGCTGGATTAAATAAATGCACTACACTAGGCAGACTGTATTTTTGGGCCCCCCTCCATCGATGTTATTTATGAATTGAAATCTTAAACTTACCAAAGTTACTAATCAGAATTTAATTCACATTTTACACAGTGTAGTCTTTGGTTACAAGTTGGTTCTTTGTATGCCAAAATAAGTCATGTGTCGTATTGTAAACAGACAGCGCTGTCCAGCTCCTCTCTCAGGCAGGTCTTGAAAGTGGGCAGATCATACCTTCAAGGGGTCACCCTCACCCCTCCATTGCGCGTGGGGGTTCAATCCCCCTGTCAGGAGTTATTCTTTCAGTAATCGTCAGATCAGTATAAATTATCCTATTCTTATCCATTGCCAGTGTCATTGTTAAGACAGTAGTCTTAATCACCAATAGGGGTCTGCAAATTGCCTTTCCCTGCTGTTGCTGCATTGCTCTTTCCATAGAGGCCAAAGAGAAGGTAGGATGTGCATTTAGCACTTCTCATAATTCCAAGGCCTGAATCTCATTGAAATAAAGAAAGAGAAAAGGCTACTTACACGCTGTGGTATCAGTCAATCTCACAAATATTACATCAGAGGAAAAGTATTATCCATGCATTTCAATGGTATTCTGAACAGGAACAGTTTATTTCTGAACTTGACATTATACTTTAATTCCTCGACCTGGTGTAACCTTTGGATTTTTGTTACTCTGCACTGTGGTGTATTTTTGGAGACAATGACGACACCCAGGGATGCTTCATGAAACTTTACTGCCGTTAGCCTGTTGAATATATATATGGAGACCGATTGATCAGGTCACGCATTACGCGGCATAGCTCAGTCAGCTAAAGCAAGGAGTGGCAAAGGCTATTAGCTCAAATGAACATAGGCTAATTACCGTGGCTAATGATTAATACTGACAAGATATTAAAAGTTATTCACAATTCAGCTGGTGCAATATGGTCACAACCACCTATCATTTCATCCTTCATGATACATTACAGCTGTGTCATAAAATTGCGTGGTTATTTCAATTTTCGAATGCAGCTGTGCTCAGAACAACCAACCATGAGCGCATTCCGAACGCAACTGGCACAGAACAGAAATCAGAGCAGAGTCTATTGTGCCACGGGAAGGCCCACTAACCAATCATAATCCTCCACATAGTTACACTGCATGTGTGACTGGTAATAAACTGCAAGTGGAATCAACCATATTACTCCGTTACACTGGCAACAGCTAAAAAACTCACAAGCTGCAAAGGCAGGCATCAGGATTCATTTGCTATTTGACAGCTATTCAAAACCTTTGCGGACATCCCATGCACACATCCAGGTGTTAGCTTAAGATTTTTATATTAGTATTTCTTTTCATTAAATTTTTGTCATGACAATGGCTGAATGACCCCACTGTATTTTGTTGTTGTGATTAGAGTAACATTATATTATACCACGAAATGATAACTCTCGCAACATACCCTTTCTCTAACATAGTTACAGGAGTCTGTCTTTTTTTACACCGTGCACGCAATAACTTCTGTGTGTGAAATCGTAATTAAATATGTGTATAGCTACAGTTAACTGGAAGCTAGAATTTGTTTCCTGAGTCTGAGGCAGTTCATTCTCACAACTTTTGAGCTTTACAACACGAACGCCCCCGGTACTGGGGGCAGCTGTGTATCTCACAAAAACACCATCCACCATAGGACAAGGTAAACTTGAAGCAATATAGTCATGCTATGTACCCACTTAATGTATGTTGCCTCGCAATGACCAGGCCACCATCTTTAATCAGCTGTAATGCCTGCTTGTAAAGCTTTTTTTTTTTTTTTTTTAAAAGTAAAGCAAAGTCCATCTCTAAATCTGGGTCATTCCCAAGGAGTATATGAGTTAGGGAGCAGAGAAATAGCACTGAGAGAAGATCTGATAATTCACATGCCACATTACCCTAGAACCCTAAGGCAAAGCTCTATCATATGTATAAGGGTACTTGTGAATTTAGCATTGTCAAGGCTCCACACTTCGGCTAAATAGTCACATTTTGCGACCACATTTTGAGACAGCCCGAGTATTTTTTTATGACTACTTACGCGTATGACCAGCAAATTTGCAGACTTTCATTTTTCAACATGTGGAGAAAAAAGAGTGATTCCGCCAGTGTAGGAAAGATTTAGTGTGACATCACGACCTGATGATGACCGTGCAGACTTGCCATGTTGGCTGTTAACAAAACCACTTGCAATGTTGAGTGCCGCATGCAAGGAGAAACTCTCCCTAGCATCCCTACTCCTATCCCTCATATACTTGCTTGCCCTTGTGCTTTCAATGTTGAGTTCCCAGTTCTGTTATATCTTCATCATTTTGTGCTTCCCAACTGTACTCTCAGATTTTTAGGACATTATCAAGCTAGTTCAAATGCAGTGGCTGTTACAGCTGGCTAGTGACCTTAAGACATAAACCAAGTGACTTTGCTAAAATATGATGATTATTTATGAAGATTTCCCAGAACTAATGTTTGCTAGCTAGCAAGATGGCTATATAATCGGAAGAGTGTGTTCAGATCTCACTGCGTTTTCACTGCAGTAGAATAACAATACTGAACAAGCTCACGGCCACCCTTCCACATTTTTCTTTGTACCCATTCAAGGGCTGTTGCTACTACATTACATTGTGCTTCAGTTGAAGTGATGAAAACACTAATCATCCCAGAAGCCAATTTTTGTGAGAGGGGAAGGGTGTGGGAGTGAGTACGGGGGTAGTGTATACTGTATGCTTAGTTTTGTATAGATTTTCCAACTGTAAAAAAAGTAGGTTATTTGGGAAGGGTACTGGCCACATACTTTGTTTACATACTTTGTATACATTTATGAGTACATTTGTTGAATTTGAAACATTCTGAACTTAAAATAAAATTACACTTTTTAATTTCTGTTAGTTGTCAATTTATTACCAAATCATCAGTAATACAGTTGAAATGGGCAAAAATGTGACGAATTGCGTTTCAGGCCGATTTAAGGTGTGCCTCTAAATTTTCTGCTTGTGCTCCTTAAATGTTCAGTAAGGGGCTACAGTGCTCCTAGTAAAAAAAAATAAAAAGTTAGTCTGGAGCTCTGATTGTCAGCTTGAGGAGAAAACTGCCTTGAGGATGAGCTGCCAACTGTTCAGAAGAGTACTTCCTAGGTTACATAGTCGGTGTGTAATCCTGAAATGAATCATCTTTCCCAAAAAAAATGCAGTGGAAATCACTTTATTAAAGTAAGTTTCCCATAATAGAGTTAGTAGAGCGAGGTATTGTAATCAGTGTGGCTTGTTTGTTTGTTTGTTGTTAGTTTAAGTAAGTGTGAGGAGGATGAGAATAATTCTAATTCTAATGGCCATTGAGAACTGTTGTATCCATATGATTTTATGTCTTGTGCATAAGCATTTGCTAACCGACAGGGAGATTATGTAATGAAAGTATGACAACTCTATGAAATTGTTGCAATTGTCTTTTTTTGGTAGGGCTGAGTAGTATTCAATTGACAATTGTTTTGCTAATTAGTCTAAACATTGAGATATTTTCAGCTGTTTTTTGTTTTTCAAATTTAGCAGTGTTGTTTTCACCTGAGCAAACGTGTTTTCGTGATTTTCATTATGTTGCGTTTGTCTGAGTGTTATGGGTCCCTGGGTAGCTTCGGCATTGTCTTTGACATTTTTGAAGGCATGGGTGTTTTGTTTACCTCAGGGTACTTTTTTTCATTTTGTTTGACATGGCACAGTTGAAAATAAAGGAACACTACTCTAATTTGTCATGTATTGTCATATTTTGATGACAAGTACTTTTTATTGGGTATTTTACTATATCAGGAAAAATCACTCGGCGTTAGTGATGGTGTTACTAATTTTAGCAATAGTGTTCTAGGGTTAAAGAGTGCAGATAGTTTGGTGATTACCTCACTCCAAAAGTGTTGTACAGGTGGGCAGAGCCAAACAGCATGGAAGTAGTGATCTGTAGTTTTGAGTGTGCATTGAGTGCATACATCTGTTTCCAATAGTCCCATTTTGTGCATTGTCTGTTGTGTAATATGTGCTCTGTGAATTACCTTGTACTGGATTATTCTAATATAAGTATTTTGTTACATCTTGTAGACGTCCCTGCAGATTTCATTTCAGAAGTTAGTGTTAGTTTTGATGTGAAGGCCCTCTTCCCATTTATCTATTGGAATGAAAAGTGTGTTGTCACAACCAAGGGAGGAGATGAGTTTATAAAGTTTAGCGAAAAGTTTGTTTGATTTTGCAATTTTTCTTACATCATTCAAAAGTGGTGATTCTTTGAGGTCAACAGGACTGTGCAGAGACCTTTGGAGGGGCAGAAGCTCAAAGTATAAAAGGGGCACATGAACCAATGCTTTAAATAAAGATATGTTCAAAATAACGATATGGCTATACATTGTGTTGTTTTCCTGATTTGCATATCAACCTTTAAAGGGTATGCATATCAACCATATCAAACCAGCCAGTTACGTATCAAATATATGCATGTGAAGTCATTCTGGGACTCGTTGCAGCTCCCTATTCTATCTAGACAGACAAGTGTGTATGTTCTGTACGAAATATCCGAGCTAAAGCCTCAGCTTTGGGCTTGTTTTTAATACATTTCAAAATGTAAGATTTCACACGTGCGCACTTGTCTGTCAATATGGAATAGAGCTACAACGAGTCCCAAAATGACTACATGTGCATATTCTTCGTTTTCACTAGCTGTCATAGCTAATTATCATATTTTATGCATGGCATCTTAAACAAGCAGTCAGCCATGCTGGTGGTAGAAACATGAGTCGTTGGTGTACTCACAAAGCAGTTCAATGGGGTATTCAGTCTCGGTTTGCTACATTTCTTTGTGTTTTTACGTGAATTGCCATGGGTTATATTTGAGCAGTGAAGAGATGTACTAACTCTGTGGAAAACAGGGGGGCTTTTATATGGTCCATGGAATTCAGAGGCTATTAACAAACTGAGGAGAGAAAGTTTGCCTGCTGAGTGAGTATCGCCAAAGACGGTGGTTGACCAAGATATACCAAAAGGAGGTAGACGGGAGAAAGGTTGATCACACCCATGTCTATAGTAAACATTTTATAACGGGTATGAAGAAACTATTCAGGGCTATGTAGTTAGCCAAAACAGTTCCTATTAGAGTACAATTAGGGGTACCAAATTGGAGGGAGTAGCCAATCACTTGGTCTTCAACAGTAAATTTTTTGGATGGGTACGTCATTAAAACTGTCATTTTAGGGCTTAAATAAATGGTATGCTTACTGTGAACAAACTAATATCAAACCTCTAAAACCACACTTTAGCATCCAATCGTAAAGTGATCTGATACTTGAAAAGATGCAACACAAATAATTTGCAAGTCTCATTAATGACTGATCCACTTAAGATCAGTCAATTGATTACCCCAGCAATCACGTCTTGAATAAATTTTTGCCTTACTTCAGAATTATAAGTAATTGCAAGAACTAGTGCCATTTTAATTTGAAACTTAATATTGTTTAGTCAGCACAGGAGGTATTTTTACATGCAAGGAAACCAGCTGACACAAAAAATCTGGGCGTCAACTTTACACCTCGGTCATGGAAATATCAAGAATTAGACTCGTACTCGTACCTCGTACCAAATGTGCCTGACATTCTGGAAACCTGCCTGTGAGGTTTCGGTGACGTGTGCGCATTGTGTGCCGGTCAGCCAAATTACCACTGCACAGAAAATGAACCAGGTTGGAGCTGGCGAGCTTTCTGAGTAACTGCAGTGAAGACTTTTCTGCGAAATTGTCACTGCATCTTGATGAATAAGTGACACCTCCCCCCACTACGCCGCCACACCCATCTCGGCGCACGTTCGTCTGCGCACAGTGTTGCACCTCATGAAATTACCACTGCGCGGGCTGCGCCGGACGAAATTACCACTGCGTGAGCTGCGCCACGCTACGCCACCTGCGCTGCGCCAGGAAATTAGAGCCCTTTGTCTTTGCAGTGTATTCAATTGAATATAGGTTGAAAAGGATTTGCAAATCATTGTATTCTGTTTTTATTTACGATTTACACAACGTGCCAACTTCACTGGTTTTGGGTTTTGTACATGGTCTGAAACACCAGGTAATTTAGAATGTCCAAATACTCAACATTTGGAGCACCAGATACATCTTTGCTACAATTGGACTTTTTCAGCATGCATGGGTCAAATCCACTGAGAGAAACCTTTTCTAGATATTTTGCTCTTGAAGGGCCTGTAAGACCGAACAAATACTTGGAAAAACTAATATTGATCAGTGTCGCGTTCGTCCTAGAGAAGACGGCGGCGTTTCTGGATTGTGTTCATATATGACTTGTTCTTAGCATGATACAGCTTTAGCTTGGTTTTGTAGATTCCACAGCGCACTGTATTCACACACAGTGATTTCTGGAAGTGTTCCTGAGCCCCTGCAGTGTATTCAGAATCATGCCTGTTTTTAATGCAGTGCCGCCTGAGGCCCCAATGATCACAAGCATCCCCTATTGACATTCGGACTTGTCCCATGGCCACACAGATTTCTCCATATTCTCTGAATCTTTTGATGATATTATGTACTGTGGATTCAACGTTTTCACAATTTTACATTGAGGAACATTTTAATGAAATTTTTCCACAATTTTTAGATGCTGTTTGTTGCATATTGGTGAATCTCTGTCAATCTTTACTTCTGAGAGACTCTGCCTCTCTAAAATGCTCTTTTTATACCCAGTCATGTTACTGACCTGTTGCCAATTAACCTAATTAGTGACAAAATGCTCCTCCAGCTGTTTTTTATTTGTACCACTTACTGTTCTAGCCTTTTTTTTGCCTGTCTCCCAACTTTTCTGAGATGTGTTGCTGTCATCAAATTCAAAATGAGCTAATAGTTTTCATGAAATGGTAAAATGTCTCACTTTCAGCGTCTGATGTTTTTTATGTTTGATTGTGAACAAAACGTGGGTTATGTGATTTGCAAATCATTGCATTGTTTTTATTTACAACGTACAATTTACACAGCATCCCAATTTTTTTGGAATTAGGATTGCATTAATAATTTTTATTTTCGAGAACTTTTCAAAATCCAAGGTACTAAGTGCTTCACAAGGCAGCAAAAATATGATATGTTAATCATAAAATCATGAAGTTTGAAGAAAACGAGTCAAAACAGTTTAGTGAGTAAATATACATATCTCTACACATTTAGTAGGCACATGTACGTGCATATTTATTTATATAAATATGCATACACACACACATGCGCGCGTGCATACTGTGGCAGCTCAAGCCACTCTTGGTGTCCCACAAGAGCTTTCTGCCGAAGACTTCCCTTGGGTGAGGTGATTAGTGGCACATGTATTTTCCAGGGACATGTTGGAGGGGCTTTAAGACCCTTAGGGAGACAACACCAGAATCAGAGGCTAGTAAGCCGATTCAAGGCCTAGCTGAAAACAATACAGGTAATAAGACCAAGGGTAGAAGAAAGTGCCTGCAGGAAGGGAATGCAGAGTGAAATGTGAACAAGGAGTAAGCCCTGGGTGCATCTCAATTTGCTTATTTGTTATGTCCTCTATTCTCTTTAGTCTATTGAACTGGAAGTTGTTCTATGTCCCCCTCCTTGCTGGCTGTCTCAATGCACTCATTTGTGCTGGCAGAGAGAGGAGAGAAGGGGGAGGATGGAGCTCAGACGAGCCAATGAGAGAAGATAAAAAAGAGCAGCCTGCCCAGAACACTTTCCGCAGAAAGCCATGACGTCAACCGATATCGACATCAGATGGCAGTGAAAAATGAGCAACGGATCAGAAAATTTATGGATGGGATCGTATCACAGTAAAGTCAGGGAACAAATAATTTTTGCCATTGTCAATGGCATTTTTAGTGTATATTGCGTGAGGAAGTTAAACTGTATTTCACACTTTGAGGAATAAATTTTGCAATTATTTCACGGTTCACATGCATGCGAAATTCCTGCGAAACATATTCCAACAGATTCCGCCAATGGCAGTCGTCAGAAAGGAGCATCGCTTCATGTAACGCAACTGAGGGAAGGACTTCTTGTGTCACTTAAACATATGTCCTCGGTTCATCTGTCCTTTCTCCTCCATGCATGCTCGATGGGAGGGGCTAAGATGCAAAGATCGGATGCAAGTGAGGAGAACAACGATGCAATTTAATAGACTTGAGATGCTGCCCAGATGTGGGAGTTTTGAGAAGGAGCCTCACCACCCCAGACCCAAAGAAAAGATTTTTTTGTTAAATCTTAATTTGTTTTCCACTGATCGTCCATTTTTTTGTTCCAAAGAACTAATAAACAGACATTTTTTTTGTTGAGGACTAAATGAGGGTTTGGCTTTTATCCTTTTGGAATACAAGTGTTCACAATACAAGTGCGCGCATATTCACCTCCGCAAAGGTTTTCACCCGTTTGTTTGTTTGTCTGGTCATCTGTCCCTCTGTCCGTTAACAGGATAACTCAAAACGCTACAAGAGCTTTGGTATGTAATTTTGCGGTATGATAGCTGGTATTCCAAGGAAAAGTTGATTTAATTTTTTAAGTGATCCAGGACATATTCTGTTACCAATGGAACAGATATGTGGCGTCGCAGAGGCATGCGCTAGACCGAATGTCCTATTGTTATTAACCCCTTTGCACAGAAGTCAAATCTTGCTATTTATGTGTTACCTTATTTAAGGCTTTTATAATTCATATAGATTATAGATTGCAGCTTCACAGACAGGAAAGGAATGGCTCAACTGAGTCAGGACACTTGAAGCATTTCGTATTCCACTGTATTTCAGTTTGTTTGGTGGCTCCCAAGATTCCTCAAAATGGCAAACTGTCAAATCATAAAATAATCACATACTTAACACAAATCAACTTTTGATGCATGAAACTTAAAATGAAATAATGATTTTCTGGTTGAATTTAGCATGAGTTTATCAATATAGGTGCAGTTGGACATCAGCGGTCACCAGTCACCTCTCCAAACACAAAACATGCCTTTTCTCCATGATAAAGTCTGGAGTTTTTTCTTCAGAGTCCCACAAGCCAGCACACAAACTCATTAAAGGAACTGCTTATTTAACAGTCAGAACATTCAGCCTGCAATGAAAAGCTAGCAGTTCCCACTTCCGAGCTCACAACCTTATATAAACACTTTCCACCCCTTATAAGGTATCAGTATAACTCACTAACTCAATAATATCTGAAATATACCTCATTATAACAGAACAGTCATCTCACTATTAGGAAAAATCAGGGAATACTCTACCCCAGATTCAACAGAATAATGCAATGAACATACCAGTGGTCTACTGAAGTGCTTGAGCAGTTCACATTTTAAAAGAGCAAAAACCTCGGCATTCGATTTCATTGAATACGGAAGAAATTCCAAAACAAAAAGCCACATTGAGCAAAATGCAACCACAGTAACAGCATAACCTTTCTTCATTGAATCCCTCCTCCAGAGACAGATGTAACCGGTGGAAGAAACCCTCCAGTCCTGTTTCATTCGGAAAAATTCCCATTGACTATATCCATACCTCATTTAAATCCTGTGAATGTAACTGAATGCTTCACATCAGTTTTGGGAGTCTTTTTTTCCTCTATAAATCACGTTATTTTCAGGTGCGCAAATATGCGCAACTTCGAGAGAATACAACCTACCTTGTTGATAACCAAAGCCACTTATACTCTTTTGATCGTCCAATCAATGTCTTTCAGTCTCTGTTAAATGTTTAATCTCTCAGGAATTGGATAAAAAATGAATCAATCAATACATCATCACTGGGGAAGCTTCATGAGTGAGTGAACTATAACTGTGCAGTTACGCAGATGAGCCTGAGTACATAATTTAGTGATTGGCTATCAACACCAGTACTAAGGAGTATATTATGGAGCGCTGAATTTGCCAATGGAGGAATCTATGTGTAAATCCGTGGCAGGGAACCATGCATTTTTTATATGTGATGACTTCAATTGATAGTAAAATGACAGTATCAATACCATGTCGAATTTTTGATTCAGAAAACTGATTTTTCTTAACTACTAATTAGGATACCATTGGCTCACTGCAGCTGAAGTGGTTGCTACAGAGGACAATGATTTTTTTTCTGTCACAAGACATTGTTTTTTTGAACTGTTGGATAGATACTATGGGAAAGTACTTCGAGCAGTTTGCACTTCAGGCCTAGCTGAGGAGTTTAATACATGCAATCCCTGAAAAACAGGGATGGGAGTGAACTCACCCATATTCAAAATTGTGTTCAAGCTCGGCTTGCAAAACAGGGATGGGAGTGAACTCACCCATATTCAAAATCGTGCTCAAGCTCGGCTTGCTAGTGAATATTCAATAACTGATCTAGTGATATAATAGTGTAACTGCACTCATAATTAGAGCAGCTCCATGTCTGCAGACGGACACATTTGCTCAAAGGGGTTAAAAGAAATAAAAATGGCTTAAAATGATTCAAAACTCAAGCAAAAAAGCTCACTGATAAAAAAGTATGTTTTAAGAAGGGACTAAAAAGATCACTGAGTTTCCTGGTCTGATTTCTTTAGGCAGATCGTTCCAAAGCCTCAGGTCCCTGTCTGAAAATGATTTGTCTACTTTAGATATCTGCTGGGTTTGTGGAACAGATAAAAGATCCCTGCCCGAGGATTGCATCGCACATACCTGTCATAACCCTGTGTGAATTCCTTTTGTGCCTCTTTTAATTCAGCTTCTTGAGTGTCTACTTGGTTTATTTCTTAGTTGATTGGTTAATTTTGTGTGCATCTCCCTATCCCCGGCTGTGTCTCGTTACTTGGTTATCCTTTGATAACCAGGAGGATTGTATTTAAGGCCTCTTATCAGTGTTGCAAGATGCTGGATTGTAATGTGTTAAAAACCAGTCAGTAGTGCTAGCATGAACTCTATTTTTGTAAAAACTACTCATTCTTTAGTGGCAGCAGTTTCTGAATATCATTCTCATAACTCACTTAATTCGAAAAAGCTTCCAATCATAATCAGGGTCCAGGACTGGGACTGCATTCAAGTTAACCTAGCCAATATCTTGAAAATGAAAAGAGATAAATAAATTTTGACAAGAGATTCTGAAAGCCTGCACCCAAAATACCATGGATACCCTGAATTTCCAGCCCATACCTATGATTGGTTCCAAAGATATTGGCCTCCAAAATCCCTATAAATTAACGTTCGCGATTAACTTGGGGCATGGCCCCTGATTTTTAAAGGACCATATCTCGGAAACCCCTGAGAGTAGGAGCCTAAATTTTTTTGCATCTGTTCACTGTGGATATAGAGGTACTCAAATGCAAAGACAAATGGGCTGCCATCCAAATTGCACATAAGGTGCTGTATCCAAAAAGAAAAAAATGCAAAAATTAAAGATGTTGGACAACACTTACTTAAAGTATTTTTAATCTTACGAAGAGTAAAAAAAGCAGACGCGTTTCGGCTCACAGCCTTCCTCAGCGTGTACAAATCATTATGACCACCTGCGTATAATATAAACTAATAATTAGTCAAAAACATGTATTTCTTTTTACCTCATGGTACCACTTACAATTGTCCAATTAGGCATAGATAGGTGGTGACCCGGGCACCTCTGGTTGACTTCATATGGAATTATCTTATTGCAATAATCTAGACAAAATGAGATAAGGGCAGCTGTAGTTTCCGAACCTATAAAAGTTAAAAGTGGGAATTTTTTAAAAAATATTTCAAACATGGCAAAAACAAGATTGCACAAGCTTTGTGGTGCGCCGCTCAAAGCTTAAATTACTGTCCAACCAGATGCCAAGATTCCTTGCAAAAAGCTTGATATGTTCCCTCGAGAACCAGCAGATGTTAGAATTGTTTTGCCATGCATTGGGATGCAATTATAAGAATATTTGTTTTACGTGAATTCTGCTGAAGAAAAGTATTTGACATCCAATTTTAATTTCACTGCTGCAGGCAATAAATGAACTCAGAATTCCAGGATCTGTGGGGCAGATGGATAGGTACCTCTGTGCATTGTTAGTATAGCAGTAAAAGGAGTCTCTATGTTTGTAGATAATGTGCCCAAGGACAAGCATGTATAATGAAAATTAAAATTACCCCAAGACCAAACCCTGAAGCACACCATACATAAGAAGAAAAGGAAACAAAGTTATTAATAGAGACACAAAACTTCCCATTAGATAGGTAAGATGAAAACCATTCAAAAGCAGAACCAATTATTCCCACCTAGAGTCTGTCTACTGTGATCGATTCTCTCAAAGGCTGTACTGAGGTCCAAGAGTACTAAAACTGAGCACAAGCCTTTATCAGTACCCATTTAAAGATCATTGGTATCCTTGAGGAGGGCAGTCCTTAATGCTGTGATGCCTCTGGAAATCTGACTGAAATTTTTCCTTCCAAGAGCTCAAGGATTGATTCACCTCTGCTCCAGTCCACATTCTTCCTGACCCTTCCTGGAAATTCATGGCAGAGGTGGATGTCTCAGACTTTGGAGTCGGTACCATAACTGTCCCAAATTACTACTACAAATCATAAAGTTCATCTCAGTCCCTTCATCTCTCACTGCCTAACTCCCATTGACAGGAACTATAGTGTTGGCAAATGCAAACTCTGAGTGGTAAACCTGGCATTGAGGAATGAAGACACTGGCTGGAGGAGTCCCAAGTTCCACTCCCAGTATGGAATGATGACAAAAATCTTGAGCACCTTAAGACCACCAAACATCTCAACCCTAACCGAGATCACTCGCCCATATTCTTCAATAGCTTTAACTTCACCCGTTTCCTGTCCTGGAGTCTTAAACACCAAACATGATGCCTTCTCCTGCATCCATGTTCCTGAGTCTATTCGGTCATTTCCTCTCCAGAATCCTGTCTGTTTTTAATGGAGTGCCATCTGAGGACCTGAAAACCATAGCCATTCAAAATTGGATTTTGGCCTTGTCCCATGCTCACGGAGATTTTTGTGGATCCTCAGAATCTTTTAATGATATTAGGCACGATAGAGGATAAAATCTCTAAATTCTTTGCTCTTTTTAGTTGAAAATTTTATTCTTAAATTGTTGAACTATTTCACCATGCAATCTTTCAGAGAATGTTTAAGCCGTCACCATATTTACTGATGAAAGACTTTAAATCATGACCCAATCATGTTCCAGACCTGTGGCTAAATAATCTAATTAGCTGTTGTCTTTTCTTAGCATCATGCAAGTGTTCCAGTCTTTATTGTCCCGTTCCAACTTTTTTAAAACGTGTTGCTGTCATTCAAAATTCAAAAAGAGCAGATATTTTTCAATAAACCATAACATTTATCAGTTTTAACATTTGATTTGTTGTCTCCGTCCCATTTTCAATTAACTGGTTTACTTGATTTGCAAATCTGCATTCTGTTTGATTTAGATTTTACACAGTGTCCCACAAAAAGTTACAACTTTTTTGGAAATGGAGTAGTAGATGCGCTTCTCTGAAGTCATACATAGACTGCCTTATGTTTCAGCAGAATACCAAATATTGTCATGCACACCCTCATTTAAATGACACACTCACTGGTGCCATCTTATTTACAAGGAAGCCCCCATGTGATACAGACAATGGCCTCAATATTCAAGTCTCCACCCATTTGTGCATTGCAATGGCAGGACATTACTAATCTTTGCAGAAAAATAGGGGCCACGGTTAATAGAATCTAATTTTTTAAAAATATATGTTGCATGACAATTTTCTCCCAGATGTGAGATTGCCAAAGTTCATTGCAGGGATTGCACACCCAAGAAGAGTAATGTCATTCTCAAGCAGCTTCTGTTAACCACTTTTGGAAGACTTTTTAACCCACTGGCGGCTGGTGCGCTGAAAACAGGGGAGGACAAGAACATATCTTTAAACTTCAATCATTTATTTAAATTAACATAGTTTAAACTCTGAAAACATGGAACAATACCAAATGTGGCCAAAGTAAGTCGAGAAATAATACATGTCATTTTGATGCAAAATTGAATTTAAATCAAATTTAATGTTGTCCATTTGTGGATACTTGCTTCTAATTTTCGTCTTCTTTGTAAATTAAACAGTCATGAAGTGCAGGTTTGGCAGGCTGCAATCATGAAGTGCAAAAAGCAAACATGAAAGTTTAAAAAGAGTCTTTTTTACAAAATGAGTAAAACATTTTTCTGAATTAAACTGACCATTTAATCACTCCAAAACTGAAACTATCAGCAGGAAGCAGTACGATTTGGAAGTTTTTGGAAAACTTGTGAATGATTGAATATGATTGAAAAATGTCAAGGCTACTTCATTTTTAAAATGGATTTTCCTATCCTCCTTAAATTTCAGCTGAGCAGTCATCACTGATGTAGCCATCCATCTATTTGTAACGTGGTATTCTTGGTGCAAAGGCTCTAACTGTTTCTATTTGTGTGGTTCATCTCCTTCAAACACAGAGCTTCAAAATGTCTTGTATTTTATGCTGGTTTGAGGGCCTTGCTTGAACGAAACTGTCCCCTTATGCATAACTGTTACTGACCTCTTATTGTCCTTTGTCTAGTCAAATGCTCTTAAAAAAAGGTCAGTGAACTACGCTTTAGTCCGCTGAGCTGTACAATGTGAGCAATAGCAGTGATGAACTGCATCTTGGTCTTTACAGTCCTTGGTATCATCCTCTCTCTCTCTTTCTTCTCTCTCCAGATTATCAAAGACCAAAAGCTACTAATAATAGTGGGTGGCATGCTGCTGATTGATCTTTGCATCCTGATTTGCTGGCAGATTGTGGATCCCTTGAGAAGAACCGTTGAGAAGTACAGCCTGGAGGTACAGTGCTTCCATGGTTTACAGTTGGAGATGTTTCAGCAATAAATTAGAGAATATTTAAGAACTGGGCCAAAATGTGCGTATACTTTTTCAATTTTGTGCAGTACATGTAACTGCTACATATGATGCAATTATGAGATCAGGGATGGTATTGTACGTTTTATAGTTTGTTAGCAGGCCAATACAGAAATATATGGGGTGCGTAAATAGCATATTGGCCATTTACTGATCCCCATATATTTCCGTATTGGCTCTCTAACAAACTCTGTAACAAATTTATCCCTCCAAAGACACATGCATGCCATTTCGGGTGCTCCAAAGACACTACACTCTTATAAACGGACTGAATTTAACAGTTGATGCATTGTTTCATGGTTATTTTAACTGTAAATGGAGTCCCGTGCGCATTTAACTGTGGTTTAGATGTAACATTCACGGAACTCTGTTGTAAACTTGTTGTAAAATTACAGGTTAAATAACTGGCAGAAAGGTGCCAGTCTAGAGCAGTGTACTTACACGCTATGTATGGGCTTCAGAGACGTAATATGGGAATATATGGGGTTTCCACGTGACTGCTTTCGACCAATGCCATCCAAGTATCATTGTCTGAAGTGGGATAATATCCCATTTCAAGCTCACTCAATAAATAGCAAACTGCTTAACTGTAGCTGTCAGTAGCCGATAACATAAACAATTATTTGCTAGCAATCTTGTGATTATCTAAAGATGAGCAAATGTGGCCCACAAAACCATAAAAAATCTATTTGGTCAGAGACATCCATTTACTTATTTAGATATTTCCATTTTTATTATATTAAAGCCATAGAGATTATTTGGTTGGATTTCTTTTAAAAAATCTAATTATTTGCATCATTAAAGTTGTGGGTAGTTTATGTAAAAGTGTAGAAATACTGGATAATCATTTTATGGTTTTCACAGCAAGAATCATTTGATCCTTTCATACTGCTTACACACATTTTACATTGAAATCTTGAAATGGATTTTTAGGTCAGCCTCACAAAGCCATGTTTCCACATTCTGATTCAAGTTGCATTTACAACTAAAACTGACAGAATTTTAAATTATATTTGATTAATAAAATTGATTAAAGGTTATATATAAACTGGAATGGACTAAATATCTTTTTTTTTTTGACATACAAATAGAAGTTTTAGTAGCGATTATGTATTTTTAGAGGCTGTATATAAATCAATTTCAAAGCATTTATACACAACCACAATATAAATTACAGAATTAATTTATGTTCTTGCTTCTTATAATGAATGTCGCAGTTTCAAGCGGTAGGCCACCATATACTGCGAAAACATACTGTGAAATTCTATTTTTCATATGTTAACCATAAGATAAATTTCATTCATTTTTGAAGTGGTTGACTTTGCCGGCATAGGGTGCCCGGATCCTCAAGCAGTAATGAGTCCATACGGCACACTAACAAGTGCACTATAGCAGCACGTCAGTGAAAATGTTTACTGGTTAGGATTTAGGCCTGAAGCATGGCTGACCTCCATTGGATATAACAGTCAGAGGTCAATGGCAGGTAACATACTGAAGGAACTGATCAGTCAGAGTGTTGCAACTGAAGGAATAGATCAGTCACCGTGGCAGAGCTGATCAACTGTAGAGGACAGACAATGTCAACTTTTTTAGCGTGTGTAAAGCTGCATGAGACTTGCTCTGTGGTGCATACAAATAAGTCTGAAAGACTTTTGAAAATTCCAGGTGGAAGCACATAATGTAACATTGTGGCGAAAAAATTCTGTGTCCTACCACCACATTGTACTTAATTTAGGATTCGTAAGGACTCAACACAATCTAGCACTGTATCTAACCTAGTCTTGAAAACTGTCACTGGTTTTACCTCTATAACATGACCCAGACAAGCTATTCCACACTGAGATCACTCTCTGCATAAAAAATACTAACTAATATTTGTGCTGAATTTACCCATGGCTAACTTCACTGCATGACCCATAGTTATGCAAACATATCTTAAGCAAAACTAGAATAAGAATATTTGAAAGTGCCAGGGGATGTTGTGTGGATTAGAGGGAGCCCTGCATGGTGGCCAGGCTGCAGATTTATTGATAATGCAACAGACTCTCTTATACTTTAAAGCAGTATTGTTGAGAGAGTAATGTTGGTTAAAAAGGATCAGCACGGTGTCCCTTCTCTGTTGCCATAGAGCCGAAAGTGCAATTGTTGGCAGGCTTCCGCTGTTGTTGTTGTACTGTGGTACTGTGGAAAGAGAAGAAGATTATTAAAATTAAAGGCAGTTGCTGCTGTAAGCTCCGATCCCATCTCTGTTTGTATTGCACTTTAAGTATAAGAAGGTGAGCACCAGCCGTTTGGTTACAATAGCTCCATTTCAACCTTGGGCTGTGGATTGTGAACTAATCAGAGCTGATCAGGACAAGGAGAGGATACACCAGTTGGATCATAGAAGTTAGTGTGTGTCTGCGCTGTGCTTTCATAGAGATTTGCATGTAATGCATTGCTAATGGAACCCACGTTTATTTCCTAAATAAGCAATGCATTCAGGAATGAGGTCACATCAACTATCAGAAAAATTATCCAAAATTATTATGATAGTCTCAAGTGATTATTATACTAACTCACTAATGATTATTGTAGTCTGAAATGATTAGATCATCACACTCTTATCTCAATGCTCTTTGGTTAATTAAATAAGAGTGCCTTTTATTTACTGTAATTTGAGCGGTCTTTGAGAGGTATCATAATCGCCTGTTTTGCATGGGCAAAGTGTTCTAAAATTTGGGTCCAGAGAACTTGAGCTTTTATTGTGTGACCATTAAAGTGTTATTAGGGGGTGGTTCACAGTAGCTTGCCTGGTGAAGTCATGGATTCTACTGTTAGGAACAAATTAATCAAAAATAGAAAGTAGCAAACTCATTTCCAGGGTTGGGCTCAATTATTTTTTTCATTTACAATTACAATGACTTTCTGGACAGAATGTTCAATTTCAATTACAATTACTTTTCGATAAAAAAAAATCAATTAAAATTAAATTACAATTACAAGTTTTGCAATTTTTTAATCTAAAGGTAACTGTAATTGAACATTCTGAACATAAGCCTTGGAGAAGGCTCATGACCACATCCTACGAGGTATCCTGTGGGGGATGCTGTGGGAGTATGGGGCTCCGGGCCGTTAGTTCAAGCCATTTGATCCCTGTACAACCAAAGCAGGAGTTGTGTCCACATTCTGGGCATTAAGTCAGAGTCATTTCCTATTGGAGTTGGACTCCACCAGGGGTGTCCCTTGCCACCTATTTTGTTCATAATTTTCATGGACATGGTTTCAAGGTGCAGCAAGGCCTGGAGGGTGTCCAATGACCTCAGAATTACTTTTGTACATCCCTGCTGTTTGCAGATGATGTGGTCCTGTTAACTTCATCGTGCTGTGACCTCCAATATACACTGGAAATGTGTGTGAATCGGTCAGAATGAGGAACAGCACCTGTGAATCTGAGGCCATTGTTCTCTGTCAGAAAAAGGTGAATTGTCCCCTCTGAGTAGGGGGTGAGTTGTTACCCTAAATGGAGGAGTTTAGGTGTCTTGGGGTCTTGTTTACAAGTGAGGGTGGGATGGAGCAGGAGATCAACAAGCAGATTAGTGCAGCATCTGCAGTAAAGCTGGGGTTGCACTGGGCTGTCGCTGTGAAGAAGGAGCTGAGCTTAAAGGCAAAGCTCTCAAATTACTTGTCGATCTATGTGCCTACCGTCACTGATAGTCACAAGCTCTGGGTAGAGACTGAAAAACAAGATCGCGAATACAAGTGGCCAAAATGAGCTTTCTTCTTAGAGTTGTTGGGCTGATCCTAAGGGATAGCGTGCGGAGCTCAGACATCCTGGACAGGCTGAGAAAAGAACCGCTGCTCCTCCGCATTGAGAGGAGTCATTTGAGGTGGTTCATGTATCTGGTTCAAATGCCTCCTCCTCCTTTTAGAGGTTTTCCGGGCATGTCCAACTGGGAGGGGGCCCCGAGGCAGGCTCAGGACACGCTAGATGGACTATATATACTGGTTGACCTGGGAACGGCTTGGGGTTCCCCAGGAGTTGAAGGAGGTGTTTGGAGAGGGGGACGCCTAGGCCTCTATCCTTGTTCTGCTACCCCTGCAACCTGACTCCAGATAAGTGGCAGAAAATGGATGGATAGATGGATGGAACACAAAATTCTTGCAACATACAGTATTTTGCCATGATGATTATACACCACCACTTTGGTCTAAAATGGGTCCTAATATATTACTTTTCTCAATTTTATAGGACCAATGAAGTGCTTTTTTTTTTTTTTGACTTTTGCATAACATGAGTGATTATTGGAGTGCTCATTCCATGATTATTGATGGTATTTGCAGACAGCCTTCTGACGTCACGGCAGCCATATTGACATACCGCTGAGGAGCAGAGCGAAGATTTCAATTGAGTTGAACGAGCTGTCATGGCATCCTCATCGCGCAATGACGAGAAAACTAGTTTGATTGGCATCGATCCATATAAATTGGACTCAGCAGCATTTAGCCGAGATTTATCTTTGCTGCCAGCCATGGATTATCCCGATATTTACTGCTATTTAATCCACACAGCGTCTGCCTACACTCGTCAAAAACGGCAGCGAGCATGATAGGGATGGGAGTCTCCCAAAGCGCCAAAATTAAATCCTCGTTCTGTAAACTTGCATTTGGTCCAAAACATCGGTTTTTGTGTCAGCATTAATATTTTGTTTTTCTCTATTTTAACCGGGCATTTTATGGCGTCTTAACTGGCTATTTCTGCTGTACAATAGGAGTGCTAACCTGCCATTTTATGGCGTCCTCAGATACAAATACAAAATCTTAATGCTGACGTGAGTATTGCCAAAAAATCTAAAGCAGTTTTTTTCTTGTTGTTGTTGTTCTAGACATTATTAGAACAGCCGTGAACCACACAGCAAACCATGTTGAACCAACCAGGGTTGATATGATCGCGAAAGAATGTGAGGTAGAAGCCTCTCGATAGAGTCGCGTCAGGGATGTTAGTGGAGATGTCAACAATATGGCGGCATCGAATGTTGATGACGCGGATCGAATACCAAGGATTGATGCTCGTAGATTTGTTGAAACTGGTTTGAGGCATAATTATCCTACAAAATTAACTCTGACAGTCAGTTCTTCCAGTATATACGGTGACATGAACTTTGAGCAGTGTCACAGTGTTAAAGGGGACCTATTTTGCGATATTTACAAAGGTTATATTTTCACCTTAGACTCCCCTAGAGTACTCTTGATTGTTCAAAGTCCAAAACAGGGTCCTTATTTAGCTCATTTTGTCATTCTCAAAAAACCCCATTTGTAGTCCATTTTAGTCTCTGCCTGAGATGCCCCATTAGAGTGGCTCTTCCGCTATGGCCCCCACTCCCCGTGTGCCCACTTTCTTCTGACTGGCCAGCTCTGTGGAGGGCGGAGTTGGGCGGCACGAGGCTGCAGAACGCAGTTTTCCAGGTCCGCCACCCCAGAATGAAACCTGAGACACGGCTGCCATTTGATAAGGAATCGGCAGGGAAATTTCCAAAATCTAACGCTTTACTTGAATATAGATTTACTGAAATGAACTTGTTCTAATAAACATTGCGGCAAAAGTGGAGGGCGCAGTGCGAAAGTCTGGCAGCTCAAGCTCAAATTTGCCATCAGCTACAGTTTACTGCGGCAACAGTGGTGAGTACAGCGGTTTTTCTACTCAATAGTAAGGATGCAGGGAAGGCTGGAATCCACCACATATGGACACATTTGTAGAACCATGTCGACATACCCAGGTGTAGATCGGAAACCATAGAAATCCGGTGGGTCTGAGTTTAGAGGGAAACATGGACAGTGAGGAGCAGCTAAAAGTGGACCAAAGGCTTATGGACTTCTTCGGTGTGTATTAAGACCTGCTGGTTCATAAGCATAACTGCGGTGTGTCGTTAGTGTGTCGGAAATTGCCTCGTGGTAATGGTTTATTATTGCGTCAGAATGACCAGCATTTTCTCACGAAGAATGAGCCCATGGATAGCGCGCGAGAACTAGATAGAGCTCCGGGTATGTTTTGAGCATAATACAGGTTTTATGGATTGTAAGTTCCATTTGCGTGAACTGTTGCTTATGTGGAGCTAGCAAATCAATTACTTTTACAGGAAATAATTTAATATTCAATCGCCGATTTAATATTCAGTTGACTGCAATGCAGAGAAATCGTTTGTTATACTGGACACGTTATAGCCTGTGCACTACCCTATTGCTTTCACCGGTAGCATCAGAGAGCTTGCCCACTTACTGGAGAAGTATCAGGCTGACCCCGGTCATGGATAAGTAAAGCGATCGTTTCACAAGCACCCAAAAATGCGCCCCAAGCTCTGCAAAACCTACGCCTGGTCTAACTGCAGCCTCTAATACGAATTAAGTAATATCGAATTAAAAATGCCTTACGGAGACGGTGAAATTAGACTTGATTTCAAGACTATCGACTCATAGTTTGTACAGTCCATCTCATCGGATTTTCTCTTGATCGGTGAAAGGCTTATGCGATAAATGCTGATGGAAACGTTAGTCGCCGAATAAATCTGCTACTGCATCTTGACGGTGTTTTGATGCTGTCATTTCCCTCTGATAATGGCATGCTATACTGCTAATAGCTGGCTTCAAAGCACTACTACAACTTGGGCAATTATCGTCATTTGTTGGTAAACGCAATATATTTTGGCTGACCAGCTAGATTAGTCGGCTAACAAACTACTATTGTTCACTTGAGTTCTGCGATTCAGTGCGAAAATGTGTGGTAACAGCTTAAAATTTCAGAAATGTACTCGATACACTAATTTGATCGCATAACAGCATGTGGGGTCATTACGCACTACTTTTAGTTCGCTTTAATGGCTTTACATGGAAACATATTTTCACCTGCTTTATTCGCATGAATATTTTTGGTGAACTTCAGATAATACGAAGTACAAGTGGATGAAGACATAGCTTGTGAGTCGCGGACAGTCGTGATCGATACAGGCTTTACTTCAGATATTTTACAAAGCCTGCGTTTGAGGCCAGTTGTTAGTGCTAACTATCGTTAGCGATCCTGCTAGCCTCCCGGAACACGTTAGCTTCACTTACATTATTTGCTGTTATGTCGTTACTTACAGCGTATGGCTCTGAGCCCTTGATCGATGCGACTACTTCAGGTTTGAGAAGCAGCTGAAGCACTTATCCTGAGTTGAATTATCCTTTATTGACAAAGCTGTCTTTGGTGAAATGCTGAACACAGACAGCTAACGTTCCCTTTGGCCTTAGCTGTTCGCTGCCAGCAAACAAGAAAGCTACCCACTGATTTCTGGAGGCATCGTCTTTTGGGAGAGAAATAGGTGCTTTTCTTCACATCCAAAAGTAAATGGACGAGCAGCTTTTGTAGAGATACTGACAAAACTGCACCTCAAATGATCTGCGGTGCTTCTTTTGTATTTCTGGATGTGTTGATGCTACTAAGGCATAGTGTGATCCGCGGTTGTTCTTGTCTGCTAGAATTGTTTCTGGTGTGGGCAGGTCCAACACTGTGATTGGCTTTGGCTTGGTCTGTACAAATTGGACGGCACAACCTGACGTCAGATCTCGGGAGGAGCTGATCAGGGAGGAAATCATTCACGAAATCAAGTTCTTGGATTACGGCAAAACCCCTGCATCTTATGTTCAGAAACCTTTAAGAAGTTGAGAATGGACATCCAACATTATAACATTACCTATATGTATTAAAAGAAGGATCAGCATAATAGGTCCCCTTTAAACACGATGCCATGATGGAAGGAGCTCTCTAAGACTGTGCGTAACCACATTGTGGTCTTACTTGATACTGGTTGATCACTTTGAAAAATTTCTGAAGACGTTAAATGCTACCATGGCACCTTTGCGAGCAATGCTATTTTGCTCCGTCTTGCACGCGACTTCTTGTCCCACTGAGAGCGAAACTTTAGCGAAGTGTCCTGCCAGCTGGTGCAATTGACCTGCTCAGATTTTGCTTGTTTCATCATCTTTTTTTTCCTGGATATTTGTGCTTCTTTCATTGGTGAGTAGATCACAAAGTTAAAAGCTCTCAGTGTTTGTCTGCTTTAATTGTGTTGAGCTGTAGCTTACTACAGCGCAATGGAAAGAAATAGCTAACAATATTAAATTGCATTCTCTAAAATGCATTTTCATTTTCAAGATGCAAGCGCTTAATTTGTATCATAATGAAAATTAAAATGCCTCCACTTTTCGTTTTCATTTTCAGGTCCTTGTATGCAATTTTTATAACAAATTGAAATTAACAATATATTCCTCATTTGCATTTTTGTTTTCAAAAATTGCCCACAATATCATTAACAAACCAAAAAAAGCTAATCTTATAATGCAAATACATTCTCGGAAATGCTTTTTCTTTTTCCAAGAAGCAAGCACGTTACTTGCATCAGCGTGAAAATGATTATGTAATCATCCATTTTGCATTTTCATTTTCAAGTGCATGTACACACTTTTCATAACAAATTGAAAAATGTAATTCCCCATTTGCGAATTCATTTGCAAAAAGTGCACTGCCATACAGCCATCAAAATGAAAACAATAATGGTAATCTTATAATGCAAATACTTTTTTCAGAAATGCTTTTTCTTTCTCAAGAAGAAACACAATATCTGTCTCATAATTAATACAATAACACAGCTCGCCACTTTGCTTTTTCATCTTCATGAGAAACTGCCGTGCATGGCTGTGCGTTTGCATACATTGTACCCCATTGGCTGTGACCTGGCAATCATTCTTTGAGAAGGCGGGACTTCCTTTCCTCAATTTGGTACGGATTGGATATTCAGAAATATAGTAATAAGAAAAAGAGAATATAATGCATTTGCGTAGGCATAACAGGTGGAGGAGTGCAGGAGTTGGCTCTGCATCACTTAACAGTTTATGCTGCATGATAAACAACAGCTAAGCCAAACAACCCACAGTCATGGGAAGTAACATTTTTTAAAGATAACATTAAAAAAATAAATGTTTTTCTCTAACATATGTGTGCCACAATTATTGGCACTCCTTCATTTAATATTTTGTGCAGCCCCCCCTTGCCAAGATTACAGGTCTAAAGTCATGCATGATGAGGTTGGTAAACACAAGGCATGGGATCTGAGACCTTTCCTCCATACAGAATCCTGATGTTCTTTGACTATCCTCTTCAGCTCATCCCACAGATTTTCTATATGGGGTTTTGGTCCCGGGACTGTGACGGCCATGTACAAACTTTCATTTTGCGGTCATTGTCGAGCTAAAGGCTCCAACCACGGCCAATTTTAAGCCTCCTGGCAGAGACTATTTCTTTTTCATTTTTTATCTGCTGGTATTTGATGGAATTTACGCGTTTGATGCACGTTAAACAGGTCAAGGAAAGTGCCGAGTTCTCTATCTTATTTTGCTCTCTGGCTACAGAGACAGGCTGGCCGGAGGCTCCTCTTATGACTGCGTCAGTCATGCTCTCAGTGAGGAGAATAAACCTACAATGTTGGCTACATTGGAGCCCTGTTCGACTTTAGATTCTTTGGTTCGCACTGTATTGTGAATTGACAATTGCATCCACGACGTAACAGGGGGAAGCACAACAGATTGCCGCTTGCTGACAATGGGGCCAAAGTTGCTAGTGGAGAGTGTGCGGCTCCTATTCCACCCGCTGAAAATTTTACTCCGGTTGAGCCCATGCAGGTTGGTAGTTCGTTTGAGAGTCGGACTCATAAAACTACTCACAGAAGAATAATCTACTTTAATTGTAATAAGCCGGGTCATGCCCATCCACGTTGCCTGAAGCTTGAGGGAAACTGGAAACCCCTCCAGCAGTTTTGGGGGCGCTTGGGGGACAGATCCAATTTCCCTTCCGAATACTAATCCCTGTCGAACTGACTGTGGGGAGCAAGAGGGCTATTATCGAAGCGATTGTGGATTTTGGCGCCGTAAATTGTTTCATGGATGTTAAGTGGGCTAGGGGGCACTCAGTTCGCACCGTTTCTCTTTCACAGCCACACTCTGTAAGAACTTTGGACGGGCGCTCGCTTGGTACGGCAGTTATAACCAAAGTTTCTCAACCGCTAAGTGTGTTCATTTCCTTTGGCGGCCATTCTGAGGAGGTTTGGTTTTTTATTATCCGTTCCCCTGCTTTTCCCATTGTTTTAAGGCATTCTTGGTTATGGGAACATAGGCCTTGCATCATTTGGGGGGAACAAAATAATCCTATCGTCCACTGGGGCACCAAGTATAGGTCTCGTTATACAAAGAATGATACTTGTTTTCTCGGACATCATGCTATGCAGGCTGATGCCTGGAGCGAGTGTGAGGAGGTTGCCTCACCGTACCCTCCTAGATGAGAAAAAGGGGCAGAGTAGTGGTTGGAATGGGATCCTCAATTTGATTGGCGTCAGCCAGAGGACGATTACCTTTAGAAGATTTTTTCGATTCTGAATCAGTCGCCCAGATATTAGATTCTGAGCAGGGTGAGGAATTTGGGGCCACCCTGAATTTTAGCTTGCCGTCTAATGTTCCTAATGACTATGCTGATCTCGGCAAAGTTTTTAGTAAACAACGAGCATCGACGTTACCTCCCCATCGTCCGTACAATTGCAAGATCAATCTCTACTCTGGTACTACTCCTTCTAGGGGTTTGCTATACTTGCTGTCAGGACCTAAGCGTAAGGCCATGCAAGAATATATTCAGGAAGCTCTCGCTAATGGTTTAATTCGGCTGTCCACGTCTCCTGTTGGAGCTGGGGTTTTTTTGTGGGAAAAAAAGATGGTGGTCTGAGATCCTGTATTGATTATAGGGGTTTGAATAAGATCACCATTAAAAACCGATATCCCCTTCCGTTAATGAATTCTGTGTTTGAACGGCTGCAGGAGGTGTCATTTTTTAGGAAGCTAGATCTCCGTCATGCTTATAACTTGGTTCACATTCGGGAAGGGGACAAATGGAAAACTGCATTTAACACTCATGACGGGTACTACGAATATTTGGTCTTGCCGTTCAGATTGGTTAACGCCCCCTTGGAGTTTCAGGCTCTTGTTAATGACGTCCTCCGAGAGATGTTCGAGAAATGCATCTTCGTTCATCTTCATGACATTTAGATTTTTTCTTCAACACTCAGAGCATAAACAACATATGAGACCTGTGCTTGAGGCCCTCCTTAATGCCAAACCTTTTGTCAAGGCCGAGAAATGTGTTTTCCCCACCCAAACTGTCTTGTTTCTTAGCTTTATCGTTTCCAAGGGTTCGGTCTGTTTGGACTCGGACAAGGTGGCTGCGGTCAGGAATTGGCCTGCCCCTCAAAGTGTTAAGGAGGTCCAACGCTTCTTGGGCTTTGCTAATTTTTATTGGAGGTTTATCCGTAATTTTAGCGGGGTTGCTGCCCCCATTACTGCGATCACCAAGAAGAATACATCCTCTGCATTTTTTTTTTTTGGTCTCCAGCAGCTGATGCTGCCTTTCAGGAATTAAAGAAACATTTTAGTTCAGAGTCTATTCTGGTTTTGCCCGATCCCTCCCTCCCATTTGTGGTGGAGATGGATGCTTCGGAGGTTGGCGTGGGTGATATTTTGACCCAGTGCCCTCGTTGGGATAATATGCTACATCCATACGCAAACTTCTCCCGGTCTTTGTCCACCGCGGAACGGAATTACGGCATTAGTGACCGGGAGTTATTAGCGGCCAAGTAGGCGCTTGAAGAGTGGCGCCACTGGTTGGAGGGAGCTGAACACCCTTTTGTGGTTTGGACAGACAATAAAAATCTCCAGTATATTCAGCAAACCAAGCAGCATAATTCCTGGCAGGCGCGGTGGTCATTGTTGTTTAACCGCTTTGATTTTACATTGACCTACCGCCCTGGCTCTAATAACATTAAGCCTGACGCCATGTCGCGGATTTACGACCGCTCTGATCGCAATTCCAACCCAGAGCCAGTTATTTCCAATGCTCAGATTGTAGCGCCCATTCAATGGGAGATTGAGGCGGTGGTTCAGGAGGCTTTGAAGACCAATCCCGGCCCTAGAGGGGAGCCTCCTGGCTGTTTGTTTGTCCCGCCTAGAGTTAACCCTCCAATGGGGACACTCTTCTGGCTGGCCCGACATTTTTGGTGGCCGGGCATGATGAGGGATATGCGGGAGTTTGTTGCTGCCTGTGGCATCTGCTCCTGGACCAAAACTTTCCACCTCCCTCCCTCTGGTCTACTGCGACCATTGCCCGACAGGGGGTCCTGTCATGGTTTTTGGAGGCTGGCGAGCTTTCTTTCTCTCTCTCGTCCGGGACGATATCATTTTGCCCACAACTGAATTCTTTGGCCAGCTGGCATTAATTCTGGGCGGCACCCGGACTCTGTTTAAACCCAAGTCTCGTCTCGCCGTCTTTACTGAAGTTGCCAGCGTTACTTTGCACTTTAACCGGTAAGGTCTCTAGCTAGAGAATTGTGTGAGGAATTAGGTGCAAAGAGGAAAGTGCTAGTTAGCAAGGGTCTTTCTCTCGTTATTTCTCTCTTTCTATGCACCATCTGGTGCCTTATCTTGGTATCTCAGTAGCCACGATTTTCCCTTTATTTTGTTTCAGTCCTGCTCGCTCTGCTCCCTTTTGTACCCGGACTAAGACCTTTGTCCGTTGGAATCGCGAGTCTCTTTCTCTCCCTTTTTGTCAATTTGTCTCTCTTATTTTGCTGGACTTCCTTTCGTTTCGGCCGCTGTTTTTGACGTCTCAAAACACAAGCCATCACACCACCTAAGATTTGGTCAGTAACGTTTAAAGACCTTGATTGTGCTCAATAATAAAGTTTTGAGTTTTCATCAAATGTCATTGTAATTAATATGTATTATTCGCCTTGAAGCAACAAGTGGACCATAACTTGTCTGTGCATGGTCAAATCCACCCAAAACTTTGCAAGTTTCACATCGGGATCAGGCTGAAGACATCTACAGGCCAATATTATATTCAACTCATGGTTTCAGGAGCTCAACAACTTTTCATTGCACACCATCACTTTGTTCTTAATTGGGTCTTTCCCACTGTGATGAATGCAATACAGAATCTGGCCTGTGTCATCTCATGTTCATGTCCTAGTGAAACAGGAAGTCTTGCTTTACCACCATTGAGTTCCTGATCAGGTGAACTTGAAAATGTTAAATTTGACTGATTATGGCGCACAAATTTTGGCCAGTTATTCAGCAGCTTGGAATTCTGGCTTCAGCTCGCCTGTCAGTTTGGCCTGCTAGTTTTTGAACTGTTTTTTTTTTCTAGTTTTATTCAGCTCAGCTCTGACCATTGAGAAACCAGCAGCTACTAGGTTAAAGTGTTGAAAACCCAATTTGAACCCTTGGTGGATGTCAGCTGATCTTAGCTTTTTACCAGCTGGCTTTGATGAGTTTTCTAGCATTAACTGCCTACTATGAATTGCCTGGATGGAACACATTGGTGTTGATGAAAGTATGTTTTCTCCCTCTTCAGTCCACAATTCTTTGATGTCCGCAGATGAAAGGTAGTTTGAAAATTCATTATTCTTATTTTCAAGCAGACCTAGGAGAAGGCCTGGACAATAAACACGAGATGGTTTTGTGTTGTAAGTTTGATACAAGAGCTTGCTTGTCTTGGAAAATATGCACATATACTTTTCGCCTGACAGTTAGATCATTCATATCTTAGCAAACAATGATTACGTGGCCAACCAGGTGTTAGCAGAAATCAATCAGCGTTACCAGGCTGTTTCCATGAGGCGAGACCGGTTGTGCTGTTTGATCATCAAACATTTTCATACTGTTGCTCCCTGAGCCATGAAACTACCGTGGTTTGATTTTTTTAAATTTACTCATCAGAAGATCTTGCCTCAGTAGCTCAGCTTGCAATATTAACACACTACATGTTTTCATTGTTCGTTTTTTTGCACAGCTACCACACCAGAGTAATATCAAACAGCGCAATGATACAGCAATGATTGCACACATGAGATCGCCACATGACTCTAGTCCAAGGTCCACTGCACAAATTTGCATTTCAGGCTTTACCATTTTTTGTTTCTTGTTTTGTTTCTTTTTTTTTTTAACTTCTAAATTAATGTTCTTGCACTAATTTGCTTTCAGTTATCAGTTGTGATTGCTACTTCAGCATTAGAAAGTTCAGACAACATTCTGAAGACATAAATAAGCGATGTCTAGCTCCTTAGAATGTCAAATGTTCTCTAACTGGGGCTGCAGGTTTGATTCTTGATCAATAAACATCTGAGGGGCAAGTTATTGGCCTGTATTTTGCAAAGAAAACTATGAATGACAAAAACAAGTATGAAGAATCATTTTCACAAACAAATTTGCCACCACAAAGTCCTGACCTTAAACACATTAAAAGTTATTGGGATGTGCTCAAGAAAGACCACCGGGTGGTTCAACCATTATGTCGAGAAGACAAGATCTTGGCCAAAAATTATGGCATTTCTGATGGAAGATAAATGTTCTGCCATTGAATACAGATGTCAAAACAATGACAAGAGGAATATGCAGTGTAATCAAAGCTACAGGGCTTCCAATCAAATATTTGAGTATACAACTTTTTTTGGCCGGGCAGTGTACATTGCAATGTTATAGAATGCAAGCAAACTATGAAAAAGGTGTTCAAGATTGGTTTATTAATAATATCTCTTTTAAATATTCTCAGCATCCTTTAAAACAGTGGGGGGCCATAACCTTTGTTAGCCATATTCGGCCAAAAGAAAATGTAAAATTATTGTCAGAGAATAACATATGTCCCAATTCATTTAATAGTTTGTGTCAGGAAACTCAATGGACCTTATCATTTTGTACACCTGATTTCAGAGCAGCATTTGACCACAGTGAAAGCTCTTGAAAAGTTCAGAGTGTAGAACGCAGAGTGCTGAGGAAGAGCAGCTGAATGGGCTTGTTTGCTTTCTTCACATTAGATTGAGGAGACTTTGGGGATGAGTCACCCCTCTGACAGAAACAAGGAATTTTATATTGGGAATTGCAGGAAAACTGGTGGTTCAAAAACATGCTGAGAAGAAATGAAGGTACAGAGGGAGGGCTGTGAGGAAAAATGTATAACTATGGGATAAGGGTATCCATGTTAAAAAACTATGCAGTTGGCAGATTAAGTGAAAAACGGGGGAACTGTACAGCCAGCTGGGATTATACAGTTATTTTCATACCGAGTCACAGAATTACCTTTGAAAATAGCAGTAGAAGAAGCCTGAACAAACTTTTAAAAGATTTTTATGATTTTTTACCCCGTTTTTGCCTGAATAAGTGGTTACTACATATTGCGAAGGTAGAGATATGATAGACTGGTTTTCATTTCAGGGCAGGTAGGGGTTATTCATTTTAAAAGTCCCTAAGTTTGTTTTTTGTAAACTATTTTGGGGCTGCTGCGGGTGCTGCCTTGTGAATGACACGGTGTGATGCGATCGCGTGATGAGCCTTCACCACTTATACCAGCTCCAAGTGCACCGCATTTTAAAAGGAGGCCAACTCTTTCTCTCTGGCGCCATCTTCAGGTGGTTCATGCTTCTGCGTGTAGACACTGGCTCCGATGTCTGCTAACCCCGTCTCCAGCTCCAACAGCTGGGTCCTGATTACAAACTTCGACCGTTTGATGACAAGACAAGTAGCCGACAAGCCTGTGCCTGCACTGTGCTATCAGGAGGGCAGCCCAGCAAGCCCGACTGTGGGGGCTCAGCTTGTGGGACGAAGTGCCAATCAGAAGGCTTAGAAAACTCATCTTTGAGCTAACATTGAATCCCTCAGATGCATGTTCCCACAAAATCTTGCTTTTGCTGTGTCTCAGTCTCTCATTCTCTATTTATTCCCAATTTCAACATATGCATTTATTTAGTATTGTTTTTCTGCACTCTCAATTCCTCAAACCAAGGCCAGAGCCCTGTCAAATACCCAGCAAGAATTAGTTGCTCATAAAAACCATTAATTTGGGATTGTTGTGTCAAACCTGGTGGTGTGTGTGTGTGTGTGGGGGGGTGAAGAATGAGTCATTTTGTTGATGAGATTGGGCTCACCATTGCCAGATGGAGAATATTTTCTTTCGTATAATCCCCAGAACTACCCGTTTGTTTCCATGGAAACAGATGAACATTAAGCTTTGATTGATCGAAGTACCATTTGCCAGCTTAAAAGACATCAAAAGAAAGAGCACTGGCATATTTATACTCCCGAACATGAGTTTTCAGGAAACTAATGAATTCAACTTGGACACTGCTGATCCTTCATTTGAGTGTGATTACTTCAACGGTTTTTTGTAGAGTCTTTGCTGGGACCCCTAGAGGTAGACTGTGTTGATTTTGATTTGTTCATGATTATTATTACTATAGTTCCTGCAGTTTCTTTTCTTAGGCTTTATTTGCATTGAGATATGATATATAAGTTTGTCAGATCACGAGACAGCTTTCCTAGAGTGTTTTGATGCTTTGTGAGCAATAATTAGTGGTCAACCAATAATCGGAAACTCGAGTGCTCGCTCAGGTAGCACAATTGTCGTGCGCTCCAGCTGGAATTCTGACTGCTGAGCCTGACCTTGGCTTAGGATACCTTGCAGAGATCAATCTTCAGCGCAAGATTGGACAGCATATCACCAGTTTTACATCAAACTGAAGGACATCAGAATGATTTGTGATCCCCAGATGAGATACAAATAAAATTCCTGCCTTACATTATGTGGTCTTGTTCTTCTTTTATCCTACTCACAAAATTTTTTTGTACCAAGTTACACGGCTCAAAGTCCACACCACACCACAATACACCATTGTTGTTCTATTTTCCGCTCTGGCGCAATGGCAATTTCCAGTTAGGAAAAGGACATTTTTAAGGTAATGTTTTTTTTTTGTTTTTTTTTTGTTTTTTTACTGTTTAGTATTAATGAAGAGAGGCACGTTGCGCATGCCAGTCAGTAATGACACAGCAGAATTATGTTCTCCTCCTTTACATTTCCACATAACAGTTTCAATCATCAAAAATATTGCAGCATTGCATGCGAGTGAAAAGCGAATTGATTGCCTTGCAACAATGTTTCAGATCTATTGATCATCATTGAAAGAGCAAGGAGAAAAAGCAGACAGGCAACATTGTGTTCAATTAAACAGATATATTTGTCAAGCAAAAGCACCTTATCGTCGGCCTGCTGATAAGACCTCGTATCTCCAAATTTGGTAAGAAACAAAAATTTGTATGTCCACGATAATTACATAAGCATTGCAAAACACAAAATTCATTCTTGGAAGAAAAATAGTCATCCTACCCGAACACTGGTCAACTGCATTCTTACATGCAAAATTAAACATTTTTTATGCTCTCCAATAAAGTTTATCATTTTGAGAAAACGGGGTTTTATCAGTTGGCCAATGATATACAGGCACTGCCTGTGCCATCTCCTCGTCGTGTCTGCATACAGAAATTAGGTGAAGCAGAAAATCTTTCGCATCAAATCTGCCATATTTAACAATCGTATGAGTTTTTAACACGTGCTAACTCTGACCTTTCTTTTCTTTCGTGTTGCAATGACCTGCTTTTGTTTTCTTTTCAACGTCATTTGTTGACTCCATCATTCTTCTGGGCTGCTTTCGATGAATCCAGTTTATTTATTATATTCCCGAACGCCGAACGGTGATTCGGGGATATTATGTTTTTGGTCCGACCGCCGCCGCCGCCACGCCGCCCTACGTGTGAACGCGATAACTTCAGTAATCTTTCAATTAGAAATTTCCTGTTTTGCATATAAGTAAGTATCATAAAGAGCAAGAACAGATTGGATTTTGGACTATTTAAAATCTCTAGATTGGCCACCAGGGGCCAAAAACTGAAAAATCACATTTTTTATCATATCTCTGGAAATATTTGTCTGATTGACCTCAAATCAAGTACAAATGAAAGGTCTTGACCTGAGGATGTGTCCCACGATGACATTAAACCTGTTTGGTTCAAAATTTTGACACAAGGTGGAGCTTTGTCACATAAAATTCACCATTTTTGCCATATCTTTGGAACCATTTGTCCAATTGACATCAAACTATGTGCAACTGCAAGGTCATGACGTGTCACATGATGACATCATACCTGTATGGTTCAATATTTTGCCACCAGGTGGCGCTTTGCGATAAAATATTTCCATTTTGGCCATATATTAAAAATTATTTGTCCGATTGACCTGAAATTAAGTTCAAATGAAAGTCTATTCAAGGTCTATTCAAGGATTGGGCAGTTGGAGGATTGGGGGCGTTCGGGGATAAACCAAGCCATCGCCTCCAACGGCATAAGCCTAGTTCTTGATAGAAACAATAAAACACATCTTGTTTGGCCCCATTTGTACCACCAAACCTGGACAAAAGCTTTCTTGAAATCAGATGACCAAGATCAGAATAACTTCTGATTTCAGCCATTTATGGCCTGAAAAGTTTCTTCAGCCAGACCAGGAAAGAGTTCAAAGTCCATTTTCTGAATTAGCATACAATGTATTCTGCCTTTGCATTTAATCTCTTTCTTTTATTTCTCTAACAGGCAGATCCACAAGGCCGAGACATTGCCATACGCCCATTTCTGGAGCATTGTGAGAACACACATATGACCATTTGGCTTGGAATCGTTTATGCCTACAAAGGGCTGCTTATGGTGGGTATGAATGACCATGAACCAGTGGCGGAGCTAGTGGGGGGACAAAGACACGTCCCTTTTATTTCTCAATCATTTTCCTTCATTGATGCGTTTTCCAGTTATCGTAATTGGCAACTGAAGACACGGTTTCTGTCCATATGCGATCTAACAGCGAAGAAATCATGGGCTAAATTCAGTGCAGAAAAAAAAATGTAATTATTCATTGGCCAGTGCTTCACTTTCCAATGAAATGCGGACTTTCACTCTCGTTATTTCGTGCATTGATTTAAAAAAAAAAAGAAGTGGCACTTGGCACTTGAATAGGTTATAAAAAGCGTGCGGCTCAAGCCATTTGCATGAGAGTCGACAGGTAGGCTATGCAATTTTGAATAACGTTGATTTAAATACAGCAAATGCGCGTCCAGATAAATGATTGTCATCTAACCTAATAGGGGAGAACAAGCAGGACCTTTTAAGTGCGGTGCGCTCTCGGAGTGAATCTTCTGTTAACCATGAAGATGACTGAGAACAGGTCAGGATTTATAATTGTTTTAAAAGGATGTTTTGTGCGACCCAATTCTCCGTTCTGGTTGCAGCACTGTACTGAATTTAACCAATGATTTAATCACTGTTAGATCGCATATGGAGAGAAACCGTGCCTTCAGTTGCCAATTACGATAACTGGAAAACGCATCAATGAAGGAAAATGATTGAGAACTAGCCAGGACTCATTGTTGTCAAAAATGGACGTGTCTTTGCCCCCCCACTAGCTCCGCCACTGCCATGAACTCATTGATCTCAAGCATTCAGTGAACTTATACCATGTGTTCTTGTGGTGAACTGGAATTCTGAGTAACGGTGCAAAAATGGCCTTCCTATAACGTTGATTATCAAGTAACAAGTGTGCATGTCACAGTCCGCAGACAAGCCCTAGATGGTAAACAGTTGGTTTTCATAGCCAGTGTGCTGGATTTGGCAGTGCTTCCAGTCAGCGATAGTGAGTAACTACCAACATTGGCCCAAAGAGGGACAAATCATGAACCAGGGACAGGGTGTAGGGTATCCAAGGCTCACTGGTGCACAAAAATAATGAGAGCTTTCAGGTCTGGTCAGAACTGCAACAGTACTAGTCACAGAGAATGGCAAGGATTGTAACCTGTGAAATGTATCACAACACACAGTGCATTTTGTCCTCCTGTGTATAGTGCTCTGTAACATCTAACCTCAATGTACTGCTGCCGAAAGCACCAACAAAGGGCATATAAGTGTCGATACTAGACCTTGGAGCAATTGAAGAAAGTTGCCTCATTTATTGAGTCTTGTATTCTTTTTCATCATGTGCACTGGCTGGTTATGTGTGCACTATTTACTTGGAGAATAGATGGTAACAGGATACACTGTGGGAAGATTAAGAGCTGTTAGAGAGAGTCTAATGCTCTGGGAAGTGTTCTGCTGGGAAATTCTGAGTGAGAATTCAAGTGGATGTCAGTCTGACAGAGCTGCTGTACTGGCAAGAGGGGGAGCTAGAAAATACTAGGTTTTTTTAATCAATATAACTGATGAGTGTTTATTTCTTTGTGTTTTGAGTTTGAGCACTTCATTTCAAGTGAGCTGCAAATGCTCTCATGCAAGTAAGAATTCTCAGTGAACTGCAGTAACAGTCTAGAGTTCTGCTGGTGTCTAAAGGGTTAATTACTACATCTGCAGCTGGCTTTAATATTTTGGCTCGTTGGTTTATGCAGTCATTTAAATTAGTCAAACAGTAGCTTCCAATCATGGTGATAATTTTTTTCTGATCCACAGTATTTCTATCATTCTCTTTTCTTGATTTTCACAATCAAAAAATAGATCTCTTTTTTCATCTTCAAAAATATAAAATGTCCTATACTTTAACCCACACAGGAAGTATTATGATTAGACAATAGAAGTCATCAAACTTAAATGCATGAAAGTTGCAAAAAATCGTCAGTTCTCAAAACTAGTGATTTTCTGAAAACAGTGTCTGTTTCCAGAAGTGGTAATAATGTGAGTCCCGCCCATTACATCGCAAGTGGGTGAGTATGGCTTATCAAACAACAGAATGCAAACAATCTTCAATTCTCCTCGTCCTATTTTAGTTCATCGACGATGATTTAAAGTGTATATAAAACAAATTACATGGTTTCATATCACATTTTCAAGGTCTTTTTGAAGTTTAGAAATAATGATCACTCTCGGGCGCAAAAGTAAAATATACAATGGGCATTTAATTGCGCTATAGGATTGAGAGCATAGGTGCCCAATTGTGTGCCATGGCCGAGACTGCAGGTTTTCATTCTGACCAATTATTACACCTGCTGACTGTACCAATCATTTCCCACCTCTCAGCTTGGATGTGTGCTAATCAGTGAAATCAGTAGATGTAAAGATTGGTTGCATATGCAGGCCCTCCATGGCACGTGATTGGGCATCATTAGTCATGAGAGTTAAAGGAGCAATATGTAAGTTTGTGGCCAAAACTGGTAGTGCAAACGCATTCAAAATAACGCAGAGCACAGTATCCCCTCCTCCTCTCCCCTAGACAAGAGGTTGCCAGCTAGGTTGCCCGATCCAGCAAGAACATCTGCTACACGGAGCTACCATGGCTACGTTTCAATATCACCAATGATTTCCTCTCACGGGGCTCTGTGTTCAGTTCAGCTCAGTTCAGTTCTGAAAAGATCAAGACTAATAACTAACTAACTTTAGCAATGGTCATATTGGTCAACTTGCTCATCACACGTGTTTGGATAGCCCGCTAAAGTCCATACTGGGTCATTCCATGTCAAATCAACCAATGGTAGAAAAGTTGATGTCTCAGAATTTCTTCAAATTTTAACCAGTTGTGAAGTGACCATATTTGAGAACATCTGCAAATTCTCTAAGGGTTCTGATGTAAATTGTGACCCTCAGCCCCATAAATATGAGAGGGGGGTGCACGCCCAAAATCGCACCCCTTATTCTGAACAGGTTTTCAAATGCCTGTAACTGGAAAGATATACAACTTAGACGACTGAAATTTAGTAATCCCACAGATATTTTTGTAAAGAGTACCTGGCCAAAATTTGGCAGAGTTTGATCAAATAAATATGGTTATTTTGGCTGCCCCAAAATGGAAAAAAAAGGCATTTTTACTTTTTTCGAGAACAATTTTGTTGGTCTCTTTTGGCCTGTTATATTTTACCTACATAGTTCAAATTGCTGCCATATATTGTCAGACATCCTGACTACCACTCTGTAGTTCATGGAGCAAGTAACTATCATACTTTGTCTATTATTGACCCTTCGAATTTCAAATTTTGCCATTTTTGCTCAATTTCGGGGGCAAAAATTAAGATGTGGGACAGGTCCTAGGATCACCAAATTTGGCCTGTACACAGATCTTAAGTGTCGAAACAACATATTAAAATTCTAGGATGGTTTTCTGTCCCATTCAGATTTTATTGCAAGTAAATTTTATTGCAAGCGGACATCTTGCTCCAGCAGAAATATTTTCAACTGCAAAGTAGGTTGGGGATTCTAGAGATTATTTTTTAAACATCTTATGTCAGTAAATTAATCAAAAATCGCCTTAAATATATCTGTACATAAAACCAATCACGACCAATTGCGCCCGATCCTTTCAATGATATGTGATATCGATATCACCAATATGGGATCTGATCAAAAATCGCCCCATACCTAAGGTGTAATGAAACCTACCTCCCAACTCCAGTAAATGGTCCATCCCTAGGTAACCACCTAACAACAGAGGTTCAGTAATGATTTGATGACTGTTTCTTTAGGGGTGTTTGATGTTGATATTATCATCAACGTTTTTGGTTGAGAGCAGTGTATTTTGTTAATGTGCTGTTGGCTGCAATTGAGTGTACCTCCACTTTGTAAATAATCTGTTGTTGACACACTTGTATAATATTTCATGTTCATGTGCTGTTGGCTTTGATGCTTGGCTGCTCCTGTGATGAAAATCCTGCTGATGATATGCAGGTGTAAATGGATGTGTTAATAGACTGTTGGGCTTAATTGAATCTGTTGATGCAGTAGTGAATGATGTTGACTTAAAAACATTCACAAACTATGCATCTATTGGCAAATATGCATATTTTTCCCCATTTTTAGCTTACCTGCCCTATGGGCCGATAAGCTATTGTCGTGGTGTGGCGTCCGTTGTCCGGAACATTTTTTGTATCTTTTTTCCGGCCAGATGAATTTTTGTGTGAATTTGCCATAACATACTCCTAGGCCATATCTCCAGAGGTTTTTCCGGATTTTTGATTGAATCATTTTTGTCCGTTTTATGGGCCCTTTAAATTTTGGCTCCAATGCTAAAGATAGGACTGAGAAATTAAAAAAAATTATTTCTCAAAAACCGCGGGATAAATTTTTTTCTAAATCAGGCAATTAACTTCCCTTGGTACCATCAATGTACAATGCGAGCGCCATTTTGATTGAATTGATGGAAGTGGGTCTAGTGGGGGCGCTGTTCTTTATGAATAAGCAAGATCGCCTGTGGAGGCCAAATGGTTGCAGATAGAGGTTAAGTTTCTATAATCGACATATAGGAAATCATATATAACCTAGACATTGGCTATGTTAAACTTGACCTCAGATGACTTTGAAAGGTCAAACTTGAGGTCAAAGCAAAATGTTACAATTTTCAAAGGCATCTAGGCTTGAAAATATTGAAGATTGGGAACATATGTGTATTAAACACTTATCGGGGCATATATGACATTTTTTGATGGCCTTGAACTTGACTTTGGGTGACCCTTGAAGGTCAAACTTAACAAAGCAAAATTACAATGACTTCTATCACCAAAACTATGATAGATTATGAAATTTCATTTGGTGACCTTGAACTTGCCTTCAGTGACCTTCAACGGCCAAACTTAACAGCGAAATTTCAATGACTTATTTCATCAAAATCTTTACAGATAGAGTGTAGGTTTGTATTGGAGACATTTAGGAAGTCAAATATGAACTTTCATTTGGTGACCTTCATATTGACCTTTGAAGGTCAGACATGACCGAGTGAAAATTCTATGACTTCTATCACTAAAAAAAGTCTCCGATAGAGCCGAAGCTTGTGTCACAGACTTAAAGGAAGTCACACATGAACTTTCATTAGGTGACATTCAACTTGACTCGGTGACCTTTTGAAGGTCAAACTTAACATGATACAATTACAATGACCTGTATTTCCAAAACGGTCACAGATAGAGCCTAGGTTTGTATTAGTGATGTATAGGAAGTCATATATGAGCTTTCATTTGGTGACCTTCATATTGACCTTCAAAGGTCAAATGTGACCTATTCAGTGACTTGTATCACTAAAATGGACACGGATGGAGCCTAGGTTTGTGTAACTGACATCAAGGAAGTCACATATAAACTTTCATTTGGTGACATTCAACTTGACTGTCAGTGACCTTACAGGTTCAAACTCGACAGTGAAATTACAATGACTTCTATCACCAAAATGGTCACAGATTGAGCCAAGGTTTGTGCAGAGACATTTAGAAAGTCGTATATGAAGTCCATTTACTGACCTATACTTTACCTTCTGTGACCTTCACTACTGACATATTGAATATTCAATAACTTGTATTACCAAAACTGATTCAGAGCTTAGGACTATATTTAGGTCTTATAGATGTTGTGAACTTTTATTTGGTGACCTTAGCACTTTTAGCACTTTTTGACTTTTAATGATTCGAATGTCAAACTTCACATGACACTGTCATAACTTGTAGTATCATCACTATAAGATTACTTGCCAGAAAGCTACAGGACCCTTGGACCTATTTTTTTTTTAATTTGTCTTGCGGGACTTGGCCAATTTTGGAATCTTTTCTTTTTTTTTTACTGCAACATGATTAGCTCACTTGTTTAACATTGCCGGTTTCACAGCAGCTCATTATTGCAGTTGTGTAATCATTATCTTCCTAAACTGCCCCTGTGAAAACTTTTTGAAGTCTGTTGCAGTAATCAGATAATAAAAAGTATGCATTTTCAATAGAAAATTTTATTCGCACATTACAGCATTACATTATGCGTTGTTGATGTGTTTTAAATATAGTACAGGGTGAATGGACTTTTCAGATTACTTCTTTTTAATTTTATTTGCATTTTCGAAGCAGTAGTGACAACCACAGCGTGGGTTCGATCCTCGGTCGTCCCAACCGGCAGTGGTCGGCAGCTTTTTCAGAGCAGCGCAAGATTGGCTACGCATTGCAGGGATGCAAACTGGGAAGGGACTGCCAGGATGGGATACAAAAATAGTTTATTTGTTCGCTGCTCCAGCGCCTCCTGTTGGCCTGCCAGGCCCTTATCAGTAAGATTCTAAGTTTGCTCCAGTTCAGGTATCCTCTGCCCTCGTTCTGAACTTGCAAAGTTTTGACCAATGAGTATAAAGAAACAGTGACTGACAGGCGCGTGCCTTGGCGGAGGGCTGCAAACTGTCTTCACTCTCCCGACTTGGCAACATGGGGTCACATACGAGCTAGTCTTGTACATAGTTCTCAAATGGGGCATTCCAGATTTGGGTGGGATTGGAGATGTCAAATTTGAGAAAAAAACAACAGAAGGGGGTTGTAATGTGCGCAGCAAAATAAAAAGCAAAAATGTACTCTGGTTATTAGGTAAACTGTAGAATGCGTTCTGAGATTAAGTAAGCTTGGTCAGCATATGTACCGAAAGGTTCACCTTCCTAATTTTGTAAAAAAATAAATAAATAAATAAATAAATAAAATGAATAAAAAATTAAAATGCACCGAGTCTTCAATAGGCTGAGGCCATTACTGTCTAAATACTGATGAAATGTAAGCTTCACAATGGTGGATATACGGCCCCTCCAAAATTTGTAATAAGAAGCAGGAAAGTACACTTTAACTGCAAAGCTGGTTATACAGAAGTGTTATGTCCCTCGAAGTTGTGAGTATGCATTTTACTTCAAAAAAGGATTCTCAGTCTTTCAACTATACTCTATGGCAATTCAACCTAAGTTTGAGGAAACTGTGCTGCAACATCTAAAATGAACACTACTGCATGAATCATTGAGAAAAAGCATGCCTGACCCAAAAAGAGGAATACTGTATCTGTTTAAAAGGTAATTTATATGATTATAACTTATTAAACCCATAATGTTTGCATGTTAAAAATTTAGAACATGTCAGTACTGTCAATTGCAAACACCTACCATTTTAAAGAAAAATCATTTAGTTGATACCATACTGGACCAAATTCTTCCCGATTGTTTGCTTTGGTTAATATGCATGGGTGTCTCATTGTTCTGTACTCCACCCCCATAGTTACTTCTCTTTCTCCCTTTTCACAGCTGTTTGGATGCTTTTTGGCTTGGGAGACGCGCAACGTGAGCATCCCGGCACTGAATGACAGCAAGTACATCGGGATGAGTGTGTATAATGTGGGGATCATGTGCATCATTGGGGCAGCAGTCTCCTTCCTGACGCGGGACCAGCCCAATGTCCAGTTCTGCATTGTGGCCCTGGTTATCATCTTTTGCAGCACCATCACCCTGTGCTTAGTGTTTGTGCCAAAAGTAAGTGACCCGCTGCCTCTCCCAGTTTTTAACATTTATGTAAGCAGTAAAAGTTCCATTGAGAACATGTTTCTCTGTTTTAAGGACACTCTTTGAGAAATGCCAGAATAAAACAGTTGGAAGTGAGAAGGGAAAGAGACAAAAAGATGTAAAAATGGAGTAATTTTGGGGTTGCGAGCCTTGCTTACTGGCCCAATGGCAGAGGTCTTCACAACAGAATCCCAAGCCTCTCCAGGGACTTCAACCAGGAACTCTGTGGTTAGGTCAAGCGACCCTGATATGAAATTTGCTGTTTAAAAATGTCAGAACAGTGTTAAAAAAGCATTTTACTTATAGGACTTAGAAACCACTACTAACTGCGATCTATTTTGACGGCAGCCATAGCATCATTACCATGTTCAGGTGGGTCGGGCTGTTCTTGACAGATTGTTACTGGTCACACGCTTTAGTATATGTTACCCTCCATAATTATTGGCACCTCTGACTGGAAATGCACTAAAACTACCATCAAACAAAAAAAAAATTCAAAAATGGCATGGAGATGGCAACTCAAAATGCCCATGTGAGAAATACTGCACTTTGTTGACGTTTCAGTGAAACCAACCACAATTTTTATTAATTTAATTAAACAGATATTTCTGCCAAATCAAGGTTTTACAATTAATGGCAGCCCAGGCACTCAATCTCCTTATCATTATTGCTGTAAATTTTCATGAGATTATCATTTTCACGACACTGAGAAAGCTATGCTGAAGATAAATATAAACGCAACACTTCTTATTGTGAGAAATATGACCATGTTCAGAAGCTCATTGTACTTTCATTGAGTGTTGACAGATTGTATGACCATATTGCAATACATTTCGATCGATGATTTAAAAAGACAAACAAGAATCTCGTGATGGCGTGATGATAAAAGGGATGGGGTCTATTTTCCAAATTTCACAAATCAATATTGGGTATGTCTGCATTTGGCCTGCTGCATTGCTACGCATCTCTGCTGTGTGGACTGTAACAAATGGTCAGTCTTGACTTCTCTTCAAGAGCTGACAAACCCCTTTTGGTTGTGGACATCCCAAAGATGCTGGAAGGGGGACAAATTTGAGGAATAAGCCAGTCATTCAAGCACACAAATGTTTTCAGGCTCAAGGAATTCTGTGCATACACGGGTGACTTGGGTCTGGCATAGTCATACTGGAAACGTATTGTTTTGATGGATGAATGGTAGGACGATAGGCAGCAGCATCTCATCATGAAATCACACTTCATTCAAGTTGCTGTTCATCATCTGCAGTTGGGTGCAATGTCCCTGGAATATTCCCACCCAAACCAGCACTCCACCACCATGTGCCACCTTGTGCACCACAATGATGTCAGCATAACGATCCTCTGTCCATCCGCTCTGTGAAGTTGAAAACATGACTTGTCTGTTAAGAAAACAGTCCTCCATTGGCCATCAAACATGTCTATTCATTCAGTCGAGCCAATTTTTTCAGTGAGCTGAGGAGAAGTCCAATCCACAAAGGGCAAAAGACGAAAAGATATGGACTTCCTGGAGATTATTTTTCACGGTTTCAGCAAAAATGGGGTGATGGTTGGGGCCAGCTGTCTCATATGCAGTGGGAGTTACTGGTCTCAAACGATCACAGAGATAAAGAGTCCAGATATAGCGGTCTTGGGTGGGGGTTGTTACACATGGTCGTCATGCATGTGGGCGGTATGCTGTCTTGCCTCATTCCTCAAAAAGGTGTTTTATGCGACTTATTGTTGAATCATGGACATTAAGAGCCCTTTTAACATCCCTGAGAAACATTCCTGCATTGATGGCACGCTCCCTGATGGCTCGAGTCATTTATGGCAGAAATGGGACTTTTGGGGTGGCCTTTTATTCACCAGAGCACAGGATGTGCCTGGGCTGACTGTACCTGATGTCAAAAGCCCTGGATCATGCCCCACCTGTCTGACAGGCCAATTTTGACAAAGAACATGAACTTGACACTGATATAGAGAAGGTGACTGAAATGCATACAGACCAGTGGCACACAGCCTTGGTCACATAAATAAACCCAAATAAGTCAACCTCAGAAATAATTATGCGTAATATTGAAATGACTAAACTGTTGTGATTATATTTTTGTTCATTATATTAACAGCACTGGATACTATATTTGTGAAAAGTTAAGCAAAATTTAGTTTTTTTGTGAAAAATCAAGTGTAAATGATTATTTTAGCTTTATTCACTCCCATTTATTACAGACTATTGCCTGACACCATCAAGATAAATTGCAGCCAATTTTGGATCAATGGGATTAACTCAACGTCGACAGGTTCTCAGCAATTAGTCAAGGATATTGGCCTGTCGTATCGGCTGAAATTTTAATATCTGGCCAATGCCAATATTTAATTTCAAAGCCTGTATCAATAACGTGCCAGAATTATTGTGGATCCTTAGCCCAAACCCACAAAAGTGACTGATCTTCAAAGAATCTGCACAGTGGAATGGTCAGAAATTCTTTGAAATGTCTGCCTTCACCTTGTCAGACAGTACAGGAAAGATTCTGCCCTCATTAGTGCCCATCTGAATGAAAAAAAATGCAAAACAGGGCCCTCATAGGTGCCCCTACATAGGAGAAAACATGATGAAGGTCCTTAACGAATTAGCATGGTTACAAGCCTGAAATCTTTCAAGCTCATCATCTCAATTTGACCTGGATTTGAGCACAGAAAACAGTGGTAAGAGTTTCCCAAGCTATAGAATGGGAGGTCCAATCACAGTTGATTATTTAATAATCATTATCAAATAATATTTCATTTGATAATGAGACATCATTATCTAATCATGGCAAAGAAAAGTGCATGGTATTGGCCCATTCAAAAACATGTTCCGAATTAGTTGTAAGTTTAGGTTACATTCAAAGTTGTTGTCTTCTTCTTTTGTCAGCAGTCCCAAGATAAACTGTTTTATATCATGAACAATGGGCCTCATGCAGCAATATTCTCTTAAAATTCCCTTCTATTTTCTTTTATTTTTTTGTTAAGAGAAGTCAACTCCCGAATTACTACGCACTCTTACTATCTAAATCTGGTCTAACCCATGTGTGCTGAATGATGAATCCCATTTGAATGTAAATTGTTGGCGCATGGGCAGTTGTTTTTTATTAGCATAGATAATGCCCACTAAACACCATGTAAGGGCAGGAGCTGTGCTGTGCGCAAATGCTGAATTTGGCCCAGCGATTGGAGAGATGGTACTGAAAAAAGGTTCTGTCCGTATGTCTGCATCAACTCAATAACTTTGGAAATGTTTTAAATTCAACCTTAAGACAATGCATGTCGCTAGCTGGGACAGAAAGAAACTGAGCTCAGAGATGGGGTATGACAGGTGCGATAGATTATGTTTCTCATCATAGTACATGTTCGAATCAAGCCCTGCTTCAAGCAGTTGCCCTGCTGTCATCACGGCTGGTTCGATTCCAGATGGTCTCTAGCTAGAAAAAACTTTGATCAAAATATTAATTTTTGGAAGCTCTTCATTCTGACAGCGAAGACGGGGCATATGAACACACCACACTAAACAATCAACAACCAGATGCTTCCTTTCGTGGCACGACACAAATAGCTGCTGGCCAAACTGGACCTGTTTTCAGTGCTTCTGATCATCATGCGAACAGATCGTATAGTCTGTATTAAACAAAGTACAGTCTGCACAATTGTCATAAGTATCAGTTGCATAAATAGGAACACAAAACAAATTATCAACAAGAAAAGCTTGGATTCTGAGCTTGGATTCACAGCATTGGCTATTACCGGATGTCATGCCTCTCCCTCATGATATGCGAGTTCAAAGATAAGAATATGGATAAGAGATTTTGCGATTTCGGTCAAGATTTTCACAATCGAGTGCAATTGAGGATCCCTGAAGTGCCTTTGTGCAACAGAAGTGTGCCGATTTTCACAGTCCAGAATGAGGCTTCAAAGTTTATTACTTTCACACTTGGATAAAAACCTTTTTACGCTGCAACTGGAGATAATGCAGGTAGTAACCCGAAGAGGTTGACATGTTATTATGCATTTTTTTATGTTCCTAAAATTTAAAACATATGTTTCCATGTACTGGACATACAATTTGTGGTGGAGGGGACTGTGCCTCTATGATAAGTGAAATAGCAAGGATGGATAATTAACACGTCACATCCTTTCGTGGGATATTTTGGTTCAGTGGGACGCCGGCAAATTTAGTAATAAGTCTCATAAAATTACAACTATAACCAAATACATTGTATTTTTATTAATAATTTGAATGACTAATATTAATAATTAAGTAAACAATCATTTATTATTAATCCGAAAGCTTTTTTAAGTTCTACATAGGTTATTTTGACTCAGACTCCCACATTTTACAGCACCAAAACGGACATCTGGTTTAATAAATAAATTTATTAAGCAAACAGAAACAGAACATTAAGGCGCTAATCTATGGGAGGACTTTGTACTAACTATGAGAGAGTAACAATAATGGTTATGCGAGTGTGCGTGTGTGCAGGATGCGAGTGCATACCTGTAGACATGTGCACGCGCGTGTGCATGTTGAAGATCCGCATATGTGCTTGTGGGTACTTTTTTCTTTGTCTCAGGACTAAGGGTGACCAGCAGTGTGCGATTTGCATTGAATTTCTAAATGTATGTATAGTTAGGCTGCGTAGGCCTGTGCGTGTCTGGATTTCAAAATTAAAAAATTCCAAATTCCAGCAGTTCATAAACAGCATGTATTTGTGAGCTAGTCTTTTAAATGACACCATTTTGTGATAATATACAGTAGGCCAACGTTTTGATGTAAGAAATGGTGGAATTCAATAAATTTACTATTGTCATCATGGAATGATGAATGAATGTGTGTCTGCCCACTTCACAAATATAGCCTAATCTTTTGAACTCTGATAACATTTTTATTGTGCATTCTTAAAATTGGGCTACACTGCTGAAATAGTGCTATATGGGAAATAGAACTAGGGAGAATGTTGTGGCTGTACTGATTATTTGTAAAATTGTCATCCATACAATATAGCGTGTATTGTTTATCGTCAATGTAGCCAGTGAACTGGAATTGAGAGAAAGTTTGGGATTTCTGTGCACACTACTTAAAATCTCATAACACCGATGTTATTGCTCGTGGGACGTTGGGGTTTATGAAGTTAATGTCATTTACTTGCACTTCAATTTCATTTGAGAAAGTTAAAAAGATTATTCAGGTGTTTAGAGAATAACCCTACAGCAGGGGTGTCAAACTGACCCGTAAATGGGCCAAGAGGCTGCAGGTTTTCACTCCAACAATGCAGAAGCGCACCTGATACAACTAATCAGTTGTGCAGGCCTAGATCAGTTGATTAAATCAGTGCTTTCAGGTGAGCTTCTGCTTGGTAGGATTGAAGACCTGCAGCCTCTTGGCCCGTTTACGGGTCAGTTTGACACCCCTGCCCTACAGTATTAACTTAGTAAATTAGAGTGGTAATAGTGTATTCCCTTTTACATACCCTTTTGTAATTAATTGTTTTAAGACTTTGTGTTTTGATCATTGATTTATCGGAACGGTATGCGTTATCAATGAAATGAGCTCATTAAATTGATATTTTGCCATGAATGAAGGCACAACTGGGTTTCCCCTACAATGTGTGGCTTACATTGTGAGACCATGTTGAGGCAGAAAAACTGTGTTGTGCTTTCTTTACTGTTCTGGAGATAAAAGAATCCACATTGTTTCCTCAAATACGCTATTTAAAAAATTAATGTTTTATCCACTGAACTGGAATAGCCTGTTGACTTTATAGCTATATATTCATTTTAAATGGACAAGTTCAGTGTAAATGCAATATTTTACCAAGAGTACCATGGGTTGTATGTAGCATGTATGTAGCTAGGCTAGGGAGTACGAGTCTGTTCTTAGTGACAGTTAAGTCTTGCATTCACTGCATTGGCAGAACTGTGCATGACGTTTTTTCTGCCACTGAGACATATTCATCCATAGTTTAAAAAAATTGATCATATGGATAATTATTTTATGCTTCTTCTAGCTATTGTTTATATATTTAAATAATATTGGCCCAAAACTTTATAGTCAGTGATAACAACAGGACTAAAAAGCCACACTGCTGAAACCCTCCAGAAAACTGGGGAAAACCTTTTAAATGCTTCTGTTGTTTACAATGTACATATTGTAATCATAATATTAATATAAAGTAGCAGTCAAAAGTTTGGATACACTTTGCTAATGTCATGGCACTCTGTTTTTAGAGAAATTTACGTGCCTTAACTTCTCTCGAATATCTCAAATGGAATGTGGTAAGAGGTGAACAGTCAGAAGTTAAGAGTATAATTTACTTGTTTGTTTACTATCCAAAATTTTGAAAAAGAAACCAGACTTTGCAAAGTAAACAGATGAACAGTATCCTTCCATTTTCCAATGGCTGAATTAAAGTCAAACTGTTTTGGGGCTTATTGGGAATTAAGGTCAATGAGAAGCAAACCATGAGTGCAGCACATCTTTGGGAATTTAGACGGTCACTCAGCTGCAAGCTTATTATAGCCATTGAACTGCCCTAGTTTGAAAAAAAAGTATGGCCAGAAATTATTTCTTTGCTTAACATGTATCATAAAAATGTAGATATGTCAAACTTTTGACTTGTTCTGTATATTAATTATATTTATTTATTTATTCTTTTTTTGCCACGGTTTTAGTTTTTCTGGTTTCTATCACTGTTTGTTAGGGTTTAGTTATTTAAAAGAAAGACAATCTGTAAGTCATACAGCTACATGCAGTTTCTGTCTAAGTGTATGTACACATTGAGGAATCAGCGGCAATATTGCTACACATCCAAAGGTATGCATGGTGGTAAATCTAATGTATTATGTCTTTCAAGAATGCGGCAGTAAATATCTGAAATGAAAATGACTTGGGTTACATTTTAATTTTTACAGCTCATCACAATGAGGACAAATCCTGATGCTGCCACTCAGAACAAGAGGTTAAAGTTCACTCAGAACCAAAAGAAGGAGGACTCCAAGACCTCCACCTCTGTGACCAGCGTCAACCAGACTAATACATCTCGACTGGATGGCCTGCAAACTGACAATCATCGTCTCAGGATGCGTATAACAGAGGTGAGACGTCCTTAGTGGCGACAATCTCTGAGGAACAAAAAATTATGAAGTAATGCAACAGCTTTGTGTGGAATAGATTGAGTTTCACTCAACGACAGTGAGCAAAAGTGATGCATCAGGAAATAAAAAAACACAAAAATTTCAACACTGACTGGGTGAGTGAAAGTGCAAATGCTACTTCTGTGATTGAAATCATCATGAGACAGTGCCGGCACCTGCCATTTAGACAGTGGATTGTTTGTTTATGTCGGCTATTTAACTGTACATAATAAAGGTAAATATAAACAACAACATTTCTGTCGCATGAACATATAGAAAATAAACTGTACTTTTTTGGTAGTTTGTGGGAGCAAGAACCCCAGAGGTGTTATAAGCACTTCTCATATTTGAGTTTAAGCAGCAGAATATTCAACTGTAGGAATGAACCCTTTTTGCGCGTAAGCCAAATATGGCTTATGTGTTACCCTATTTAGAGCTTTATAAGTCAAAATTTGAGCTTCATAGAGAGGGGGGACATGGCTTAAATGAAAAAAGACACTTGTAGCATTTAGAATTAAGTTATTTCAGTTTCTTTTCATAATTTTTGTTCAGTGTAAGGGCCACAAACACACAATTTGCATGGAAATTCAGCAATAAAATTATAAAAAAAACCCTGAGAACTGAAAAATGGCAGGACAAGGAGAACAAGGAGCAGCAATGTACATTGGGGTGACATTTTTTACCAAAATAAATGTCCATAAATTGATCTGTCTTGTGTTCTAGCAAGTCAAGCAATAAAGTAAAAAAATAAATAAATAAAATAATGTAAAACGATGAACAAACAGCGACTGGGCACGTTTCATTCCTTTGCACTTAACTAGCTTTATTTTGATACCAATATTTGGCCTGTTTTAGATACGGCCGTAAAGATATTTATCTCGTGCGAACAGTTGCTGGTATATACTGGAATAGGAGCTTGAGCAATTTAAGATCAGTTTACATCTGACTGAGTCGCCAGACCTGTAGGGTTCTACAGGGCTCAATACTTAGTACGCTGCAGTTCAAATATGCTCCCACTTGGACACATCATAAAGAAATACAAAATACAATACCGTGATTATGCGAACAATACTCAACTTTGTATCTCCCTCCTCCTTGGTGATCTGTGCCTTGTAGAAACACTCATTCAATCAAGGACATCACCATTCAAATGACCCAAAAGTTATTGCAGTTAAACAGGGACAAAACAGAATTTGTCATAGTTGGTGCGGCAGCAAAACGGCAATAAATCGCAGCCCACCTCAGTTCCTTCTCCCGCAAGCCCAACGAACATGCTGGGAAACTTGGTTTCATCATCGATGCTGATATTTACTTTCACCGCCATATGAAAACGGTGACCAAACTCTCTTTCATCTCAAAAACATCTCAAAAATCACAGGCTTTCTGTCAAACTAAGATGCCAAAAAACTGTCTCATGCATATGTCACAGGCAGATTACATTATTGCTACTGCCTCTTTTCCAGTGTACCTCAAAAATCCATCAAACGATTCCATCTTATCTAGAATGCTGCAGCATGTTCTCTGACCCGGACCAAGAAAATATTACTCTAGCTCATAAGTCCCTGCACCTGTTTCCAATTAAAAAGAGAATTAATTTTAAAAAAGTATACCATTCGACAAATCACTGAATGTGAGCCAACAGGAAGATTCAAGATTCACTTTATTGTCTCACGAGAGTGAGAAATTTGTTTTGTGCCATTTGCCCGTGCTGCAGCCACAACACCGCATATACAACACCATACAGAGAGAAAATACAGTAAATATACACATCCATATAAAAACAAGGTGCCGAGGGGTGCAAAAAAACATGAAGAAAAAATAAATGCATAAATAGTACCTGATAAGCATAATAAGATGCTTAAAAAATTGTAATAAATAAAAATGCTAGTGCTAGCCTGAAAAAAAAAAAAAAATCACCCAAACATGATTCATCTGAGCTCTGGTCTTATTTGACCTTGTTTAGCAGCTTAATTGATACGGTCACAAATGAGTTTTTGAATCTGTTCAGTCTGCAATGCGGAATCCTAAACCTTCTCTCCGATGGTAGCAGCTCATACTCGCCGTGCAGGACGTGTGATGGATCGCAGGTGATCTTAGCTGCTTGTTGCAGGGTGCCCTGTTCATAAATACTCTGGCTGGAGAAGTGCTCTTTAACACCAATAATTTTTCCAGCGGCATAAATTAGCCACAACAGTTTGTTCTTAGAATGCACCGAAAGGTTACCAAACCAAGCAGTGATACTATACCTGAACAGACTTTCAAAAACTGCCTTATAGAAAAATCAACATAAATTTTTGATCAACACCATAGATTTTCAGACGACGTAAAAAATGCAACCATTGCTGTAATCTGCAACAGAGGCTATCAACGTGTGTGCTCCAGGTGAGTGTGTTGTCAATAAAGACACCAAGATATTTGTATGACTGCACCTGGGCGATGGCTTGGTTGTGGATGACCACAGGTCTGTGGTCACCCACTCCTCGAGGGTCAAACACCATTTCTTCACTCTTGCTGACACTCATAACGAGGTGGTTGTTGTTGTACCACTCCACAAACCTCTGAATTTCCAGAAAATAGTCAGATATGTCCTGATTCTTTTTCAACAGTGATAAGATTGCAGTATCATCTGAGAACTTAATGATGTGATTGTTTGTATAAAAGCTTCTACACGCATCTGTGTACAGAGTGAACAGAACCGGTGAGCTCACGCATCCCTGTGTTGCACCTGTGCTCAGTGTTTTAGTTTAAGATAAGGTTCCATTAACACCGACCCGCTGTCTGCGATTTGTTAAAAATGAAGAGTACCATTTAATAATAAAAGGATGAACACTAAAATCATTCAGTCTACTAATTAAGAGATGTGGCTGCAACATACTAAAAGCTGAACTAAAATCAACCAATAACAGACGTGCAAATGAACCAGGATCCTCTAAGTGCTTGTTAATCAGATGGGTCACAGCTAAAATGGCATCCTCAGTACTTCTGTTGCACTTGTAAGCAAACTGAAGGGGATCTAAAAGACAACTAACCTCTGTCCTCAAGAAATTGATCATGATTTTCTCAAAGCACTTCATTACCAGCGAAGTCAATGCAATAGGGCTGTAGTCATTATTCTCTTTGCAACTAGCCTTTTTAGGCACAGGAATAATAATAGAGCTTTTCCAAATAGATGGAACAGAATGAGTGTCTAGTGATTTCTGGAAGATGGGACACCAGGCTTCTGCCAGTTCTTTACTGCAGGACTTCAGTAGGCGCCCAGAGATGCCATCTGGGCCCTTTCTGGGGCAGATGCATGACAAAAGATTTTTTTTAAAATCTGTCAGGCCTGCAGATCATCACGTGGGAGAGTTTCCTGAATTTCGATTGGCTGACCGTGGAACACGCCTAACTGGACGCGTTGCGTGATACGCTCAGAAACCCCTTCGGAGGTTTCTGAAATTTCACGCGGCGGTGACAGCGCGTTCTTTTTTTCCTGTCCCGGCGTTGTGTAGACCCGATCATTATTAATCATTTACTCCAATCAAAGCGTTCTGGCGCCGCGCTTCACGCGGCCGTAACACGCGGCGTAATCCGCGAATGTTTTGCCGGACCTTTAGGCAGCATCACAAGGTGGCCCGAGTCGCAGCAGAGCAGCGCTGCCGGATGTTACGTGTCCGTCAGGAAAGAAGCCTCAGATCATCAGCGAGTGGTCCCCTTGTTGTCCCTCTCGTATAAATGAATGCAGGCTAAGCAACATTATGTCACTTTACTCCAAACAGGTGGAATGGCCTTCCAAGTAATGTAAGCAATGCCCCAACACTTAGTTCTTCTAGAAGCAGACTTAAAACATTTTTTTACTGTTGTGTTTCACTGGGTTACATTCATTGTCTGTTTCTGTTTTCAGTGGTACACATCTTGCACTATAATTCTTTTTATGCATACGACTGTGTTTGTTTTGTTGCCTTTTTACATGCTCAAATTTTTATGTGGATTGCTCCTGTAAAGCACATTGTGTTGCTTACTGCATGAAATGTGCTCTGTAAATTTTTATCTGCTCATATAAATAGCATAACTTATTACTTTAATGGCAAAAATGCGCTAGCATGCTGGCTAGTGAATTATTCATCTCATTGACTTGAATTGACCGCAGAGTAAAAACTAATGTTCGCCATGGTTAATGATTACCAGCAAGATGATTGGTCACATAACCGTGTTTGCCAATTAACAAAATCTGACAAATCACAATATGAAAAAGTTGTATTACATGTGTGCACCACCAAACCTGTATCTCATGGGTTGTATCACACCGATTTTTCATCATTTATGGGATAAAATATGGTGTTTTATTGACATATCCCAGATTTTTTTTTCTCCATCTTAGTAGGCTCCCCCTCTCATCGCATAAGACACCCAGCCGTTGTAATTGTTTTGGCTTAGAAATAAGTTTTAACTAAGCACTTGTTACTGCCATGGCAAAAACTTCCTAGTTTAAATCCAAACTAGAGTGTTCAAGTGAACACGTGTCGCCTGCGAAGCACTTATGTGAAAGTGTGACTACCAACTGACAGTGTGACTACCGGACAGACAGACAGACGGACAGACAGACGCCGGACAAAGTGATCCCTATGTGCCGCTATGCTTTGCAGGCGACACAATTAGAGACATAAACTTTCATCTTACAGACTGCATGTCGTGCAGGTTTCAAGGAGAGAGGCCTTATTTAATCTAGAATGCATATGCTGTACAGACTATATGTATGTAATCATGTAAGTCGGGATATATAGTTTGATAGTAACCAAATCTATGACATGGTCTGTCAAAAAATTTTTCTAACACAGCATTGTTGATTGCAGTGCAGAAGAATTGATGATTGCATAGCAGCAAAAATGATTGCAATGAAGGAGACATGATGATTCTGATACAGTGGAAAAGGGCCAGCCATGATGGGGAGAAGGCCACTAATACAAACCCCAGTTCCAATGAAGTTAGGACGTTATTTAAAATGCGAATAAAAACAGAATACAATGATTTGCCAATCCTTTTCAACCTATGTTCAATTGAGTACACTACAAAGACAAGATATTTAATTTTCAAACTGATAAACTTTTACTTTTGGAAATATTCACTCATTTTGAATTTGATGCCTGCACTATGTTCTAAAAAAGCTGGGACAGGGGTATGCTTATGACTGTGTTACATCACCTTTCCTTTTAACAACACTCAATAAGCGTTTGGGAACTGAGGACACTAATTGAAGAGGGCTTGTTGATGGTATTCTTTCCCATTCTTGCTTGATGTACGACTTCAGTTACTCAACAGTCCGAGGTCTCCATCGTCGTATTTACCGCTTCATAATGCGCCACACATTTTCAATGGGAGACAAGTCTGGACTGCAGACAGGCCAGTGCATTACCCGCACTCTTTTTACTACGAAGCCACACTGTTGTAACACGTGCAGAATGCGGTTTGGCATTGTCTTGCTGAAATAAGCAGGGACGTCCCTGAAAAAGACATCGCTTGGATGGCAGCATATGTTGCTCCACAACCTGCATGTACCTTTCAGCATTTATGGTGCCTTCACAGATGTGCAAGTTACCCATGCCATGGGCAATAAAGCATCCCCACACCATCAAAGACGCTGGCTTTTGAACTTTGCGCCGATAACAATCTGGATGGTCCTTTTCCTCTTTAACCCGATGTTCATGACTTCCAAAAACAATTTGAAATGTGGACTCATCAGGGCCACAGCACTCTTCTCCACTTTGCGTCAGTCCATCTCAGATGAGGTCAAGCCCAGAGAAGTCAGCGGAGTTTCTGGATGTTGTTGATATATGGCTTTTGCTTTGCATGGTAGAGTTTTAACTTGCACTTGAAGATGTAGTGACGAATTCTGTTTTTATTCACATTTTACACAACATCCCAACTTCAATGGAATTGCGATTTGTATCATAGGGCATTTAGGCCAATGGCAATGTAAAGTAATGGTGTTAAAAATTCAGGGGAAATAATGATGAAGTTTTGATGAGGTGAGTATGAATAATAGAAAAACCTATTATGCAGTAACAATAGATATGAGTGAAAAGAACTAGCAAAGGAGAAGAAAGGGAAAGACAAAAAAAATTAGTCACGAGAATGTGCAATCGAAACGGCAACCAGTTTTACGCATATAATATTTGCATTCTAGTACTTTTTATTTTCTTTCTTCTTTTGGCATTTTTGCAGAACATGCCTATCTTGTCAGCTTGCTAGTTTCATATGCCATTTGTTTTACACTCTTTTTCTTTCTACAGTACCTATAATGCATTGCTGTAAAAGTGCCCATGCAACACCTGCAGTGTAGTGATTTGTGATGGCAGTTTTAGTTTTACTCTTTAAGCCATAGCTTAATTTATTCAAATGCGAAGGAAATGTGGCCAGGCTCAGTGCTTCACAGGTCTTAAATTGAAGAATTGTGACCTAAATGGTTACTTATGGTGGTTCTTAATATAAATGGCACTTGCCGCATATTATTGGAGGCATATCATGCGTCTTTGACTATCAGTGACGGCATGCAAGCAAATGAGGGTCATTAAAATTCTGACCTTGTGAAAATGTGTTATGCTTATTGACACACAGTTGTTATAGTTTATAGTTTATTATCATCCCCCATTAGCTCCAGCACAGGTGCAGCTATTCTTCCTGGGGTCAGACACTTATGCATTAAATTTTTTTTTAAATCACACAAAACAAGATGACATCATAAAAACAAAAGTTGAACAAAACAGTACAACACACAGGCAGCTCCTCCATGATAGGAATGTCCCTACAGTCAGTTTTCATTATAGTATTGAAATAGTATAGTATATACTATATAGTATAATGAAGTATTTCATTATATCAGCAGTCCACAAAGCCCAGATTTTCCTTCCATTGATTCCATTCCAGTTAGTGCAGTATTGTACTGCTGTAATACAGATGATGCTTAGCATTGTTACAGTATATTGTACATTACATAACGGACGCATCTAAATATACATACATACACATATTTATTTACCATCTACAATTCACAACACGCGACTCGTAGCAAAAGTATATACTAACACTCCAACACGTTACCCATACATACCCACATTTACCAACATTTTCATGTGCATTGCACCCCCACCAACCTAACTAATCCCCTGCCTGCCTCCTTGACCCATATACATGTTCCTACATCCTGAGACTCTCACATCCACACCCCCGCACACGCACACACGTCTACGCTTGCACACGTATAATCAATTACATACAGAGTGTGTGATATTTATAGCAAATTCTTACATATTGAATTGTTTTTATATAGAAGATACCGTTTTACCAACAATTTAAATAGCATTTTGCCATTATTTTGCGTGATGTTCTTAGGAAGTAGATTCCATTCCTTCATTGCTCTGTATATCACCGTGCACTTTATAGCATTTGTCTTTGTTCTTGGTAATGTAAAGTTGTCTCCAGCAGCATGTTTGGTGATATAGTTATGATTTTTATACAACATAATCAGACTTTTTGTGATATTTCAAACAAACACAAGGAGAGAGTAAAGCAGCCTGTCTTTTACAAATAACCAATTCAGACTTTTATGCATTTCAACAACATTTGTAATTTGTTTATCAAGTCCAATGTGGCATTGGACCACACTGCAGGGAAATAATCCAGATTTGACTATATTAAGGCCTGAGTTACTTGCTTGGTTTCTGTTTGTGTTAAAAAAACGTGCACATCTTTCAATAGCAGAAATACTGCTTCCCATTTTAGCAACAATGTTATTTATACGTTTAATCCATGATTATTTACAATCAGTGATTATGCCCAGCTGCCTGGTCTCGTGCACTTGTCTAATGCACTCATCATTTATTGTGAGGTTTAATTCTGGATTTGCACTGATGGCGTGATGTGAACCAAACACAATAGTATTAGTTTTAGATCCATTTAGAACCAGTTTGTTTTCTTCGCCCATTCTACTACTGAGTGCAGCTCCACATTCAGAAGTGTATTTAACTGACTGGTTGTATGTGCAGATGTGTTTACAGGTATTTCATTATCTATACATAGTATGCTAGTCTTTAACTGACTTACTTTACCTATAAAATAGTTATTTAGATGATTAGCAATTTCCGTTGGCTTTACTAGGAAATTACCATCAACCTCCAAGAAAGATGGAGTAGATTTAATATTCCTACACAATAAATCGTTTACAGTATTCCACAATTTCTTATTATTGTTTTTGACATTATAAATCCTATTTTCATGATTAATTCTGTGACGGAAGGTTCTCAGTTTACGATATATCTGCCAGTCAGAGTTATATCCAGTTATGATAGCCGTTTTTTTTAGCTTGATCACTTTGATTCATAAGCTCTTTGATTTCTTCATCCAACTATGGTGTTCTGGCTTTTCTGACTGTGAACTTTTTAAAAGGTGCATGCTTTTCAACCAGAGGCATGAGGATTTCATCAAATTTGGCCATGGCCTCTTCAGGATTATTTGTTGTTTATACATTCGAACAGCTTGCATTCTTAACATCATTAACAAAACAGTCTTGATTAAACATTTTATTTTGAACAGTGTTGTGGATCTAGACATGGAAAGTTTTGTGTTTCTCAATGTTTCAATCAGATTATGATCACCACAACCAATTTGGAGAGATAAAACTTTGATGCATAGGTCAGGTGAATTAGTGAAGAAAAGATCAATACAGGTTGAGGTCATGGTACCATCATTCTTAAACATGTCCGAGAGGGTTTGTTAATTATTTGTGATAATCCACAGGTAGCTGTGACAGTTAAAAGTTTTTCTTTTTGTGGGCATTTCTAAGAAAGCCAATCAATGTTAATGTTGCCCAAAAAATATGTTTCATAACCAGAAGTACTTCTATGGTCTAACATTTCACATATTGTGTCGAGATAAATGCTATTTGCACTTGGTGGTCTGTAGCAACAGCCAATAAGCATTGGTTTTGAATGAAGCAGATGTTTTTGTAGCCAGAGTGCCTCAATCCTGTACTGCATCAAATCTTCCGTAATTTTTACCAGTATGTGATCACGATGTAGAAAGCAACTCCACCACCAAATTTGTTTCTGTCCTTTCTAAAAATGCAATACCCCCGAATAGTTAAAGATGCATCAATAAATGTTGAATCCAGATGTGTTTCCGATATTGCCAGTATATGTAGGTTGTACGATAATAATAATTTTGCAATTTCATTTAACTTTTCCTAATGCAATTTATGTTTACATGCGAAATCTTAAGACCCTTTTCCGACAATTTATAATAAACTTTTTGATTGTCTGACAAGTTTTCTCTCTGTTTTTGTCGTTCACAAAAAGGAGAGTACGTGACAATCATACCAGCTCAAAGTACAGTAATCTGCGCTTGTGAAAACGTTTGTTGCTGTTTAAGTATTTTGCGCAGATGTGAAATGTTTTGTCCACACAGATATTATTTGCATTCGTGTAAAAGAGTTTGGTAGCTGCAGAAATATTTAATGCTTGTGTGAAAAGGATTTTGTACACAGTATACAGATATAATTTGCTCATGTGTGAAAAATATTTTGGAGCTGTATTTACAAAAGTATATTTTCAATAAGTACAATTAAAATTTGTGGGGGACTATTTTCAACAGTAAGGTTTCATGAAGTCAGAGAGGCAAACACACAAATTTCCGATCAGTGTATGTGATATTGAGGTTACTAGCAATAAACTAAAAATCACGAAAACAAATATTTATCCTTAAATGACTCCTGAGGCTGACTAACTAATTAGCACGATGGCTCATTGGTCTAAGCACGTGTACTATTAAGGCTTTGTCCTTCCTGCAACGACCTGGGTTCAATTCCAGCTCAGGTCATTTGCTGCATGTCTTCCCCCATTCTTCTCCCCAACTTTCCTGTCTCTCTAAACTGCACAACCATTAAATAAAGGAAAGAAATTCCCCCAAAAAAATCTTTAAAAAAAAATTTTGAGTTTTGGATTGGTTAACTTGTTTATGGCGCATCCTGTCGAACAACATTTAGGCATTTTTACTATTTCAGCTAGTGGACCAAAAAGACAAGAAGGCACCACCATGGCCTGTTTTCTCCCCTGGAACTTGCAAGAACCTTTTACCCCTGACTAGATTGTCACTGTTGAAAGTATTCCTGAGCAAAGTTTAATCACACATAGACAAAATATCGCTCCAGCTACAAAAACATAATACACATGAGCAAATAATGTCTCTTATTAAAACGTTTTTACATATGCACAAATATTTATGCATCTACAAACTCTTTTACACGCCAATTATTATCTGTGTGCTCAAAACTTTCTCACATGCAAAACATATTTCTACAGCAACAAAATGTTTTTGCTCACATGCAGATTATGTCTGCCTTTTCACAAGCTGAAAATGTACTCTTCCAAAAAAGAAAATACACATTGTTTTTCGCATCAATTTATTATACATGAAATGTTTTGACAAATGTGAAAAACATATTGAAAAGAAAGTGTAATCAATAATTCAATATTTGTATAGTTTCTTTTTTGCAAGTGTTGTGTTCTGTGGGTCTGTGTGTCTGGTTAGTCAATTTTAGGTTTTTATTATTTTGGTGATGTCAGTTTTTAGTCCATGTCTCAGTGTTCACATTTTATTCCTCTCCCGTGTTAATCCAGTCCACGTTTTACCCATGTACTGTCTTTGCTTTCTCCCCGGTCGAGTCATTGTTTGTAGCAGTTTCTGTCTTAATTGATTGTGACACTGTTTCGGGTGATTTAATGGATTCTGGGTTTCAGCCTTCCTTCCGTTCTTGTTTGCTAGTTTCCCCTTGCTTTCCAATATGTACTAACAATTACTAATTGTTGTTTTTCTAAAATTACTAACCATACTAATATTGTATATAATCCTAACCTACTAACGAGCACCCGGGATAGTATAACTGCACTTATTAATTGACTAATGATCTCTCAGCATTCGCCCAGTTCTAGTCTCCGCCTCTTGCTTTTCTTGCAGAACCTCTGCATTCTCATTATCTATTCTGGCTCTTATTCTGTACACTTAGGAGTCTTTTTATCCAGTTTATTTATCCCGTCTTTGGGATTGTCTTGTGATCCTCGTCTGTGTGTTAATGTTTATCTGTTTCATGTAATTAGGTTTCCCTTATGATCCACTCCTTGTTAATTATATTAAGTTCTTGCACCTGTCTGCCGTGCCCCCTGCCTATATCAGTTCCAGCCTCCAGCACTTCAGATCAGATCTGACTCCGCTCCCGCCTGCTTCACACCACTCCCAGCCCTGTACACTTTCCCCTCTGGTCCCCTCATCTCTTCTGTGTGTTCTCATCAGCCGCATTCCCAGCCCAGCCTTCCCTTCCTGCTGCCTTCAGCCCCTGGTGACCCCTGTCTTCCGAGCCCTGTGTGCCACCTGTCCTGTGCCCAGTGTGCCAGTCCCCTTCGCTGTCTCCAGAACCCTGTGTGCCACCTGTCCTGTGCCCAGTGTGCCAGTCCCCTTCGCTGTCTCCAGAACCCTGTGTGCCACCTGTCCTGTGCCCAGTGTGGCAGTCCCCTTCGCCGTCTCCAGAGCCCTGTGTGCCACCTGTTCTGTGCCCAGTGTGCCAGTCCCCTTCGCCGTCTCCAGTGCCCCCAGTGTGCCAGTCGCCTTAGCCATCTCCAGTGCCCCCAGTGTGCCAGTCCCCTTCGTCGTCTCCAGTGCCCCCAGTGTGCCAGTCGCCTTCGTCATCTCCAGTGCCCCCAGTGTGCCAGTCCCCTTCGCCGTCTCCAGTGCCCTCCGTGTGCCAGTCGCCTTCGCCGTCTCCAGTGCCCCCCGTGTGCCAATCCCCTTCGCCGCCTCCAGTGCCCCCCGGGTGCCAGTCGCCTTCGGCGTTTCCAGTGCCCAGTGTGCCGGGCGCCTTCCGAGCCCAGCATCCCTGCCGTCCTGTCTGCCCCCCTCCTGATGTTCTCCCTGACCCTTCTCCCGGCCAGCTGCGCTTCCCGAGTTAGTCATCTGCCAGCTGTGCCCACTGTCTCGTCTTGTGCCTGCCCTCTTCCAGTTTCCAAGTGTCCCCTAGCTCCTTTTTCCGAGTGTCCCCTAGATCCCTTTTTCGAGTGTCCCCTAGCTCCCTCTTCCGAGTGTCCCCTAGTCCTGTTCTGAGGTGTCCCGAGTCTGCCCCTTGTTTTCTGGTTTTTGGATTCCTGAGTTCTCCCGCCTTCAGTGCTGTAGCACGGTGTTTCCGTTGGCCGGTGTGCCCCGTTTTTCCCCCCTGTCTGGTTCCCTGTTTATTTAATAAATTATTATTTTGGATCCCCGCATCTGGCGTCTCTTTCTTTTTGTCTCCCCCCAGTTCTGTTGTGATTCTGATTTTCTGCTTGTCATGTTTAAGTTCTGTGTCTGGCTCTGCCATGTTTAGGATTCTTGTGTTTAGTGACCACTGCCTGTCTGAACATTCTTAGGATTGTGTATTGTGTTTTTGGTAGTTTAGATTTCTTGTTTATTATTTTTCATGTTTCGATCATTTAGTTTTCCATGCCATGTTTTCATTTCCATGCTTTGCACTTTGTCTCCCCTGTCTTGTCATGAGTGTATCTTTGCTCACGGTCCCTTGTATTGCGTGCCATTCGTGTGATTTATTGGTTTCTGGGTTTCAATCTTTCATTATCTCGTGTTCTTCCTTCCTCTCTCTTTTACTGTCTTACTAACACATACTAAAAGTTTATTGTTTTTGCTAATTACTAACCACAATAATCTTGTATATTTTTACTATGATGCACTCGAGATTGTATAGCTGCACATACTAATTGACTAAAGATCTCTCAGCAGTCGCTCAATTCTAATCTCCGCTACGATTACTGTGATTGTTGCCCTGGTTTTTGATACTATTTTTGCCCAACTGGATTTTGACTTTTGGATTGTGGACTTTGTACTGTTGCTTCCTGCTCTGCGGGGGTTACCCCCCTTTACCAATAAAACAAGCTCTACTGCATTTCCTGGTTCTCGCGACTGGCTCCTGATCGGTACATTATAAGTTCCCGAGTGTTCCCAGTGTTTTCCCTCTCCTTACCGTAACAGGAAGAGTATATTTCAATGTTTTCCATATTTGTCAAAACATTTCATGTACAATAAATTGATGCTAAAAACAATGTATAGTTTCTTTTTTGGAAGAGTATATTAATGACCCTTATTTGCTTTCATATGACAGATAGCACAGTCAAGACTAGAATATGCATTGAATCTGTTGTGGAGGGTGCCTTGACTCTGTCACACTGGAGACAGTGTTTTCATCTTACTAAAGTTACATTGATATTCCACCTCCCGACTGTGTGTAGCTCGACAAGGAGCTGGAGGAAGTGACCATGCAGCTTCAGGACACCCCAGAGAAGACACCCTACATCAAACAAAACCACTATCAGGACCTCAACAGCATCCTCAGCATCCGCAACTTTACAGATGGAAAAGGTGAGATGCACCCTCTCTGATGTATTCAGTACTCTCAGAAATAGATTTAGCATAAGTGCATAGGAGGTGCATTTTTATTCTCAATGTTTCATTTTTTAACTTCTTAAACCCAAATGCCCACGGTTCCAGGGGGCAATCAATAAACATCATAAATACAGCATGTTTCCTAATAGCAACATTGTCATGCAGCATATCCACTAAAAGGGAAGAAACTTGGTGAAAAGCACATGATGACCATTTTTACCTCAACCAAACACAATTCGATTGCCACGCAAGTGAATAAGCATATAGGAAAACATATGATTAAATGATATCAGTGCTCAATCTCTAGAATTTTTACTGAATTTGTGCTATGCATACAAATGCTGCAACCAGGTGCGAATGCAAGGAGGGTCATGGGGGTATTTCCAGGGTCCTGGCACTCATCCATCATACATTTTCCCTGAGCCTCCTCCCCCTTCCACCTCCCATGAAATGTTGCAGCACACTTCCTGAGAAGGAATTCTTTTTAGGAGGAACCCAGCACGAGCTTGTATGGAGGAGACAATTTAGGAGACAACCAGCACTAGATTGCATGTCTGTATATTGTATATACAAGCTCAATCAAATGGAATGCATATTATAAGGCAGGTGGATCAGACATCATGCAACTATGGGAAAAATATCAATATCAACATGTGACTGTATGGAAACCATTACTAGACCATTAGGTCTATAACCCATCACATTACCCAAAACTCCAAAGCATGATTAACGGCACTCAGAGTTTGATAAAAGTGCTAAATACCAGTATTGTAAGACTTTCACCAATACCATCAGAAAAGGACGGATATGTGCAAAGATGTCAATAACACCATCAATATCAACATCTTCAAAGTAAATATAAGTATGTAGGGTACTGATTCAGGTACGCCTTACTTCCAAGCAAAGATGTTGAAACATTAGCTCAGTCCAGTCCTAGGATGAAGGGGTTGATGGACATTAAAAGTAGATCGGCCTAATTTTCAGTTGTCATGAGTAAATGTCAACTGACAAGAGGCAATCGTCATCTTTCAAATTGATATTGATTCTCACTTAAAACCCTTTCAGATATTTTTTTCCAAATTGAAAAAAAAATTAATTATTGAAAACTTATGCTAATAAGCTATATAGTCAGATTAATCATATGAAGAATATGTCGTGACAAAATTGATTGGAACAGCTGATGGTCAGAGCATGGTTTTAATATTTTTACATAATTAAAGATTGACAGCGAGCTATCATTGTTGCATATGAGGCAGATGCGAACTATCACCACCTTGTGTTGTTGTTGTTTTTAATTATTTTTACAAATTACATTTTGTCATTTCAAATTACACGTTAGCATTGCAAAACCATAGTTGAAACTTGAAAGGGGTATTTCAGGGTGAAATGGAAAGAATGGCGCATACGCTAGTGACATCAAATGAAAGAGGAAAGTCAACAGAATCTTACAATATAAGCCATGTCATTTTAAACCAACTCCACACTCAAACCACAGCAGGCATATACTTTACATTCTACAATGGAGAGCAAAACATTTTTTTACCTTTCTTATTTTGTAAAAAAAAAACTGTTTGAGGGTAAATCTGCACTGGCTATTGCTAGTGCAATGTGTCCATGTTTATTGAAACTAGATCTACCAGTCTCCATACATGTTTTTTTTCTGGTGCAGTGCTTCCAGTGTGATCAGTCACTGAGCATTCCATTTGCACGCAACGTATGGGGCGCTATTGTATTTTGGGGCATTATTTAAGTGAGAAGGGGGTTTAAAATTTCATAATAATCTTTAGTGTTGCAGATGCTTACGCTGCGCATGTCCAAGCAACCCCTTGTGTCATCAGTAACTTGGCGGCCACCGTTATATGCTGTTAACACGTATAGCAGCACTAGAAATTAAACTCTAAATTTTCTTGAATGAATGTGTGCTTGATGTTTTTACTCACCCAAAGGTTTCTTTGGGCACTCAAACATCAAGGAAAGCCAAAAAAGTACTGATTTCATTCGATATTGGTGGAGGTTGAATATGGAATTCTTTCCCACAAAAAAACACCATAACTAATTTGAAGTTATGACCAATTTTTTATTATTTTGCTTGATCAAGTTCTCCAATGATTAGAATAATCCACTGGAAGTTGAACACACCTTTCTTCTCTCTGCAGTGCTGTGGCAGTTACATAGTAAATTCAATCAAGAACAATGTTTTCAATACCAAGTTGAAAAAGTCAAATAAATTGTAACATTACTCTATCAACTTCTGACAGTGTTCACTTTTTAGCATATTTTTATCCTCAGGGGAGCCTGAGAGGGGAAGAGATGAGCGCCCCAACCAGACAGATATAATGTTAATGACTAACAGCAACAGAGGAAAAATTATGAGTACAGTGTTTATGCAACAAGATTTGTAAGAAAGAGAGAGGCCTACCATGACGTTGCGTGGAACTATGCTGTGGCGACACGCATCGTATGAGTGCTCTCAATTTTATTTGGAGCTTATGGGATCATGTTGGCTTCTGCGTCTGAGTTAATTTTGATCTTCTACCAAATCACAGAAGGGATCAATGTGAATTGTGGTGGGTAGGTATATATGGATGTACAGATTAAAATTTGTTTGAGGCGTCGAAACTTGACTTCAAATAAGGCTGCCAGTCAGCCATATTAATAAAATTCACTGTATCATGCTGGACAGCATTTGAAAGCAGCTAGAATGCTGAAATTTTGTAGGCACATACTTTTGAGGACATAAAAATAAAAAAAGCTTAGCTCTTAATTTGCAACAATACTATCCCTTGAGCAACATATTTAAGGACAATAGTCAACTGGTTAACTCAACAGAATATAATGATGGGTACAGTGATCTGGTGTCTTGGGCTTGATATTTCAATGAAGCTGCACCATGAAAAGAGCACTGAGCTGCAAATAAATGATATGATGAAACATCAAACCACAATGCTGAATTTTGCTTGAAATTTTATTTTTCCTCCGACACAAATTACAAAAGGTGTCGTCATTTTCCCACTTGTGGACACTAGCATAGACAGTACTACCACTTGTGGTCTTACAAAACACTTAAGCCTGAAATACACCAACTAAGCTACTGTGCCCATCGCACTATTTTTGAGTTATTGCGTTAACAATGGGATCTGCAGAGGTCGCAGCCGCAATAATGATTCCATTAAATCGGCAAAACCGGTTTGCTGTTATAATAAATATATAAATACAATAGGCAGCAGGTTACATGCCCCCACTGAGACAAAAGCAAAATATGAGACCAGCCTTTTTATTATAAAAAAAAGAATTTTCTTCCACAGAAAAACCAAGTAGCAGTTTAGTTTAAGTATTAAGAAATATAGGATAGGAATGTGAATAAATATATTTCACTTTACATTACCATTTAAGTTCCTTTAAATCTCTATTGTTTGAAATGCCCTTTCTTTATGTTACTTATCTGGGGATTTTGGAAGGCAAAGGATGGAGGATTGGCTTATGGTATATGGTGGTACTTTGTGTGTGTGTGTATGTGTGTGAGGCGTATGAGAGGGTGGGTGTTTTTGTGTGTTAGTGCAGGGTGGGGAGAGTGGTGTTGAGTGCTGTGAAATTCCTTCCTTTAGTCAGTTAGAAATGTCTGCGCTATCACTTAGTTTAGTTCTCTTTATTCTGATCGGAAGTCGATGTTAATTTGACACCAATGATTTTTTTGGAAGTTGGTTTGAAAATGACATTGTCTTTGCCTCATTGTCTTTGCAGGGGGAGAAAAATCTGTCTTGAAAAACCACTTGGAGCAGAGGCCTCAAGCCCAGTGGGGCTCCATGGACCCATCCAGGATAAACAGGGGTATTCTGGAGGATATTAACTCACCAGAACAGTAAGTGCACACAGAGAGCCTTTCACTCTAGGAAGTCCAGATTTGAACATTCTGATTATTCTCTAAAGTGTTTACTTTCGCTATGCCTTTTCTGCTCAATAAAATGGTCTAGATTGCAGAGACATCTTATGGAACCAATGCCAAGGGGGGAAAAAAAGGAAACAGCTCCAAAAATGGAGAACCAAAAAAGCAAATCAAATGAAAAAAAGTTCCCAAAATTCTCTTTGGAGACACAGCAGGCAGTCCAGCTTGCCAAAGGAACAACAGCTGAGCTGATTGCTGGCAAAAAGTCCACCTCATTAAGACGAATTGCTATGTGCAGCTAAAGAAGGTAGACTCAGCTGGCCATCTGTGATTGATTAGAGAGGAATTGCAGATTGTATAAATTAGGGTTCATTTCATTTGTGTAATATAATTACTGGCAGTCCTGACTAGTAATGCACAAACAACACTCATAAAAATTCTAAGACATATATTTATAGAGAAACTCAAAATAACATGAGAAATGCTGTATGATATTAATATGCCAATTAAAGCAAATAAATTCATTTACTGATTTAAAACGTAATTAAAAATCAATCCCTCCAAATCAAGGTTTCACAATCAATGGCAACCTCAAAGATTGTTATGTCTGGTGAAAAGAACCAAACTGCAAGTAGTTCAAAGTGCAAAAATCGTGGTCTTTATTTAGTTCAAGTCCAAAGCCAGGTAAACAAAGTGACAGTACAGAAGGGCAATCCAAAAGTCCAAGACAGGCAAGGATTCAAAATCAAAAAGCACCGGTGACAGTTCCAAACCGTTAGGCAGCAGGAGAGTAGAGTGTCTGAAATCCAAATTCAAAAACCAGGGAAGAAAAACACAGAAATCGTGGTCGTGTAGAAAATGGGTCATAATCAAAAAGCAAACAAATCCAGGCAGGTACAGACAGAAATCGGAGTCAGGCAAAAGGATGTCACAGAGTCACAAATAGTGTTCACGGGGCTCGGCAAAGAGAAAAGTTGATGAACAGTCTGACAAAGCAAAGCAGAAGTGAGTGACTATATATACTCAAGGGAGGTAACAAGCTAGGTGGGGCAACAGGTGCGAGGAATAATCTAATCATTAATTGAGAGGGGGTAAACACACAAGGTAATTGAAGAATGCAAAATGGGAAACAATGACAACGACTAGTTTTCACATGACATCCTGAAACAACAACGGTTCCATTCAAGGAGTGCCGAAGTGGGGAGAGATGGAAGAAACAGATTAGTTCAAAAGATAGTTGCAGGACTTCTGCAGAAACTTCCTGTTTTGCTAGGGTATAAAAATTAGGTTATAGACATGCAATATCCTTTTGTCATCCAACATCATGAAGAAAACAAAACAATTGTTAGTTCAAAAGAGGCAGATGGTCATCGACCTTCATAAATGTGGCAATGGCTGCAAGATTCACAAGTGATTGAATATGCCATTGAGCACTGTCAGGAAAATTATTTGAAAAATTCTAAAGATATGGCGTTGTGATTCCCATTCAGAAATGTTTTCATGTTTTTGAAGTCCCCCTTCCTCAAACAATTAGAGAGACACAGACTCTTCAAAAAATTTGACTTTATTCAGGTATAAGACCCAGTACAAAGCCTATCAACGCCCATTACAGTACACTCTAGCCAAACATGGAGTCGTCAGCCGCGGCTACTCTACAGAAAGTTCTGGCTGGTCAGCAAGCCACACTCTATGGTAAGGGCTTGTCTACCCTTAACACTCGACAGGCTGAGTTGGCGGGGCGAGTCCGCCATCAGGACAAGGCTTTACAAAAACAGGAGAGCATCCTGTTAAGTCTTACTGAGAGTATTCAAGCCTTGTCCACTCAAATCACACAGAATGTTGCACAAACACAACACTCCCCCGTGAGCCTAAGCTCCAGCTACCTCCATGATATGGAGGCGAGGCAGGGAAATGTAAAGACTTCATCGCCCAGTTTGAAATATTCTTCAAAGCTCAGCCTTTGTGTTTTGTAAATGGAGAGTCTCGGGTTTCATTTATTGTATCTCTGTTGACTGACATAGCCCTTACATGGGTCTGGCCACTTATTCGATCTAATTCACCGGTTGTGAGTTCAGTGGAGACTCCCATTAGGGAAATGGTGTCAGTGTTTGATCAAGATGTGTGCGGGCAAGACGCGGCTACACGTCTAATGCACCTTAGGCAGGGTTCCGAGAGCTTTGCTGAGTGTTCAATAGCCTTTCGCTCTTTAGCTACAGAGATGAGCTGTCCAGAGGCGCCACTAATGACTGTTTTGGTTCATGCCTTGGCGGAGGAGGTGAAGGACGCTCTGACTACATTAGAACCCTGTACTTCTTTGGATTCATTGGTTCACTCTGCTGTGCGAATTGATAATCGAATTTGTGTACGGAACAGAAAAAAACGTACTGCTTTTGCCCTCACTGACAACAGGGCTAATCTTCCTTGTAGTAAACTTATAACTCCTCCACCCACTGAAATTTCTGCTGCTGGGGAACCTATGCAGGTCGATGGCTCATATGTGAGCCGAGCTCGTAAGCCCGCTCGTAGCCCGTTGCTATCACTGCTACAAACCGGGACATATTCGCCCACACTGCCCTGATCTTAAGGGAAACGGGAAGTCCCTCTAGCTGTTTGGGGGGCGCTAGAGAGGTAGACCCAAACTCCCTTCCGAACCTTAATTTCTGTACTCGGGGGGCCGTGAATTGTTTTATGGATGCAGAGTGGTCTGAGAGGCATTCTACTCCTATACGCCCTCTGCTACACTCACGCGTGGTTACATTTTTGGACGGTCGCCCGCTAGGTTCTGGAGTTATAACTCAGGTCTCTGAAGCACTAACTATGTTCATTAGGTTGCCATTCTGAGGAGGTCCAATTTTTTATTATTCATTCCCCTGTTTTTCCTGTTGTGTTAGCGCACTCTTGGTTATGGAAGCATAAGCCTCACATCCATTGGGGTAGGCAGACTAGCCCTATTGTCCAGTGGGGTGCTAATTGTGGATCCCACTGTAGGGAGAGTTTGACATTTAGTTCTGGGCATCTACCTAGGGGGTTGGACAATGTTTAGCTTCCATAGTCTACCTTCACGCAATTTGGAATTGCTAAAGCTCTAGCTAGTTGACCCGAATACTCAAGTGGAAGCATTGAGGCGTGCGGATCTTCAAGTTTGCAGTACTCACTTCGCTACAGAAGATGTCCAGTTCAGAGGTTAGTAAGTCAAGCTTCAGACGCCGGATAACGACAAGGGGCAACCCTTGACTCAAAAGGGGTACAACACTAACGAATCATAACAAAATATTGGTGAAATGAATGAGTTTCGCAACAGATTATGCGGTATTAGAGGCTGTGCTCGCCGTGCCCTGTTCAATCCCATTATACGGATATACGCAGCTCTCTTTGCATCTAAATATCTTCCAAAGGACTGCTAGTGACACGAAACTTATATGGGTGAGTAAATGATTTTATTTTATGCCACAAATAATGTCAGAACTGTAAAAACGGTAATTCGCCTTTAAGGTCAGATCCCAGTCCTGGTGGGGAACCACCTGATTGTTTGTTTGTTCCACCTTCGGTACGCACCCAGGTTCTCCAGTGGGGGCACTCTTTCCGTCTTGTGGGTCACCCAGGGGTTCATCGGACCAAACAGTTCTTGGCCCGACATTTTTGGTGGCTTCAATTGCCATTTGATTATTCTTGAAGTGGAAAATGTGTTAATATAGGAAGACCATCTAGAATTAGCCAGGACTAATTGTTGTCAATAAAGGTCAGACACTCACCTGTAGTGCTAATTCCCAATGAGACTGCGCCCGAGTATTAAAATGTAGTTGTGATGTTAGGCTGCAGTGTAGCTATGTTGCTACACAGTCATCGCAATGGACATAACCACAGCGGTTCGTAAGCATGTTTTTTGGTGGTAAAATTACATTTTGGAATATTGGATTTTTTGAGTTCGACAATCGACTAGTGTGGACTTCATCGGAAAACAGGAAGTAAACAGAGGTACGTGCACTGAGTAAATTAGCACAATTTTTATACATTTCTAGTTCAGCTAACGTTACTGTAGTGAAATTCATTGCGGTCACTTGGAAGGGTTAACGTTAGGTGAACATGGCTATGGACATGAAATGACATCACAATCGTGTTAAGACGCTAAAGGCACGTTAAAAGCCTGCCCCATTGGAGCCACTTAGGTACGAACTTTAGCAGGATCATAACTCGGTGTAGGCAAAACCAAATTTCTTCGTTTGTCTCGCTATTGACAGTACTCATTCACCACAAACAACAAAGATACATGTTGAAATTGACCGGAGTTCCTCTTTAAGTTAATTTAGCAGCATAACTTGTTTTATCACTCGGCGATAAACTGTTGTAGTAGGCTACGCTGACAACATTGCTAGCTATTCAACATTGCAACAGCAAGATAACATGACAACCTGCCGCTCTATCTGCAGTCAAGTTGCATGCGCATCCGCTGTGTTGATAAGCAAATAATCACTCTATAGGGGCTTTTAATTGACACCTGACCTTTTGCATTGAGTGACCTTAGAAAGTCAAACTCAGGTCATGGATTTTCAGAGGGCTATAAGCTGAAAATGGTTGAGGTTACACTCAGTCAGTATCCATCGTAGTAAAATGAGTGCTGGCAGGTGAGGTTTGATTTGCCAGACAACACCGGTTGCCAGCAAGAGAAAACAGACTGCTGGTTAGATTAGAAAGTCTGTTTCTGCACTTACTCATGCTGCTTTGTTGACACTTCTACATACATTATAATTAGATTTGTTTTTTGGTGTGAGTGTGGGCATGCATGTGTGTGGGTTGGGGGAGGCGGTGTGGGTGTTTCACAAGATAACATATCCAGGTAAGTTGGAGTTTTGTCATGTTTTCACAACCTGAGAACGGTGCTGAACATATTACAAGTGCTGCCATTAAGGGCATTTAATTTTTTTTCTCTCTCTCTTTACCTTCTTGTACCAGTAATGGGTTATGTAATTGGTTAGAATTGGCTTCGTTGCTCCATTTGCAGCCATGTACGCATCAGCACACTCTGGGAATGCTTGAAATGCACTCAGCCCCCAAAGTCATAAGCGTGCTGTCTTGACTGCTGGGGGATAGGCACATACAGTGGTATGAAAGTGTCCACTGAAATAGAAGAGCACTCCCCTTCCCCCAACGTTTTGGATATGAAGATAAATAGTTACGTTTTGAAATTTCCGGGATTCATTGGAATTCAACGCCCGCAAATTTAGTTTAAAACCGACGACGTTAGTTGGAGGAATTCCGCAACCTGTCAAGTTGAACTGATGGGCTGAATGAGCGAAAGTAGGTCCATTTTCATGCTAACAGAGGTGTATAATCCAGGTTCAGAAAGTACAAGTCCATCCCAGGTTATTGTTCCAGCCACAAAAGACCTGGCAGCTGACACTATTCTTCAGCTGGGTGGTAAAACTAACAATTCAAATCTGCTGAAAGGAGTTTACGGTTGGAATGAAGACATGGTAGGATTTTTACTTTCTGACCCCTGGATTATACACCTCTGCATGGTAATGTATTCATGAGCAGGTGAAAAGGTCCTGTCATTTCAGGGATGTCGAACACTATTCGACAAGGGTAATTAACCAATCAGATTGCGGAAAACACCTACTATTGGTTTACAATATCTGTTAATTTCATATGTTATGTGTGTTTTCCTCCACAGCATACAGCGCAGACTGTCCCTGCAGCTGCCAATTTTGCATCATGCCTACCTGCCCTCCATAGGGGGGGTTGATGCCAGCTGTGTCAGTCCCACAGTCAGCCCCAGCTCCAGCCCACGGCACAGACACATGCCCCCATCCTACCAGGTCATGGTTTCTGGCCTGTGAGGAGGAAAGAAAGGAACCAAGAATGTGGCAGAGTCACTGGAAAAACAAACTGTGGTCATCAGCAGTGAAGATGCGGTGCAAAGGACAATCCCAAATGCACTCATCATCCGCTACTCCATCAGACAAGGGACTGGTCCTTGGGATGGTGTGGAACCAACCGAAAATTCCATCCCACCCCTCCCAATACAAATAAACTGTGGGCCATGGGTAGCAGTGAACTCAACGTTGACCTGTAGCCTTGACCGCTATTGATTTTTTAAGTTTTTTTTTTTTTGTCAAAGACCTAAACGCATGTGAACTCAACAGAAATGGATATTTCACAGCAAGTCCTGGATTTTTGTTTAGGATGCCAGTGGAATTCAGCGACCAGACTATGATTCACAGAAGTGACCACACGGCACTCCTGTAAATATACTTTTTGACTTCAGAGTAAGCTCCAAATAAAGCCTTGAGTATGCAAGAAAAGGGACATTATGAGAAGGTGAACATCTCATTAAAACCTTACAATGGACCAAAAGAAAATGTAATTCAGTTTGGTTTGTGAGATATTACTCTGCATTTATTATAGTGTCTTCAGTGGTGTGGAAACTATCGGCCAATGGAGTATAAGTGTAATTTTAGATTATTGCTGTTAAATAGCAAAGTGAACTGACTCCAGGGGCCAATTCTTTAACAGGTAGGGTAGTTTGCGCAGATGACATGTTCTACTATTTTGCCTTCACATTCTTAGGAAATTTTTTTTTTCTTTTCGCTTTTTTCTTTTGACATATGAGTTTGCAAAGTGGTGAAAAATTTGGAACTCTTGTTTAGTATGACCAAAATGGCCAGATCTTTCCAAAATAGACAAGCCTTGTCAATTTTATGTCCAGGTGAAGATGCACTTGCCTAGAATGTTAAGTTATAGACAGTAAATTACCAAGTTGTTTCAAAGATACAAAATGCTTTTTCAGTTCAGTTTTATTTCAGTTCAGTTCAGTTTTACTTGTAAAACGCTTTTTACAGAGTAACTGTCACAAGAGGTTTCAAAGAATGGCAGTCGGGTGGATGCCTGGCCTAAGTCCCTTGAAGAAAGTTCAATAGAGAGCACTTTCAGGAATAAATTTTCTGCATGTTAAGAAGGTCCAAAAAAATTCCCAGTTTTCAGAAAAAAAAATCAATTCAGGGAGATTTTAGGTGCCCATGCCTATTGACTTTCCATATTAATTTTGTGAGATAAAATGATCAATTCTTGATGTACAATTTGAGATAAATATCCTTGATGATGTCCTTTCTAAAGCAAGCGTGAAAAATTTCACCCTTTGAGACTTGTTGATGTCAGTGAATATGATCTTGAAATGCAGACACAGAAAGAACAACTCTTGACCTACCGGTGTTAAGTTCAGTTGGTATTAGTGTTTACGCCCAGTCCCATTGTCATCCAGGTATTGGACACCTAAGGCTTTTGAATTTTGTGTCAAAAGTTCATATCTCCTAGGATTCCATTTTCAAGTAGGAGTTCATGAATAATCTGTCTGTTTTACGCTGCTTCAGTTCACCTCTTGCAGATTTTTAAAATTCAGCAATGCACCATCCATTTGAAAAAATAATTGGAAAAAAACTATAAAAAAAACAACAAAGCCTAATTAAATCACAACAAGTAATAGAAAATGTACGTGGTGAGTGTTGCTGCATTTGGGTCGCTACATGAAAGTATGCTCATCCACCATATACTGTACAAGAATGGTTTAATATATATTAACCCCTTTGTGCAGAAGCCAAATTTGGCTATTTATGGGTTACCCAATTTAATGCTTTATAATTCAAGATTTAAGCTTCATAAAGAGGAAAAATGTGGCTCAACTAGATAACCTACATGCTATTAGCCAAATTATACAGCTATCAAAGTGTCTCCCTAAAGTCTGAGATCCCTCAAAATGGTGCAGTCAGATCATAAAATAATCATGTATTTAACACAAAGTTTTGAGGCATGAAATTTAATATGAACTGGTGATTTTCTGGTTGAGTTTAGCATGAATTTATCAATATCAGTGCAGTTGAAAGTCAGTGCTCACCAGTAACCTCTCCAAACACAAAACATGGCTTTTCTCTATGATAAAGTTTAGAGGTTTTTCCATTTTTCTTCAAAGTCCCCCAAGCCAGCACACATAGTCATTAAATAAACTGCTGATTAGACGGTGAGAACATTAACCCTGCAATGAAAGCTACCAGTTCCCACTTCCAAGCTCACAACCTCATTTCAACACTTAGAAGGAAGAAGTACAACTCACTATAATTCAGTAATGTCTGAATTCTGAAATATACCTTATTTTAACAGAACAGACATTCCACTTTCAGGGAAAATCAAACAATATATGCCTCCCTAGATACAAAAGAATGGTGCAATGAACGTACCATGGGGTCCACCAAAATGCATGGGCAGTTCACGTTTTAAACAGGAAAAAAACCTTGGCATTCGATTTTGTTGAATATGGTAAACATTCCAAAACAAAAAGCAAAAGTAGCAGCCTAACCTATTTCATTGAATGCCTCCTCCAGAGACCAATGTGTCCAGTAGAAGGAACCCTTCAGTCCTGTTTCATTCGAAATAATTCCCTTTGACCATGTCCTTATCTCATTTAAATCCCATAATTGCAACTGAACACTTCATGGGCAGTTTTGCAAGTCTTTTTTTCTATAAATCGCATCTATTTTAGCCACGCAATGTGTGTAAGATAGACAGGATACAACCGGGCTAGCTGATATGAATAGGCTTGTATGCTCTTATGTATGTCCAATCAATGTCTTTCAGTTACTGTAGAAAGTTCAAACACTCGGGAATTGGATAAGAATTGAGCAAATCAATACATTGTCACCAGGGAAGTTTCATGAGGGCATTAACTGTACCTGCGCAGTTACGCAGAAGAGCCTGAGCGATTGGTTATCAATACCAGTGCTTGAGCGGATATAAGAGAATCAATTCCATGTTGAATTTTTTGCTTCTGAAAACTGATTTTTCTGAACCACTAATTGGAATACCATTGGCTCACTGTAGCTAAAGTGGTCGCTACAGAGGACAATTATTTTTTCTGTCGAAGGAGATAATTTTTTTTTAAACTGCTTGCTCGATACTATGGAAAAGGTTATTGACCAGTTTGCACATCAGGCTTAGCTGAGGAGTTTAATTCATGCAACTCTTGAAAACAGGGAGTGGAGTGAACTTCCCCATATTCAAAACTGCGTTCAAGGTCTGCTTGCTTGACAATATTCAATAACTGCTCCAGGGGTGCGATCTAGTGATCGAATACAGTAACTGCGTGCTTAAATTTGTAGTTCCATGTCTGCAAGCGTCTACATCTGCAGAAAGGGGTTAATAAAAATTGTTCTGGTATTTGCCCAAGAACTCCATCACAAACCCAGAGTGGAAAGTCAGTATGGTCAGTGTTATATCACATAAATAACCACACAAACCCATTGGCCTGCTCTAGTTACAGAAAAATCTTGCAGGAAAAAAAATGAGCAAGCTGCTAAAGTAATCAGGCTTTCTCATTCTAAAGCAATACACATCATGTGGGGATGCAGACATAGGCATTGTCATTTTTCTTGTTAGCTTGTTGCAGAGTAGTTCAAAAAGCCTGTCGTCCTATGCAGCTGATCATGATCTGTGCTTATGTTAGCTCCAGAAAAGATCTGATTGATAACAAATCTATGGATTGTAAATCATGCCTTAATACTCAAGGCTGTTACACTTTGTTGACTTGTTTGCTGATATATCGTGGCCTGTTTTAAAGCCAATGATGTCACCAAGAGGCGATACATCAGTGGTAATACTCCAGCTGCAGGTGAAAAAAAGCTTTATGACATGCCACTCGTCTGCCTTATTTGCACTGAACAGACATTCTGTCAAAAATACTCCTTTGTTGTGGAAGCTGGAGGATGTCCTTGCCATTTATGTTAGTACAGATGTAAGCCATATGATCAAGTTGTACTGAACGTAATCAAAGTACATGCCATCACACAAGCCTCTGTTTAAATGTAAATTCTGTGGATTGTCTCACATTGCAAGCTGTCCCAGCTTGCCTTTTTGGACCTGTTGCTCCCCACTTTTAATGAAAAGAAGGCAATATTCTGCCGGATGCGACTAGGTTCTGTGTGACTCCACAGTTCCACGGACAAGAGTCCCCGTTTTCACCAATCAGTCAGCAGTCTCTTCAAGCTCCTTTTATGGAAAAACAAATTGCCTCGTGGCTATTTGTACAACAGCATACAAAATCTTGGGTATCCATCTGGTATGAAACTGTTCCATCCACATTTTAACCAATGCTTACACATTTATGATGATTCACAGCTTCAGTTCAATTAAACTTTAAGACTTTATTTTGCATTGCACTTTTTAAAGAGCTCAGTGCCACCAGTATCCTGTGACTTACTAGGAGTTCTATACGGACCTCCCCAATGTCTTAGGCATTTGGTAGCCCCACTGGCACTAAAAATATGTGCTCACTGCCACGGGCTCCACATAGATGTTCTTTGTGCTAACAACTGATACCACATAGATCTCCCCACTGAATAGGCTGTATCAGGCACCACTGGCCTTGTTAAGGCCTGGTCGGGCACACTAGTTCCAAGTACAACTCCAATTCTAAAAATGTCGGCACATCATGGAAAATGCAAATAAAATTAAAAAGGTCTGATTTTGAAAAGTCACTCTTTTCAACTTAGGGAGCGAGTGTTTTATTTCCTTCATTGTAAATACAATGACAGAAACACACAAGCTCCATTTTGCAAGTTGCTATTATCAGAAAGAAAGCTCTGAAACAAGCAGCATGACTTGTGCAATATATCATGAGTGGAGAAAGGTCCTATTTCAACAGGCAATAAAAATTGCTGCCTTTAACGCAGAGAGTGTAGTTGTACGAGAATATGATCTTATGAGTCAACCTTGTTACTTCTACAGCGTGGGAGCAGAATGGGGCCATTTTGTAGCAGGAGAGCTTAAATTGCACTGCTCCGCCTGCTTCTCTTGCCTGGTTCCACTCAGTGAAAACAAACTCCATTTCCTTGGTGAAGGGGTAATTCCTGTATATAATGTATACTCACATTTCTCTCTAGAAGTATTATTCTAAGATAGCAAAAAATATTGATTATTAAATTTGAAAATGATAGGATTGCTGGAGGTGAGGTGTCTGTCACTTGCCTGTCTGTGAATTATGACAGCAGTACATTTATAACATCCAGCTATTTGCTATTCCATCTTAGGTTTTCTTTCATTTTTACTCATGGATAAGTGAAGCTTAGGAATAAGTGTTTCGATGAGACTTGAGTGTCACTTACTAATCAATCAATCAATCAATCAATCAATCAATCAATTTGCAGTTAGCACGACCACTGGTGGTAAGATAAATCTGATCATGGCATGGATGACCGGTCCCTTATTCACAAACAGCTTATCCAGGAGTTAACGACAGTGTCACTTGACAAAAGAGTGCCCTTCACAGAGATCATTAGGATAGTTTAATCTAAAATTTCCTTTCTTCCAGAGGAGCCTTTGCCCCACCTCCATTTAATGTGTTTGTGGACACTCTCAGTGGCTCTCATGAATGGAGTGGAAATGTTCAGGAAAAACATACATTTCAATTTATTGTACCCTGAAACTGCATGAGAATGATTTTTAGTGAATTTTCCCAGCCCCTGAAAAATGTTTTTTGCTAATAAAATACTGACACAAAACAGTGCAGTGGTTTTTGGTCATTCATTTAAAAATGTATTGAAAGCCTTAAACAGATAATGATTCCCAAGTGGAAGAACTTCATTCACACTTTAGCGCAATGGAAAAATAATAATAATGTTAACACTGGAGCAAGTAAAGGAATTACAACTATTTAAATACATAGCCTCTTTAGTCCCCCAATGTTTCAGGCTAAAAAGTACAACCCTAACTTGGAAAAAGTTGGGAAGGCACAGAAAATCTTGTACAAACAGAAAGCAGTCATTTCTAAATTTACTTTGTCATATATTTTATTGTAGTATGAACAGTGGTTAGCACAGCTAACCAAAATTTACCACTGATCTGCTAATTCAATGATCACGCTGAATCGATAACTGCTAACTGTCATGGTTCGAATTTAGCTTCGGTTTGGTTTTCGACTGCAAAGCCCTTAAAATCAAACCCAGGTTTAACAATACAGATGAAAAAGGAAATAAAAATACTATTGACTTTTAAAGGGCCTATTTGGTAATTGTAGGTACTGTAAAAATAAGTCGCACACAATCTGTTTCCATTTTCTGACTGCAGCTCAGGACATTCGCATATTAATCAGCCCCATGACTTTCCCTTTACATTTTCTTTAAAGGAGGAGACACCACCTCGGCAAAGTATATTTCAGCAGCAGGTAGAATACTTGAAGTGTCTAAAACCATAGTTTTAGAAATTTAATTCGGTAATGATCTAGTGCGAGGCATTTTTAAGCCAGCAGGTCTTCAAATTGGCTTCACTACCAGGGGGCAGACATTTTTACTTGGGGAATCTTCTGATTTTGAATTTTATCTTCGGAAACCTCACCTTTAAAAATGCTAAATAACTTAACCTCTCGTAGTTTTCATTTCCCGATTGGACACAGTTGCTCAGACTAATTGGTAAAAACCGACAACAGTCTCATTTACTTTTGATAGCATTGTTATACATTGCACCACAAAATTATGAGGTGTCTTCTGTGGATAAATGACGAGGTAAAATATCAATATGTCTTCATAATTTCAGTGCCCGTTAAGCAGCTCAGATCTGCGGAAATTAGTTTGCATGCCTGCGGGAATCCATTGCCTGACTTGTGAAGGTCGATACACATCTGCCCTACTTGAATGGTGTGTTCCTTTGTCTTTCCCATGTTGAAAAGTAGATAAGAGAAAGGGCCTTCGTGTCACTTCATATTTACACCCCAGGGAAACGTGAAGTGAAGAAGTACTAATTAAATTTTCCGAGAAACTCTGATCAACTTCGTAAACTACTGTAGAAGTGACAGAAATACTTCAATTACATTTATTTCCTCTGAATTGTTAGGGGTGCCAATAATTGCGCAACAGGTGATTTTATGAAAAATAATTATTTTTTATTCAGGAATTTTTTTCCCCCTAAAATTCACTTGTGTTGAAGGTTACATTTTTCAACAATTTTCAGTGTGAGAGTATGCTTCCGCAATAAAAATTGAATTTATTTTAAAGCTTTTAACACATCTTAACCAGGGGTGCTAATAATTATGGAGGGCGCCGTATATGTATATATATATATACAGTGGTGCTCAAAAGTTTGTGAACCCTGTAGAATTTTCTATATTTCTGCATAAATATGTCTTAATACATCATCAGATTGTCCTGAAAGTAGATAAAGAGAACCCAATTAAACAAATGAGACAAAAATATTATATTTGGTCATTTATTTATTGAGGAAAATTATCCTATATTACATATCTGTGAGTGGCAAAAGTATGTAACCCTTTGCTTTCAGTATCTGGTGTGACCCCTTTGTGCAGCTATAGCTGCAACTAAACATTTCCTGTAACTGTTGATCAGTCCTGCACATTGGTTTGGAGAAATTTTAGCCCATTCCTCCATACAGAACAGCTTCAGCTCTGGGATGTTGTTGGGTTTCCTCACATGAACTGCTTGCTTCAGGACCTTCCACAACATTTTAATTTGATTAAGGTCAAGACTTTAACTTGGCCATTGCAAAACAATAACTTTATTCTTCTTTAACCATTCTTTGGTGGAATAACTTGTGTGCTTAGGGTCGTTGTCTTGCTGCATGACCCACCTTCTCTTGAGATTCAATTCATGCACAGGTGTCCTGACATTTTCCATTAGAATTCACAGGTATAATTCAGAATTCATTGTTCCAGCAATGATGGCAAGCCGTCCTAGCCCAGACGCAACAAAACAGGCCCAAACCATGATGAAACACCACCATGTTTCACAGATGGGATAACATAACACTTCTCATTTAAACCAAAAAGTTCTATTTTGGTCTCATCCGTCCACAAAACATTTTTCCAATCGCTTTCTGGCTTTTCCATGTGATCTTTAGCAAACTGCAGACGAGCAGAAATGTTCTTTTGAGAGAGCAGTGGCTTTCTCCTTTCAACCCGGCCGTGCACACCATTGCTGTTCAGTGTTCTCCTGATGGTGGACTCATAAACATTAACATTGGCCTGTATGAGAGAGGCCTTCACTTGCTTAGAAGTTACCTTGTGACTTCGCCGACTATTACACGCCTTGCTCTTGGAGTGATCTTTGTTGGTCAACCACTCCTGGGGAGGATAACAATGGTCTTGAATTTTCTGCATATGTACACAATCTGTCTGATTGTGGACTGGTGGAGTCCAAACTCTTTAGAGATGGTTTTGTAACCTTTCCCAGCCTGATGAGCATCAGCAACTCTTTTTCTGAGGTCCTTAGAAATCTCCATTGTTCGTGCCATGATACACTTCCACAAACATGTGTTGCGAAGATCAGACTTAGATAGATCCCTGTTCTTTTAATAAAACTGGGTGCCCACTCACACCTGATTGTCATCCCATTGATTGAAAACACCTGACTCTAGTTTCACCTTCAAATTAACTGCTAATCCTAGAGGTTCAGATACTTTTGCCACTCACAGATATGTAATATTGGGTCATTATTCTCAATAAATAAATGACCAAGTATAATATTTGTGTCTCATTTGTTTAACTGGGTTCTCTTAATCTACTTTTAGGACCTGTGTGAAAATCTGATGATGTTTTAGGTCATGTTTATGCAGAAATAAAGAAAATTCTAAAGGGTTCACAAACTTTCAAGCACCACCGTATATATAATTACAATTTCAGTCAGTAGCCTCTCTTACCATCTGAAGATACAAAGAGGATTCTGCAGCTGACACACTCCCAATATCTCAGAGTGGCACACCTGAGGCCACAGCTCTTGCGAGTTCGCGGCGACAACTTCTGATTCTGGTCACTGTCCCCCTTGGAGAGCAGCACTAGCCCAGAGAGGAGAGGAGAAGACGGTGCGTGTGGGAGGAGCCATAGTTGCTGTGCTGAGCGAGGCTGGGCCAGTTCAAAACTTCATTTAGGAATTGATGTGGAAGTTGCTGGGACGATAGAATTGTCTGAACATGTGTCGTCCAGCGGCCTTGCGATTGATCTATAATTGCACGGGCAAAGATACTGGAGCCCTAATGACAAGACATGTATTAGAGCTTGCTTCCTGGTTGGGGAATTAACGGCCTCTAGTGGCAACAAAAAACACTTAGGGGCACAAGCAGTTGTTTCGATGTTTGTTTTTCCCACTAATTAAATGGCACCCAATCAATATGTTTTTCAGTTAGCTAAAGGTCTTTCGATTATTTTTTCGCCACAATTTACCCTAAACAAAATTTATTGTTAACGCAGTCTTTATTGAGGTCTCAGCGGGTTGTTCTTCTGGCATTGCCAGGTAACAACGGATAAACAATCATGACAGCTCCCTTCCTGTCCCAAGTCTGCCATCAGTAGAGTACTGAATCGCTCAACGAGAAACTGAGGATACTATTGATAAAAAGTCAACTGAATGTCCACTAATTTAACAATTCTGTGTTTGTGTTCAGATTTAGTTTGCAGAATTGTTCGTGTTCCTTTCTGTCTCGATAACGACCCTGTACCGAGTCAGCTCAATGTTCCCACAGCCCTATGTTCCCACATGTCTCACGTTTCTAAAACCCCATTTTCATCTTAAAAAACGATTCTTTCAAAAAACTCTGGCCAAAGTGGAGATTATGGAAAACTACCATGGAGCTACCATCCTCACTTAGCCAGCAGATGTAACTTTTCCATACTCATTGAGTAGTTTAATAGCTAGCTAGCTACTAATTCAGTCATCTGTATTTTCAGATGACAGCAAAGATGGAAAAACGTAGATTCCATCTTTTTGTCTCACTGCTAACCATATAATTTGCAACCACCCTGCCAAAATGGCTGTTGAAATTACAAAGCACAGAGAGCATGCACTGAGGGCAACGCCCACTTTGGAAGACCGTAGCTATAACCACAAAATACCATTAATTTTAAGTTTTGGTCCATCTTGTCATTATAGGGAAGAAGTGCAACGTCAGTAGGATTTTCCTGTGATACCCTTGTGGCTTTGACATGGGAGCCTTACGTTTGGAGTTGATAAAAGTTCTGGCGGCTCAGCCCTGGCCCCGCCAAATTCGTGATTCACTCAAATCCTGAAGTCCCCTGTGATACCCCTAATGTCATGAAATCATAGATATCCACCAAAATTGGAAAAATTTGTATGGAGCCCAGTGGATATATGACTGAGGCTTAAGTTGGCAAAGTAGGCAGTTAAGCGTGCAAATGTGTACAATCATGTCAAACTTTCAATATCAGAGGGGAAAAGCATAATTTGGAGGAAATTACACAAAAACTGTCAACAGCACCTGGATGGAAAGAGCAAAGGAAGACATTTGCATATAATACTGATTAAAATAGAGAGATGCTCATAGAGGAAACAGTAGATAAGAACAAACTATCATGAGCAGAACTGGGCACAGCAAGTTGAAGAGCACGCTGCTTCTAATGGGCAAATATCCAGCTGGGAATTGTGGTCAGCGTGGTGAGAGAGACCAAGCACGTGTGAATTGAGTGCTGGGGATTTGGAACAGAAAGATGAAATATGATGACTTGACTGTAGGGGGTAGGGTGAATAGAAGGAAATATTAAAGATATTCAATGTGGTGGTATAGTTAATGGGAGGAGGGCGATTTGTTAGTTTGCTGACTGTACAGGACTGATGAAAGAGTAACCAGATGGAAAACGAGAGAAGAAGAGGCGATGACAATAAAAAACCTAGAGGAGGCAGTAATGCAACGAAAATTATATCACCCCTCGAAACTCATAAGAAGAAGAAGAAGAAATTAAAAACAAAAATAAGAATGGCGGCCTCTGTATTCGAAACGTGCCATGTTGCGTGTTGTGCTAACCGAACCCCAAACGTCCTTTCTTGGAGTCGAACGGGACTTATCGCCTTCGGGACTTGCAACTCCGTCGCTGTGTATGACCCGAAGGTAAAAAAAATGTTACTGACAGATTGAATACTATTATAATGTAAAGCACGTTAAGTACGTTCAAGTAGCTGACTATAGCTGCCCATCTAGCAAGTTACTGAAATATGTTGGGAAGTAAAACTCATGGACACATGGTCCTACAAATGACATACATTTCGTCGTGTTGAGTCAGAATTTTGGCTTATCTTCTTTCTCCGATAATTTTATTTATTAATTGTTTTTGCACTAGGAGTTTGTCATCGTCGATCTTCTGAATGGCCATACCGGGAGGGTAAACGCTGTGCAGTGGGTACACCGAAATGACCGTGGTAAGCAAATTTCGTTGACGTTAAACCAACTACTTCGTACATGAAAAGCTTCTAATTAAGTCTGGTGATGAGTATTTGCGTACTCTCCTTGTTTCAAAGCGATACCATCGTATGCTTTCGCTTTACCGAACAAAAATCCATGGTTTTATAACATTTTAATGGATGTGCCTGCTAATTGATTAGTTTTGATTTAATTACAGCTTTACTAAAACAAGCAGTGCCCCAATTTCTTTATATCTCGAAGAGAGGGTTCATTCGCCCCTTTACACCCGTGTTCCAACGACCTGACAATTGTATTGATGCAGTCTTGGAAGCCTATGAGCTGTCAGCCTCTACTGCATTGAGATCAAATCTGTCCAGGATAACAATTTATTTATTTTTCTATTTGCTCAATTAGTTTATATCTGTTAGGTTCAGATGACATCATAGAAGAATGTATAGACTTGAGATGGATGATCAACTCCTTAACAGGGAGAGAGAAACTAGGCAATATGCAAAGTGTGGATGTGTAGACCCCAGAGTATGGAATATTAGGACCAAACTGGCCCTAAAAGTATATATTTGAAATAAACACACCCCAGCACCTCTCTGACATTCAGGGGGGAGTCTGTTGTGAGTACTGAAGAAAACTGATCTAAACTCGAGTTGTTTTATTTTTTTTTTTAATGAGTGGATTATGTTAAATGATTCTCTTTCGGCAGAAAAAAATTGTGTGTTTCTGGTAATGTCAAAAATTTGGTGGTGTTGGTGGGTAGGATTTTTTTTTTTTTTTTAAATAAGTTTTTGTTGGGCATGTTGTCGATCATAAAGTTTTTCCAAAATGTATCTTGGATTATGAACCACCTGAAACAGAATTAAAATGATCAAGTTAGATCATTTTCGTGTTTATCTTTTTTTTTTTTTTAAGGCATGATTGTTCGACAGTGGAACAAAAATATAAACGCGAAGGATAAATCTTTACAAGATGATGACGGTTGTATTTTGCATGTGACAGTGGAGTAAAGACTTATGACTTGATAAAGCAACACAATTTGTTAACTGAAAATTTTAAAAACCTAGTGAAAAGCATATTAAGTCTTTTCAAACACAGCAGGAATCAGTTTGCAAAATTTCAGCAGTCAGTTTGGGGTATGTCCACCATTGGTATCCATTAATGTAACACAGTGCCTTCACAATAAGATTGAGGTTATCAGTAGTGACCTGTGGAATGTTGTTCTGCTTCTCCTGGAGAGCTACACGGAGCTGTTGGGCATTTGCATGGACTGGAAGATGATTCTGAATGCGCTGGTCCAGAGCATTCCAAAGATGCTCAATGGGCAACTTGTCAGGCGGGTACGGTAGCCTCTCCAGAACTTGAATGTTTTCCTCTTGCTGGAGCTGCGTATTGATTCTGGAAACATGAGTTTGGGCATTGTCATGTTGGAATGTGACTCTGACACGGAACTAAGGGTTTAATAATTGGCTCCAGAATTAATCAGTCTGCCGTCAGCCCGGTAGGTGGAGAATCTGAACTTGTCTGTGTTCTCCAGCGTGCTAAAGGCCATCAAATTTCCAGACATTTCCATTTGTCTTTGGTCGGCAGTTTTGACATCGTGACGACAGTGAGGTCCTACCCACAGAGTGAACGCCTGGCGTGTTGCTGGGCTTCCCTCAGTTGGTCGCGGACAGTTTTAGTTGCAATTCTCCTGTTATGCCGATCGATCATTTCATCAGCTGCGCGTGTTGCTCTCGACTGCAGTGAATGACACCACTATTCCCACAGAAGGTAAACGCCATCCGCTTTGAATGACAAATACAATAAGTGTGGTGCCTTTATACATGTCTCAAGTCACTCGAACAGAGCTTTTTGATTTGATAAATTTGCTCGATATGGACGTTATTTGTGAATTCATGAGCCCACTGCACATGCTGTATTTGGCATTGCTTGGTGCCAATTGGGTCTTTTGGCGTATTAAACAGTTTGATTATTAAGGCCATAGGTGAATTATTGTTGAATGTTGAATTATTATGTAGGCTTCCGGCAAAGTCAACCAAGCACACCAAACTATTCAACACGGCTACTTATATTTAACTTGTGTTAGTCAAAAAAGTGCATTCCAGTCCAATTATGTACAACAAATGTATTATTCTTTATGCTGTACAAGGCGGGTCTTCTGCTCAGAAAAACGTGTAGTGGCCTTGGTAAAAGAAAAGAGGTAAGCTAGAAAAACGATTCTCGAGTCCAAGATCCCATAGGTTAGCGCACAAACAGAAAAAGTTCTGCACCAAAATTAATATTTTTAAAAGTGCAGGCACTTAAGGTTCAAAAAGCGCAGACATTGATTGCAGCTTTTGTCTCCATCTAATGTAAGAACATTCTTTGGTTACAAAGATGCTTTTGATGTATGAGGCAATTTTTGTGCTCCATTTGATGTGGTAGGTCTCATTTAAACATAATGTTTTCATAAAATTTTGTAATGTCCCTATATTATTGTTAACTCAAAGACGGAGTTGCCTGGTGTTGATAATGCGTGATCAATGTCGCTGGCACACAAACGTGTCTTAACCACTTTCCTGTCGCTTCTGTTTTGATGTGACTCTTATCCCTGACTGCGACTAACCGCACTGCTCGATATGAATGTGGTGATGGAAAACTCACCCTTCAGTACTTTATTCACGATTAATAACTCCTATGAATATTTACTGTAAATGTCAACGATTATGGGATTACTTTGTTTGTAGTCTTAAAGTGCTTATAATCTCTGAGAGTACATTTTCAAGTGTTGCGACATGCTGGCCGCCCCGGACTCATGACCCATTTTTCACCACGCTGTGCTCAGCAGAATCCCGTAATTTACAGTACGGACAGGTGATTTCAATGGTGTGGAGAACCCTGACAGAGTAATATCTTTTCCACAAACACAGGATGTGTCTTCCGACATGTTTGTTTAAGAAATGAGATGCAACATCGGTAATGGTAAGATGACTTGTTGCCAGCTGAAACATATTAATCACTGCAGTAATTACCGAATGCAGGCTCTTGCCTATTTGCTAAGTAAAATCCAGGTGGTGAATTATTCTTTGCCCTGGCAGTGTATAATGTCAGTGTCTGACCTAGGCCTAGTAATGGTGATAAATTTCAGGCTGACATCTGCTCAAGAAGGTTAAACAAGTCATTTTAAAATCAAAATGTATTGAGAAACTCGAAAATTGGCAAATTATACCTCTACTGAAAGCTAATGTCATTGAGATGATGAATAAAACACTTTCTGGACACTCAATCAAATAGAAAAAGAATAAAAGAGGCATTTTGAACACCCTTTCAACCTGCGCACATCCCAAAATATACAGGATAAAAATTGCCCCTTTCTGATGATGTAACTGGTGCGAAACGGGGACAAACAGTAGAGAGGTGAAGTGCATCGATTTTCGTCTGCCTGTTGTAATTTGTTCATTTCTTTGTCTCGTTTCTTTTTATATTTCTTGTGGATTAGATTTATGCTCATCAAAAAGTATGCCATTGCTGTGCTACCGGGTTAGCTTAGCCGGCAAAGGTGGTGCTTTGCGGAGCAGTAGTGAGCGCCATGGTCCTAGTTCAAGCTTTGGTCGCGCCAGTGTCAGCAGTGTAACCCTTTCAGAGCAGCGCACAATTGACTTTGAACTGGGTCTAAAACAATGTTTTGCGGTAATTTGCAAAAATTACCCAACACTTACATTCATTTTGCCCTTTTTATCTAGCCAATTTTGCCCTCGCTAGAAAATTTCAAGATTTTGACTGGGCCGGAAGATAGAGGCATGGCTGGGTGGAGGGGGTGGTGCGAGGGAAGTGGGTGGGAGGAGGGAGGAGTGGCTTGAAAGCGCAACCATAGCAACGCGTGCAGAGTAACGCAACGTGTGACTGACTGCAAAAAGCAGTTATGTCCAGATTTTCTATTTTGGGCATAACTGTTTATTGCAGTCAGCCCTCGATGTGAGTATCTTCACTGTAGCTGAAAGTGAGCCTGCTACAGCGTTGGAAATACGGCATGTCAAGCGAGCCCTGGGACTGTGAGGGTAACGTGTATGTATTGGGTATACTGCTAAGTTTCTTTTGAAATTCACCACACTCCATCCAATAGCTTACGGTAATGTAATGATAACATTGAAGTTGGGGGAACAAAGTTGTCAGCTAATGCGAAAGTTGACATTTACAAACAATAGTAAAGTGGCGGGTTCCATTGTGGTGGAACAATACCTTTCTGGAGGTGCAGGTTTTTAGGTAAGCCAGCTTTGTACTGGCCCAAGTTGGAGAAAGAGTCTGACGTGAAATGAGCACGCAGGAATAGTGTTGTGGCAGGTGCTGCAGGAACATTATCTGCGAAAATAAATGCAATCCACTTGTTCCTCTGTGATTCATCGCTTGATGTAAAAACGTTTTTATGTGGATTCTGGCCGCCAACTACAGAGCATTCGTGTGCACCAGAACCTTTAGCTCTTATGTCCAGTATTTGCCTTGGGCGTGTTTACGGAAAACACTTGGCGCAGTTTGCTACTCCCAAGCCGCACCTTGACTCCTCCTACGCGCAGGTACACGTCAGCAGGATGCCCAAACCAAAATCTTCAATTTTCATGCCTCCAGAGTAGAAAGCCTCCAGATGAGGGAAAAAAGGGAGGAAGGAAGCTGCTTTGACTCCAGAACATCGCAGATTTTGTCAGAGTGAGGGATGACTAATGTATAGATGCAATAATTGGCAAAAATGTGTTTTCCAGATAACGGGTCCTTTAAGGTATGCTGTATTGTTGTCGTGTGATTAACTAGACCTGTGTCTGCTACTCTTTTTTTTTTGCGGCTCTTTTGCAGTGATGTGTGGGTTCTTCTGAGCATCTCCCACCAGATCTCAGGCCATTCTATTTGTAATTTTTCTTAGTCTTCACGATCTTGTTTTGACTTCAGTTGTTCCATTTATTTTCCATTTTCTTACAATGTTTCTCACAGTAGAAATGGGTCGATTGAAACGTTGCGAGAGTTTTTTGTAGCCCTCTCCTCGTTGGTGGAAGTGAATTACCTTGATAGGTAGTTATGGTGCATCGAAGAGGACATGCTTTTTCATGTTTTACCACCATAGGCATAAGTAAGGCTCCCTTTATATCTAATGTGTAAACTTGTTTCTTGTCCAATGATTTGGTTTTGTAATACCAGTGTCCAGTGCTGACGAGGTGAAAATGGCTCGTTCAAAGCATTAGGTTCAAAATTCCTTTCAAATAAACTAGTTTTATGGCTGTAACTTCACAAAACTAAATGTACATGTAAATGTCATGAAAGACAAATGTACATGGTGCTGTAAAAAATTCTGTGAGAATTCCAAACCATCATCCACTTTTTTGTTAGTCAGCACTCACCTAAAACACCACTCATTTGTTGCGTTTCACATATCAATCTTGCCTGAGAATGCAATGAAGTCGGTAACGTCAGTCATATGTAACATCAGTCACAAATAAACCCGAGTCTGTATCATCAGTCATGGTTCAACACAACAAGCTACAACAAAGCTGTGCAGCAAAATACTTGTCTCTGACAAGCTTTCTGGAAAACAGAGGATCGGTGTTTATTATTATTAAATGGCAGAAGCATCAACATAAATATTCATGATTTTTGCATGATGCATTCCTTCCTGGCTTCATCTCAAGAAACAAGAGGATGCTGCAGAAAAATCTCTTAAATCCATCTCCATCCTTGATAAGCACATTTGCAAAGTGCTGTATTTAACTTATCTCCGATATCTATATAAGTATTTTCATTGTTCGGCTATGGTTTATCAGGTTATCAACTGTTAATGAAGATTAATACACTAAAAAGATGATCTCATCTTGTACACAAAGTACATACTGTTGACAATGCCACCTAAGAAAGTTTATCAGGCAACCAAAAGATGATTTTAGGATGCTTTCGCTCCTGGATCGATTGGAGGCGTTCCGAAAAATGTCTTTGGCTCGGTTCGTTTGGACTTGCGTGAAAGCAGCAATCATGCTCCGTATCAGAACAAAACAACCGAGCTGACATTGCCTGGAGGAGGTGGTCTCAGCCCGGTTGCAATCGCTCCTTGGAGCGGTCTGTTTGCAGGGTGAGCACTAAAATGGTTTGACAATGCTGCGCTGGCGCAAACATTAACATAAAGCAGAGCTGCACTGTTAAAACAGTGCCACTGCCTGACAGAAACCGACAGAATAGGCTAGGTTTGGCAGCTATCGCATAAGCTAACGTTATAGTGGAAGGCTGGAAGCAAGTGGAAATGAGTTGTGGATCTATCTGGACGGAGGAGGAGATACAATGCCTCATTGGCATTTTGGAAGATGATCAGAAAACTTGACATGTTAACCCATTTGCACTAAAGCCAAATTTGGCTTTTGTTATGGCCCCAATTTGTTATGACACATCGGACAGCAAGGGATGACTGACAAAATTTAAAAACTTCAACAAATTCAATAAAACTGACCAAGATTGAAATATAAAAAAATGATATAGTTACAGTGGTAGTGGGATGGAGTTTCTCTGTTGCGATGTCCTGGGACAGGAAAAAGCTCCAACACAGGCAAAAATACACAAAAAGAGCTTCACAGGTCTTGAACAGAGTGACAGGTCTGGTTAAACGTATCCTTCCATAATTTCCCCTCGCAATTTCTCCTACTACATTACTCTCTCAATTTTTCTCCTTATATACTCTTTTCCAGCCCCCTCCCACCTTCCAGACTTTTTTCAATTCTCTGGGACTTTCCCCTCTGAGGCATGCCCAGGACATGCTCAGAAACCTAGCTCCAGACTGGGCTTAACAAAAGAAATGTCAATACTGCCATCTAGTGACTTTTTTCCCCCACATTACACAATTTATGGGTGCTTTATAATTCAAGATTGAAGCTTCATAAAGAGGACAAATGTGGCTCAACTTAGAAAAGACACTTACAGCATTTAGAATTGCATTGTATTGCAGTTTATTTTCAAGATTTTGGTAGAGAAAATGGGGTGCAAACATAAATCTTCATGAGAATTCACCATTGAAGCTGAAAAAAAAAAAAAGATTCTGAGGATTGAAAATTGGCTGGGGGTTAAAAAAAAATACATTTCTGGGATAATAAACTCCTAGACCACAAGTTCTCCTCATCTGAACATGAAATACTAAATTATCCACTTTTTATAAGCCAAATAAGATCGCTATCCAGGTGGCTCCCCAAACTCCCAGAGCCTTGAAAATGGCGGACTTTCAATTCATAAAATAATCATATTTTTTACGCAAATCAACTTTGTACTCATGACGTTCAATATGAATGGATGATTTTCTGGTTGAATTTAGCATGATTTTATTAATATAGTCGCAGCTGGACATAAATGGTCTCCACTGACTTTTCCAAACTAAAAACATGCCTTTTCACCACGATAAAGTTCAGAATTTCTTCCATTTATCTACAAAGCTGCGTCAGCAAGCACAGTTACTCATTAGAGGAACTGCTTATTTTACTGTCAGAATGTTCACCTAGGCGGAAAACTTGCTGATTGCAATTGAAGCACCTATTACTAAAACCCCATAAGTCACACTTGACTTGACTTGACTTGACTAGTGGGCTTTTAGTAATCAGTGCTTCAATTCCGATCATCCCAGCGAAAAGCAAGCTTGTACCAAAGCTTTTCTCACCCTCCATGAAACAAGTGTAACTCGGGTCACAGTAATAGCTGTTCGCACTTTAAAAGAGCGAAAATGAAAGGAATTCTGTTTCATTGAATGTGGAATAAATTCTAAAATTGATCGCCTAGTTTAGAAAATGCCAGCACACTGCACTGTCGACCACTCTTTTGTTACTGAATCTGACAAATTAGCTCTGTGATCACAGTGGTAAAGCAAAAAGAAGAAATACTTGGCTGGTTAGCAAGCAGGCTAAAAGTAAGATAGAGCTATACCATATCAAGACAGCTTTATTCACTTTTCAAAAGAATTGTTGAGCTGTTCCTCAAAAGTATCAATGCTGTCAGCCCTCTTGTCTCTTCCATTCAGAATAACTGCTATTTTCCATCTCAGAATCACATTTCCATCCCACAAACAGTTCTGGAATTTTTTTTGTTCCCATGCCATCATGTCTGTCTCAGCTATGTAAAGTTTATTGAATACCACGTAACTCTAATGTTTTTTTTTTTATCCCCCCCGACATACAAATGACGGGGGGGGGGCAGGAACAGTCATCAGCATGTCTGTCCGTCTGTAATCATTTTCTTCATAACTATGCATCTCAGGTTCACCAAACTTCACAGATATATTATCCAGTATGAGCAGATGTGTCTTTTACTATTTTGAAGTTTCTTGATTTCTTAATTATTGCGGTTTCCATGGAAACGTGGAACTTAGATTGACTTTGAAGGTGTCTACCTTCAATATCTCATAAATCGTATGGCCTAAGTTCACCAAACGTCACAGATATATTAACCACTATGAGTAGATGTGCCTTTTGCTATTTTGAAACTTCTTCATTATCTAATATTTGAGGTTTCCATGGAAACAGTAAACTTAGATTGACTTTGAGGGTGGCTGTCTTGTCCGGAGCATATCTCCTAAACCGTATGTCCTAGGTTCACCAAACGTCACAGATGTAGCAACTACTATAAGTAGATGTGCCTTTTGCTATTTTGAAGCTTCTACATTATCTAATATTTGAGGTTTCCATGGAAACCGTGAACTTAGACTGACTTTGAGGGTGGCTGGCTTGTCTGGAGCATATCTCCTAAAACGTATGTCCTAGGTTCACCAAACTTCATGGATATATTAACCACTATGAGTAGATGTGCCTTTTGCTATTTTTAAGTTTCTTCATCTTTTAATTTTTGAGATCTTCATGGAAACGTTGATCTTAGATTGACTTTGAAGGTGGCTACCTTGTCCAGAGTATATCTCCTAAACCTTATGGTCTAGGTTCACCGCACTTCGCAGATATATTAACCAGTATTATTTAATTTCTCAGGTTTCCATGGAAACATTGAACTTAGATTGACTTTGAGGGTGGCTACCTTGTCCGGAGCATATCTCCTAAACTGTGTGTCCTAGGTTCACCTAAGTTCACAGATATATTACCCACTACAAGTACATCTGCCTTTTCCTATTTCGGAGTTTATTGATTCATTTTTCTTTCAAAGTTTCTATGGAGACAGGGAACTTGGATTGGCTTTGAGGGTGGCTGTCTTGCTTGGGGCATATCTCCCAAACAATATGATCTAGGTTCATTGAACTTAATTCACAGACACATTATCCACTATGTCAACATGTTTTCATGAATACAGAATCAGTTTACGTGACTACTAGTGATCATGACATCTCTTCTCACAGATGCAAACTCTGCATTCTAATATCTTCATCATAAAAGCTGAGTTACGATTTGTGGGGGTCGGGATATCTCCATCTCCGATGGACCAAAGTGGTAGTATTTTACCTGAAGGAGGACCACATTTCCCATGAGGACCAGCTACACTCAGCCCAAGGTGCTATTGATAAGCAGGACTATGAAAACTCTTAATTCAATGCACATTGCACACGGGTTTTACTGATTATTTAGAGCAAGCAACGCGGTTTGACTTCTTTTTGAGGCACTGTAGTCAACTCAACAAAAACATGACAAGAATCCCGTTTTTCTCTGAAACTATTACATAACAATCATCAGAGACTTCTGTCACGTACATACAAACTGACACGATAATTCCAAAGTGATTTAGTATGATGGATCTTTCCACAATAGGAACCTACATATTTTACTCAAACTTTATATTTGCGGTTTGCAGTCATCGCATTGGTCTTTTTCATAAAGCACTCTTGAGTTTATTGCATGGCTGGTTGTGTCAATGTGGAACTGTGAACTATCAAGCTGGTGGCTATTTATTGCTACCATGCAAATTTCCGATAGCTAACATTAGCATTATCATTTTGATTCGAGCATCGAAAGCTACTTACTTGTCCAGCAGGAACAGAGCCAAGGCAGCGTCGGTCGGAAATCCCTCTTTGTCTTTGAGCTCACGCCAGCGAGTGAAAGCCGGACCAATGTTGATCCTTGACTGTCCTTTTATCCGGGTAGCCTCCCTTTTTTTTTTTTTTTTTTTTTTGGGTGTCCTCAGACAGAACTTTTCGCTTCTTTGGTTGTTTTGCAGCTTCTTCCATGATAGCAGTAATTGCGCGTCAGCGTTCGCATCCACTTCTGTCTTTGTTACGAATGGGGAAAGAGGAAAGTGACGTATGCCGTAAAGCAGTCAGCACATTTGTTGTGTTTTGTGTGGCAGGGTTCCTGCCACCCTCCTCAAAGTTGCTTTGTGCCAGTGAAAGCGCTACAGACCCCCTCAGGCCATGACAGAGGTGTCATTCAACTAGTTGTAAGTCGATGTATCATCACAAAAGTTATGAAAATATTTTATGAATGTTGAAAAGTTACTTGGTGTTGCTTTAACTCTGTATGGTTAGAAGACAAGTTTGCGATGAAGTTGATGAAGTTTCTTAACCCGTTTGCGCAGAAGGAAAATCTGGCTGTTTATGTGCTACCTCATTTAAGGCTTTATAATTCAAGATTGCCGCTTTGCAGAGAGGACTGGAATGGCTGAACTGAGTTAAGACACTTGTAGCATTTAGAATTCCATCCGATTTCAATTTATTTTTATCATTTTAGTAGAGAAAAGGGGCTACAGAAAAAAAAAATCTTCATGAAAATTCAGCAATGAAATTGTTTAAAAAATTATACTGAGAATCGAAAAATGGTGGGGGGTTGAAACTATACATTTCTGGGATCCAAAAGTACTTGACAACTTCATCTGAGCATGAATTTCTAAATTATGTACTGTCTAAGAGCCAAGTAAGATGGCTCTCTTTGTGGCTCCGCAAACTAACTCTCAGATCCCTCAAAATGGCTTGCTGTCTAATGATAAAATTATCATATATTTAACACATGAACTTTTGATGCATGAAATTCAATACGAACGAATGATTTTCTGGTTGAATTTATGTTGTAGCATGAGTTTATCAATATAGGTGCAGTTGGACAACAGTGGCCACTAGTAATCTCTCCAAACCCAAAATATGCCTTTTCTCTGATGAAGTTTAGAATTTTGTCCATTTTTCTTCACTTTTTTCCCCCACACACCAGCACACATACTCATTAAAAGAACTGCTTATTTGATGGTCAGAACATTCACCCTGCAATGAAAAGCTAGCAGTTTCCACTTCTGAGTTTGCAACCTTACATAAACCCTTTCCACACCTTATAAGGAATGAGTATAACTCACTAACTCAGTAATATCCGAGTTATTCCTCATAACAGAACAGGCATTCCACAATCAGGAGAAAAAACGGGCAATATGCTACCCTAGATTGAACAGAATGGTGCAACAAACATAGCAGGGGGTCTTTTGAAGTGTTTGAGGTGCTCGCATTTTAAACAAGCCGAAACCTTGGCATTCAATTTTGTTGAATACAGTATAAATTCTAACACGGACCCACATTGAGCACAATGCCACCACATGCGGTATTATGAGATTACTCTTGCTAACCAATGTGGCAAACGAGCTCTGTGATCATCATCATCTTCAGGCCTGTTTTGGGCGTAACGTTTTCTGTGCAATCGCGTCATTTTCAGTTGTGCAACATTAAGAGAATACGACCTTGCATGCTGCTACGAAGAGGTTTAGATGCTTTTCTGATGGTCCAATCAATGTCTTTCAGAGTTTATACACTCTGAAATTGGATAAGAAACAGGTCAAGCAGTATATTATTACTAGGGAAGTTTCACGTGGGTGTGTACTATAACTGTGCTTTATGCAGATGAGCCTAAGTAAGCAATTGAGTGACTGGCTAATCAGAGTACTTAGGAGGATATAATGGAGTGCTGAATTTGCCAATGGAGGAATTTGCACATAAATCCACAGTAGGGAATTGCACATTTTGATGTGTGATGACAATAATTGATTGTAGAATGACAGTATCAATCTCCTGCTGAATTTTTGCTTCAGAAAACTGATTTTTCTTAAATGCTTAATTGGGCTTACAATTTACTTTAGGCTTACAATTGCCTAAGTGGTTTCAACAAAGGGCGACAATTTTTTCTGTGGCAGAAGATCTTTTCTTTTTTTTTTTTTTGAACTGCTGGATAGGTACCATTAGCAAGTGTATTGAGAAGTTCGCTCATCAGGCTTGGCTGAGGAGATCAATTCATGCTACTCCTGGGAAGCAGGGATGGACTGAGCTCATCCATATTCTAAACCGAGCTCAAGCTTGGCTTGCAAGTGAATATTCAATAACTGATCCGGGTGTGCCATCTTGTGATAGAATATTGTAACTGCGCGCATAAAAAGAGCAGCTCCATGTCCGCTGGCGTCTACATCTGCGCAGAGGGGTTAATCACTGCTTAAATCTAAAAGTACTCTCGTAAATTCAACATTTAAAAAGAAACTATGTGGCATATCTATAAAGTATTTGGGGGGTGCATATAAGATTTGCTGCTTAACCGTCTGTGCTTTTCAGGTTATTTCTGAGTGATGGCAAGGATTTCTTGTTTCCTGTTGATCAATAATGATGCCATTTTGTCAGGTTCTGAAGCTGAGTTGATATCTGGGGGCTCTGATCATCACATTTTTGTGTGGAAACCAAAGGATGGAAGGGTATGTTTTAACTGTTTCTCGATTAACTTTCTGAGGATATTCTTGTTTTATTTTATTACATTTTATGCATTCTCGTAATTTTTGTGCATGTCTAAGGAATGGATTTCATGTAATTCAACAAGGCAATCAGAGATAGCAGACCTGGCCCCAGCCACGGGCTGACAGACAGAGTGACAGACACACACACACACACACACACACACACACACAGACATGATCATTGCTTAACCTAGGGGAGGGGCCAGGTAATGAATGTCTTACTTAAAAGATTATATTATTCCTCATATTTTACCACATATGGCTGTTTGTGTTATCTTTGCTAAAATCCTGAATGTACTGTTGTTCTTGTATTCCCTCAGTTTCACCAGTCTGTACAGTGTTGTGGCCATAATGGCCCCATATCTGCTGTGGATGGCTTGTACTTGGATACTAAAGGCACATCAGAATTACTCATTGCTTCAGCTGCCTCAGACTCCACCGTGAAGCTTTGGGTGAACAGAGACAGTGAGGGTAAGCACTCTTGAAAATTTTTTTTCCTTCATTTTCCTCTCAGGCTGTTAGCCCTCTGGATTCAAGCAAGATGGTATTTTGGCTTCAAAATGAGCCATAAAAATTACTGGCGTCAAGACAAGGTATTCTTCTGTGCCAAACTGTGCTTACCATGTAATTGAATTACATTGTGATGCATAACTCCTCAACTATCCTTGTACAATATTGTTTTGTAAGGAACATCCACAGTGGGCTCAAGAACCTTCACTGGAAATGCACTGGAAAGTCACCGCAAATAAATAACATAATTGAGAGAAACTCTCAATATTTCACTTTAAGTTGTTCAGTGTTTTTAGGCAGAAATTCATGACCTCCTGAGAGGACCTAAGGTTCATTTTGCCCCTTTGCACAATGAGGAGGATGGAATGAGAGACACAAATTATCATTGGAAAATTACTGAAAAGAAGTAGCATCCCGGGGTTAAGAATTGAAAACTGGATCATTGTTTTCAAGAATTTGAAACATATGCTCAGGTCAACCCAAAAGTGGTTAACTGGGCACAAAATCAAATTTTATTCCCCAGACCAAAGACTACTGGAAAGCTGTGGAGTTAGCCATGGAAAATTGCGCATGAGAGGACCTAGGACCCTGGATGATCTTGAGAGATTGTCTGAAGAGAAATGACAAATTCCCTGCTCCATGAACCTTGCAGGATGTCACTGTAGAATCTGTGCTGTTTTATTGGCAAAGGAAGCTTGTAAAAGTATGAAATTCAGGAGCGCATGCATGGTTTTGTTTCGGGCTCACCCTATTTCGTCGGCTCCTGAATTATTTGGTTGATGGGCTATTTGTCGGCCAGGATTTGTTTTTGGATGAACAATCACAAATAATTCAAATCCATATTTCGATCTGGATGTTGTGGTATAGGGCAGGGCTCTTCACTCTTAAGTAGGCTGACGTCATCTTTAAATAAAATATAGCAGGTCGTTATGGAATTATTAATGTTGTGAATAATTCAGCAGAAGTAATTGAAGCAATATTTTATTCTAATTGTTTTTATACTTGCAAAAATAATATGTAACACCACCTTTCCTGTCGACGTTGTATTCCTGTGCTAGGCACGCAAATGCACATTTTAATTGTAGCCTAATATTTGCCCTAAGCTGCAATTATCTTAAGCGATGTATACATACTTAAATTGCTCATGTCAATATAAACTTGGAATATAGTGTCAATGAAAAAAATCTGAGGCATTACAGAATTCTTTTTTAGCCGCTGACTATCGAAAAAAACTGAATAGCTTTGGATGCAACGTTTTGCTTTCCTCAGTTCAGCAATGAGCACGACCTACCACTTGAAAATGGTGAATCAATATTAGTTTATAATATTGCGCGTTTTATGTACTTTACTGGTAAACATTTAAGATTGACTTGTTATAAGTAGCCATTGGTAATGTGTACGGAGTTCTTTATAGGCTGCTCAACTTGAAACTGTATTTATATGTGAATCCCCTATTACATCCCAGGCATTCGTACATTAAAAGCAGGTTTAACGCAAACTTGGAGCTGAAGCCCGCAGGTATCTCAGAATAATGAAACAGAGATGTTAACTTATGCCCTTGTCACCGGGACCAGTCTGATTAGCATAATCCATGAGAGAAATTTAGAACCTGTTTACAAAATAAAACTAGTATTTTTTGCATGTATAATTTATTAGCAGCACACAATTATATTACACAAAATTTTATGTTGCAGAACTTTAACCAGGCATACAGTTGGGTCATTCCATGTCAACTCAGCCCCCCATGTACAACCCTCAAAATAGTTGGGACAAAGTGTAAATAAAATCAAAACGCAGTGACTTTCAAATCACACCAGCCAGTATTTTATTCAAAATTGAAGAGGGATAGCTGGGCAAATGTTGAAACTGAGAAATTTTAAAATTTTATCCGCAAAATGAGTGCATTTAAAGTTTGATGCCTGCTACAATTCTCAAAAAAGTTGGGACAGGGGCCCGGTGTAGCATCCCCTCTTCTTTTTATCTCAGAGTGGAGGCGTCTGGGCATTCAGGAGACAAGTTTCTTGAGTTTAGCCTTTGGAATTTGATCCCACTCTTGTTTAATGCAGGCTTTTAGCTGCTTGAGTGTCTCCTTTGACTGACTCTTTGTTTAATTATGTGCCAAATGTGCTCAATCAAAGAAAGATCAGGACTGCAGGCAGGCCAGTTCAGCACATGAACTCTTCTTCTACAAAGTCATGCTGTTGTAATAGTGCAAAACCACATACTGCAGCTGTCCTGCTGAAATACTCAAGGCCTTCCCTGGAATAAATGTCATCTGGAGGGGAGTGTATGTTGCTCTGCAGAACTTTTATATATCTTTCAAAATTCATTGGGCTTTTTAAAACATGCAAGTGTCCCACTCCATATGCACTAATGCATCCCCATACTATCAGAGATGCTGGCTTTTGAACTGATTGCTGATCACCGGAGGGGTGATCTTTCTCCTCTCTCGCTCTGAGGACACAACGCCCATAATTTCCAATAAGAATGTCAAATTTGGACTCGTCTGACCACAGGACACTTTGACACTTTGCTACAGTCCATTTTAAATGAGCCTTGGCCCACAGACCACAGCGGTGCTTCTGGATCATGTTAAACAATGGCTTCCTTTTTGCATGATAGAGTTTTAGGTGGCACCTGTGAATAGCATGGCGGACTGTGTTTACAGACAGTGGTTCCTTGAAGTTTTCCTGGGCCCATTTAGTAATTTCAATGACAGAATCATGCAGGTGAGTGATGCCGTGGCGACTGAGGGCCTGAAGATCATGGGCATCCAGTAAAGGTCTTCATGTTATCTGATATTCATTGCATTTTGATTTTATTCACAATTTACACTTCGTCCTAAATATTTCAGAATTGGGGTTGTACATGACCCATATTCATAACCATCCAAATCTTGATTTTTGTGAAATTGGACATATAACTTTATTGTACTGAACCCTTCAATTAAAAAAAAAAAAAAAAAAAAAAAAAAAAAAAAACAAGGACTTGGTTACCCATGAGTGCGTGGGAAGCTTTATTGGCATGTGTAATGGATGATGTTCTATCAAAGCATGGTTTTCTTCTTACAACTTGTTTCTTTTTGTCATTTCTTTTCTCTTATCAGTTGAATGCCTTCAGACGATATCTTTCGGGAAGGGTTTTATGATGGATGTCTCGTTAACATTTTTGCCCGGCAGCAGCGGTAAGTTGTTTGCTATTTATTTTTTTTGCTTTTGCTTGCCATTTGTATTGTGTACCACAGAAAATACCTGTACATGAATCATGAAAATTTGAATCTTTCTTTCAGTTTTGTGATTTTACCTTAATTGGTGCTTCCTCATTTTTTTCCCCATTTTGGATTGACTCTTTGGCTTGATGACGATCACCGCATGCGTTAGCCACTGCTGTTGTCCTGGCAACAGACAAGCCAGAGTTCCACAGCATGTGGCAGATTTACTAGTGTTTGTATCATGATGGGCTGGACAGGTTTATGTTGCACATGTAAAGCTGTTCTGAACGGTAAATACGCGGGCCTACTATATATACGAATGCAACTTTTATTATAGCTTACTACCAGTTGCAGAATTTTGCGGGAATGCCGACCGTTTGTGTGAAATTAAGTTTGCCTAACCTTCATGTAACGATCATGCGATCGCGCCAAAAATTAAGTCCTGTAACAAGGTGGTTGTCGTCTCTATCAGTCATTCCCAAACTCATTCCTGGGGACCCGCTGATTTTGCTGTTATTTTCCCAACCATAACCACAATCCCCGGATTAACAATTCATTAATTTTTCGTAATTTGTTGATTTTCTGGCCAGAGAAACATTTTACCGTCTTAATTCCCGTTAACAAAGAAGGCTATGCATTCTATGATGTTTAAAAGCCCAACATAAATAGTTTATTTTGCAATAGTGTGAGAAGCAAGCCAAACCACAGTAAAAGTATGGTTTTAGTGGACAAATTTATGACATTTGGTACATCTGGGTTAAGAATGTAGGTGTTAAAATCCTTCTGAAACTCAAATATAACACCATAATTTCCCAGAATTTTAACGAGTTACTTTTCCTAATTGCATTGCTTATGATCACCACAATTATTTACCCTTGTAAACCATAATATGCAGGAAATTGCCATGCATGCCCTGAAGAACTAGATATTCCAATTCTACTGTGTAGCAAATTAATTTTTTAATGTAAAAAAAAATTTGGCACTTGAAAATCCGGAATCAATTGCTACAAATTACTGAAATTGTGGACACAGTCTCTAAAATTAATCATTCATTAGGTAATGAATAAATTTAAAGGTAAGCAAATTATAAGGAATGTGTAGTTCTTCAGGGCATGCATGGCAATTTCCTGCATATTATGGTTTACTAGGGTAAATAATTGCTTTGATAATTACAGTAGTAATGTAATTAGGAAAAGTAACTACTTATTAAAATTGTGGGAAATTATGATTGGAATAAAAAACTAGTGGACGCCGTGGGTCATGATGATTTTGGGTACCGCTGCACTAAAAGGAATTAATCTGAACAACTTCTTTTTTTGATTGCAGTTCCCATTCTGGCCTGTGGCGGCGATGACTGCATGGCTTATCTCTATGTGCAGCATGATGGAAAGGTGACCTCAACCAATCACATCTTTTGAGGGGGTGAAAGAACAAGGAAATGCTTGTTAAAAAGACAAGTGGTCTGAAAGGATAATTCCATGCATGTCTGTTTTGTTTTTTAAGTTTGAGAAGGTGCACACATTACATGGCCATGAGGATTGGGTCCGAGGAGTGGAGTGGGCCACTCGGGGTGAGTGTGAAGTACGTATGTACCGTATATGACCATTTAGTAGCCTGGGCGTTTATTTCGCAAAATCGACTCGGACCCCATTCGTATATAAGAACCTGGCGGGTATTTGCAACAGGCCATTATTTCTGCACCGACCTGCACCAGGCCAGTTCGGCTTTCCTACACAGTTATAAACTGACTGAATATTACCGTAAGCCCTATATTAACCAAATCCATTTCCAGTTGTGTAAAAATCATTTTCCTAGGCAAAAATGTTGATTATGGGCCAATATTTTGAAAAATAGTTAAAAAAAATGTTTTTTTTACATTTTTTTCAATTTAAATTAAAATTCTTTTTTTTTTTTTTTTTTTTTAAATTAGCTTGACGGACCATTCAAGTTATTCTCAAATGTTTATTTTTGGCAATAAGAAACAAAACCAGCTGGGTGTCCAGGCTGTTAACCCTTTCACTTTATGTAGCAGATATGCTACGGTGGTTAATAGAGGGTTAAATTAAAGCATTGTCCCCTTGTCATTTTAACTGTAAGTGGAGTCCTGCGAGCATTTAACCCTGTTTACACTGAACATGCTCTGATTTCCGTGGTAAACTTATTGTAAAATTGCAGTTAAAATAACTGGCTAAAAGGGGCCAGTTAAATTAACAGGCAAAAAAGGATTCAGTTTATTTGTTTATTATTAACAGTATATTCGTGGAAACTGAAACTGGCGTGATTAAATTTACTTATTTTAGCTTTGAGACTTCTACATTGATCCCAGTTGGGGCAACACGCAATGTCATCCTGTTATCCATCGCGTCAGGGCAAAGACGGACGAAATGAAGACGCAAAGTTGGTATGAACACTTCAGGATGAAGTTCCGATCTTTATATAATCGCTCAGTTACCCACGTTTTAGTTTCATTCAAAGAAAAAGCGTTCGCATTCAGCTGTGCCTATGAGTCTGACTCAGGTCTATACCTGGAAGAAACTAGTCATTATATGCATATATGAATTTATATGTATGTTTTGTGTATAAAGGGTAAGGCAATCGAAGAACTTATTCTTTAGCTTTGAAAAATAATAGCGCATAAATATTGTTGCTTTACAATTCCTTATTCGTGTCCTTTTTTTTTAAGTATGAAAAGATAAAAAGAGAACACAGAAAATGAGTCCCTCTCCCAAAAAAAAAAAAAAAATGAATCGTCGACACCCATGTTTACTGTTTACATGCGTCTCATTGGACATTTATACATGCACAAGATGGGAGCTATTCTGCCGTGTGCGCTTTGGTCCAGCCAATGACGTTGTCTACTCTTATATCTCTGTGCCAAAGACTGTCTGCTATTTTTTTTCCCCACATCTTTATTGACATCAGATACACATACAAAGACAAACCGAAGCTTGTTTTAGCGTCTGTGTTACCGCAGCACGGTGTAACACAGACGTCTATATACAATAGTGCAACTAATTGCCCAGGCGTTTAATTGAACTGCTGTTAAATACGCAAAATGAGGTCGGACCCCGGCGGCTTTTTGTGCACAAGCGCGTATTTGCACGCGGGCGATTATTGGTCATATATGGCATCTGTGTGTCCAGCCAGCTTTCATTGGAATACCACAGCTTCAGAGGGCTGCACTTTGACGTCAAACGAGAGAGCATTCTGCAGAGCTTGGTTCCAGAACCAGAACATGTGCATTGGTAATGGCGACAAGCAGTAGGTGAAAAGAGATTTGAACAAGAAACCCTAACTTAAATTTCCACAGAAATGTTCAATAGGCTTTAGAAAGATAAACAAAATGAGAAAATGAACAAAAATGGGGAAGGTACAGGAAACCTTGCAAGCCAACTGTGTTGAGTGAAGATGTTGATTTAATTTACTGCACGGTCACGTTGCATATCACAAATCTGGAAACGAAGATTGAGGCAAGGGCGAGGATTCGGGATTGATCTTCGAATCAGAATCATTATAAAATAAATACCATTCAAACTAACAAGCCTAAACCTTTAATAAGGACAGCACTGATTGGCTAAAATTCAGCGCCCTCCATAATTATTGGCAACTTTGGTTAAGATGTGTTTGAAGCCTTAAAATAAATTCAATTTTTATTGCAGAAGCATACTCTCACACTGAAAATTGTAGAAAAATGTAACCTTCAACTCAAGTGAATTTTCAGGGGAAAAAAAATCCTGCCTAAGAAATAATAATTTTTCATAAAATCACCTGTTCCACAATTATTGGCACCCCTAACAATTCCTAGGAAATAAATGTAATCGAAATATTTCTGTCATTTCTACAGTAGTGTACAAAGTGGATCAGAGTATCTAGGAACATTTAATAAGTAATTCATCACTTCCTGTTTCCCTGGGGTATAAATATGACGTGACACAGAGGCCATATCTCTTATCCACTCTTCAACATGGGAAAGACAAAGGAACACGCCAATCAAGTAAGGCAGATGTGTGTCGACCTTCACAAGTTAGGCAATGGCTACAAGAAAATAGCCGCTTGCCTGCACCTGCCCATGTCTTCTGTCAGAGGAATCATTAAGAAGTTTAAAACAACTGGAACCGTGGTAAACAAGCCTGGACGAGGACGCAAGGTTATTTTGCCACCACGCACAGTGAGGAGGATGGTAAGAGAAATAAAAAGTTCTTCAAAGCTCACTGTTGAAGAATTGCTACAAATGGTAGCATCTTGGGGTCACAAAGTCTCCAAAACAACTATCAGGTGCTGTCTACATGCCAACAAGCTGTTTGGGAGGCATGCACGGAAAAAAACTTTTCTCACTTACAATCATAAACACAAACGTCTGGAGTTTGCTAAGCAGTACTAAGACTTTAACTGGGACTGTGTGCTTTGGTCAGATGAGACAAAGATAGAGCTTTTTGGCAACAAACGCTCTAAGTGGGTCTGGCGGAACACAAAAGATGAGTATGTATAAAAGCACCCCATGCCCACTGTGAAGTATGGGGGAGGATCGGTGATGCTGTGGGCCTGTTTCTCTTCCAGTGGCCCTGGGAACCTTGTTAGGGCGCATGGCATCACGAACGCTATGAAATACCTGGACATTTTAAATCCAAATCTGGTGGCCTCTGCCCGAAAGCTGAAGATGGGTCGTCGCTGGGTCTTTAAGCAAGATAATGACCCTAAACATGTGGCCAAATCTACACAGAAATGGTTCACCAGACACAGAATCAAGCTCCTCCCATGGCCATCTCAGTCCCCAGACCTCAACCCAATTGAAAACCTGTGGAGTGAGCTGAAGAGGAGAGTGCAGAGGAGAGGACCCAGGTAGCTGGATGATTTAGAGAGATTGTGCAAAGACGAATGGTCGAAGATCCCTCTTTCTGTATTCTCTCATCCTGTGAAACATTATAGGAGAAAATTAGGTGCCGTTTTGTTGGCAGAAGGGGATTGTACAAAGTATTAACGTCAGGGGTGCTAATAATTGTGGCACACATGATTTGGTGTAAAAGAATAATTTCTTAATGTGGGATTTTTTTCCCGACTGAATAAATGCACTTGAATTAAAGGTTGGATTTTCTACTTTTTTTCATTGTGGTCCTATACTACACTGCCCGGCCAAAAAAAAAGTCGCACACTCAAATATTTAGTTGGAACCCCTGTAGCTTTGATTACAGTGCAAATTCATTTTGTCATTGTTTTGACAACTATATGCAATGCCAGAACATTTATTTTCGATCATACATGCCATCATTTTTGGCCGAGATCTTGTCTTCTCGACATAATGGTTGAACCACGCGGTGGTCTTTCTTGTGCACATCCCAATAACTTTTACTGTGTCTAAGATCAGGACTTTGTGGTGGCAAATGTGTTTGTGAAAATGATTCCTCATACTTGTTTTGTATTCATGAGTTTTGCTAAATACAGGCCAATAAGTTGCCTGTTCTGAAATACTGTAACATCTTTTCCACCAGCAAGGGATGTGTCTTCCGACATGATTTTTTGAGAAATGAGTAGCGATGCGCTTCATCAGTCAGGGGAAAAATGATTATTGCCAGCTGAAACATATTAGTAACCGCAATAACGATCCAATTCTAGAATTTGTTCATTAATTTCCAAACGGTGACTTTCTTTTTTGGCTGGGCAGTGTATTTAGAAAAAAAACTGAATTTATTACAAGCAAAAGAACACATCAAAAACCAGGGGTGCCAATAATTATGGAGGGTGCTGTATTACGTTAGTTAGTGGGGAATCCCCAGGTCAACACACTCAGCGAGTGTTGTGTAAACAAGGCATTTCTTGAGCTGCCGGATAGCTCACTCGGTAAAGCATCGCGTTGCAAAGCAGAAGTGACTATCACTGCGCAGGTTCGATCTTGTACCAGCCAGCAGTGGTCTTTTCAGAGTAGCGCGCAATTGGCCAATGCACTACAGGGATGCAAATTGGGTAGGGTCTGCCGGGATGTTCGTTCATGTTCGGGTATCTTCCGCCCTCGTTCTGAGCTTGCGAGGTTTCGACCAATGAGTGTATAAGAAGCGGTGACGACGGACACGTGCTTCAGAGGAGTGCCACGAGCTGTCTCACTCTCCTGAGTTGGCAATAGATGGACGCATATGCAAAAAGCCTTGTTCATAGTTCCCCAATTGGGCATTTAAAATTCGGGTGGTATTGGAGATGCCAAATATATTAAAAAAAAAACAAGGCATTTCTTGTGTGCAAGTCTTTTTGGTTTCTCAAACGCACAAAAACGCGCATAGTCGGCGTCTGTTCATGAAGTGACAACAAGACTATGCAAGCAATGAGAAATTCTTGGTAGCGGTGCACGCATGACGCAGCCAATCTCGGGTCGCCTATTGGTGTAAATTAAATTGGATAACCCACATAGGAAGCAAACAAACACACACACGTGGATAGATGCCAAAACTCAGCAGCGGCGCTGGCCACTGAATATTAGCCTGAATACATGTAAGTTAACCAGGTAAAATTAATGCAGAAAATTGATAATTTTCCTGTTATTACGTTGGCGAGAGCCCTGCTATTGTGGGAGGATGGAGCTGGCCATCCAAACTGATCGGCCGGGGGGAAAAGGAGGTGAGGCGGCGAGCAGCAGAGGCTGAAGAGATAAGGGGCTCTAAATTCGTAGACCAGGCGTGGCGAATGGGGGGAGCGCCGCGCCAACGGGGTGTATCCAGGCGCATTTTGCAATTTCGTGCCCGGCACAAGTACTCCTCTGTCCCACCTCCGTCCCTCCTTCCAGCTCAAGTGGCAAAGGCGGAAGAGAGAAGTCGTGAGCATTTTTAACACAGCCAAGTCAAATCTTCACCAATCAAATGAGCTCCTCTTCTCGCCTTTAAAAGCACCGTGGGCGAGGCGCAGTGCAGCTTTTGTTCAACATGAATGACAGTGCAACACAGCAGTGCAAATGTGAGGCCATTTCATAATATTGAGTGATTATAAAGAGAGAATCAACAATATTGATTTTGAATTAAATAAAAAATTCCCAATAAATACAGGTGAATTTATTGCATACAATAATTAATTATGCTGACAAACGCATTACATGAGAAATTATGCGCCAAATGTTGTTAATCGGTGAAAGATCAGGACTGCTGACAGGCCAGTTCAGCACATGGAGTCTTCTCCTACAAAGCCATGCTGTTGTTATCGCTGCAGTATGTCGTTTTGCATTGCCCTGCTGAAATACACAAGGGCTTCCCTGGAATAGATGTTGTCTGGAGGGGAGCATATGTTGCTCTAAAACCTTTACATACTTTTCAGCATTCATGGTGCTTTTTTAAACGTGCAAGTGTCCCACACCATATGCACTAATGCATCCCCATACCCTCAGAGATGCTGGCTTTTGAACTGATTGCTGATAACAGGAGGGGTGGTCTCTCTCCTCTTTAGCCCGGAGGACTTGACGCCCATGATTTCCAACAAGAATGTCAAATTTACTCGTCTGACCACAGGATCCTTTTTCCACTTTGCTACAGTCCATTTTAAATGAGCCTTGGTCCACGGAACAAGGCGGCGCTTCTGGATCATGCTCAACAATGGCTTCCTTTTTGCATGATGGAGTTTAAGGTGGCATCTGTGGATGGCAAGGCGGACTGTGTTTACAGACGGTGGTTTCTTGGAGTATTTCTGGGCCCATTTAGTAATGTCAATGACAGAGTCATGCCGGCAAGTGATGCAGTGATGTCTGAGGGCCCGAAGATCACAGGCATCCAGTAAAGGTCTTCAGCCTTGTCCCTCACGCACAGAGATTTTTCCAGTTTCTCTGAATCTTTTGATGATGTTGTGCACTGTCGATGATGAGACCTTCAAAGCCTTTGCAATCTGACGTTTAGGAACATTGTTTTTAAAGTTTTCTGCATTTTTTTTACGCAAGCCTTCACAGGTTTGAGAGCCTCTGGCCATCTTTACTTCTGAGAGACTCAGCCTCTCTGAGACATCCCTTTTATAGCCAATCTTGTTACACACACCTGATGCCACTTAACTTAATTACTTGTTAAATGTTCTTCCAGCTGATTCTCTTTTATATTAATTGCTTTTTCAGCCTCTTTTTTTTGCCTGTGTCCCAACTTTTTTGAGACCTGTTGCAGCCAGAAAATTTGAAATAAGCTCATTTTGTGGATAAAAATGTAAAATGTCTCGGTTTCACCATCTGAAATGTTATCTATGTTCTATTGTGAATAACATATTGGCTCCTGTGATCTGAAAGTCATTGCATTTTGATTTTATTCACAATCCCAACTATTTCGGAATTGGGGTCGTAATACCATGCATTACTAACATCATGCCACATAAAAAGTGGCAGCCGCGGTTCTAGTGTTAAGCTGTGCAGCCAGGTGGTCTCTCCTCTCCAGTGTGCGCTGCAGCTCTCCCTGCTGATACAGCATATGCAGTTCGGCCTCTCTCTGTCTCAAGTCCTGCAATGTTGGTCAAATTGACATCCATGGCGTACAGCTGTGTTGTGTTGCACGCTGCATGCCACAGAGAATGCACTGACATTCTGAGGGCTGTCAGGTCGAGTTTCCATTAAGCGTGCAAACCGTCTTTGATCTGACATCAGGACAATCGATATAGATGCTATAGTTTATGTGCTGATTCAGATCGTTTCATTAAATAGTGGTTGCTGTAATTATTTATTGCATTGAAATGTGCCTGACATTCTGGAAACCTGCCGTGAGGTTTCGGTGACGTGTGCGCACTGTGCGCCGGTTAGCCAAATTACCACTGCACAGAAAGTAAACCAGGTTGGAGCTGGCGAGCACTCTGTGCACTTTCAGCAGAGCCTTTTGCCACAAAATTATCGCTGCGTCATGATGAATATGTGACACCTCCCCCTACTGCGCTGCCACACCCATCTCGGCGCACGTCGGTCTACCAAATTGCCAAAGTGGCTGCACACGGTGGTGCACCGGACTGAATTTACCACTGCGCGGGCTACACCAGAACGAAATTACCACTGCGTGGGCTGCGCCAAGAAATTGGAGCCTAAGGACACTCGTGGATACCTCATCCAGTCACTCCGCAGAAAAGTTGATGAGCTGTGAGCAAATGGGAAGTTTTTTTTTCATGGAATATTATAGCATGTGCATTGTTACCTTGACTGAAACATGGCATGAAGACCATGACTTTCAGCCAAACTTGGAAATCAAGGGCTTTAGCGAACCCTTTCGTGTTGATGGATACTCAGCAGTGACTGGTCAATCACACAGGCGTGGCTTGTGTTTTTAAGTGAATACAAGCTGGTGTAACGCTGGTTGTCAGGAAGCCACTGTGCATGCTCGACATTGAACTCTAACGCATTTCCTTACGTCCTTTTTATTTGCCAAGGGAATTTCCTCTTCATTACGCTGGTGTATATTCACCCAAAGGCTAATGTTAACACGGCTAGACAGGCTATGCTTAAGACTGTGCAGCATCTTCAAGGGATAGTGCCACATGCAACTAGCCTTATCATGGGTGATATTAATAACCATAAACCGGGAAAGTCCTTGGGCAACTTTTTTCTCTGTTACGTGTCCAACACAACTCTCCAAATGCTTGGACCTCTGCTATGGATCAGTGGAAGGTGACTATAAATCCTGCTGCAGAGCCCCACAGGGAACATCAAATCACAAGGTTTTTAAGTTCTGACCAACAAACCGGTCCTGAAGAGAAACTAGCCTAAGCGGCAATTGGTTCCGGTTTGATTGGTGGAGTCAATTCAGTGCCTGCACAGCTCTTATAGCTGTTCCAACCAGGACTTGTTTAAAGGGGACCTATTATGCAAAATTTATCCAAATTTATATTTTGATCTTGGACTCTCCTAGAGTACTCCTGATCATTCAGAGTCCAAAAAAGGGTCCTTATTTGGCTCATATTGCCATCCTCAAAAAACCCCATTTGTAGTCCATTGTAGTCTCTGCCTGAAACGCCTTGTCGGGCGGCTCTTCCGCTATGGCCCCCACTCCCCGTATGCCCATTTTCTTCTTACTGGCCAGCTCTGTGGAGGGCGGATCTGGACGGGATGAGGCAGCATAACGCAGTTTTCCTGGTCCGCCTCCCCAGAGTGAAACTGAGACGCGTCTGCCATCTGAGAAGGAATCCACAGTCAAATTCCACAATCAAATACAGTCCATGTATATTGATCTAATGAAATGAACTTGTTCTAATAAATGCAACGGCGAAAGTGGAGGACGCAGTGCGAAAGTCTGGCAGCTCGAGCTCAAATTTGCTGTCTACCTACAGCTACTATGGTGAGTACACCGGTGTTTCTACTCTATAGCTAGGATTGAGGGAAAGCTAGAATCCACCCCATACAGACACATTCGTAGAACGGGTCGACATGCCCAAGTGAAGACCGGAGACCATAGAAATCCGAAGGGTCTGAGTTTAGAGGGAAACATGGACGGTGAAGAGCAGCAAGAAGTGGACCAACAACTTATGGACTGCTTAGGTGTGTATTATAAGGACCTGCTGGTTCGTGTGCATAACTGTGGTGTGTCGATGGCGTGGAGTAACTAACAGCTTATGCGCTGGCATATGACGAAGGGGCGAAAGCTCCAGGCTAAACGGCCTTTTTCGGAAATTGCCCATGGTAATGGTTCCCTTTTTGCGTTGGAATGACCAGTGTTTGCTCGCGGAAAATGGACGCGATAAGCCGCTTTCCCACCGGACGCAAAACGAATTTTTTGCATGACAGATATTACATTCAAAGTCAATGTTTGGTCTTTGCATTGACTTTGATGTAATCTGTTGCGCGAAAAATTAGTTTTGTGTACGGTGTGAAAGCGGCTTTATCCTGAGTTTCCTCATCTTCCATAAAAAAGTACTCCATCAAAATGGACAGATTCAGTTGGAATTTCTGAGGAACTGTCGGAATCTGACTCTGATACCATCGTTGTTGGACACACAATCGCCGACCGTGTACAACTTATGACGTGACCACACAGGGGAGTGCCAGAATCGCTTTTCTGTGTTGCTCAGAATGTTTGTTAATGAGGGAGGTGGGGCAAGTAACAAAAAAAATAGCGATTTTTGTTAAATAATTTCCTACTTTTTTTTTTTCGGCAAATGATGGGAATTCTTTAATTGTACCCTTTTATATTCATAAACTTGCTCAGTGCATGTCCTAAGCTCTCTATCAGATCTTGTCATAAATGCAGAATTGCTTCTTCAGTCGCTGGAAAAGGCAGCAAGCCTGGTAGGACTTCACTGAAACGAGAAGATCTCACATTCGACCCTCGCCAATGAAACCAAAAATATATATTCAACACGCTGATGGAGCCAATTCTACTCTATGGCTCAGAGACGTGGACTCTTAACCACACGTCAACAGAAACAACTAGATGGTACATATACCAACCTGCTCAGACATATTCAAAACATCCACCGCTCTGAGCATGCCACTCTGGAGCGCATTTACGGAGATATTCCACTTTCACAGAAGCTTCCCAAACGAAGACTCACGTTTGCTGGACATTGCCATCAGGTCGCTGGGAAAGTGATACAATCCCTGCTGCTCTGGAGGACTCACATTCTTGGAGGTCAAATCGAGGGATTTGGGAATCGAAAGGGAGGACCTTGAGACTGCCATGAACGACCGAACAGTGTGGTGGCGAGTTGTACAGTGTGCCCCAGCCCCCAGGGTCGCCAGATGATGAAGAATATAGAACATTGGGGAAAAAATAACTGGATTCTGTAGTCCCATGAAAAAACACATTTTATGTGTTAATGCAAACATTTTAAGCAATACCGTGTTTGCAGTAGACAAATGATTGTATTATTAACTATTATACTGTGGTTTAGTTCCGGGGCCACTGTCGCAGAGGTTTTTTGTTTCAGGCACTGGAAGCCACAATTATTACAGGAATGTTTTCAAATTTTACACAGGCAAAGATAAATATAAAAATGCTCAAGACAATCAATTTTGCACGTCCAATATGTAAGCCAACGGCCATTTTGTCCGAAATTTTTTTTTTTTTTTTTCGAGCACTGGAAGCCACAATTTTTACAGGAATGTTTTCAAATTTTACACAGGTGAAGATGTATGTATATGACAATGCTGAAGACCGATTTTCGTCAATTTTGGACGTCCAATATGGCTGCCGGCAGCCATTTGTCCAAATTTTTAATGTTCCGGGCCCTGGAAGCCACAGTTATTGCAGAAATGTTTTCAAATTTGCACAGATGAATATATTGGAGATGTCACGATACCAAAAATTCTGTAGTCTGTGCCAATACCAGTAAAATTACACAATTCTCAATGCCAATTCGATACCAAAAAAAAAAAAAAAAAAAGGATTTTCAATGATCCCATGGCAACGCAACCGTATTTACCTAGAAAGTCAAGCAACAAAGTCCCACAATCTGACAAGAAGTTATCATACGGAACGTTTTTTATTATCTTGCCAAAAGCGGAAGTTTTGCAAGATATGGTCGGAATGTTTGTTTATTGTTTTTGTTTTTTGTCTGAAATCATTTTTCTTGAACACTTTTCTCCACTGTGCGCGTTGCCTGCTCCTTGTCATCTCTTGTGCAGTTGCCTACCAATGACTCATCACGATTCCCATCATTCGGGGGACTCCATCAAGGTCAAAGGTCAAGGTCAATTTTTGGTCAATTTTTGGTCAATTTGAGGGGTTGACGAAACCTTTATTTTTTGAGTAGCTTTGATCGGATCAACTTCTAACTTGATGTGAATGTAGTGTACGGTCAGGCGCTAAGCTGGTTAGTTTTTGGTGGCGATCAACCTTGACCTTCATGGTTCTCGCTGAAAAAAACACTACCCTTTTGGCAAGATACCGTTCAACCTACGGTTGACATCCTTCATTTTTTTTTGCTCAAGTTCACCGTTCAGAATCATTTCTTTTAGTTCAAGGTTCATTCAGCCAAAGAGGGGTGCGTTCAGTTCCCGTTCTTCAAAAAAGGGAACATGTTCAGGCACAACACTGCATGCGGCATTGCAACACATGCCCGCGAGCCCCAAACATCATGTCACGTGTCATACTGAAATACATCTTAAAAAAAAAAATAAAAAAATAAAAAAAAGATGATTCGTTAAAACATTTGGATGTTGTTCAGTGACGTGCGGTCGTAGGTTTGGTGAGACAGAATCCTCCCCTTTGATTGATTAGCAATCAGACAGTTAACTAGTTTAGGAAGTCTATTCACCAGAATGACGTGCCAGTTTAAGTTTCCGTGGCGTTATTACTCAGTCGGCTACATCGAACCTGAAATGCACACGAAACTCCAGATTTGCGCGTACTTGAAAATTCTTCTGTTAACAATGCAATCTTGCGTCTCATTATTTTTGTAATCCTATACTTGATTAATGAGTAGATGTCCCTTTGCGCTTAAGTGTTTCATGCCACCTGTGAAAGAAGCCACAGCTTAGATAATACAAAAGCCGCGACTTCCAGATGTCAAATGAGCAATGAGCAAAATTATCATTCAGTTAGCAGGATGTCAGGAGAGATGCGTCGTATTTGCCCTTATAAGAGCGCATATAATATCTGAAAATCAAGAAACTCCGTTGCACATACTGTCTGATCGCAGAAGAAGGGATAGGCCTATCCATTCATACTAAATCCATCAAACTGTACATAGAGGCGAAATTTATACATCAAACAAATATCAAACTAATAATTATTGGATGCTTAACCAATTCCAATTGAAGAAAAAAAGACATGGAATGTGAGCTCTATCGTTTTCAAGATACTGCAACAAGGCATCGCTTTAAATATAATTTGACATGTGAATCAATAGATTTGTTGCTTTATTTATTAGCCAACATCGTCAAACAGAAGGCTATTAAATGACAAACATAATTTGAGTTTTCTCCCTCTATCATGTGACCTGTTGAAATGATGAAACAGTAAACATGCTAAAAAAATGCAAAATTACAATCTACATGTATGTAGCGCATTATGTTTTATTCAGACCAATGGTACCTGTTTTGAATACTGAGATGTTCAAACTGATTCTTCAACTGCTGCTGGATATTGTATCGCTACTCTTCAGCCCACCCTCGATTTTCAAGGATTTGTGATTACCAACAACAATGCAGCAATGCAACAACGTATTATATCTATTAAATCCGCATATAGAAAGTATTCCACAGTGACAACTGTGCATAGGCCTAATTCGCTCTCTCATTACGTTACACATTTGGCAGACTGTAGGCATACGCGTGTAGGTTCAGTGGCCCGCCTACTGCATAGCTGGTCTCTGCAGAGTACGAGGTTGATAACAGCACGCGACATTATCGCAAGAAATACGCAAGAGATACATGAGACATCTCATGGGAATTGGGCAGTATCTGCTGGCCTGTACTCAATTCTCCTGAAAATGAGAGCATGGCATTACTGTATTTACTGATCAAATGTTTTTCTCTTACTTCAAAAAATGCAGATGGGGAGATTTTAATGGCGAGCTGTGCACAAGACTGTCTGATCCGAATATGGAGGGTCTTTGCAAAGGAGGAAAATGGACTCGACACTCCTGATTTAGACACTATTAAATTGACTGAGGATGTCTTTGAGGTGCAAATAAAGGGTGAGACTGCTTCACTGGCAATTTCTTTGCTTTTTTCACGTAATTGATCTGCAAATGGGAAAGTTGTTTTCTCAATGTCACCGTGCATTACAATATTATAAAGTACAAGGCTTTTAAGGCCCCTTCGGCTTTGCCATTACACATCAGACCGATTGGAATCCGCATTACTCGAGACACGCACACGCATAACATGTAATTTTTGATCTTGAAGTCATATCTCAAGTACTCAAAGTCATAGTGTAATGATCAAATGTGGAATACAGTCAGACAATGCACAGGTCCGTCCAGTGTACTTTGTATGTGACTAGTTTCATATTGCTGCTGTTTATTCAGAAACAGCTGGCACAGAATTTCCAAGGTCAAGGTAATTGCACCTGGGTCAAAGGTCAAATCTTAATAAAAGTAGGTTTTTGTGCTACTACAACCCAAGATGTTTATATGCAGTAATTATGAAGCGTTCAATATAAATAGCTTTTGAGCATTGGCCTGCACAGAATGTGAGACAGATGTACAGATGCAATCATGATGCCAGTACCTTATCAGGGTAAAAACTGACGTGTTGGGAAAAGCTACTGGTTGAAATCATTTTTATTTTTATTTCAACTTGTTTACAATGGGAGTCCTCACCCAGAAAATTTTTGAAATTTTGATGCATTTCCATGGCATGTTTCCATGGGCCATATTTTCACTCACCTACATTGTCACATTTTATTCTCAGCGTAATGCTGTTTTCCTATTAAAATTGAGAAAAAAAAAAAAAAAAGACATTTCTTTTATCCGACCGAGGCCAAAGGGGATGGTGGGAGGACGAGGTCTGTCCTCTGTTCTGAGATTCATTTAGCTTTGCAATAGCGAAGTAAAATGCTGCTCAGAACTTATACATTCATCTCTCTGAGGTTATCAATCCAGTAATTCCCTCCAGTTTCATTAAGACTTTGCCTGACTTCTGGTGCAAGTGTCATAGGAGCTCATTGAAGGTCAATCAAGTTAAAGAGAACAAAATATTATCCGAAAAAACAAACAGTTGAATGGCTCCTCCCTTCAGTATTTTTGTGTCGGATTCTGACCTCAAGTTCTCATTCTGTCCTCAAAGGGAATCTGGACAGAACCATTATAGTTTTCTTTCCAGATTCTCTTGATATGGTCCACTGACTCCATATTAAATTTATCTAAGAAAATTATTTGTGACAGACATACTGATATCCACTGACTGAAAATCTCACAAAAATACTGCAAACAAACAACAGTCCACAGCCTTGTTAACGTCTTAACAATAACTTTATTTCTCTCTGATCAAGAGCCTGCTAACACTTACTCTGAACAGCGGTTGCCTCTCACGCTGTAGAGTAGAGCAGGACAGCCAAATTAATGCTGGCAGGAAGAGACTTGATGTGTAAACAAAGGCTGTGGCTATTCTTACGAAGAATAATTAGGCAGTGGCTATTTTTATGCCAGTCGTAATAAACTTCCGTAACCGCATGCGCAATGTAGGAAATTCGGCCTTGGAAAAAATTCTAACTCACTGACTACCTTAAGAATATCCCACTTTTGCAGCATGTCTTATGGTTAACGTTACTAAATGGGCTAGCCAGCTAACTTAAACTAAATTACAGTCAGGATGTCCCCTACGGAAATTTTTTTTTCTCCCGGTCAGTTGGTACCATTACGCACATCAGCCAATCCCAGCTCGGCTGTGGTACCATCGTACATGCCAAAAGCCAATCACAGCTCGGCTGTACTTGTGCATCCATGAGAATGGCAACACATTCAACCTTGCCACTGTCAGGAGAGTTGTTCACATGGCAAATTTTTGAATGCTTGACTAACAATCGCGATTAAACTGCCCTACAATACACTTAATAGTAAGTAAACTAGCTGGTCTGCTGCAGAAGTCCAATAGTCTATTCGTTAGGCCTTTGCTTCAGTGACTAACACTCCAGATCGGAGAGCAAATTCCGTGATATCAGAAAGTGAGGACGATGTCCAACGTTATCCAACGATGTCCAGTGTTCAGATTCTATCTCAGTATCTGCACCATACTGCTCAATGAGCAGGTTGTGGAACATTCCCTTAAATATCACTGTCAATGAGTAATAGAACAGTATCTGGATCGTATCACCCCATAAGCATTTTTTCGGAGCTGAACTGTGGTATTCTGCTTTGTTTTCCTTTCTGCTGCAGGTTCCTATACATGCTTCGCCATAACCCTGGAGACAGTGCTGGCAGGGCATGAAAACTGGGTCTATGGAGTTCACTGGCAGCCTCCTTTATGCAATTTAGGTAATATGAGGAGCTATTATTGGTTGTTATTTAAACACATAATTTTTTGTGTGTCAATGAAGCTGAAACCTTGCTCACATTGTCCTGCCAATGTGTACATAAATCGTTGCAATCCATTTTCAAATATGGGCACCATGGCAGCCATATTGAAAATACCATTTCAAAAGCTTTTAAGGTCCTGTCATTTCAAAAAGAACGTTATTAATTGGGACGCAAACGATACAATGCTGGAAAACAACCAGCATTGTTGTTTTGCTCTCTGTCTCCAACACACACAAAATATATTTTTAAATAATGTTCCAAACGTTAATTTTATAATTGGGAAATTTAGTTCACCTCTGAAACAATTATGATGACCAGCACTAGTTTGTAAGTCACTGCAGCTGCCTGCCTGCTCACCTTGTCTCTTCTCACAAGGCTGCTCAACACAGCCAATCAACAGTCGTACCGTCTCTCCCCTTCAGAAGGCAGCATGCAACAGCCCATGGCCCTGTTGTCTGCATCAATGGACAAGACGATGATCCTCTGGGGACCGGAGCAAGCATCGGGTGTGTGGCTGGAGCAGGTCAGTTGGGGGAATTCTTCTCCTGTCCTCTCTCACCCTTCTTCAGGTGATATTCACTGTGCCATCTCCCTGGGGCTTGCTTCTTTGCCATTTTTCCCTGTGATTCACCAGGAAATTCTGGTTGAAGATAAGGGCAGTTTTCTCTTGGCGCTTTATGTGTATCTTTTTTTTCATTAGTTGTCCAAGTGTACTTCATTCTGATCATTTTTACTGCCCTTGTTTTGCGAATGGTGGCAATGATCAGGCTGCATATTATCTAGTTCTCTTGATCTTTAACTATTCAGAGTTTATTTCATGGCATATGCCGGATGTGTATAACCCAGTTCTACCAAATATTTTCTCAGATCAGACATCTGCTGTGTGGCGAATGCTTGAATAAATTTCACCTGAAGTGTTTACACAGAGAAGTAGGGCTTGAATGGGCTTATTACAAAACCCAAGAAACTGCTTCTTCAGTTTCTTCATAGTAAAACCTTTTTGGCTTTGTTCATTGGCATACAGTTCTGTTTTAGAAAATTGCAGTGCGTTAAATGTGGGTAAATATGCTTCAGTTCCTTATTTCACATTCAATTCCTAACCAAATCATGAACAAATTTTATCAAGTCTGTGTCATTCTTTAACAGGAAGCAAAGAAAAAGAATATTAATCTGTTAAAAACAGAAGTGTCCACAATTTTCTCTTCAAACTCAAATTCTAAATTTAACTCAAGATTTAACTTCACTTTAAATTACTGAACTAATGCATCAACATTGTTTTGCTGCGCATCTGCGTTGTATCGAGTCAGCCAACTTCTGGCACCTAGAAACTGATATTCAAGTCTAAGGTGAACAAACTGCATTCTACAATTCCTGTGAATTTTTGGATTTTGCTTCAGAAAATGCATTTATAAGCGAGCATGATGAAAGTGAACGATACAGGTCCCTCCCTCCTTCAAAACTCATCTAATATACAATCCAGCACCTCCAAAATGCTGTCGTTGACAAGTTGTGACCTGCACATTCACCACGCTATGAAATGATAATGTATAATTGTGAAACATTACGACACATGAAGCAAATACTTGGAACTACTTTCTTGAGTAACCCGCTGGGCGTATTAACGCAGTGCGCACCTCAGACGTTGTGAGCAGAGAGTAGCTGCAGTAAACATACGCTTTTGAAACCACTCCGCAAAGCCGGTATGTCTGGAATGTAGTTTTGGTTATGCATTTGCCTTGAAAATAACTCTGTCCAGTAATTATACATTATTATTTTATAGCGTGTATATGCACTCAACAAAAATATAAACGCAACACTTTTGTTTTTGCTCCCATTTGTCATGAGATGGACTCAAAGATCTAAAATTCATTCCAGATACACAATATTACCATTTCTCTCTAACATTGTTCACAAATCTGTCTAAATGTGTGATAGTGAGCACTTTTGCTTTGCTGAGACAACCCATCCCACCTCACAGGTGTGCCACATCAAGATGCTCATCAGACACCATGATTAGTGCACAGGTGTACCTTATACTGCCCACTATGAAAGGCCACCCTGAAATGTGCAGTTTTGTCTCACAGCAAAATGCCACAGATGACGCAAGCATTGAGGGAGCGTGCACTTGGCATGCTGACAGCAGGAATGTCAACCAGATCTGTTGCTCGGGCATTGAATGTTCATTTCTCCACCATAAGCCGTCTCCAAAGGCGTTTCAGAGAATATGGCAGTACATCCAACCGGCCTCACAACCGCAGACCACATGTAACCACACCAGTCCAGGACCTCCACATCCAGCAGGTTCACCTCCAAGATCGTCTGACACCAGCTACTCAGACAGCTGCTGAAACAATTGGTTTGCATAACCAAAGAATTTCTGCACAAACTGTCAGAAACCGTCTCAGGGATGCTCAACTGCATGCTCGGCGTCCTCATCGGGGTCTTAACCTGACTTCAGATCGTCGCCGTAACAGACTTGAGTGGGCAAATGCTCACATTCGATGGCGTCTGGCACGTTGGAGAGGTGTTCTCTTCACGGATGAATCTCGGTTTACATTGTTCAGGGCAGATGGCAGACAGCTTGTGCGGCGTGGTGTGGGTGAGCGCTTTGCTGGTGTCAATGTTGTGGATCGAGTGGCCCATGGTAGTGGTGGGGTTATGGTATGGGCAGGCATCTGTTATGGACGAAGAACACAGGTGCATTTTATTGATGGCATTTTGAATGCACAGAGATACCGTGATGAGATCCTGAGGCCCATTGTTGTGCCATACATCCATGAACATCACCTCATGTTTCAGCAAGATAATGCATGGTCCCATGTTGCAAGGATCTGTACACAATTCTTGGAAGCTGAAAATGTCCCAGTTCTTGCATGGCCAGCATACTCACCGGACATGTCACCCATTGAGCATGTTTGGGATGTGCTTGACCGGCGTATACGACAGCGCGTACCAGATCCCACTAATATCCAGCAACTTTGCACAGCCATTGAAGAGGAGTGGACCAACATTCCACAGGCCACAATTGACAATCCGATAAACTCTATGCGAAGAAGATGTGTTGCACTGCATGAGGCAAATGGTGGTCACACCAGATACTGACTGGTTCTGAGTCCCCAGACCCCCAATAAAGCAAAAACTGCACATTTCAGGGTGGCCTTTTATTGTGGACAGTCTAAGGTACACCTGTGCACTAATCATGGTGTCTGATGAGCATCTTGATGTGGCACACCTGTGAGGTGGGATGGATTGTCTCAGCAAAACAAAAGTGCTTACTATCACACATTTAGACAGATTTGTGAACAATGTTTGAGAGAAATGGTAATATTGTGTATCTGGAATGAATTTTAGATCTTTGAGTCCATCTCATGACAAATGGGAGCAAAAACAAAAGTGTTGCGTTTATATTTTTGTTGAGTGTATAATATATCCGTATTTTATTCGGCTAATACCTCACTATGGCAACCAAAGTCAATAGGTATTGGCCGAATAATATACAGATTTGTGACAAAACATAGATTTCCTTGTGGACACAGTACAGGCTGCAATTTTTGACCGATTACTTTTTACCCTCGGCCCGACTTCAGGCCGAAGGGTATTGTCATCATTTTGTCGTTTGTCTGTCCGTCTGTCTGTCTGTCTGTCCGCGTGTGTGCACCTTTAAAGTTGGCATCAATAAACTAGTTACCCATGGCAAAACATTTGCGGTAATGTAGGGAATCCAGGCCAGGAAAGAATTTTTCAGATCGGACCATTTTTTGGGGAAAAAATGGCATTTTTGGCGTTTTTGCAAAAAACTTTGTCGTGGACTGATTTTGATGAAGCATTTGAGCTAGGGGGTTTATACCTGGGGGAACGATCATATATATGCAGGGCTCTAGATTAGTGAAAAAAAATTTAATTTTCCAAAATTTTTGTGGGACTTTGGGCATTTTTTTTGGTTATTGTGTAATTGTTCTGGGACACTTCATAAGTCAGGAAGAGGGTGTTCAAACGCGGGCGTTTCTTGTAAATATGGTATAATAATAATAATGCACAAATTTGCACTGAAACATGCACACTTCCTTGTGGATGCTTTTCTGGCTGTAATTTTTCACTGATTACTTTCATACTTTGTATGGACATGTGTTGTACTTCACATGTGGCACCTATTGATTTTGGTTGCCATGGCGACAGTATTAGCCAAATAGTGCACAAAAAAGCAGAGAAGCGTGTTTTGGGGGGCTACACCCATGTGGTTGCGGCCAACCGGATTGTCTAGTTAGGTCACGTGAGACGAAGTCTCTAAGTGCCCTATTGTCCGTCATGCGTTGTCCGTCGTGTGTCCTTCCTTAGTCAAATATCCACCAAAATTGTGAATTATACGATCCTAAGTTACCCTCAGGGGCTCTGAGGGGCGGGGGTAAAACTTGTCAATACATTTATGACGACTGCTCAGAAACCGCTTTTCCGATTTCAATAAAATTTTGCAGGAACCTTCCTTGGTCAAATATGCACCAAAATTGTGAATTATATATGCTCACCCCCAGGGGCTCTGAGGGGTGGGGCCAAAACTGACCTCTCAGAAACCGCTGATCCGATTTCATGCCTTTTTCACATGCCTATTTGCATATTTATAATAGTGCAATCCCTCTTACCCTGCTGTCCTGTCATGATGCACTGCCCTGTGGTGAGTTGAAGAAAGAACAAAATGTCTCTCACTTTAAAGGCTGTCCTTGAGCCTCGGTTTCCTCCAATGTTCCTGACATCTTGCATCTGCTTCCCCATCTGGCATCCCTCACCCAACTGTCTTTGTGTGTCAGTTGGTGTCAGCAAAATTTTATGGAGGATGTAAGCAGCCATAACTATTGTGTCAACTCTGTCAGTTTGCTTCTTTATTCTTTGATAAAAGGACTCCCTATCTTAATACCTGGATGCTACATGCATTCTCAAACACCATTTGAGCTTGAGACAACTAGTGGTTAAACATTTTTTTCTGTTTTGTGAGGTTGTGACGAGGGTAGGTCTCCTCAAATAAGTTATGTGAGGAAAAGTTGCATTGGGCACTCTGAGTGGTACATCACAATGTGTGCCTGCGCCAGGCAAAGGGCCATTTGGTGGCCATGATTCACTCCAGCTTTCATTCATCTACCCAGGTTAGACACGGCATATACACCACCTCCATCACTAGTCCCTGCAACGCGGCGGGGACAATTTTATTGGTCAACATGAAACCTAGCGTTGTACTGGATGGCCATTTCGGACAGGAACATCTTACAGAAAAAATATCCAAGCGTGAGCAGAAATGTTCCAAGCACACAGAGGCAGTTTTGAGTGCGAAGAGAAAAGGCTGAAGCTTGTGTGCAAAAAATCCATCCAAGCGCCAGCAGATCTAAGCACAACCAGAGGCTATTTAAGTGCGAGAGCAGAAGTTTAGGGAAAAACTTTGCAAAATCTACGCATGAAATCAAGGTCTGCTCTCAATTCGAAATTCCACGGTCTTGAATAGACATGGGACTTGATATCCATATTTTTTTGGGTAAATGGGCAGTGTAGTTTGTTCTTTGCCTCTGGAGATGGCAGCCCAACAATAGATAATCGATCGTGCATTTGCTGAACACTCATTTTAAAATACTGATGGTGACATTCACTGTCGAGTTTCAGCTTGGACTCTCGGTAGTAGGAACTACCAGCTGCCTCCCCTGATTGTAAAGGCTGGACTCACCACTTTGTTCTTTGTTGCAGTAACAAAAGGGTGAGCTCTCTTCTTTGGTGTGGAGCTGACGTTGTCCTTGACGAGCATTCTTTTTAAATCAAAGAATTAATGATTAAATAATCCTGGTGGCTGTACCAATGAGTGTTCTCTTTGATGAAGGGTCATAATAAAGAAACTATGAACTTATGTCTTTCTAAACTGAACTTTTTTGTTCTCCCTTCTCCGAGTGCCAAAGAAAGGTAGTAGGAAAATTTGTGCACTGATGTACTCCCTTGTAAAATGCCACACCACTATTTGATCTGCTCCAGCTGCGTGGCTGAAGCTTAGCAGGTGTGGGCTTGGTCAGTACTTGGATGGGAAACCACTGTGGAAAACCAAGTTGCTGCTGGAAGAGGTGTTGGTGGGCCAGTAATTGGCAGTCTTCCCTCTGGTGGAATTAACCCCAATGCCCCAGTACAGTGATGGGGACACTGTACTGAAGGAGATGCCGTCTTTCGGATGAGACGTTAAACCGAGGTCCTGACTCACTTGTGGTCATGAACGATCCAATGTCACTTACTGATAAGAGTAGGGGGTTCCCCGGTGTCATGGCTAAAGTCCCATCCTGGCTCTTTTGACCTGCCACCCAATCATCCTCTGATCTAATTGGCTGTACAAAATGCCCTCTCCCTCCCCACCTCAACCCCCAGGGCTCCCTTGAAAAAGATTCTAATCTCAACGGGACTTCCCTGGTTAAATAAGGGTTAAATTAAAAAAAAATAATAAAATCGCCAGCTCCTTGCATCTTATTATTGCTTTAACTTCAATCTCATCTTAACAGGTCGTTAGCCCATATCAAACTGGTTTGTAAAAGGGCCGAGGGGCTGCAGGTTTTCAATCCAACCAAGCAGAAGCACACCTGAAGCAACTAATTTAGTCAACTGATCTCAGCCTGTACAGTTGAACAGTTGTATCAGGTGTGTTTCTGCTCAGTTGGAATGTAAGCCTGCAGCCTTTCGGTCCTTTTATGGACCAGTTTGACACCCCTGATCTACAGTGTATGGGGAAATGATTTGTCATGAAGTGCAAATGCCGTGATTTGTGGCCTACACAGGTGCGGGTTGGTGAAGTTGGGGGAAACACTCTGGGATTCTACGGCTGCCAGATGAGCCCCGACGGATCGATGATTATCGCTCACGCCTTCCATGGGGCGCTGCACCTATGGCAGCGGGACCCCACCAAGGAGGTGAGAGAGTCCTGTTGTCCCATCACGGGGACAGAGGCACTTCAGCCATCTGTCAGATTCTGAATCCGAGCTATTCACTGTCGCAGTTGTTCAAAGTGTGTATTGATTGGTGCTGGTTTGATTGTTCAGAATTTTTGAGAATTGTCGTAAAAATGGAAATATCTGCAATGTAGCTTTAAAGGCACTCTTCATTTAAAAAAAAAAAAAAAAAAATTGTTGACAGTAAATTTGCTTGTTTTCTATCTGACAGTCTAAAGGACCCATAAATAACAAACGCTACCCATTTCATTTGGCTGGTGGTCATCTTTTCAGTACGTATGCAGTAAGGAAGTTTGAACGTGTCGTGACTGTCATCTATACCGATGATTAACAGGGAACCCACCTGACACCCATCTAACACCCATCCAGCAAGTCTTTGTCTTTGGGGAAAAGGGAAGTGATCTGTGTTCCTTGTACCACCAGTCAATTTTGATGAAGACTCTTTATGGAGATGGCAAAAAACGTGGAAGTCTAGATTGTCATATTAAACGGCCCTTTAAATTTCTATTTTTCCTCAAATTTTTGAGGATTTCTGTAAAAACAGAAACTATCTACAATATAGCTTGAAAATAATTTTTTTTCTTAGTCTTATTATTTCCTTCTATGCCAAATACTTTTTCCAGTACTGGACTATTGGAGTAGCAAGTAATTTTTTTTTTATTTTTTTTTTTTTAACTAGCCTCCCAATCTCTTCTCTTGACTGGAATTCACCATGAAGCGGTGAAATGAACCACGACACGATTTGGGGTGGGGTGTGGTTGTAGGGTCACCCCTCACCTGGGGGTTTCCCCCCCAAAAATTGTCCTCTTACTCCGCAGAGGTGTGTCATTGGACCAAATTCATGAAATATTGTTTCATGCGTATAACAAGTTCCCGTTTAAGCCTTAAACATTGTCTAAATAGTAATTGCACGCGGACAGCTGAATGCATATATTTTTAGCCTACCTGGACCAAAGGTCCGGTGGGCTTATGCCATGGGCTGCTTGTCCATTGTTTGTCCTTGTTGTCGTCCATCTGTTGAGATGTTCTACTCAGAAACCACTGTACTAATGAAGCTGAAATTTGCGTAAATGCGGTAAAAACTATAGAATAACTGTAACTTCTTTAAAACCCAATGAAAATTGATGAAAATTTCAACAATTGTGGAACTTTGTGCGCTCTCTCTTCTGCAACCGGAGATGAAAGCTTGGGCTAATCAATTAATTTTCGGACAGATGCTCAGCTACCATATTTTCGAAATTTATTTGTTCCTTTTGCAGTATGCACTTTGTGTACTTTGTGTGTTGCTGAGGAACTCGATCAGCATTTTTATATTTGTTTGTACATTATTTACTTCCCTTCTGCAAAGGCTGTGAGGGCAAACCTTGGGCCTGGTTTCAACTGAATTTGACCATTGTTAACAATCGACTGGAATAATGTTAATTAAAAAACAAGAGAGAAACCTTGGATGTAAATTATGTTGTCAGCCTAAAAAATGGCATGAGAGATTACAAATGGATTACAAATGGGCATTCCACCACCACATACAGTGGCAAGGATCACACTGAAAAGTGGTTTGCAGAAGTTGGGTGATGTTGATTTGTCCTGTACCTGCATTAGGTTAATGTAATCCATTCCATTGTAAGATCATATATTGGCATATTGCACTGGAATAGCTTGACTGTATCAGTGGAGCATGCCGGGCATGTCTTGCTACAGTGTGTGATAGACATGCTGCACCTCCCTGACTGTTGGCCACAGGCAACTTTGTGTAGGGGGGTGGAAAAAAACTCACATGGATCTGAGCCGAAACAACTCCTTTGTCCTGAAGATGTGAGGCTGTGTTATAAAGCATAAAATAGGGGTCATGCACAATTGACAAGGATGGCCTTGATTTGGCATCTGCATTTAGGGGTTCAGGATATGCTTATTCGGGTGACGTCAGTGTAAAACTTCGCTAGAGAGATGGAGTACCAGAGTTTGAGATCTGATGACTGAGATGGTAGTAGCATGTGGTTACGATCATGTTCATGCTAATGAAACCACTCAATGACCCCTCGTGTCCAGTGGGGCTGGAAGACACCACTCTCTTCATGGTAGAAATGCTTTTTCATAAGGTACAATGGTGATCACACAGAATATCTCCGCATCGATGTACATTGACCCTTTTGCCTTAAACGGAACAAATGGACCCAAAATAGGGCAGGAAAATGAATAGTGGCGTCTGCATTTGTTTGTTCATGCGTTAAGTTTGATTTTTTCCTTTAAAAAAAAAAAAAAAAAAAAAACCTTGTTCCATTGTGCCTTCCAGACTGAATGGATCCCTGGTGTCGTGATATCGGGACACTTTGGTAGTGTGCAGGACCTGAGCTGGGACCCTGATGGGGAGTTCATCATTAGTGTCGGCTCTGACCAGACGTCTCGACTGTTTTCACCCTGGAAGAGGAAAGCGCACTCCAAGGTAAAATGGATAAAACCAAAGCACACATCTGTTTCGATGTTGACAAACTTCCTGTATCTGTTTTTAAAAAAAAAAAAAAAAAATGTCTTCACAACTCAATCATGCCTTCAAAACAATGAGCACAGAAGTATGGCGTGGATTGATCTGGTTATGCCTGGTCCTAATTACATTGATCAGTCACCAGACAAAAGAAATGGGGAAAATTCTCTTTTGTATTTTTAAAGCTTGTGAATTGCATTAGTTTTTCCGTGGGTGTTATCATTATACATATTAAACCCAGTTTAAACTCACAAACATCAGTGCGAGTACAGCTGGCCTTTCAAAGCTCTCGTAAAGTTTACTTGTAGCTGTATTTTATGTTTAGGTGAAAGCAATGTTTTCTTAATTGCGGAGCTTTCTGAAATGGTTTTCCTCGATTTATGAAATGTCTGCATGAACAGCTTGATTGGGCCGAATAATGTTTTATTTCTGGTCACATGCTCTGAAAAATTTGGGAAGGAAGGAAGGGGAACATTTTTTATTTTATGAAACAATTTTATTTTCACATACTGAAATTCAATCCTATTTTCTGGCAAAAAAATGGTATAAACAGTCTGACTCGAGTGTTACAAAAGCTCCTCTCATATTTAATTAGTATTAATCATTAATCATTCACTGTTCTTGTCTGTATTCAAGCAAGCATTCTTTTCTGTTTGCGTATTAACCATTTCCCTGTTACCATTTTCATTTGTGTGTTAATTCAGCTTCAACTTGACATTCCTGTAGTGCCATACAGGCCTGCAGACAGAGCCGTTTTTACGCGAGATTATCGGGAGAAATACAGGAGACATACACAAGAATATTGCAATGCAGCGTAAATGTACGAGTCACATATAACATTCGTAAGAAAAAGTAATAGGCCTAGTGCCGGGGACAAGTAAACTTGTGTATCGCGATAAGTCTCACACGAAACTGGTGTCGGTAAACGGCATCATTGGGCATTAGGAATCTCGTTCACTAACATCCAATTTTGAGGTTACGCACGTCTTACGCACGTTTAAATATGGCTCCTGAACAAAGTCATTTATGTTTTTAATTTTCTTATGTATTGATAATGCACTCAAAATATTATTTCGTTAAAGTTTCAGAAAAACAAATTTGTTCCGCCTTTGTAACAATTTAATTATTCATCTCTCATGGAACAAATTAATTTGTTCAACATTTTTTTAAAAGTATCAAATTCATATTTTGAGAGTAACGGTCATCAGATTATTATTAAACTGGTCAAAATAAGATTTATTAGTCTTTGATTATTGTATTTATACGATTGAGAGGTTTGCCAACTGTTAAGTTTAGAGTTTTGGACCGATCGATTGGAATGTGGGGTGTGTTTCAGACAAATACAGAAAGGAAAAACCAAATTCTTCTGTTAACAATGCAACCCTGCGTGACACTATTTTTATAATCCTAAAGTTGATTAATGAGTAGATGTCCCTTTGCACTTAAGTGTTTCATGCCACCTGTGAAAGAAGCCACAGCTTAGATAATACAAAGGCCGCGAGTTCCAGATGTCAAAATGGAAAAGGATTCGTTTTTTTAATCCGCTGCTTGAGGCTCGTTCATCAGTCCTTTAAATTCATATGTAATGAGCAAAATTATCATTCAGTTAGCAAGATGTCAGGAGAGAAGATGCGTCATATTTCCCCTTATTTAGGAGCGCATATAATGTCTCTATTCAAATCAAGAAATGTCGTCACACATGAGAGACTGTGATTGCAGAAGAAGGGATATCCATTCAAATCCATCAAATTGTACATACTCTGGCGAAATCTATACTTAAAACAAATATTAAACAAATAATTACTGTGCACTTAACAAATTCCAATTGAAGGAATGAAGACATGGAATGTGAGCTCTGTCGTTTTCAGGATACTGCAGCAAGGCGTCGCTTTAAATATAATTTGTCATGTGAATCGATAGATTTGTTGCTTTATTTATGACACAATGAGACGGGCACAGAAAACATTCTACGGTGCATTTACAGTATAAATGCTTGAGAATAAACCAACATCGTCAAACAAAAGGCTATGAAACACCAAACATAATGAGTTATCTCCCTCTACCACATGACGTGATTAAATCATCAAACAGTAAACAGGCTGAAATAAATGCAAAATTAGAATTTACATGTATGTAGCGCATTATGTTTTATTCAGACCAGTGGTTCATGTATACGGAGATTTTCAAAGTGATTCTTCGACCTCTGCTGATTATCGTATAGTCTTCTTCAGCCCATCCTCGATTTTCACGGATTCGTGATTAGCGATTACCAACAACGCAGCAACGTATTATATCTATTAAATCCGCAAATGAAAAGTAATTCTCAGTAACAACTGTGCATAAGCCTAATTCGGACTTTTTAACGTCATGCATTTGGCAGACTCTCGGCATACGTGTGTAGGTTCTGCAGCCTGCCTACTGCGAGGCTTGTCTCCGCAGAGTAAGAGGTTGATAATGGCACTATCATAAAGAGGAGATTATTGTGAGAAATCCACAAGAGATACACTAGACGTCTTGTGGGAATTAGGCTCTATCTGCTGGCCTGTACGGTAGTGTAGATGCCTGCGTGGTCCCAAGCACCCTCAAGGCACATCTCAGCAAAAGTAGATTACCTGCAGTACCCGCATTGTTTTCCTAATTGGTTTAACCGCACCATGCGCAATATTACCAATGTTGCACATTCTATCACGTTGCATGTTGCTTAATGGCATGAGACTTAAACCTATATGAAATATAAATGTAGTGCACGATATAAGACCTTTGTACATTATAGCACAAAATCTGTGCAGAAAAGACCTGTTTTGGGATATGTAATTTACTTATCCTGCTCTGGGCACTTGCCCTGAGCTCCAGATCAAGCTTCACCCAACACCCCCTGGCCCGGAGCTCCAGCCTAAGACCAGCTGTTACCATCTTGTTTCAGCTACAGGACCAAGAGGGTCTTCCTGCCTCATGATGACCTCCATTGCTAATTGTTTTACATTAGCCAAGACATCTGTTGGACAGTTTTAAATATACAAATTATTTTAGCACTGATTAGATGGATTTCAATGGAACTCTTGTCATTATCTTGTCTATCAACTAGCTAGCCCGCGGAGGATGGGCTTCCCCACTATAGCCGGGTTCCTCCTGAGATTTCTTCCCACTGGGGAGTTTTTTCTCACCACTGTTTGAGGATTTTTTCTCCCTACTGGGAGTTTTTTTTGCCTCGCTGTAGTGGGAATAGGGAATAGGTACTGGGAATAGGTTGGGCACTGCCCTTCAGTAACCCATCTCTGACTGTAAAGCGTCTTTGTGACAGTGTATCTGTAAAAAGCGCTATACAAAATAAAATTGAATTGAATTGAATTATCCCTGATGAAAATGTTGGAGCCTCTGAAATTTTGTGCGTGACGGTTTCCAGTCTGTTTGAGTAGGAGAGGGCCAATGAGTTTACTAATATACAATTATTGACTTCAGTTGAGATTAATCCAATGACTTATCCTCCTTAGGCAAGTGATTGGTGGAGCTCGCCTCGACCAGTCAGGAGAGAGCAAAATCTTGACGTCATGTAATAGAGTATGCAATTTGAGGCAAATCCAATTATCCATTAACTGCGGGAAAGTGCACGAGACGCGACTACAACAATTTAACGATCTGGAGCTAAAAATAGATATGGCTGCCCCGCAGGAGTCCTGACAGTGTCCGTATTCCGTGTTGCTTCATCCCTGTGAAGAGCTTTATGTATCCACATGATGACTCCCCACACGGGATGGCGAGGATCGTTTATTTTATATTTTCAAGTAGGCCCATATAATAAAACGGTTATAGACTTCAGTTATCTGTGAATCGGTGATTTTTCCATGTTGGACAAGTGATATTCGCCGAGACGCAGCGGTGGAATTGATAAATGAAACAAGGCCAATATCAGCCAATCAAATCGTCGGCCTCGGCGTCGATGTCCGCGTTAACTCTCATCATCTTCTGCCAACCCACTGAAGGGATCAACGTGAAATTTGATGGGGGAGTACATATGGATGCACAGATTATAACTTGTACGATTAGTGTAAATGCGTCCATAGGTGGCATTATAGCAAACAAATGGTCATAACTTCTCAACCATTTGTCCTATCAAAATGACATTTGCATGCTTCATGTTGGTCAGGGTTTCCATGAAAATGTAAAAGAACGAATTGATAAATGAAACAACATGGCCAACATCAGCCAATCAAATTTCTGTTGCCCTTATACTCACTTTTGCTGTCATCTGTCATCATCAAACTTTATATTCTTGTTGAAGATGTGGAAAAGTTGATTTAAATTCCTCTGATTGGCCATATGGCCCGGCTTAAGAAAGATAAGATATGTCTTCGACAATAACCTCTAAACCGTAGGTTGTAGAAACAAAATTATTTTTTGTTCAATTCGGTGAGTCAAGACAAATCAATCCAAGGAAGCCACATCCATTTTTGTATTTGCAAACTTTCCGCCATTTTCAATTGTTTGTGAAACCTTTAATTTTTACCTCCTCCCAGACAATGAGATCAATTCACACAAATTTAAAGGCGTGGTCTATATCAATTTAAAGAGTTCTAACTCCTTAATGCAGTGCCCAATCATTACCAGACTCAATCAATCAATCATTCAATGTTTATTTGTGAAGAATTTTTAATGTAATAAAATGTTGCACAAAGTGCTTAACATATTGAAAGCAGAATCCACCCACGACCAACTCCCCACTCCTATTCCCTGAACACAAAAGTGCTTATGTGTTTAGAAAATCAATCAGCTGAGCGCTCAAGTGGGTAAAAATCCAGAATAAAACCAGCAAGGTGCTCTTTAGTTTGGAGTTGACATATGAAACAAACAAACAGATGATCTCAGGCAACTCCTCTGGTATAAACATTAAAAAGCCTTTATTATTTGGCTAGTTCATAATAGAACAATAAAATGCCTACAGGGACAAAGAACAGGAAAGGGGCGGAGCTTCACCTGAAATCGGCACCAATCCCTGATAGCCACATAGACACTGTGGCAGGGGAACTAAAGAAGTTCCCAGACGCTCTGCCCCTTTCCCGTTCTTTGTCAATTAGAGACCTTAGTAAATGTTTGTTTGCCATTTGCCATTTTTGCCCTGATGAAGGCTACCTGCCGAAACATGTAGGCATTTTATTGTTCTATTATGAACTAGCCAAATAATAAAGGCTCTTTAATGTTTATACTAGAAGAGTTACCTTAGACCATCTGTTTGTTTGCTTATGTGTTTGCATGTAAATTGGAATATTAAAACAATAAGACAAATATACTGACCAAAAAAAGAAATGCAATTTTCTATTTCTTTTTTTTTTTTATCGAGTGTTGCCATTATTAATCAACAGTTCATTGGTATCAAATGTAAGAGGGAATCTCAGACAATAGATATAAAAGAAAATCGGGCTGGAATATCGCCATGTTGGCTTTTATTTAACAAGGTGAAGTTTGACATTACAAAACACAAATGACACTATCAGTATCTCGTATGTCCCCCGTTAGCATCGCGCACGGCGGTACACCTGCGTCTCATAGACATCACCAGATGTCTGATTGTTGCTTGCGGAACGTTGTTCCACTCTTTGGTCAGCGCTCGTCTTAGCAGTCGTACTGTAGCTGGCGGTAGTTGACGTCTCCGGATCGCTCTATTCAGAAAGCCCCACAAGTGTTCTATAGGTGAAAGATCTGGAGAAAATGCAGGCCAGGGAAGGATTTGCACGTATTTGGCCCAATGGAACTCCATACAGATACGTGCCGTGTGCGGACGCGTGTTGTCCTGTTGGAAAGTCAGTTGGTGATGACGGACAAACGAAAGGACGACTGGATGGAGAATTTCATCACCGTAATGGACGGCGTTGAGGTTTCCTTCAATAAAATGAAGTTTGATTTGGTGTGTAGCAGACGGTCAGCTGTGATATGATGGTCAGACGCTGGAGTCATAACATGTGGCCTACTGGATCTGGGGTGATCGGCCGTGTGCCCAGTGGCATTAAAAAAAGGTTCTGAAGCAACAAATTGTCGCAGAATGCACACTGAATTGACTGGCAACTCGATCTACCCGACTTCCGGCCTGTAGCATCCCAAACGCGCTTTCTCGTTGAACTTCCGTTAGTCATGGCATTATAACCCGTTTGATTTTCACTCATTTTCGGTTAGACTTTAATAGGCCCCGGTGTCTATGAGGAACTCAAAACAAAAATGTTTGTGTTAGGACAATGGTAGTACTCGAACCCGAGCACTACCAATTGTTTGGTTCCGGACAAATGGTGGCACCAGAATATGCGCTGTGACCGTGAAAATTTGTATGGTAGAAGTACTCAGCTCTAAAAATTACTCCAGAACAAAAGCATCTTTTTCAAAGGGTTAGTCGAACTTTGGTACCGAATTACTCAATTGCGTTTCTTTTTTTGGTCAGTCTAGTAAAACTAAGCGCGGGGGAACCAGAGGAAACTCTATCACAGGAAGTCGTCTGCGTCCGGAGGCTGGCTCCGCCCCCAGGAACGTGACTGCTGACTGGGAGTCCCATCCCAACTCCAAACCAGCGTCGCGGCAGCCAGAGTCAAACAGATGCCCCCGACACAGAGGATTCTCACTGAGGAGACACTGGAGTTAAAAAATTAGTTAAAATAAATAACACAAAATAATAAGATACAAAATATGTAAAAAGTAATTAAGTACATAATGAATGAATGAAAATAAAAATTAAAATGTAAGAAAATGGCAAATGTTGTCAAGACATCTAAAAATTCATACTCACTTTTGTAGCGGGGTTACCCATAACAATGTTCTCACCTCTGTTTCAAATTGTACATTTCTGAAATAACATTCTATTGGCTAATGAGAAAAAGATCAACTTGTCCCAAGATATTGGGCAGAGAGAAGTATGGAGAAGGGAAGGAACTATGCATTATCTTAAGCATTACTCTTAATCTGTGATATGTGGGAATGCATGGTTGCCAATGGGACTGCTTCCCTTGTGATCTGTTTGTCACGGGTGATAAAACCTCAGATGAATTTTGAATTGTAATTGGCAACATTTCCTGCTCAGATTTAGCCAAATGTGTGAGAAGTCATCGAGTGGCTCCTCAAAGTGCCGATGGACAACAAATGACTTGAACCTTTCTGCAAATGCAAACAAAGATTCTCTTTTGGCAATGAGCTAGAATGTTCTTTATTGGCCAAGTCAATTGCCTGACCGTAATCCAATGGAGCATGCATTTCACTGAGGGCAAAGTAACCCAAGAACTGAGGGCTACTGCAGTGACTATGAATATGGTGTTGGAGTATACTTTTTTTTGGATGCCCTCAGGTGACCTGGCATGAGGTAGCACGGCCACAGATCCATGGCTATGACATGCAGTGCGTGGCTATGGTTGGGCGCTTTCAGTTCATTGCCGGGGCGGATGAGAAGGTGCTGCGAGTTTTCCGGGGACCTCGGAACTTCATTGAGAACTTCGGCAATTTCACTGGAGCACCTCTGGATAAATTGTTTGCTTCTAGTGTAAGTCACTGCTTCATTTATATACTCATCTTCTCTTGACTGCCAGGAAGGGAGCTGCAAATCAAGTGCTGGCTGAATTGTGCTGACTGGGACCACTGCAATGCTGATATCCCAGAGTAAATATGTATACTTGTAGACAGTTCTTTAGAAAGTTCCTTAGTCTATGGACAAAATAAACCATGAATAACTTGTATTTTTTTCCATAATTTTGTGTCATTTAGTATTATGTACAAAAACAGTCCTCCATTTAACTTACATTGAAGTCCTGCTACAATTGATACTTTTCACAATATACAGGACATTACAAACCTTCCAGAAGGGGCCAGTACTCCAGCCCTGGGGCTTTCTAACAAGGCTGTTTTTCCAGGTATGTGTGAAGGACTCTTGGGCCCACTGATGCCCAGGCATCTATAGACTAGATAAATTAATGTTAATATGCAAATTTTTTGTTTTTGAGTAGTTCTGTCAGTTTAAGTGTTTAAAGCAAATTCCACTTTGTTAAAAGTCTGTTGCTGAAAATTTGTCTGCCCTAAAATCATCTACACAATTGAGCTGTTATTTCTTTCCATGTTAGTTCTCAAGTTGCATGAGCTCATGACTCACAAAGACCAAAAAAAAAATTAAAGCTGGAAGTAGCGTTGGACGTCACGGGTCCTCACACACCTGTGCACGTCGATGCGGGGGCGAGACGTGGTCGGGCGCCGATGAGCATTCTCAACTTGGACAGTGCGAGACTGAGTAACATGTTATATCTTGAGATGAGTGCAAACACCTTTTCTGAAATACATTTTTCTTTTGTAAATTGGAATTATGACCCATGCGACCTGGTCAAAGTTTCTTTTGCAGATTTTATCACTGCTGTGTATTGTGGAATCTTCCCCCAGTCATGAACATAGTGAAGGGAGATGAGCCATGTGATCCTACTGCCACCCGGTGGGCAGAATGTGTAGCACCACAAACAGTAACACTCAAAAGAAATAATAATAAACAAATGAATAAATGGTTCTTCCACGTACATCCTACTCTGCTGAAATTTTGAGAGGTTGTCCACTGAACACAGACAAAACTTTCATACGCTGCAACCTGTGGTCAATTCAAAAGTCCGTTGCTCTATATTTTTCAAAATATTAAAATTCATAAAATGTCAATATCTCGGCAAATATTCATTCAAATGATACCACACTTTGCAAATCCTTTCTGCAAATGGATCTTATAAAGTGTACCAAAGGACATTTTGATACGTTAAACGGTGTGTCCACAGCAAGAAAGTATAGATTACTGTACAGTGTACTATGTACATCAAAATTTTTTTTCAAAAAGTATTGTAGAAATTTTCAACAAAACAAGCGACAACTTATGAGGTGGTACAGGAATGACGTCTGAAGTTTTTCAGAATTTTATGACATTGCGACTGGCCGTGGTGGTTGCGACAGGCCCGTTTGAGTGAATTTTTGGTTGCGCTAGATTGAGCATGCTTAAAGGGTCATATTTAGGTTGGAAATTGCGTACGCATAGAAAAAGGCAGTCAACGTGACTTGGGACTCCAACTTTGACGCCTCATAAAACCAAAACTGTTCGAGTAATGACAAAGTTGTACAGTATTTTTCATCGGCAGAGTGTCCTTTGTCATCTATTAGCATTTGGAGCCGATACAATGAATGCCCTTAAACGAGCTTGCGTTTGTTCAAGGGCAAATTTAGGCCGAATTTGGGGGCGTTTTGCAATTTTGATATGCAAATTGCAAACTTCCTGTTAGAGTTGGGTCAAGGCTGTCAATGGATAATTTTTAGGTGTTGATGAGATGAACAAAGTAGTTTTGATTTCTTCTCTTCACGACTTTCCTAGTGGTCATAGTGGCCGTCTCAGTTCCATTTTAATGTTTCTGGGTGGCGCTAGAGAGCCATTTCGGCACTTTAGGGGATAATTTTTACGTTTTATTAAATTTTTCGTCAGATATAGGGGATAATTTTTACGTTTTATATAATTTTTTCGCCAGACGTGGTGCGTGCCAAATTTGGTGAGTTTTTGAGCATGTTTAGGGGGTCAAATTTAAGTTGAAAGAGGCGTACGAAGAAAGACTAATGATGATGAAAAAACAGGAGAACAATAGGGTCCTGCGCCCAGGCTTTGCCGGCCCTTCAGGCTCCGACCCTAAGAAAAACAGCCAGTGTTCCATCCAAAGGGGAGTCTGGGAAAGCTGCCCAGAAAATGATCCTGGAGCTTTGGTTTTTGTCTACTTGTGAGAAAAATACAGCCTCAGATTTATATAAAAGCTGAAAATCCAAATGGGCTGATGCAACCAATGTGGGCAGAGTTGGGGAAGAGCAAAGTTAGGGTGGTTTGGTGTGACATCTTATCTCAAGAAAACAAGCTATAATTTCAGTAGATTTGAAATGTTAACATGTTAATACATTTGATACAATAACCAAACAGACGGTGCATGACTTTGATGGCAAGCCGAATGAACCAGGGCACACTGTGCAGGTACATGCTTGTTAACTGGAGTGAAGGAAGAACTGTAAAAAGCCATTTGCAAGGACCACAGACTCTGGGAAGAGTTTACTTAATAAACAAACTCCTGGTTTTAAGTAAATTAAACATTGGAGACATGGGATATGGGACAAGTATCCAGCAAAGGAAAGACAGAGACCAGGAACTTAAATACACGAGTAAAGAGTGAATGCTTGTGTGAGCACGGGAATGAAACAAGATCGAAACAGGCAAAAACTGCAGAATTTCTGAGAAAATTAAGGAAACGCTCAATAGCGCGAACAATCTTTGCAGTGAAGAAAGGGTATGTGAAAGAATATGGAAATCAGTGGCCATTAGCAATCAGCTGTTACTTGATTGGCTGAATAATGGCAGATTTTCATGAAACTTGCAGGGCAAGCAATACAATTAAAAATTTTGTGCCATGAAGTAGAAATTGTTCCAGAAATTTGTTCATTGCATGTTTTTCATGCTTCAAAATTCATGATTACCACAAATGCCTTTGTAATTTTATCATGTAGGCCATGACCTGAACTTTTAATTTCATTGTGCATCTTAGGTTACGTTTTAGTCTCGATTTTAGTCTTGATTTTGTCCACTATCTTTTGTCTTTACTTTTGTGATTGACAGGTGACAAAATGCCAGTGGAGGAAGGGTTCAGCAGTGTGTCTGACCAGTACGCGGAGTCTTACTTCCATCCACTCACCCTTTCAGGTAAACCGACCCTATTCTTTTCTTGTATTCAGTGCCTGGAAAGCTTATTGGACCATTTTTGTTTGTTATCCTTGATTGCTACTGATCTTCAAACATAGTGTAACTTCAACAAGGTTAGCCTGAGGAATCGCAATATGCAGTTTTTAAAGGCTGTCTAATTTATTGAAGGAGAAAACTAATCCAATACCAGCTGGCACTGTGTGGAAAGAGTAACATCCCCCTTAGTTGCTGTGTTAGCCAATTAAAATTTAATTGACAATTGAGTTAAAATAGATAAGATGCACTCTGGCTTGATTACTGTCATGTCTGTTTGAAAAAAAGTTATTGAAATGGAAACTGTCTAATTCGACGTAGGGTAATTAACCACGCACAATACCATGATTAGAAGAAATTTTAGAAGAGATGCTCAGAAAAGTTATTGAAATTTATCAGTCTGGAAAGAGTTAAAAAGCCATTTCACAGACTGTGATACTCAAGTGAACTACAGAGAGCCAGTGTCTCGCAAAGAGATCTTGCAACTGTGTTGAATCGTCCCAGGAATGACTGCCCTAATAAAAACGCATAAATGAATTCACTAAAGAACCCAGACAGACATATGAAGATCTATGGCCCTTGCTCACCTCAGAAAAAAGTCAGTTTTCACAATTTCACCTTTAAGGCACTTGCTGTGCTCTTTTTCTTGACTGTGTATCATTTTCATAAGTTTATGACTTATAGGTTCATTAGTTTATTCCAAAATCAGCCTGAATCTAAAATTTTTAAAAAATGTTTCATTAATTTAAATACTTGTAGGATAATAGCAGTAATAATGCCAGTTGTATACCTCGTGTGTAATTTTTTTATTGTCCAGGGTAAACAAAATCTTAAATCGTCAGAATAATTTATCCAATTAAAGGGATGCACAATATTATCGGCAGAACAACTGTATTGGCCGATAAAAGCTTAAAAAGTTAATTATCGGTACTGGCGGATATGAACATTTCTGCCGATTTGTTCAGTCGGTGAGATGACATTAATTATGCACAGGCAATGGCAGCTAACATGCCCCAACGACGAGCCTCAACTGTGGATGTATTATAAGAGCTGTATATGGAACACAAAAGTGGCCACTTATTAATTTCAGTAGAAATTGCTCAATGGCTCAGCATGCTGACATGTGACCTTATCTCCAGAGCCACGCAGGTGTAGGGTGACTAGGTGTGCCACTTTGCATTGTACCGCGCAGTATTTTTGTCTGTTTTCCAGTGTCCTGCAAATTGGGACTCTGTGCTGCATTTTTATAACCTGGACACACTGTTCTAAGATTGTGAAGTTGTCCCACACAAACATGCATCTCCCATGTTTGGTTTGTGAGTATCCGGTCACGCCACATGGGCGCTGTGTGACTTTTATCTCACGCATAATATCTTGCTACCTTATGAACGGGCTGCTCTTAGTGGTAAACTGGCCACGGTCGGTGCCTGTGGCTCCGATCTCCCTGTGTAAGACTTAAGGCCACTGCTATGTGATACGAAATCCAAGCATTAAATGGAAAGAGTGGCAAGCACCAAATTGCTCCATTAAGAAATTCAATAAATTTCCTTGGGGGGGGGGGGTGCATGCAGTCGGCCTCTCTCAGGTGACTTTGTGTGTTTTGTGCTTATTATTTTGTGGCGAATGGACACCAGTATAAAATTACAAATATAATTATTTTATACTCCTGTTTTTCTGTATATTAATGTGTGTCCTTGTATATGTTTGTATTTTGTTTTGGCGCATTTTGAATATATATATATATATATATATTGAATATATATATGTGTGTGTGTGTGACTGTGTGTGTGCGTGAGTGTGTGCGTGTGTATACACACACAGGTGTATGTATAGCATAAGTCTAAGTGTGTGTGACCTGCGGAAGCAGTCTGACAGTCTGTGTAATTACAGAGCCTCCACCTGAGGACCACCTCCTTCAGAACACACTGTGGCCTGAAACACAGAAACTGTGAGTCTCCTCCATTTTTCCCGACAAATATCAACTGCAGTGGCTCTTTTTTGTGGAGTCAATTGAATCTCAATAATCACAAACCAGAATTATTCACTAATATTTCACATGATTTATAAAAACAGACGTGTGATCCCTCATATTTTTCTTACGGACCCACAAATAAGCAAAAACTATTCACAAATCCTGACCATAATTTCTGGACACAGATGTGTGATCACAGATATTTTTCGAACATACAGATTTTTCTTGGCCTCAAATATCCCTTGCGAAAGTAGGCTAATTTGGCCACAATGTATGCATGTATGTATATGAGTGTTACTCATGTCAGTCCATATGTACGTACAGGATTGATCATTTTGACGGGAGATGGCATTTATTCACGTCATCTCAAAAAGTGGTAAATATAATCCCCAGTTGAACCAGCCGGCAGTGGTCGGCCGCCTTTTCAGAGCAGCGCACAATTGCCGTTGTGATGCAGGGACTGCCGGGTGGGGAAATTAAAAATGGTCACTTTGTTTGCTGCCTCCTGTTGGCCAGCTGGGCGCTCGTCAGTGAGATTCTAAGCTTGCTCATGTTCGGGTATCCTCCGCCCTCGTTCTGAACTTGCAAGGTTTCGACCTATTTATGTAAAGAAGCGGTAGTTGACGGGCGCGTACTTCAAAGGTGAGCTGCAAACTCTCCCTCTCTCCCAAGTTGGCAACAGGGGGTCGCATACGAGCTTGTACTAGTTCTCGAATTGGACATTCCAGATTCAGGTGGGATTGGAGATGCCATATAAGAAAAGGAAAAAAAAAAGCGGTCTATGAAATTCATTGAAATTATACTTTTTTTTTTCTAGGGACACTGAAGCTGTGTATTTCTGTATCTGAGATATTTAAATTTTGATTATTTTTCAGATGTTCTGTGCTTGCGCTAGCCAGTCGCCACATTGCCAAAGGCGCCGCCATATTCTGTATGGCGATGGCTTTTTAGCCTGTTTAGCCACTGTGGCGAAGCTAAAATCTACTGAAAATTTATTTATTTATTTTTTTTTTGCAGCTTTTCTTTGAGCGATAAACAAGGAAAAGCAAATGTGCCACCTTTTTCGCAAGAGCGCGTCCGAGTTCACCCGACTGCACCGAGCATTTCCTGACATTCTGTTCAATCACACGAGCGCGGTACTTTTGTCTCATTCGCTCCATTTCCTCCACATGTGTGGATGAATGATCGAATATTTAGAAGATTGGGATGAGATATTACACAAAATAGGGTAATTTTATGCATACAGATTCTGCAACTTTGATGTACAATGTCATACCTGTAAACTAGGGATGTGCGGTCAGGGTAGGCAGTGACTTCTCCTTTTTTTTTTTTTTTTCCCCCCCACAACCGTTTTGTCAACATGTTTCCATGTACAGTACTATGCCTGATTGTCAATCAATCAATTTGACCTTTTTTCTGGTCAATTAAGCCTGTAATAATTAAGAGGTGATGGTGACAAAAAGATTAATTGACCTTTATGCTTTGATTTGAGACTGCAAGGACCCAAATCTTGATTATTTATTAGGAAAAAATCTCAACTCTCTCGATAATTCCGTATCTTGTTTTGATCTTTTGTTTATTGGATTATAAAATAAGACTGAAAATAAACTTCCTATTTTTTAAAAAATGCCATTAAAAAGTATGTCTTTCAGGTGGAAATATTATCGTAAACATTGAACGCCGCATAAGAAAGGTTTTAATGTTAATGGCATTGCGTTGGCTTCCTCTGAGCAAATATGAAAGAACTTGCTGCTCTTGTGAGCATTTTAAGTTCGATGAACTGAGCAATAATGTCGTGGATGGAACTGCACGCCACTGCTGTTTAGTCTTGTAAATTAGATAATCAATCCTCAGATTGATAATCAAGCAAAGTAATAGAGTTATCGTTTGTTTAACGGTGTGGATTCTGTCTATCCTAACTGACCTCCGACGGTACGTCACTGCTGTAAACAGGGCCTTCTGTAGACTTGAACAACGTGTATTCTTGACACTCATACAACAAGTGAGTAGTCATTATTACCTCCGCCAACAAAGTTGGGGCGGAGGCTATGTTTTTGCTCCATTTGTTTGTTTGTTTGTCTGTTTATGAACAACATAACTCAAAAAGTAATGCTCAGATTTGTCTGAAATTTTGTTGGTTTGCTATTACATCAAGGACGGACCCTATTGATTTTCACCGCGATCACTGAAACAATATGGCTGCCGTGGCAGTTGAAATCCTATCACATGCGGTAACTCAACTTTGCTCCCACTCATGCACATTTAGATTGTGCTGCCTTGGCAGAGGTTTGCACTCCGAGTGCCTCTAGTTGTTTTTGTTGTTGTTACGTTCGATCATTGACAAGTCACTTCCTTCATGTATGGTTTTATTTTAATGTGAAATATTTCACTAAGGTAATGGTAAGCAAAACATGCCTGTTAACCTATATCATGATGCCCCTCTTGCATTTTTATTAATTTGCAAGTCTTTGGAATTTACTAGAAATTTTATATGCAAACATGGTACACCTGTGGGAACTTTTTCCTGAATGTCTTGATGTCATGTCGCGCGCCGCATTATGGACCCAGACCAACTTGTGGCTACTTGTGGCTAAACAATTTTTTCTGACTTTAGCCACAGTGGCAACACATATTTTTTCCCTGGTGCAAGCTCAGTGTTTTTATGTAGGTAAATATGTCAATTTTTGCTCTCCCTTTGCTCTAATGGGGTGTGTAGTCTATTCACTTCCTCTCAAAAGTGCTTAACAGAATTCACTTGGGCTATTGAATTGAATTGAGTTTATTCAATGATCACCCCTTGAGATGCAACATCTCATTTTCGAGGGGATCCCAATTCATGTGCTTTGCAGCAACCCAAAAGGAGTGCATCTCGTGCTTTGTGTCTGAATTTTTAGAAATATTTAAAATTTTTCAGGTGTTGGAACTTGGGTAAATTTTAAGTTTCCCTGATGTGGGGGGATCTGTGTCCCATGGACTCACATTTTCTGATTTATTCCTTCATGTTTTGTCTGTATTAAAATTAGTTGGATGACCTGAAACATTTATGTATGACTTTTAAATGAAAATGGAAGAAATTGGGAATGAGGCAAATACCTTTATGCAGCTCTGTATACAGGTAATGGCTGTAGCACTTTTTTTCTTGACGGTAGATTTATTGTGCCAAATTGTGATGTTAATGGATGTAAGCAAATGAAGTGTGTACCCAGAGTTTATTGGCATTGAAACCATCCTTCCATTGTCTAGTCAGATTAAGCAGATTAATGCATTGGGCAAAAATACATCCTGGAAAAGTTGCCAATTCAGTGCAGGGCTCAGTGAAATACAAGCTGTGTTAACCCAGTTGCATCTCCCTCCAATTCGCGTTGAGGTAGTCATATCGGCAACTGTGTTGACGCTTAAGGTGTTGTCTACCCGTGACCTCATGGCTCCTCTTTGAAAGCAGCATAATTGTGCTGATTTACCTCAAGGGTGAAAATAAGCCATGACCTTTCTGTCCTTTTCTTGGGTAAGCAATCAAGCCAAATAGCCGGCTTGTCTTCAGTCCACCCAGCTGTCTTATGTGGTTTCCAGGATTGATAATCTTGAAACATGCTGAGTTCTTGTCCCCCACCCCTCCCACCCCATTCCATTTTTGTAGTAGGGAACAGATGTGACAAAAGATTGCATGGTGTGTGCCTGTGGGAGATTGGAATACTCCTCACCAGCAAGCTTCTTCAGTCATTCCATTCTTACATTTTCACAGGTATGGACACGGGTTTGAAGTCTTCTGCCTTGCCTCGGATAACAAGAGGACAGTTGTGGCGTCGGCGTGCAAGGTAGAGAATCATAAAATGTCCGCGTTTTACACAACTCGGGCATCCAAAAGTTAAGTGACTCGATGGGTCCAACCCTTGCATGCACCCACACGTATGGCTTGGGCAAGCTGCCAAACTACTGGCAGAAATGAGGTTTGAAAAATGGGTGACACTTCATGTTCAATGAGATTAGTCAGTATGTACAACTACAAGCTGCAGTTATAGGGTTTAAGCATTGAGGATGACGATGGGTGAAAATTGTCCATACCATGCAAAATCTGCCGGTTTGACACTATGATTAAATGTAAAGTTTTCAACTGATGGTAAAATTATGATTGGACGGTCCTATGCCAGTCAAATACGGTACTGTGCTTAAGTTTTTTGCACCTGAGATCCTTTTATTTAAATTTCTTCTTAGAGGTCTCTCTCCCCATTGGTTATGCTGTTGTTGAAAAATACAGCTGACAAAGCAAATGTTAATTCAGAAATATATTATGCAACATCTGAACATCATCAAGGCTGTCTGGGGTTACTTGGAGAAACAGAGGCAAGTTAGACTGTGAGCCTCTTGAGGAACTTAAGCAAGCTGTCAAATAACCTTGGAACAGCTAAATGGCCAATTATCTAAATAGTTCACACCTCTTTTTAGTAAAGTTTGCAATTTTTAGAATCCTTATCAGTTATGATTTTTTGAAGTTTCTTCGCCTGACAGAATAGTTAGTTTTGCACCGCACTTCAGTAAATGTGAGCTGAGTGGCTGATGGTCACTATTCAGGACAGCTGTAATTGTCCACGTCTTTTTAAATGTAGGTGAGAATATACAAAATATATGTTTGAGAATAAAGGAATGTTGATTCCATCTGGTACAAAAATGTAATTTACCGAACCGATTTAAGTATCCAATATGGAATGCGACTTTTTATGCCAGATGAGACGTCACCGTGATACATTCTCAGAACGTTACAGAAGGAAAACTCTGGGTCTACCAGCATGGCATCTTCTAAAAATCAGGGTGAAGCTTGATCTGACGTTGAAATTGAAGGATATTTGTATGAGCCTTATCGCACGTCTGGTCAGGGTGACTCAGTGTCTGAGTCATCGGTTCATGCAGGACAGATGAGTGCATGAAGAGAGGGCTGGACTAAAATCATGGTGACTGGATGCCAATGCGGGAAATGTACGTAAAACTGCCTGTGAAGGTGTAAGTATTCCACTCAGGTGAAGTCTGCCAGACATCTTTTATTAGCTGTATGTGGTTTCATATTTCAGGATGCACCATTAGGTTGACTGACTTAAAGCAAATTTTATGTTTCATTTGAAACAACATAACTTTTCAATGTAGTCAAGCCCAGATCAGATACCGATTGCTCTGGGCTGTATTCAGTAGAAATATGCAATCGGGAGGTCAGGAATGATGCTTTCTTGTCTGGTGATTACAAAAACCAATTCATGATGCAAAAAAAAAAAAAAAAAAAAAAATTGACTGAATGTTGCTTGTTGTGTTCTAATAAACCTAGTGGCATCCGTTCCCCCCCCCCCCCCCCCCGCAACATGATTTTGATATTACTTTGCCTCCAAGCACGATGCTGCCTTGATATCCCGAAGATTTACTTCCTTACATGCCAACGCCTCCTCATGAATGTAATATGAATCCAAAACACTATGTCCAGACTTGTAGAAGTTCAAGGTAAAAGCAACATTTGGCAAATTTTTGCTGATTTCCTTCAAGATGGTTTTGCTCACCAACTGGGTAGATGCTGGTTCAATTCTGTCATTGACTCCTGGCTCTGTCTTTGATTTGACCAAGCAGAGTATGCCCATGCCATTTGCTCTACACTAACGACCTTCGTATAAGAATATAAGAGACTCTTAAAAGTGCATCCTTTCATTTTCTAAAATAGTTTTTCCTTGAGTCGTGCAGAGTTCTGTGTAATTGAGAGTGAAGCTTCTTGGTGACTTTGCGGAAGCAGGTAGCCCCACCGAGTGCTATGTGGAATGAAGACCCTATTGAAAAATGGTAATCGATTGGATGAAACGGCTCATGTTCTCTTCTACCCAACAGGCCTCTAAGGCGGAGCATGCAGCGATCCTCCTGTGGAGTTCGCACAGCTGGAAACAGCTGCAGGCCCTGCCTCTGCATACCCTCACAGTCACTCAGATGGCCTTCTCTCCCGACTCCAATTTCCTGTTGGCTGTTTCCCGCGACAGAATCTGGTCGCTGTGGAGAAGACAGGGTCCCACCCATGCTAATGAGGGTAAGAAAGCCCCCCCTTCTTTGATGCCTTTGTTACTATCATACCGCATGAAAAACATACTTTCCTCCATTCATCTACCCCTCAGATCTTGAATGGTTGGGATGGGCGGTTGAATAAACAACATGTTTCTTGTGTGTTTTTATGTACCTACAGTGTTTTGAGGGAAAGGAAAACTCTTGCTTAGCATTGCTGGCTTATAGCTATCTGAGTGTTTATAGAGCCCGCTAAGTGGGAACTCCAGCCAAGTCCATGGAGTGCGTGCATCTCTACAGTCAACACAGAAAAGCTAGTTGAAATTTGTTGGAGAGGATAGCAGTCTGGTCAGAGGCATTGTAAAGTGCTGATTCGAGCAACAGGATGTCGTGCTGCGAAGTACTGTCGTGCCCAGAGAAACGTTTGGTGCACAAGGTCAGCAGCAATGCTTCAGTATGCATTTACATTCAAATGGTGTTCAGTTTGACTTAATGGGACAAATACCAAGGGGAAAAAAAATGGTCCCCACACCATGACCGCCTGCTCTGTCTATAATCCATCAATGGACGGATTTCCTTCAAAATTTAAATATTTGCTCTGTCACTGTGTGATTATGCTGGCTGAAACAATCCTACCACGCCTCCTATACCAGCAGTACCTCCTAGCGGCGAATCACATCAGCAGCGAAGGGAGGCAGACTAGTGCGGGAGGAATGACTGATACTGAGAGATGTTTGTGTTCTTCATTCGCTCTAAACTTCACTCAGTTTAGCGATCTCTGGAATATTATTTATTCTTTTCCTTTTCTTTTTTTTTTACACTTGGACTTCAGTGTAATTTTAAGTCAGACTTACAATACAATAGACACTGAAACAAGCCTGTTGCATAAAGCCTGTCTATGAGTGACTTACCGTATATGACCAAATAATCGCCTGTGTGCAAAAAGCCGCGGAGGGTCCAACCTCATTTTGCGTATTAAACGCCGATTCAATTAAACTCCCGGGGGATTATTTGCACTATTGTATATAAACGTATGTGTTACCCTGAGTTGCAGTAACAGAGACGTTAAAACAAGCTTCAGTTTGTCTTTGTATGCATATCTGATGTCAATTAAGATGTGGGGGAAAAAAATAGCAGATGGTTTTTGGCACAGAGATATAAAAAAAAGTTTTTTTTATTTTTTTTGGGTGGGGGACTTTTTCATGTTCTTTTTCTCTTTTCTTACTTAAAAAAGTACGAATGTAACTTTATGTAATAATTTGTAATATTATTCGTAGTATATAATTGCTCGGTTACCTCTATTTTCATTTTGTTCAAAGAAATGGCCTTCGCGTTCAGCTGTGCCTGCAACTGACTTTTACCGCGGAGTTTAGTGCATGTTCAGTGTAAACCACCGTTAAATGCGCACAGGACTCCACTTACAGTTAAAATGACAAGGAGACAATGCGTTAATATAAAGGTTAAATTTAGTCAGTTTGTAACGGTGTCGGAAAGCCTGGTGCAGGTCGGTACAGAAATAATGGCCTGTTGCAAATACCCGCCTTATAAACACCTGGGGTCCAAGTCGATTTTGCAAAATAAACACCTGGGCTACTAAATTATCATATATGGTATTTAAGACTGACTTAAATAGGCTGTTGCGCTATGTATCATGGGTAAAAGACTGAACAAAGGAGGAAAACATAGCTGACCCAACAGCAACACTCATTGACAGCGGGAGATCATGTTTTAGCACAGCAGAAAACCTTTGCTTGCTGGAGGAATATAATGCTGAACCAAAGACAAATAGAAAAAAAACTTTTACCTGGGCACTTCAAAGAGACTATCCAAAGTAAGACACTGGAGCGCTCATACAGGTCTGCATTTTTTATTGCAGGTTCACTCCCTGCAATAAAACATGCAGACTTCTAAGAGTGTTCCAGTGTCTTACTTTGTTGTGTCCTTGAAGTGCCCAGGTAAAAGCTTTTTCTCCGTATATAGTCCTATACTGTTGAGCACCTTTTTCCTCACCTTTATACTTGGCTGAAGCGCACTGGACTTTCTTATACTCTTTTATTTTATTAAACTTTGACAGCAGTCAGGATGCGATCGCACAGGTGACAAGGCACCTATAGTGAGCAATCCTCCAATTACGTATACAGAAAGCTGCAAAGAGAAAATGACAATTAAAAACAAAGAAAAGAAGCCTCAGAAATACAGAATAAAAGCGGCCAAGAAAAAGAGTTGAGTAACTATATTAGGCAGCAGCGTGTACCATGGCATTTGCCAACCCATGTACCAGAGTTGTTGGGTGAAAAATTATCGTTGAACTTTTTTATTTAATAATTGAATAACTTCGACTTAAAAACAGCCATGGTATCAGAAGGTTGATAAAGTGCATTGGCATTCCAGAAATAAAATATTCTATTAAAATACAAATGTCGCAAAGTGTCCGTCCTAAATTTTGGAATCTGTATTGAAAAAGTATCCTCAGATTGGAATGAAACAAACTGCACATAGGAAATGTCATAGTCACCCCTCAAACATTTACACGGAAATACACAGTCCATTATGTCACGCCGATAGCCAAGCGGTAATAAGTTCAGCTTCATGAGTTATTTTTTTCCAGAAGTTATGAATTGGTGGGCAGAGTTAGAGTGCGTGCAGGTGGTCGTCGATAGTGTTGAGTGTGCAATGGGTGCAAATGTCTGTCTGTGAGTCCCATGATGTGCATCTTGTGCTGTGTGAGGTGTGTTCTATGGATGGAAAAAAAAAAAAAAAAAAGAACTTGGGGAATTGGAATCTGCTAATCTGTATAAATCTTTAAGGAAACTTCTATAATAAAAACATCGTGAAATAACTGCCAAAATACAACTCTGCTTCATTTCGGATCATTTGGTTGTTACTCTGTTTTGCCTTGTTTCCCTTTTTCCCTTTTCTTTCGGCTCTTATATCTCTATTTCATTATAATTATTATTATTATTATTATTGTTATTATTCATTTATTTTCTCCCCTTTTTTTTTCCTTTGTGGTTTTTTTTTCCTCCTTTTTTCCCTTCTTTTCCCCCCTTTTTTTGTTTGTTTTATTTTCCCTTCTTTTCTATTCCTTTTGTTGATGTCTTTGTCTAATATTATTGTATGTATATTACTCTGTAAATCAACTCCACAACTGGCTACCCATTTATTTGTCTGGTGACATATTTGTTTGTATGCACTTATTGGTGAATTACAAAAAAAAAACGATGTGTTTGTAAAACACGAATGCTCCCGTATGCCAAGGTCAAGAAGACAGGATCAAGGCCTAGATCACCTTTCTTCAACGAGAGGAATCGTATACCTAAGTATCAAAGACGTAAGCCAAATGTTAACCAATCAAAAGTTATTGCCAAGGTTAATGTTTTATGAAAATGTCACCGACGCCAAGGTCAAGGTCACGAGGTCGAATTTGATGACCTCATCTGAAAGGTCTCGTCACAAGGGATGCACATGCCAAGTATCAAAGACCTACCACTTACCAGTCAAAAGTTATGGCCAAGATTAAAGTTTTATGAAAATGTCACCGACGCCAAGGTCAAGGTCACAAGGTCAAATTTGATGACCTCATCTGAAAGGTCTCGTCACAAGGGATGCACATGCCAAGTATCAAAGACCTACCACTAACCAATCAAAAGTTATGGCCAAGGTTAAAGTTTTTTTTCACTGCGGACAAACAGACGGACAGGTGAAAAACTATATGCCCCCAAAACGAATAAAAAACTTTGTTTATGGGGGCATAATAAAAAATTATAGCACTTATAATCCTGTTTCCGATGTAAAATATTTTTTGTCCTTTTTTGTACTAACAACAATAAGTATTGCTGTATCTTTGTGTCTTCTAACTGGTGTTCTAACAATGTGTTGCCATGCCAACAAAGCTCTCATCTCAGGCTTAGCCAGGGGGAGAGTGGCTAATTTTTCTGCCTCAAATTAAGTCAGTCTTAAGTTTTATGCAACAGACAGTCTTAGACTAGTCTAACTTGACAATTTAAGACTGGTCTACAGCTAAGACCAGTCTTTAATCACGTTTATGCAACCAGCATACGTTAGCTATGCTACGTTAACCACCTCGACGAATTATTTTTATTTAAAAAAAAAAAAGTTATAACGTTACCTGTTAACCAACTACCGTTTTCATTATTTGCACAGGGCTCGCAAAAAAATGAGGTTTTTAGTGTACTTACATACTTGCAAAAGAAATTTTTTTAGACTGCTATGTCGAGAAAATGTCTGGCAGTAATTTGTGCAAATGAACATTGAACATCTCCAGGTAGTAGAGTGGCTCCAAGCCAGACCTTGATCTAATGTTGTTGGAATTTTGAGTGCTAACAAGTTTTTCAGTGTCTCATTCATTTTCCCCATAGAATTATTGATTTTTATTTATTTATTTTTTTTATTCAATTTCTACAGAGCCAGCCTTTTCCCTCCATGCCCACTCAACCAAGAACACATCAGTTCACACCCGCATCATTTGGTCATGTGACTGGAGCCCTGATAGCAAGTTCTTTGTAACCTCCAGTCGTGATAAAAAGGTATTGTATGATTAGTTTCATTCGTTAGAATGAAGTATTAGAAAGATGAGAGTTGAATTGCACTGTACCTTTAATGTTCTCTAAATATTGCATTTTTTTAATCAATCAATTTTTTTTTTGTCAATTAGTTGTTTGGGAGGGAGGATACCATTGATCATGAATGTGAAGTCAGTCTTTATTTGAAATTTATCTTTGGTGAAATTAAAGTCAGTTTTTCCAGTAAAATGGTCAGAATGTTATTGTTTTGACAGCAATTCAAAATTTTAGTGGTAAGGCTGCTTTGTGGTGATACTGATCAAGTAACAGGAAATGGTGGTGTCAGTAATTTTTACTAATTGCTGGAGAATAAATTGTGTGCTCCTAGGCTTTGGTCAAGTGGTCAGTGGTCAAGTAAGCTTGACTTGAGATCGTAAGGTCCTGAGTTCAAGCCACGGCCTTCGCGGTGTGTTCTTGGACAAAACACTTCACTCCCACACTCCACGCCTCACTCCACCCAGGTGTTGTACCAGCAAATAGTCAGGGAAACCTGACTAAGAGCTAGGGGGAGTACCTGCGAAGGACTGGCATCCCATCCAGGGGGAGTAGTAATACTCCTAGTTGCTTCATGCCACAGAAACCGGGGTTAAGCACCGGGGCGATGGGCCACGAGGCTCGAAACAGGCTTACTCCTAGGCTTTGGTGTGGGCTTTAAAAAAAAAATTAAGATAAATGCCTTTACGCTTATCCTTTTTCTCTGAATTTACGGTATTTCAATGCACACAAGCTGAGTTTGCTGTAAATTTCATCATACAAATCCTTTGCCAGGTGATTGTGTGGGGTGAATGTAGTGCTGTGGAAGACGTTCCCATCAAGCCCTGCTCCTCCATTCTAGATGTGGGCTGTTCCGCCACTGCAGTCAGTGTCTGTCCCACTCTCTGCCTGGACCGCAGGTGAAGTCATTGTCATTGGAGCTGCTTGTTTCCTGTGCCCTTGATAAACCTAAAATAATCAAAATAAAGCAGGGCTACATGGATAAATATTACATTCTGCTTGTTTTTGTGTCACCTGCAAAGCATAGCGACACATAGGGATCACTTTGTCCGGCGTCTGTCTGTCTGTCCGTCTGCCTGTCCGGTAGTCACACTTTCAGTTGGTAGTCGCACTTTCACATAAGCTTCGCAGGCGACACGTGTTCACCTGAACACTCTGGTTTTTTGTTGGTCTTGATAAGTGTTTGAAGTAAGCTACATGACGAGCTTAGCTGTCCATTTCTGAGAACTTTGTAAGAAATTTCTGACCGTGGCTTGCTTACTTGTGGCAATTCAGTTGTGGCAAAGTGAAACACTAAACGTGTGTGTATGTGTGTGTTTCACACAGGGCGCATGCCTGCGTGTTTACAGGTGTGCATGTTTGTTTTTCTCTGCAGTTGGTTGGTGGCAGTGGGGTTAGAAAATGGGAAAATTCTGTTGTATAAATGGAGGCACCTGACGGACTCATCTGCAGGAGACGACTGGACCAAATGTGGAGAAACACACAGCTTGTATCCTTATTTTCATCTTAACTTTTATAATGCTATTATGTCTCATATTTTATTCAATTTCTTGCATAGTTGTTGTCACCTTGTATGCATTTTATCAATTTAGATTTTGTTACTATATAGTGGTTGTCTGAAGTTGAGTTTCAATTCCAAGAAATGGTAACATGAGAGTATAATGTCAAATCATTAATGCTGTACAAAATAAAACAGTAGAATCCTTGCACAGTAATCATTAAGCTGAGGATTGCAAATTGTCCTGAATATTTTGTGGACACTTCAATGCAAGATGATAAATAACACCTGTGTGGAGGTGCTGTGTTGGATGTGAAAATGAGACAAATTTTAATTGGGTCAGTAAGTGAAGTACATGATTGCACAAGTTTGAGTTTTTTTTTTTTTTTTTTTTTTTTAATGCTGGCCGACTAACACCGACTAGTGTTGCTTTTCTTCATGGAATGAATAATTTGTGCCAGACACAACAAACCCTGCCCCTCACCTAGGTCTTATTTGTGATGGTGCTCTGGTTACAAGAATTATCAAATCAGTGTGAAAATATATATTTTATATATTCATCAGATAACTTTATGGTAACATCTAAAGCACAGACCTTAACTTCACATTCCTTTATTGTATTTTTAATTTTTCAAATGAAATTAAAGCATCCAATCTAAAAGTCTATTCAGACTTATTCCATGTCCTGCGAGCACATTAAACAAAAGCAGTTTTTTCCCAGCTTGGCGGTAACTCTGATGTCGTACAGCAATTACGGAAAAAATGTCACTTTTTTGGGGCTCCTGTAAATACTGACTGCTTGTGTTTTAAAAAAAAAAAAATCAATGTTTCTAACCTCGGAGATTGGGTATTCAACATTTCAGATGAGCCCCTTTTGGTTTTGGCAATAAGTCTTTACAATTAATTACAAATTATTTTAAAACATACTGTATTCCTGTAGTCCAGTGAAGTGATAGATGACACATTAACAGATAGCTGAATAAACAAATATTCAGTGATCCCTTTAATATTAGTATAATATTGGTTTTATTCACCACTGCACTGGATTCCAAGTGACCTCTTCGATAATGATAGGCATGAATAAAGCATACTATAATAGTAATGCAAATTGAAAAGTATCTTTTATGTCAAACAGGAGATCAATCCCCCTCCCTGACATCTATCCGGCAAAGACGGAACCCCCTCTCGACGGATTCCCAGGAGAATTCCAGAAAGTCATAACTCATTCAACGAACAATCGTGAAGCAAAAAAAAAAAAGAAAATTTGTCCGCACAGAAGTTAAGCAAATATATTGTGCTATCAAAACAGAAAAAGATTCAAAATAAATACCTAATTGCATGTAAAAACGGTAAATTCTGGTGTCTAGATGGCTCCTCCAAAATATGACTGGTATGTTTTCTGGAAAAAACAAAGCCAGATGCAACATATTGGCTTGTGAAGTGGAAGCAAATGAGTACTTTCCAGATTTTTGGTACAATTTGCAAACTAAGTGAACAAATAAAAATAAGTGTTAAAAGACCTGCTATAGTTGAAGCAGCTAACTTTGAAAGAGAAGTACCGTTTTTACAGTTTTGACATTATTTGTTGCATAAAAAGCAATCATTTACTCATCCATATAACTTTTGTGTCTATAGCAGTCCTTCGGAAGATATTTAGACCCAAAGAGAGCCATGTATATCCGTATAATGGGATTGAACAGGGCACAGCAAGCGCAGCCTCTAATGCTGCATTATCTGTCGCTAAACTCATTCATTTCACCAATATTTTGTTATGATTCGCTAGTGTTGTTCCCCTTTTGAGTCCGGGGTTGCCTGTTATTGTCATCCGCCGTCTGTAATCCTTTTGTAATCCAGCACAGACTGTGTCTTTGGCACAGAAATATCATATTTCTTATTTTATTCAAGTTGATATACATTTATTGCTTACAGTACTGTAAACATCTGCTTGGCTCGTCTAAAGGAGGTCTTTCACGGTATAGGGAAAAATGCCCACAGCCCGATCAGAACAAGCTTTTGATATTATGAAACACATCTGGTAACTACTCGGGAAACAAGTTTTATATGCCTGATTTGCATACAGGAAGTGAACTATGGCCCACTTTGTACATGCTCTATTTTTATGAGACAATGCTCAAAAAAGTTCATTTTTGAGCATGTTACCAAGTCCAAATATGTTCAATTATTCGTTTATTAGCTTCAGCAAGACCTTCTGCATATTTTGATACCAAATGCAAACCCAGAAACCCCACAACAAAAAAGTTATAGATGATTTACTCAAGAATTTGTCAATTTTATCACAAAATTTCATAGAAATCTTATTTTGCCTTTGCTTATTTCAGTAGGTTCCCATTCTTGCCCACCGAAAATTTTTTGTAGAAAGTTAGGCTATACAGTTGTATAAATCCTGTAAAAAATTTTTGAACTTTCGAGACTGGTAACATTGATCCAGAGATCAATATATCAATGAACTCTCATTTGTAAGAATGAACAGTTTGTTTTAAATGGGATAAGATTATCAACCTTCACCCAAAATAGTTGATATGTACTCAAAATCATAAGCAATAACTAAAAAAGAATGGTATTATGGCTTCAAAATGGTATGAATTCATTCTGGATCATTCCGGATCATGTCAACTAGCAGGCTGTAATGGAGTCCTTACAGTTGCTTATGATTTTGAGAACATATCAACTATTTTGGGTAAAGGTTGATAATCCTATCCTATTTAAAACAAACTGTTCATTCTTACAAATGAGAGTTCCTTTGATATATTGACCTCTGGATCAATGTTACCGGTCTCGAAAGTTCAAAAAAATTTTACAGGATTTATACAACTATATAGCACAACTTTCTACAAAAAATTTTAGGTAGGCAAGAATGGGAACCTACTGAAATAAGCTTGCTCAAGCTAATAAACTAATAATTGAACATATTTGGACTTGGTAACATGCTCAAAAATGAACTTTTCTGAGCATTGTCTCATAAAAATAGAGCATGTACTAAGTGGGCCAAAGTTCACTTCCTGTATGCAAATCAGGCATATAAAACTTGTTTTCCGTGGAGTTACCAGACGTGTTTCATAATATCAAAAGCTTGTTCTGATCGGGCTGTGGGCATTTTTCCCTATACAGTGGAAAGACCTCCTTTAGACACAGATAGCGGCTTGTTGAATTTGATGTTCTGCTTTATTGAAGTTGGTGCTTTTTTGGAGCACTAAAGTGAAAATCCAAATACATAAACCATGAAATGGATAGAATAGTGCTTCACATTGTATGTTTTTGATTGGAAAAAGCATATGCATCGATTGTGTGGTGAATTTTAATTTAAAGGAACAGTCCACCGTATTTTCATAATGAAATATGTTTTTCTATGAAATGAGACAAGATGATACGTACCTCTCCGAGCTTTGAGCGATCACCCAGTCAGCCATAGGGGCTGCCACTCCTGTTAGCATTTGTAGCTAGACTCATTGTGGTCAACGGTATTTTTCGGGGCTGTAGTTAGATGCGACCAAAGTCTTCCAGTTTTTCCTGTTTACATAGGTTTATATGACCAGTGACATGAGTTCGGGTTCGGGGACGCAAATCCAAAAGTGGCTTTTTCTATGCTGTGGGAAGTGCGTACTATAATGACAGACGTAGTAACACCTTCTGCGCGCTTCGACGGCGCATTGATGCCTTCACTTCTGATTTCTTTTCTCTCCCACGACCCCCCCTACTTCCATAAATACAACCAACGTGACTGCACTGCACTACTTGGTACACAGTCAGGAAGCCAGAGCTTGCAGAAAATTACAAGTAAGGGATAATTAACAGAAGGTGTGCATTCCACGGTTTTAATGCACGACGCGGAGTTCGCGTCGGGTGGTTGCCTCCGCGAAGAGCATTTAAACCGTGGAATGCTCACCTTCGAGTTGATTATCCCGCTTATACCATGGTCATTTGCCAGCAATATCAAATCGCAGCTGTTATGGCCCCAATTTGTTATTACATTTATAACACAACAGCAACAGCAAGGGATGACAAACACAGTTTTAACAACTAAAACACATTTAATTTTTAACAAAGACAAAGACTAATAACAATCTACAACTAAAGACCAAGATTGATAAATAAGAAAAAACAGAAATAATTACAGTCCCTTTTTGGTGGGGTGGCTTGGTGATGTCCTGGATGAAGAAAATGCTCAAACACAGGCAAAGAAATCCACAAAAGAAACGTCACAGGTCTTGAACAGAATGGCAGGTCTGGTCATCTTCTTGCAATTTCTCCTACTACTTTACTGTCTCAATTCTTTTCCTTATATACTCTTTTGCAGACCCCACCCACATTTAGACCTCTTTTTTTTTAATTTTCTGAGACTTGCCCCAGACATGTCCAGGACATGTCTAAACATGACTCCAGTCTGAGCTTAACAAAAAAAGGTAAATACTGCCATCTAGTGGCCTATATTCACATTACACAGCATTAATCTGAAACTGAGATTATGCATAACCCAACATTATGCGCGATTATGCGGACTGTAGCTTACTTGCTGCCCACAATTACAATGAACTTATGACTGTTTCCGCAGTCAGCGAGCTGAAATCAGTCTGCTGGCATAGCACGTAGCTAGCGAACTGTCAGCAGTCGCTGATACATGAAGTGGACACGTTGGCTTCATTTGTAACCGCACACAGTTACTAATGGATAAAGCCTGATTACTTCGCTGCTACAATATTTACGGTCATTATCACTTGAGTACCCATTGTTAACCGATTCCGCAGGACGCACTTATATGACGCCGCTAAATTTAGTGGAAATAAATGAGCTGCTAGGTTTCTGTTGTACCCAGTCAAATATCAGCTCTAACATTGCTATGGTTACAAGTTGGGTAGTGGATGAATTTTGAATGGTGAAACGACCGTAGCCGAACTACCTGTGCGGTTCCACGGTTTTAATGCATACCTGCCAGCCGCCAGCCAATTAGAAAAAATTAGAAAAAGGTATTCACCCAGACCATGGTATAAAAGAAAATAATCAAGTGTGCTACCATGGAACATTTTCAAATGGAGGACATAGATGCCGACGACTGGCTTGTGGCGGAGCCGGAGCCATATCTATTTGAACCGGAATATACCGAGGAGGAGCTAGCCGAAATGGACCGTGAGAGGGAAGAAGAAACGGACGAAGATGAATCGTATGTGAAGAAGTGAAGTGAAGGTTCGCAAGCTACGTGCTTTGCCAGCAGACTGATTTCACCTCGCTGACTCGTACTCAAGCGATAACGACCGTAAATATTATAGCAGCGAAAAAATCAGGCTTTATCCATTAAATGATTGTAATTGAGTACGGTTACAAATGAAGCTAACGTGTCCACTTCATGTATCAGCGACTGCTGACAGTTCGCTAGCTACGTGCTATGCCAGCAGACTGATTTCAGCTTGCTGACTGCGGAAACCGTCATAAGTTCATTGTAATTGTGGGTAGCAAGTAAGCTACAGTCCGCATAATCGCGCATAATGTTGGGTTATGCATAATCTCCGTTTCAGATTAATGCTGCGATTTGATATTGCTGGCAAATGACCATGGTATAAGCGGGACAATCAACTCGAAGGTGAGCTTTCCACGGTTTTAATGCTCTTCGCGGAGGCAACCACCCGACGCGAACTCCGCGTCGTGCATTAAAACCGTGGAATGCACACCTTCTCGTTAATTATCCCTTACTTATAATTTTCTGCAAGCTCTGGCTTCCTGACTGTGTACCAAGTAGTGCAGTGCAGTCACGTTGGTTGTATTTACGGAAGTAGGGGGGGGGGGGGGTCGTGGGAGAGAAAAGAAATCAGAAGTGAAGGTATCAATGCGTTGTCGAAGCGCGCAGACGGTGTTACTACGTCTGTCATTATAGTACGCACTTCCCACAGCATAGAAAAAGCCACTTTTGGATTTGCGTCCCCGAACCCGAACTCATGTCACTGGTCATATAAACCTATGTAAACAGGAAAAACTGGAAGACTTTGGTCGCATCTAACTACAGCCCTGAAAAATACCGTTGACCACAATGAGTCTAGCTACAAATGCTAACAGGAGTGGCAGCCCGTCTGGCTGACTGGGTGATCGCTCAAAGTTCGGAGAGGTACGTATCGTCTCGTCTCATTTCATAGAAAAACATATTTCATTATGAAAATACGGTGGACTGTTCCTTTAAGAGAATGCCGGATGACTTAATTGAACAAGGGCAGGGCCAGTTTGGGGTGTTGGTGATGATGTTATTTGGAGGCCTGTGACTGCAGGAGGCCTGCAAATATTCTGACTGGGTAAGTGAAATGCAATAAAAGGCATTGAAATAGCCTTTAAGGGGCCTGGAATTCCTGGCTATGCCCCTGCTTATGACAGGACTCACTGCTCATGGATTTCCTTGACATATCTTCTCAAGTCAAAGCCACACCCTGATGATCAGGCGGCTACGATGGAGGCCAAGATGTGGCCGGGCTGGAACCGAGGAGGGAGACTTGGAGGATAGTGAGCAACAATGCAGCTGGGTTCAGCTGGCAAGCGCTGGAGCCGACCACGCCATGAAAATATTTGATGTCAACAGGCTGGCTCTATAGTACCCCCTCCTGGCTTTTGGCGGAGATGGACTATGATCAGCGCCAATCACAGGAAGCTAGATGCGGAATTTCAAGGCTTGTGTGGTTGCCAGAAAGATGAAAGAGCTTGAGAGCTCAATATTTTGATATGGGTGGCAAAAACTTTTGCTCTTCAAATGAAGTTGGGCTGATTATTTTACGGTTACATTCTTAAGACCTTAACTGTCACTGGGCCCTAATTAGGGCTGGTGCCAAATGTGAGAAAATGCAGGTGACAGTTAAGGGTTTAAGGCTTCTTGTTATTTTTTCTTTCAGACACTGAGGAATCCTTGTGGGCTCTCAACAGGTGCAGGCCTGCTCAATCTTTTTCACTTGATTATACCTGTAGAATAAAATTTATCATGTTTTATTATTGTGGAAAAAGATGTATGTATTTGTTTGAAGGAAGCCAGTTGTATTTAACTGCTGCTTACTGGCCTTTGCCCTGCAGAAAATTTAAGCAATGACCACCTGGGACTTTTGCCTGGTTTAATGGGTCCATATTATTTTTGATTCCACCTGCACAGTGACCCCCAAATTTTTTGATTTCGCTCCCCTTGTTTAAAATTCCTGCTGTTTTCTACATCACAAGCAGGCCATGGTCTACACCAATGAGCTGTGGAACACATGGTTTTTAACACCACACTCGGACACTTGGAGGGCATGGAGTTATTTCAGAATATATAGTTCAACCCTGGAATTATATTCATCTGACTCATTGAAGCCCTAACAAGTAAATCACCTGGGTCTGGGGCTTAGTAATCATCTTCTTAAAAGGTAACAAAGAATAATCCAAAAGGCCTCCCAAACTTTTGCACTTGTCCTTTTTCTTCTCTTATCATTTAAAACTGAGAAGAATTAAAATAAAAAGAAACATTGCTTTTAAATTTGCAGAAAGGTGTCAAGTTTAACTTTGTAGCATTTAGTGCTCAGGTTAGCTTTCAATCACTTGGAGATTAATTGTAGCAGACATTTAAATTAGGGGTTCCCCAAATTTTTGCACTCCACTGGAAATTAGCTAAGTTGTTAAAAAGGCATCCATGGGACCTATTGCACAAACGTCAGATCCTGAGATCCTGGATCAACGTCAAAGCAGGGATTGCCATACACCGAACAGCGCGTCACTGGCTTAATTGATTGCACAAAGCCGACAGCAGGTGGAGGAGGATCGGTTAAGTCAAGCCAGCTGCAGGTGATCCTGCTGAGTGCACGCACACGGCTACCTCAAGTAGACCCTGAGATCGAGTACCGATCGCTGATCATCATCATGGGTACTCCGTAGATGCAGGCGACGCATACGCCAACTTTCACGCAAAGACTGCGTTCAGACAGAGGGATGACGCCGTTTCCAAAAAGGAGTAGCCTAGCTGATGCACTTCGGCTGTTCTTAGGCAGACTTAAGATATAACATCGAGGCAAGAAAACAGGCAGATGTGATTGCATAAAATGCACGCGTGAACTGCCAAGCATACCTAAGTTCTTACAAATTTTTACAAGCATATTTTTCCTATAAACCACAAATTTTCTTCTAGCCCTTTTTTTGTCCTGCACAAACTCTGAATTTTTGTTAAATTTTAAAATAACCCTTATTTAACCAGGGAAGACCTCTGAAATGATGGTCTGATCTAAAAGATGTTTTCACACTAGTTGACTTTATTTTCTGCTTTTAATCACTTCAGATGGAGGCATATTCAAAATAAAAAGTAAAATATTAATATCAGAAAATAACATCAAGGAGCCTCCTGAAAATGTATGATTCCAGGATCGCGAAGCAAGCAACATAGCACACGTATTCGACGCTAAGGCAACGACTCTACCTTACCCCTTGCAGTTTGAACAAGAGCCATCAGAAGATGGCATATCCCCCCGGCCCCCGCAAAATCAGGGAGGCCTCAGGTACCTTGTACTAATAAATATCTTCTCAAAGTTTCATGAAAATACTTTCAAGTTCTGCTAGGGGAATGTAACTTTCCACATCTTTCTGAGCCTGTTCCATTTGTTTTCATGAAGCAGAAAATCCCAAATCGAAAAGACACCCTTTTTAAGTCACTGGTATGTTGAAAGTTTTGTTACTGAGTTATGCCTCAGAAATGAGCTACACCCTAACCAGAAACTGAGTGTAATTTTTGGCTATGGAAACACAAAAAAAATCAAAATCTCAGCAATTCCTAAATGGGAAAAGGCGCATCTACAGGGTACATTTGATCAACATGCCAATTTCATAGATTAACATTGAACAATTATCATGTATTGCTCTGGAAGCAGTGACACTCGCTTCAACTTTCTGCCAATGAAAAGAAAACCAAAAAGAAAGAAAAATTTCTTGAATTCTAAATACCAAAAGGCACATCTACTTTGTATATCAAATCTACACACCACATTTGGTGAAGAAGTATGAAAAGGTTATTGAGTTACACTCTGGAAACGAACCATACCCTCCCTAGAGACAAAGTCCAACTTGTGGCCTTGGAAACACAAAAAATAAAAATTTTAGAAATTCTTAAATACCGAAAGGCGCATCTCTATGATATGAGATCTATACACCAAATTTTGTGAAGAGATATTAAATGGTTATTGAGTTATGCTCCGGAAATGAGCCATACCCTCCCCAGAGACTAAGTCCAACTTTTTGCCATGGAAACACAAAAAAAAAAAAGTCAGAAATTCCTAAATATCAGAAGGCACATGTACATGGTATATCAGATCTACAAACCCAATTTCATGAAGAGATATTAAATGGTTATTGAGTTATACTCCGGAAACGAGCCATACCCTTCCCAGAGAGTAAGTCCAGCTTGTTGCCATGGAAACACGAAAAAGGAAAATTTTAGAAATTCCCAAATACCAAAAGGCACATCTACAAGATATATCAGATCTACACATCAAATTTTGTGAAGAAATATTAAACGGTTATTGAGTTATGTTCCGGAAACGAGCCATACCCTCCCCAGAGACTAAGTCCAACTTGTTGCCATGGAAACACAACAAAAAAAAAATCAGAAATTCCTAAATGCCAAAAGGCACATCTACAAGATATATCAGATCTACACATCAAATTTTGTGAAGAAATATCAAACGGTTATTGAGTTATACTCCGGAAACGGGCCGTACCCTCCCCAGAGACTAAGTACAACTTGTTGCCATGGAAACACAACAAAAAAAAAAAAAGTCAGAAATTCCTAAATATCAGAAGGCACATGTACATGGTATATCAGATCTACAAACCAAATTTCGTGAAGAGATATTAAATGGTTATTGAGTTATACTCTGGAAACGAGCCATACCCTTCCCAGAGAGTAAGTCCAACTTGTTGCCATGGAAACACGAAAAAGGAAAATTTTAGAAATTCCCAAATACTAAAAGGCACATCTACAAGATATATCAGATCTACACATCAAATTTTGTGAAGAAATATTAAACGGTTATTGAGTTATGTTCCGGAAACGAGCCATACCCTCCCCAGAGACTAAGTCCAACTTGTTGCCATGGAAACACAACAAAAAAAAAAATCAGAAATTCCTAAATACCAAAAGGCACATCTACAAGATATATCAGATCTACACATCAAATTTTGTGAAGAAATATTAAACGGTTATTGAGTTATGTTCCTGAAACGAGCCATACCCTCCCCAGAGACTAAGTCCAACTTGTTGCCATGGAAACACAACAAAAAAAAAAAAATCAGAAATTCCTAAATACCAAAATGCACATCTACAAGATATATCAGATCTACACATCAAATTTTGTGAAGAAATATCAAACGGTTATTGAGTCATACTCCGGAAACGGGCCGTACCCTCCCCAGAGACTAAGTACAACTTGTTGCCATGGAAACACAACAAAAAAAAAAAAGTCAGAAATTCCTAAATATCAGAAGGCACATGTACATGGTATATCAGATCTACAAACCAAATTTCGTGAAGAGATATTAAATGGTTATTGAGTTATACTCTGGAAACGAGCCATACCCTTCCCAGAGAGTAAGTCCAACTTGTTGCCATTGAAACACGAAAAAGGAAAATTTTAGAAATTCCCAAATACTAAAAGGCACATCTACAAGATATATCAGATCTACACATCAAATTTTGTGAAGAAATATTAAACGGTTATTGAGTTATGTTCCGGAAACGAGCCATACCCTCCCCAGAGACTAAGTCCAACTTGTTGCCAGGGAAACACAACAAAAAAAAAAATCAGAAATTCCTAAATGCCAAAAGGCACATCTACAAGATATATCAGATCTACACATCAAATTTTGTGAAGAAATATCAAACGGTTATTGAGTTATACTCCGGAAACGGGCCGTACCCTCCCCAGAGACTAAGTACAACTTGTTGCCATGGAAACACAACAAAAAAAAAAAAAAGTCAGAAATTCCTAAATATCAGAAGGCACATGTACATGGTATATCAGATCTACAAACCAAATTTCGTGAAGAGATATTAAATGGTTATTGAGTTATACTCTGGAAACGAGCCATACCCTTCCCAGAGAGTAAGTCCAACTTGTTGCCATGGAAACACGAAAAAGGAAAATTTTAGAAATTCCCAAATACTAAAAGGCACATCTACAAGATATATCAGATCTACACATCAAATTTTGTGAAGAAATATTAAACGGTTATTGAGTTATGTTCCGGAAACGAGCCATACCCTCCCCAGAGACTAAGTCCAACTTGTTGCCATGGAAACACAACAAAAAAAAAAATCAGAAATTCCTAAATACCAAAAGGCACATCTACAAGATATATCAGATCTACACATCAAATTTTGTGAAGAAATATTAAACGGTTATTGAGTTATGTTCCGGAAACGAGCCATACCCTCCCCAGAGACTAAGTCCAACTTGTTGCCAGGGAAACACAACAAAAAAAAAAAATCAGAAATTCCTAAATGCCAAAAGGCACATCTACAAGATATATCAGATCTACACATCAAATTTTGTGAAGAAATATTAAACGGTTATTGAGTTACTGTATGTTCCGGAAACGAGCCATACCCTCCCCAGAGACTAAGTCCAACTTGTTGCCATGGAAACACATAAAAAAAAAATCTGAAATTCCTAAATACCAAAAGGGACATCTACATGGGATATCAGATCTACACACCAAATTTCGTGAAGAAATATTGAAAGGTTTTGGAGTTATGCTCCGGAAACGAAATGATTACGGACGGACGGACAGACCGACATGGCTATCGCTTTATCCCCCCGCACTACACGCCGGGGGGATAATAAGACGGAGAAGTGCTCTGCCAATTCAGTGCTGTATAAAGGGGGTTACTGCAGCGATTTAAGACCATGCTGAAACAGTAAAGTTATACCTTTTTTTTTTCTCTGAATACGACCAAACTGAACAACGAATGACAGTCTCAATTTAGGGAATAGGATAAATCTGGTAATGATAGATTCTAAATGTGGTTAAAATGTAACATGGAAGGGGGATTGACTGAATTGTGATGGTAAACGTAACATGGATACTTAAATATAATGATTGAAGCTATTTTACTGACATCAGTGCCAGTGGTCACAAGCTTTTAAGATAATTACTGTGGGCCTACTATAATTGAGATAGCAATGTGTGGTGGGCAATTTAGAATAACTATTAAAGACATTGATTTTCAATTTGAGTGACTGCTGACTGAGGTGAGGTGAAACTGGCTGCAGCGAGGAACTTATTCTGTTGTTGATCCTGCTCTTGAGCTGGCTAGCTCCACAGACTTTGTTTCCATAGTAACTTGTGTCATGGTTGAGCCCACACGCTCTGTGCAAACGAAATGGGGTTTGAGATCGGGCTAATCCCTTATCCCACCTTCGTGCAATAGTCTCACGTTTTCAGCCAATGACGTTTTCCACTTAAGAATTTTCTTAAGCTCTGTGGTAAGGAACATCATCACCAAAATGGCTGCTTAAAATATTCGGCACATGGAGCGTGCCCTGTCGGCAACGCCCTCTTTAGGAGATTGAATCTACAACCAAAAAATCGCATTCATTTTTACGGAATTCCCCACCTTGTCATTAACTCCGGTAATCTTTGTTTGAACATAACATGACATAAATAACTAGGGTTATTTTCTTGGGGATAGGAACTTCCCTGAGCAAAAAGGACATTTCTAACCCGGTCGTGATCTACACGGTATTATATGACAGTCGGACCTATTTCTTTATAGGTGTCACAAACTTTTCGTTCCGGTCTGAGATAGCGTTTAAAAAGATAGCAGGGGCTAGGTACAATCAGTGCCTGGCTTACTGGTTATTAATCAGTTTTTTTGAGTAACGGAGCCATTTATGCCTGTTGCCGTACAACCGATGGAATACGCTGAGCACAGAAAGACTCCCTCTGTAATCGATCGATATTTCACGCGTTGGTATAAAACAGGTAATGTTAACCGAACAGTCACCTTTTGATGGGCTCAGGAACATCGTATTACGTTAATAGTATTCCAACATCCAAGGCAGTCTGATTTCAATCCATTTGCGGGTACCGTTAGCAGTGCCTCAAGAAATGTGGCTTTAAAATGAACATATAATATTACAGCTGAGTGCCTCTTGAATATCTTCAGGAATCTGACCCAAACTAGAGAATAGAATTTCTGAAGAATATGCTGTATTGAATAATGGCTCCTGAAATGCTGATGTTAAGTTGGATTGCTGGCTAATGAATGAGTTTATTGGAAATGCAGCGATTCCCCCAACCTGGTCATGGAGCACCCCTGTGTTGGGTTTGGTTCCAATGACATTTGCAATTTTAGGATTTTCAAAGATGATAATGTGGGGAAATTAGGCGCTTTTTGTGGTTAAAATAGTTATTTACGGTCTTGAGCCGCATTTTGACAGAAATATCTGTGTGCTGTAAAAAATGACTCTTGAACATATGATCTCTATTCTTTTTTATGCAGACAATTTCCAGCAACATTATTTAACATGTCAGATTATAAACTGGGAATATCAGTAAACCCAAATTAGGATGTTGAACACCAGTGTTTAGAGTTCATAGTGTCAGTGACTTCCATTTGCTTGTCTGTTTTCTAGACCGTATGTACACTGTTAAACTTAATAGGAACCTATGATGCGTTTAAGTTAATTTTTCCTCAACCTATGCAGCTTTTTTCTATCACAGTGTGTGTCTTAATTATTTGCCCCTCATGTACGTGTACAGATATGTCAAAATATGACCTAAGAGGATAAATAACTGCTCTAAACATAAATACTTCTAATTAAGACTAGATTAATTGCTTGGTAAGGTCCTGTGATTGCAGTTGTGGTTGGAACAAAAACAAGGATACAGGAGGGTGCCTCAGGACCAAGTTTACCATATCCCTGAAATGGTATGAAGAATTCTAAATGCAGAATAAGCTGGGAACAAAACTGCCTTCTTTTCACTGATAGCTGAAACCAAATTGCAACTCTGGTTTGAATTCCCAAATAATTTAATTAATTTGAACAGTCTTAATAGTTTTCAAAAATGGAATGATATTCAAAATGTATGCAGGAAGAGTTGGAACGGTTTAGGATGCTAATGTAGTGTAAATTTCAAGCTGAACTACATGGCTATATTCAGGGCTTGACGTTTTTCACTTGCCAATTCAGGTAAGTAGGGGTTAAGATTCACTTTCCCCCTTTCATATATCACTTTTCTGTACTTTTGCTGAAAAAATTCTATTTACAGCCAACAATGCTTCAATCACTTGTTATTTGTAAAATCTTATTACAAAGTACTGTAATACTGAATATAAACTAAGCCACAAGGTTTATAAAAAAATTTTCTTTGGACTAATTGAAGAGTAAACAAAAATTTCAGATAAAATGACTCAAATGCATGTCAGATGAAAATTACTGGACTTGATATTACAAAAACCGAACGCTGAAATGAGGTGTTATAGGAGTCTAGATATCTCGAGGATTGTCCGTTAATGAATTCAACAAAACATCTACTGCTTCATCTAGATGCAAGTCCCTTCTAGGAGAAATTATCTGAATCAAACATATCGGCTATTCAGTCATGTAAGCGAGAATGTATATGCACAGCACTCTATGATGTTTAATAACTAAATCCAGAATTATGATTTTAAACCATTTTAATGCATCTGGAACAGAGAAAAGACATGCAAAAAAAAAAAAAAAGCCTGGAAGTGGGGAATTCGGAATCATAAAGTTTCTCTTGTCCAAACGCACATGTCCTTCCGTACGTACGGCATTGTATAGGGAAGTTATCTGTCTATCTATGAGGGGTCATTCCATGTCAAAACAGCCAATATTGAGGTGCCTTTTACATGACACCTCTCAGATTTTACTCAAACTTTGTCCAAAAATACTTTATGGCACCTAACAAAAGAATCCTAAGTTTCATGTCACCATCTCTGATCATTTTTGGGTGAAAATTTCTTGAAATTTGGGAGAAACCCCTGTTTTTGACTTATGTGAATTGGTCATTTTGTTTTGTAGCATTTTGGAAGGACCATAACTTCTCACGTAATAGAGACAGGAATCTGAAATTTCACATACTGGTGCATTCTGGCCCATGCATCAGGATTCTGCAGCCAGAATCAACACGAGAGACCAGGGGGTGAGAGGAGGGCCCCCAAAATCCAATTTTTTTTAAGGCGGCAAGTGATTTTTTTATGATCTTTTTGGGGATCCCTAGGATTCAGTTCAGTGAATGTTACTGTTCGAAATGTGTTTCTCCCTCCTATTTGGGAACTTTCCCACCACTAAACTAAATTTGCGGTCAGTTCTGGTGTCCTGTCAAATTTTGCTCCCTTGTCAAAAAATTCTACCGTAATGCAAATCGATCATAAAGTCTTTGTTTTCGCCTTGATATTGCAATATGAATCAGGTTACAATAGTAACTTTATTTGTTAGCATAGTATAACAAAAGCAGATGTTATAAAGAGCTGGATAAGTTTGTTTGAAGATGTATGCCCATGTACGCCATTATCATCTCATTTCTGCATTTTCAGGAAAACCCAGCATGTACATGCAAATATTTGCACGCTTACAGGTCAAAATGTGCACTGAAAAAAAATTTATTTTTTTGATTTTGAAGATACTTAAGATTTGAGCGAGGAAACTGCCCAAGATTTCAGGTTCAGGTATGCAGAACCAGGTGGTAGCATATTTTGATGGGTAGCAAAATTTGTCAGAACACCTGGAAATGGTGAAGCAAGAACAAGAGGGCAAAAACGTTGTCCAGCGTGGGAGAATTTCACTGTAAAAGACAAAAAATGCTCAATGTAAATATTGCGACACCATCTTAAAATACAACTCCAGTACAGCGGACATGGAGTAGGCTATTTTTCATTTCACATTGGACAGTCATGATCGTGCATGCGATATTTAATTCACAATGTGAGTGGTCATGGAATTGATCTGCTTACTGACTACAAGCACTATTTTCTCTCTGGTGTGGAAATAAAGCGTGAATCTGTTCAATCCATCTGACTAATTTTCAAAAGAGAGACCGAATAAAGACTGTTGTCTATCTTTGACAGCAGAACACAGACTAATAAAAAGACCAAGAAAAGTCGATAGCTATCAATTTGCATTTTGTGAAGGTCGAACACAAAAAAAAGGCCAAGTTTGTACGTCTAATAATTCCTGGAATACTCGAAAAATTAGGACTTTTATGACTTTCAGACATGGAGTATTTTAGGATCTCTGTCCGATAGTCGCTGAATTTGTTATAAATGCACAAAGTCCTGCGCCAGTGCCACTGAAACAGAAACATTGATTGAAATTCTCGGTACTCATCTTGAAGAACTGAGCTCTCTTATCAAAACATTCATGTTTAATATCTAAAAGATTCAGTAGATTTGAAGAAATTAAAAACAATCGACTGTTGGACAGAGATATATTAAAACCCTCTCTGACTTTCGGACACATAGACACTGCGTAAATCGTTAGTGCTTCATGAATTAATGTTTCACATAACGGATGTGGCGCCGGAATTGTTTAAATAAAACTTAAACTGAGAAAGAGACATGCGTTTTGTATCTTATTAATTATTAATGATTAATCGATTATTGATTGTTAACATGTTCAACTATTGGTTAAGGAAAATGCATGAAATTTGCTACCCTGATAGAAATGCTACAACATCATACAGCGCCACACACAGGCCTGAAATATTTACTGCAGGGGATGGCCAAGAAAGTTAACTTCAGAGGTGAAATTTTAAAATGGCCCGATCTATCCCACACTTATATTTTATCATTGCCTAATATCTCTGGCTTTATGTTCAAATTGATTTTTAAGAAAAGATATAGTTGACAAAAAGTTATGGGGGTTTAAGTGCGGAGTTCTTTTTGAAGAGCACCAATTTTTGTCTCAGGTTTTTGTTGCCATATAATAATGCTCTGAACTGGATTATAAATTAATACAAATTTCTTTACAAATATTTTTTTATGAAGTTAAAACATTGTTTTAAATGTGATATTTGAAATTAAGGTTTTAAATAAATATTTTTGTGCTTTTGAGCTACTTTAATATAGACATTTTGAGAAACTGTGGTCCATCTGAGACACTGGAGAACAGGTTTTTTTAAGATTTGAAATGCTTAAAATCCAGATAAAATCTCAAAGCAAGCTTAAATAAACATATTTTTTTGGCAATGTTACAATTTTTGTGTTTTGGACCCATTATCGTGTAAATATACTCGAGTGAAATCTGTGCATCCGAGACGCTGAGTGGCAGACAGCTGGAACTACAGTTAAGATGCAGTGTCTTCAATAACCTATGAAAGTTAAATCTGTTTAAATTTGATATAAATTTGTGTATAATTGCAATTTTATTAACTGTATTTGCAGGATTCATATGTCATGTTCTATTTTACTAAATATCAAACAGTTAAATTTGATTATCAATCAAATAATCTGATGATAAAAATTGCACTTTTGTCCCTGGACCTCCTTGATGTTTTACACCTGGGTAAATGGGTGTGAATAAGAACAAGGCGTTACCTACAAAATGCAACAATCCCCTCAATCAAAGGTAAACATAGGTAACACCCATCCTGATCTGCTCAACTGGCTAACAGGTGATGAGCATACTTTAACAACTGATTTGTCACCTAGATGAGTAATTAGCTCAACATCAGAGGGCTTATCTCTAGCACCCCAGGTGTTAGCATTTTCACAATCAGTATTAGTTGAGTATAAAAGACATCTCCTTGTCACTCAAATCATTACAAGTCAAGTGACACTTCATATTAACAACATCTCAGTCTTTTTCCAATGCCTCTATCTTCATCTGAGAGAAAGCTAAAGCGTCTTATAAGTTCGCTAGACATCTTTTCTGATGGTGATGCAATGCATTTCAAGCAGAAATGCATGTTTGCCTTCATTACCAGCCTGCTTGAATCAATGAACATTCATGTATGTTCATGTTCTGGCTGTAGATGGCGTCAGCGGCACAGTGAAAAGGACAGTGTACAGTGCCATCAAGTCTCGTACTGCCCATATTGAGAATGTCTAGGCCTATGCAGAGTGTGCTGCCAAGGTTAACTCAGCAATCAACATCAGATATATATCCACTGAGGAGGTAAACCAGAAGTCACCTGCCCTCCACAACCTGTGGGATTCAGCTGTTCCAGTACCCGCCACCCAGAAGGTTCACTGCGTCAGACCTGTTGCTCCTGGCAGAATCTCCACATCTATTTACTCCCAGAAGGATTGTGTTGAGTTTGATTGTGTGTGTGTGTGTGTGTGTGTGTGTGTGTGTGTGTGTGTGTGTGTGTGTGTGTGTGTGTGTGTGTGTGTGTGTGTGTGTGTGTGTGTGTGTGTGTGTGTGTGTGTGTGTGTGTGTGTGTGTGTGTGTAAAATATTGTATAATTGTATTCGTGTGTGTGTGTAAAATATTGTATAATTGTATTCTATAGAAATAAATCTTTGAAAACTAAACCAATCTTGTCTTGTGCATCCAAGACAATTTTAGCTCAGTCCATCCGAAACACTGACATTTCTAAAACTCTTGCTTTCTAGGCATTAAAAACCCTTTTTTTGCGTAAACCTTATATTGGACATTTAAATAAACACCCTAATAATGCCTAAGTTTTATAATTATTTTGGGAGCAGGACTTTAAAGAACTTTGGAAAAATGTAAAATTTAGGCGTTTATTTTCAGATAATTAGACATTTCTTTTGACATAAGTTTATAGACCCACTGGTTGAAAAAAATACCACCTCTTAAACAGTAAGCGCATTTGGCCGTCCCCTGCAGCGTTTAGGGTTGTTTTAGGCGTCTACATGTGGCCTGAGATATTTTTTGAAGCAATTTCGTGTGGACGGGAGATTTTTTTAGAAACAAAAAAAAGACAGTTTTTGAAAATCTCAGTCTTCGTGTGGATGAGACCTTAGTTTGTAGATGCTGCTCCTCTCTAAGAGCACTGGGACAATCCTCCATCACTGCACCCATAGTCAGTGGCATGCTTAATTTACTCCTGTGGTGCCCCATTTCAGCTGAACACTCATCATTGCTGCTTATAGCCGTTCATACATTTCATTTTGTATGATGATCTGCAGCCATGTAGTGGTCAAATAAGTCAAGAGAAGATATCAGGGGTGTACTTTTTGATGTCACAGCACTTGATGTATTCATTTCATATCTTCTACATAGATTTTTTGCAGATTGCAGCATGCTGCTGTTTTATATGTTTTTGTAAACCATAATATGCACGGTTCTGATTTTTAAAGGAGTTCTGTAATGATTTGTAATATTTACAGTCTTACAATAGAATGACCCAGCTGGGAATATAAGCTGATGCACAAGCAGCTTGTTGACCAACTGTTTTTTAAACAAGAGCCATCTGGCAATGGCACATCCCCCCGGTCCCCCACATTCATGGATGAACTGCTCAAGACATTCCTTAATACCAAAAGGCACATCTACATGATATATCAGATCTACACATCAAATTTCGTGAAGAAATATTGAACGGTTTTTGAGTTCTGCCCTGGAAACGAAATGATTACAGACATACGGACGGACGGACAGACAGACATGGCTATCACTATATCCCCCCGCATTATATGCCGGGGGGATAAAAAGTTTTGACTAGCCTGACCAGCTTTGTGCTCTGCAGGGTCATCTGCTCATGAGTTTTTAACCAGACTTGTTATGTGTAATATTTGTACAATGAACTCATTTCAATCAAGTGCATTTGACATTTTCTCTCAGATCTCAAAGGACAACCCTGTGAGGACCACTGTATTCTGCAGCATTCAAACAGGTAGGCCAATTTAAAGCTTGGTGAATAAATTAATATTTTGAGTTAGGACATAAATAAATGCTGAAATCTACGAATTAAAATGCATTCATGATTGTGTGATTTTGATAATATTGACAAAATAATTTTTCAATGTAAAGCATGGAACTGAAGAAAATCTGGCAAGTTCTGATCGTCTTGAAATTCAACAGTGAGGCTCTCGTATTTTGTGGGTTAGTGGTTTCACATGGGGTTGATCACTTGACTCCCACCATTGTTTAATTGTCTTTATTTTTGTGCAGAATCTGTGTGATCACTCTGGCAGAATCGCACCCCATCGTACAGCAAAAAAAAAATATTAAAAGTATTAATTACCAAATCAGTGCAGGATGTAGTCGTCTTCAGAACAAGGTCTCCGGGAAGTCCAAGCGGGTATGTACACAAGGTGGTTTATACACATACTACAAATTTAATGCCAAACCCACTCTACATTCTGGATTATAATGTTGTAATCCCAACCAAAATATGAAGAAAGGCATTAATGATGAGTACCAAACAATGTTTTGCAGCAGCAGCTTTGTCCAAATAAAATCTTTTATTCATAAAATCCTTTGCTTTAAAAGGCTTGACTCATTCAGAACTCTGAAAAACTGAAGACCCTTTTGTCTGAACCAGATCTCTGCCTTATTTCTGTGGCAGTGTCATCATTGGTTTGATCAATGTCTGACATGATACATCATAACAGGAGTTGCGAGACCGGGCCACCCTCCTCAACTAGGCCTGCCGTTTTCCTTTGGCTAATGTGAACCAAACACTTTGGATACTTAAGAGTGCTTGAGACTATCATGTCCTAATCGAGTCTGAGCTTGAAAACTCGAGTTTCTGCCTCTACGATATGGCTAGCCAGGGTATTTCACGCTCACACTCTGCATGGATAAATTTTTCCCAATATCATTGCTAAATTTATCTTTTGCTAACTTCTATTTGTGACCCTGTGTTCTGCAAACAGAACATGGTCAAATAATCCCACGTAGTAAACTTTGTTTATCCTGGTTACTTATTTAAAGTCCTTATAATTAGAACATCTTGAAGTCAACTTTTTTTTGAAACTGAAGCGATAAAGATTCTTCAGTTTGTCCTCATTGCATTTACGTTTTCTACCAGGAATTAACTTAGTGGCTCTTCTTTGAACCTTTTAAGCCTCTATGTCTTTCTTGTAGTATGTTCCCCAGAACTGCACGCAGTAGTCCAAGCGTGGTCTGACAAAAAGTATTGTGCAAGAGCAATATAATCTCCTCAGATTTGCACTCGATCCTTTTAACTATCCCAGCATCATGTTGGCCTTTTTAAAGTTGCACCACAGCAGTTAGAATTTGAAAGGGTTTGGTCAACAATCACTCCCTGATCTTTTTGAAGTAGAGCACATCCCAGTTTTGAATCTGTTATAATTAGTAATCCCGTCTAATAATTTTAGTGCCAACGCGAAGAACTTTACATTTTGCCATGTTGTATTTCATTTGCCATGTTTCTGCCAACGATTGGATTCTATCTGAATCAATTTAGTGGACTCTGTAAACTGTTAACGAAACCTCCCAATTTACTATCATTTGCAAATTTGACCAATTTGCTTTCAGTATTTCTGTCTGGGTCATTAATGTTGGTGATGAAGAGCAGGGGTCCCAATACATCTGATTTTCTGCTATAATATTTTGAGCTTTGGAAATGCCTTTGGGCCTATTAGAAATCTGCTCCTTGGTAAAACTCAGTAAAGTAACTATTTAAGGCATCAGCCATACACTAATTCTCATACAGCAATAATCCATCTTTATTCTTGATACACTTGACGTCTTCCTTTTCATTCTTTTTGGGCTGGGCCGTGAATAGTGGCCAGGCCCCTATAAACGCAAATATCGCTGAGTATCTAAGTTGACTGACTGACTGACTGCCTGAGTGATTATGTTCAACAATTGGCTGGCCGGTGGGGAAGTTGTACAGCAATTGGTCGGCCGGCGGGGAAGAACTTCAACAATTGGTGTCTGACGACTGACTTCAGCGATTGGCCGGCCGGAGGGCAAGAACTTCAACGATTTGTTGACCGACAATTAGGTGGCTGGCTGGCTGGGTGTTTTTCACTCGTATCTCCTGGGGGGTATACTACAAAGGAAGTTCACCTTAGACAGGCTATATTTGATTGAGCCGGCTCAACAAACCCTGAACTTGCAATCAGACATAATTGGTACCACAATGGTGGTTGTAATCTTTCTTTGTTGATCTCCTTTTCATGCTTTCAACACTGTACGCGTTCTCAACAAAAAAGCATTTCATGCATCATTTGTCACTATATTTGTTCACAAAATGACTGATCGTGTGCAGTACGTTCCATGAGGTCATTATTCCTGATCCAGAATCAGTAAAACTGCAGGTTATCTCCCCCCGCGGCACGAGAGGGCGCCACCAGCGGCTTAATGGGAGACACACAAAGACAGGCTATATGTCAGTGAGCTGGCTCAACAAACCCTGAACTCGCGGAGATTATCGGTACCACAACGGTGGTCGTAATCTTTCTAGGTTAATGTCGGTTTTGTGCTTTCAACACTGTACGCCCTCTTAAAAGAGCGTTTCATGCAGCAATTGACCCTATTTCCGTTCATAAAATGACCGATCGCGTTCTGTATGTTTCTCCAAGGAAGCTAAACCCTGATCCAGGATCATTAACACTGCAGGTTATCTCTCCCCCTTGCACCACTGGGGGCGCCACCAGCGGCTTAATGGGTGACCTATATGAAGTTATACACTCTTTGCTTGGACACTTGAAAGACTGCATGATTATGCATGCCTGTTATGGCCCCAATTTGTTATGACATTTACGACAGCAAGGGATGACAGACAATTTTTAAACTTAAACACATTTAATTAAACAAAGACTTTTAACTAATCTACTATTTACTCTACTGACCAAGATTGATATAAACAAGAAAAAAATATTTACGGTCCCTTTGGTTGGGTTGCTTGGTGATGTTCCGGGTGAGGAAAATGCTCCAACGCAGGCAAAAATCCACAAAAAGCTTCACAGGTCTGGTCTCCTTCTCCTTGCAATTTCTCCTATGACTTTACTGTCTCAATTTTCCTCCTTACATACTCTTTTGCAGACCCCTCCCACCTTTTAAACTTTTTTAATTCTCTGGGACTTGTCTCAGACATGCCCAAGACATGCTCCAGTCTGGGCTTAACAAAAAAAAAATCAATACTGCCATCTAGTGGCTTCTTTTCACATTACAGCGCATACTCATAATATTCAAATGTATAACTTGCTTTTGGTATGTTTTCCTTACTCAAGGCCCCCCCCACCTCCCACTCCCTCACTCACTCTCACACTCACTCACACTCTCCCCACCCACTTTGTAAATAATTTATCAGCTCCAGCTCATTACTAAATTTGCATTTCATATTATTGCGTGAGCTTTGCCCCATTTAGCACCCTTTTCTTCGGCCCACATTCTCATACAGCACTTGGCGGCCCAGCCATATTCTAGGTTGCACCTAGTCTTGTTTCTATTGCAGTATTTAAAAAAACGTAAAGTTTTGGCATCTTCCTCAATTTGCTCTATGCAGAGTTTTATAGCTTTCCTCACCACTTTCGTGACCTTTGAATGCATTTTACAATATGCCTATTCATTCTCATTACTGTCCTCTATATGTCTTGTAAAGAATATTCTTTCCCTCAAACTCTTCCAAATATCTGTGGCCATCCATTTTGCTTTTTGAACATGCTTTTGCTCACCTTTGGAATGAGTTTGCTTTGTGCATCAAATATTAACCCCCTTGAATGTACCTCGTGTTTCATTTACAGTCTTGCAGTTAAAGAGGTTCATCCAGTCGATTGTACCTACATATTAGCACATCCTGTTCAAGTTTAGGTGCCTAAAATAATTTTGCTGAATAATTTTGGCGAGCTATGATGCATCAAATCTAACTGTGGACATGTCCCTAGCCGCGCTATTACCTCCACATTATAATTTTCTCTCTTGTAGGTTCACTAACATACTGCACCAAAAAATTGTCATTTATAGCAGTTAGAAGTTCATCCTCACCTTTACCATTTCCTAATGGATAGCAAGGTAGTAGAAATCACCTATTATACTGTTTTTGCCTAGCATAGAAGCTTGCTTTGAATTCTCAAAAAGTATTGCATTTACAATACAACCTGAAGTTTGCACATGCCAATTGCACACACCTATATTCAGAGCTGTCTCATGTTACCCCATGTGCCTGACCCAAATATCCTGACATGGCAAGAGATGATTGATTTCAGGACTATCCTGTACATTAAGACTGCATAGTCCTCTGGTGGCATAGGCAGTGTGTAATTGATGGTTGGACTGCATAGCGTAAAGAAGCGAGGGCTGGTCATGACACGTGTCGGAGGAATTGTGTGCCATGGCATCTTTCTCCTGAGTCGATGGGAGCAGGTAACTTTACTGTGGGCTGAACAGTTCAGCTGTGTTCAGGGTGGAGAAAATAATCTTTAAAACTATGGTATTCATTCTCTCTGTCTTATTGTTGTTGCTAGATATTTTTTTCCAAATCCATGTTTATCATTAAATATTCCCTGGTTGGCTCTGTTGCTAGATGTGCCAGACTGGTGGGAGGTCAGGTTTTTTGGGAGATATGATTCAGACCAAATTTATCCCATCATTTCAGACTTTAAAATTCCAATCTTTTTAACAGTTCTCGGGCACCACTTCTGCCAGAACATTCAATATAGACTTATGTGCTCCAGGAACAATTAATATTACAGCATCGTTTAGATGCCTGCATCTAGGGCGAGTGCTCCCCTGCAGACTGGGGCTATTCCCTTTGGGTCCACTTTATTCAGCTCACCCTGCAATTTTCTTCCATACCACATTTTAGCTAGCTTTGTCTCTCTCTTTATAGAGTTATGTGCCTCTCTCCTGGCTCTGGGACACACTGTCCCCAGACTTTTTGCCCCTGGACTCTTCGTCCCTGGATTGTTCGTCCCCAATAATGTTTTGCCCACTTCTTGCATTATAACCCTAACCCCAAACCTAACCCTAACCCTTGTATCATGTTAATCTGTCTGTTGTCCATCTTTTCATCTGTTTGTCAAAAATGGTGGTACGTTTTGTTATCATTAGGGGACGAAAAATCCGGGAACGAAAGGTCCTTGGGGACGAAGAGTAGAGGGACAAAAAGTCCTTGGGACAAAGGTTCCGGGTAGGAAAAGTTTCGGGATGAAAAGTCCGGCGACAAAAAATCCGGGGACAAAGACCCGCATAACCCTTCCTCCTATCTGTATTGTCCTCCTAATAATATGGCTGCTTCATTTGATTACCAGCAGGTTCAAATGAATTGCTAATCCAGGGCTTATTATTAGGTATGCATTGAGTAGTGTAAATCTGTATCTATATGGTTTCTGTCTCTGCTGGTTTTAACTTCCTTTTTTCCCTCCTGAAAGGTTAAGTTTTCCCATCTCACATTAATCTTTGGTAATGTAAAGTGTTATAATGTGTTCATGTCTCCTAGGGTGGTCAGTTCCTGACTGAGTTTGCCCCTCTATGTAGGATCACAACCACTGGTGGGGAGGAATATACCATTTTCAGGTGAGAACCTGGGACACTAGATTTTTTCAAAGGTGGTGGGACATGGTTACAGTCTTTTTTTCCCCCTAATTTATTCACTTAGGGGTACAAAGTTGGTAAGGGAGATGTTTCAGATATTTTCAATGCGTTAATTTTTCACAAAGCCCTCAGAGCTGTATTACCAAGGCTCATGAGACCGGTTGAGTCCATTTGCATAGATGAGCAGTGAAGTCACATGACATAGCCCATTTAAACAATGAGACCGTTTGCCTATTCAATTAAAAAATGTCTACGCAAATTTAATTGAAAGGAAAAAAATGGAGCAGGGAGAGGACAAGGAAATAAGCAATACGAATGAAAATATTTACTTATCAATTGAGGGGCTGAGCGCAAAAGGCAGCTGTCTGACATTGCTGGTAAAATTGAGTTTGCAGCACTACTAGATTCAATTCAGACCTAATTTTGATGTGCACGACACTCCTGATATTAGTTACAATGACTTCCAAAAGAGGGCTCTCACATTCTTGCCCCTGTGAAAACTGTACTGCAAAACACAGCTATCTGAACATTTTAAGATGGCAGCCTCCAGAAAAAAGCTCTGGCTCATGAACGATGTAGTTATGAGCAGACTGCTTGGAGATGAGGCGTCTGCCATGTGCTGTCACAGGACAATACGCAAAAAAACCTTCAGAAATGCCTCTGGATGAGACACATCCACTTGCATAGTAGACTTGTGTTTTGCTCATTATCAAGCATCGAAAACAGTAACAAGAAATTTATTTGTGGTAACACAGAAAATGGCTCAAACATTGATAACATAACATAACATGAATGGCGAGAACAGGCCGTTCAGCCCAACTACGCTCGCCAGTTTCTTTATACTTTTATGAATATATCCCTTCAGATACTCAATGACATCTAGCTTTAAGTCAAGCCTGCTCTTGAAAACCCCCAAGATCTCTGCCTCAACAATATGGTCAGACAAGCTATTCCACATTGAAATTACTCTTTGGTTCAAGAAATATTTCTGAATATCAGTGCTAAATTTACCTTTTGTCAGCTTCCATTTGTGACCCTGAGTTCTACTCACAACACTTGGTCGAAGGAATCCTACATGATTCACTTTGTTAATCCCTTTAACATATTTTCACTGTTTTCTGTAGTCGTTTGGCTTATTCACTAGGTTAATATGTAATGCATAATATGTAATGCATATTTCCAGGAGTTCCATCAGGATTGTGTTTTTAGTCAATAATTGGAAGCTGAAAATACTCACAGAACTCATAGAGGGTTTCTACAGATGATTGGATAAAGAAGAAAAATTTATTAGTGGTGTGTATCCACAGTGATTATGTTCTTATTTTTGCTATTACACAGTACATTCAGGGAATTTTAAATTCATAAAATCCCATGAGAAAGTGACTGTGATATGATTTTGGAGTTGACTAAGAAGTCAATGATTTTATTGATAGATTGGCTTTATTCAATGAATGTTATTTGACTTTTATCTGAGTGCAATAGTGGCAGATTAAATTCTTTACAAGCTTGGAGCTTGTGACTAATTTTGACTTGACTTAGAAATCAAAGATTGCATGCGTTTGTTGGCTTGAATATACATTGGATAATAATTCAGTTTTTAAAAAAAATTATTTTATTGAATTGTTAGTACACTTAGGGCACTAAAAATCACTAAAACCTAGGAGTTTCGGGGGGTTATGAGTGCATCCTGTCAAGGTTTGCTTGCCTAAAATTGAACATTTTTGTTTTAGAATACGCCTTTTTAACTTCCCATGAAACATCAAAATTAACAGCAGAGTGATCACTTGTCCCAAGTGGCTCCAGTACCTCAACATTGCTAATTCTATCCGGGTCATTACAGAGCACTAAGTCTAAAATTGCCTTCTCTCTGGAAGGTTTATTAACATACTCCATCAAGAAATTATCATTCATAATATCTAGAAATTCTTCCTTTCCCCTACCCTGTCCTTTCACCATTTCCCAATCGATACCAGGATAATTTAAGTCTCCCATAATAATAGTCCCTCCACCTCTACAAACTTGCGTAATCCTCTTAAAAAGCATGTCATTGACTGTACTGTCCAAAGCTGGTGGGCGATAGCATACTCCTACGTTTAAACCTGTCTCGTTTTTGCCAATGAGCCTGACCCAGATATCTTCACAGGGCAAGGAATGTTCAATTTCGGGAATTTCCTGTACATTTATGTTTTCGTTCACATAGATTGCTACGCCCCCTCCTCGCCTATTACATCTATCCTTCCTAATGAGCTTATAACCGTCTATATTATATTCATCTCCATCCTCTTCACTACGCTATGACTCTGTAATCCCAACTATGTCATAGCCCTCACTAATCATAATGGCCTCAAGCTCTGGAAATTAATTTTTTATGCTTCTTGCATTTAAATAAAAACATTTATTACCATTAAAATGCTCTTCCCCCTTTGATTTCCCATGCGGCCACTGCTTAAAGCCCCCCACTACGCTTTGTTGCTTTAAAAGTATATCATCAATAGTGCATGTAACACCGTCACTATGAATGGATATGATCTGTCTAGAACAGACAAGTAGCCTGACAGCTCTTACAGCCCACCTGATTTTTTTCTTTGCCGCTGTAATCGCTGACTATCCTTGACAAAATCTTTGGCCGTGACTTCAAGTCGCGTTTATTGAATGCAATGTGTGGCATTCTTGGCAGCAGCAGCAGGTTTGGGTCTAATGCTGCCAATGACAAGCAGATATGCATGGACCATCGCAACGTCAGAGAGATATTTCAAGGAAATATCCACGCTGCATGGATTTTCTTCATTTTTGGTATGCAAGTAACTTGCAATGACATGCTGACCCTTGTCAATTTCCATGTCTGTCCGTTTGCTCATCTGGCTGTTTGTCCCTCTGTGACACTCTTGAATTTTTTTTGTCCCCGCCATGCAAGATAGCGTAAAGCAGCGGGCATAGTATTCAGCTGTGTCTGTGTGAACAGATGCGTCCCGCTCTACTGTTCATGCAATATCTCAAGAACTGATGATGGAAATTCTTCCAATATGTTAGCAAGGTGTTGGGGAATGCACCGACATTACTCAGCATTTGTGACCTTCTCCTATTTTTCAAGATCATTTTCATATTACCATTTAGGCAATTCCTCGGAAATGGTCTGCAGGTGCGAAAAATAAAACAACAAACCACTTGTATCATACATCAAATGAAAGCTGAGAAGCTATATTTTCAGGAACTATAACATCTATGAAGATGGTGTACAATTGTCAGAAACCCTTGCATAAGGTGATATGCAATATCACAGTATCAATAATAGGCCCACCCTTTGCCTTCAAAATCTTCAGTTTGATTTCTGTAATGTGGCTGGTGGGATATTAACCCATTCCAACCCTTCAGGCTAACTTCTGGACCTAGGACCGCATGCACTCCCAACCTGAAAAAGTTGGGCGCTGGCCAAAACTGTGGTCACGCAACGTACCATGATAGTTTTCTGAATATTTACAAGCCCAAATAAAGATACCTGAATAGTTGTTGCTGCATTTATTTAAGAAACATTATCAGAAAGCACTTTGTGAACTGAAAAGTAGATATTGATCTTCATAAGAATGTTATAAAAATGTATAAATGCAGTTATCATTTCGGAGAGTAATCATATAAAGTCTCCATTTCTTCAAGGGCCAACTTTTCATCAAACCCTCCCCTGTACATAAACTGAATCATTCATAGAAAAATTATGGCCACATTTAGATGAGCACCCCCCTAAAACCAACATATTGGGATAAATAAATGAATAACTCCCAATTATCACAGTGCTAGTTCTAAAATTTACAAAACCCAAAACCAGTGAAGTTGGCACGTTATGTAAATCGTAGATAAAAACAGAATTCAATGATTTGCAAATCCTTTTCAACTTATATTCAATTGAATACACTGCAAAGACAAGATGTTTAATGTTCAAACTGAGAAACTTTATTTTTTTTTGCAAATAATCATTAACTTAGAATTTAAAGGCAGCAACACATTGCAAAAAAGTTGGCACAGGGGCCTTTTTACCACTGTGTTACATCGCCTTTCCTTTTAACGACACTCAGTAAACGTTTGGGAACTGAGGAGACCAATTTTTGAAGCTTTTCAGGTGGAACTCTTTCCCATTCTTGCTTGATGTACAGCTTAAGTTGTTCAACAGTCCGAGGTCTCCGTTGTCGTATTTTACGCTTCATAATGCGCCACACATTTTCAATGGGAGACAGGTCTGAACCACAGGCAGGCCAGTCTAGTACCTGCACTCTTTTATAACGGAGCCATGCTGTTGTAACACGTGCAGAATGTGGCTTGGCATTGTCTTGCTGAAATAAGCAGGGGCGTCCATGAAGAAGACGTTGCTTGGATGGCAACATATGTTGCTCCAAAACCTGTATGTACCTTTCAGCATTAATGGTGCCTTCACATGTGTGTAAGTTGCCCATGCCTTGGGCACTAATACACCCCCATACCATCACAGATGATGGCTTTTGAACTTTGCGCCTATAACAGTCCAGATGGTTCTTTTCCTCTTTGGTCCGGAGGACACAACGTCCACAGTTTCCAAAAACAATTTGAACTGTGGACTCGTCAGACCACAGAACACTTTTCCACTTTGCATCAGTCCATCTTAGATGAGCTTGGGCCCAGCGAAGCCGGCAGCGTTTCTGGGTGCTGTTGATAAATGGCTTTCGCATTGCATTGTAGATTTTTAACTTGCACTTGCAGATGTAGCGACGAACTGTAGTTACTGACAGTGGTTTTCTGAAGTGTTCCTGAGCCCATGTGGTGATGTCCTTTACACACTGATGTCGGTTTTTGATGCAGTACCGCCTGAGGGATCGAAGGTCACAGGCATTCAATGCTGGTTTTCGGCCTTGTCGCTTACGTGCAGTGATTTCTCCAGATTCTCTGAACCTTTTGAAAATATTACGGACCGTAGATGATGAAATCCCTAAATTTCTTGCAATAGCTCGTTGAGGAATGTTGTTTTTAAACTGTTCGACAATCAGCTCACGCACCCTCGCCCCATTCTTGTTTGTGAATGCCAAATCATGGCACCCACCTGTTACCAATTAGCGCGTTCACCTGTGGGATGTTCCAAATAAGTGTTTGATGAGCATTCCTCAACTCTGTCTTTTTTGCCACTTGTGCCAGCTTTTTTGAAACATGTTGCAAGCATCAAATTCCAAATGAGCTAATATTTGCAAAAAATTACAAAGTTTACCTGTTCGAACATTAAGTAATTTGTCTTTGCAGTGTATTCAATTGAATATAGGTTGAAAAGGATTTGCAAATCATTTTATTCTGTTTTTATTTACGATTTACACAACGTGCCAACTTCACTGGTTTTGGGTTTTGTATAACTGTTATTGTTGCTGCCACCCCAAGAAAAAATTTGACACCAAACATTGCTTAATTGCTTTGAAAATAAGAGACCCAGGAGGAATTGAAGCCGTAAAAAAGCATGATTTGGCTACATTTTTTCTTCACAAATGGAAAGTTTTAACATTAAAATTAATACAGCTCATATTAATACATTATAACTTTAAAGGCAGAGCATGTTTGAAAAATGTCCCTGGATGTCCAGTTTACTGAATTTTCCTTGTCCCTCCCCTAACGCTGACTTCTGACCTCAGCCAAAGCCACGAAAATGAAGAAAAAAGTTTTGTTTTTTAACAGTACTATGCCTTAATTACCTAGATTCCTAAAATAAAATGGTTGTCTGGAAAGCCTAATTTATTTTGTTTCAGGAATGCTTTTTGTTCCCAAAAACCTGTCACTTTGTCCCTCCATAATGCGTAGAATTGCCCATTTCTAACCTGACTTATGGTCTAATATCTCAAGAACATTTTAACACTATCCATACCACAGACACATATGTGTGGATTTCGTCGTATGGTGAAATGCCACTGCTGCATATAAGTGCTGCTAGCTGATAAGGTTTTTACCCCTCGGCCGACTTAGGCCAGAGGGGTATTGTCGTCACCTGCGTGTCTGTCTTGTCATCTATCGTCCGTCGTCTGTCGTCTGTCCGTGACATTCTCCGGGCCAGTACTCAGCAACTAATGATCGCAGCTTCACCAAATTTGGTATGGCAACTCACTATGACCCATACATTTGCAACGTCAGGTTTTTTTTTTTTGCTGGATTTCACCTTTGACCTTAGCGCTGTGACCTTGACCCTGAAAATCTTGTCCTGGTCAGTACTCTGCAACTAATTATCGCAGCTTCACCAAATTTTGTGTGGTAACTCACTATGACCCACAGATGTGCAACATCAGGTTTTCTGCTGGATTTGACCTTAGTGCTGTGACCTTGACCCTGGAAATATTGTCTGGGTCAGTACTCAGCAACTACTGATCTCAGCTTCACCAAATTTGGTATGCTAAGTCACTGCAACACAGATGTGCAACATCACGTTTTTTGCTGGATTTGACCTTAGACCTTAGTGCTGTGACCTTGAGGCCGGAAATCTTGTCTGGGCCGAGGGGTGTTCAGCAACGCGTTATGTTTTCCTTTATGGGAAACCCCAGTTACGCATATGTGTAAATCTAGGGTCTGTCAAACAACTTACGATTGGTTCATATAGGGGTAATCCTGTTAACCTCTCCCATTCCGGAGTTGTCATCTAAGGGATATTTGCACTGCTCTCATCTCATCTTAAAGTGTATTATGTCTCCGAACTCGATCCCATTTAGGTTTCCCAAGTAAAACTAAGTGTTAATTTGTTCAGTTGCAAGGATCAATCCGGAACCATTTCCCTTCAGCTTGCTTTATAGTTCATTGATAACTTGCATTTTCCTATCCACATTCATGATGACATAAAATGTCAATGTCTTACGAAGCTAATTAATAAAAAATGAATTAATAGCAATTGAATGACCAAGTCTCATTATTGTTCCACCATAAATGTTGAATTACTATAATCACAATGTGTTATAAATGAATTATTATAATAATCATAAAAAATTGGAAAACCTGGCTTAATTATCAAGAATTAAGTATAATTCAGTACTATCAGTACTGAAATTGGATAGGAATATAATGACCATCTAGCGCCAATAAGGTAACCTCACACTAAAGATAAGTAGTGCTCTGAATGCAGCAGAGGTTAGATTCAAGCTAATATTCAGGCAAAGACAACCAAAATCACTCGCTGAAGATATTAAAAAGTATTTATTATGTATCAGTAGCAATGAAAATGCAATCAATACCACTTCAATACAACAATAAACACACCGGAAGGATTAACGAGTGGTTATTTTATGAAACAAGTGTATACAAGTAGACTAAGGCCCGTATTCAGAAACGACACTCGCACTAATTGAGTGCGAGTGAGTACTAAAACTTAGTTAGTGTCAGGTTATACTAAATGAGTCAGAGGTTGTCCTAACCCTCATTTGCTTTCAGAGACCTCACTCACACTGAAAATAGCGTCTCTTTCTCAGTGAAGGTTGAGTGCAGGGAACACCTCCCTTGAGCCGCACTAACTTGCGCCGGTATTCGTTGTCATGGCTTTCAGGTGGTCACAAACATTAGGAATGCCTGGATCATTTACAGCCACGTGCTCGACGCAAGTGCAGCTATGCAAACTTTAGCTCTAATGATGATAACGATGCCGGTAACTTACTAACCGACCACCTGGTTTCAGTGTTTACGAATTGCACTGTCGTGAACTCAAGGTTAGCATTTGTGTTCCCACCAGTAGCTACTGGTGAACTGGCAATAGGGGAAGCTCAAAACCATCCCTTAAACATAATGATTGGAAAAAGGTCATATCCAATCATTAAATAAAATTTTTTTTACTTGAACTCCAAAAATCCAAAAGATTATCATGTGCCGCCAGTTTTACTTGTTAAGTTCGAATGAGCGTTGATAATTATTTCCCTGTTTTCAATTCATTTAAATTACCATTGCGAAAACTCTCAACATTATCAGGTGTGGCCAGTTTTCATGAACGACGCATATCTATCAACTCTCACGCATTCAGATTTCTCGCGCTTTTCTTTACTGATGGGTTGGAAAATTCTGCGCTCAGCTGGCCCGTGGGGTATGTAGAAGGAAATGTCCGGCATGTTTCACAGCTTGTTGCTTAGTGAGTCTCGCGGGTGTAGCAATGTATGACAACATTGTGAAGCAATGTATGACAACGCTATAAAAAATAAATTTGATTGTCATTTTACCAATTAGTCTGAGAAACTTTCTAATCAAGAAAAGTAAACCGAGACAGGTTTAGGTCATTCAGCATTGAGGGGTGAGGATTGAGCGTCCCTTTGCAGCACCCAACGCACTGCCTGTGGTACCCATTGCCCACTACTGTCAGTTATGCTCGAGTGGCATTTGTGAATAGCAACTGGCGAGGAGTGGTACCGCTCTCTCGGTTAGTGGTAGGTCGATCGCTTTCTCACACTCCAGTTACATTTCAGTCATACTATATGGTGACTGGAGGGTGAGTGTCGTTTCTGAATACGGGCCTAAGTGTAGGCTGTGTGTCTGGGTGTATGTGTGTAAGTGAGCCAAGTGTACGTGAAAGTAGGGGAGGTGAGCGGCTGAACAAAGAACTGGATTTCAGAGGTGGGAGAATCAGAAAAGGACTTCAGCATGATTCAGGCCAGAACGATGTGTTTCCCTGTCAGTAGGCCGAGTGTAGTGAACGGAATTGGCGGGAGAGAGGAGAAAATGAGAGAGGGCGAAAGAGAGCAGAAAATGAGGCGCAGATGAACTCTTGCAGGATAATGCAGCTAGCCTCGGCAGCTGAAACAACCAGTCAGACGAGCCAAACACCCCATTTCAGGTCTAACTTTCTCAAAAATTCTATTGATTTACACTGAGCATAGCAGCAATGAAATGCAATGCAATGTAAGGTTTTAAATCAACTCTCTCAAAGCATTGGATGTTTAACAATTCGGCAAAGCTGCAATGTAAAGTGAACATCTGCAGTTTCAATTAAATACTCTTTTAAATCCCAAAGGTTACATCCAGTACAGCCGTAACATCAAGTACATGAAAACCAGCAAGCAAAATAAACAACAGCTCAAAATACTGCAGTCATTACACTTAAATATCAGCAATTGGCATAGAAACCCATGTTTTATGTTCTAGCTAAATCTGGCGCCCCCTTGTTAAATGATGAATTAACTGGGATTAACCACATTTTTTTAGTTCAATTTCACTGGCCACACCTAGGCCTAATTACTGCCAGATCTGTTGAATCAAGAAATCGCTTGAAGAACCTGTCTGACAAAGTGAAGTAGGCTAAAAGATCTCAAAAAGCAACACATCCTGCCGCAATCTCAGGAAATTCAAAAATAGATGAGAAACAAAGTCATTGACATCTATTAGTCTGGAAAGGATTACAAAGCCATTTCTAAGGCTTTGGGACTCCAGCGAAGCACAATGAGAGCCGATATCCACAAATGGCAAAAACTTGGAACAACCTTCTCAGAAGTGGCCAGCCTACCCAAATTACTCCACGAGCGCATCAATGACTCATCCAGGAGGTCACAAAAGAACCCAGAACAACATCTAAAGAACTTTAGGCCTCACGTGCCTCAGTTAAAGTCAGTAATTCAACAATAAAGAGACAGGGCAAAAATGGCATCTATGGCGGAGTTCCAAGGCAAAAACCTCTGCTGACCAAATGGAACGCAAATGCTCGTCTCAAATTTGCCAAAAACATTTTGATGATCCCCAAGATAAGACAAAAGTTGAACTTTTTGGAAGGCAGCGTCTTTCATCTGGCGTACAACTAACACAGCATTTCATAAAAAGAACATCATATCAACAGTCAAACATGGTGGTGGTAGTGTGATGGTCTGGGGCTGCTTTGCTGCTTCAGGACCTGGACAACTTGCCGTAATTGATGGAACCATAAATTCTGCTCTCTACCAGAAAATCCTGAAGGAGAATGTCCGACCATCAGTTCATGACCTCAAGCTCAAGCACTCTTGGTTTATGCAGCAGGACAATGATTTGAAACACACCAGCAAGTCCAACTCTTTATAAAAAAAAAAAAAAAAACAAAATGACGGTTTTGGGGTGGTCTAGTCTAAGACCGGATTTAAATCGAGTGAGATGCTGTGGTATGACGTTAAACAGGCCGTTCATGCTTGAAAACCCTCCAATGTGGCTGAATGGAAAATAATTCTGCAAGGAAGAGTGGGCCAAAATTCCTCCACAGCGATGTGAAAGATTCAATGCCAGTTATCACAAATGCTTGATTGCAGTTGTTGTCGCCAACGGAGACACAACCAGTTATTAGGTTTAGGTTACAAGGGGGCAATTACTTTTTCGCATAGGGCCAGGTTGGTTTGAATGGCTTTTTCCCTCAATAAATGAAATCATGATTTAAAAACTGCATTTTGTATTTATTCGGGTTATCCTTGTCTAATATTAAAATTTGTTTGATGATCTGAAACATTTAAGTGTGGGAAGTATGCAAAAAAAAGAAATCAGGAAGGAGGCAAATACTTTTTCACAGTGCTTTGTATTAATTTGCATTTTGTATACATTACAGTTTCCTATTTAGCTAACTGTATATTTATTGAAATTTACTCTCGAGAGAACAAAAACCCAACCCAAAAAACTTATTGCTTTTATTTGCCCAGATTAGCAGCTAACGGTATGTTCGGTGGGAAATAAAGGATTTACCTTCGGAGCAAATCATCTTTCCTGTTCTTTGCCTTTCCTATTATTTGAGGTTTTAAACATGAGAGAAGATCAGCAAACTCCCTTTATGGACAAATTAAAAATCCTCTTACTCTCTCCATGCAGCTTCAAACAATTTCCCCCTTCATGAAATTTCAAAGCAATCTAGTGCAGAGCAGTAGTGTTTCATCCTAAGCAACACTGCCCATGTAAATAGCCATGTGTCTTTTAACTCAGGCTGTGAAGGTTTGGTAGCTGCAATATACAATTCTGCTTTCTGCTCTTCACCAAGAAGTGGGTTTAATATTAAATCCTTTGAGTTGCTTGTTATTCGTCTCAAACATCCTGATCAAAGGGCATTACAGCCAGTACTCCTTGTACTCTGTAGGCCACCCGGTGCTTATAGTGATTTTCTATGTGGGTCACTCCATACTAAACTGTTCAATTCACCGTGTTGTATAAGAATGGTCAATAAATTTTTTTCTAAGAGAATTAAAAGATTTGTATTGTTTATATTTATTCACTCCCGGATTGAAGATACAAGAAGAAAACCGAGCCATCGGTCCAACAACACAGCAGAAAAAGTGGTGTCCTGATGTCAGCCAAGGCATTGTGAAAGCCATATTTTGTTGCAAAATTTGGCAGCCAACTTAATGAAATGCTCCTGACATGTCTGTTGATACTTCGAAACAAAGTAAAATGAAATATTGCTGAGAAATACCCATTATAAGGGTTTCAGTTGTCAGCACTAAATTACCGGGATTCGTCTGATCAGAAATGCTATTTGAAATGACCGTCGTGGGCGTAATCAGTCGCGTCTTCACGTGTTACGTCCAGACCTGTGGTTTAATTTGCATAATATATGCAAATGGCGTAAAGATGACTGCGGAAAACTTGGGTAGTCGCTTCCTGAATCAAAATTTCACAAGGCGTCAGACAATCATATATACCATGCTTTAAAAAATAATGATTAATGATTGTCCTAATATCGTGTTACGACCATAACAACATCAAGAAATATGCGGAGATTGTAACCTGCGCATAAACTGTATAAAAAGATTGATGCAGCACCCGGATCTAGAAAGCGAGGCCGATGCGGAAATCACAAAAAATTAGCATTATATTTAATGGCGACGTCAGTGGTTGCAGAAAGAAGTTCAATGCTACTGAAGTCTGAGAACCCTACTTTGACACCTGATTTATTATTACATTCTTATGATTTGAAATGCCTTCTTGTGAATAAAATAATATATTCCTTGGGTGATTTAGAGCAACAGCCAACCAGTTACAAAATTTTACAGTGCTTTGCACTGAAGCGAGGTGAACGGAATACAAACATTGAGGACAATAGACACACAAAACATTGACTGGCCGTAATTGTCCATAAATGTTACTGATAGACTGAGGCCATTTATCATACAAGAGAATTGACTTTGAAATGTATCTGATATTCAGGAATTCAATATCTGTTTTGTGTCCTCGTTACACCCACAACGCCTGCCACCTTAGTACATTAGTACATTAGGGGGTCACTGAAATGAAGTGATCACTCTGTTTATCTTCTTGCTTGCTTCTTTGTGATGCCCATGGATGGGGTTTTACCACTGCAATGAAAAACTTTGGAAAAAGTGTTTTTGAATTTTCATCACCATTGTAACACATTTGTACAGTTAAGTATGGAATGACCCATGTGTATTTCCTAAGTTTTTATCTGGTCTAGTACTCAGCTCAGACAAAAGGTTGGGTATGGGAGATTTCAATATTGGGATGGATTTAGCGGCAGATTCCCTTAGAAAAGCATTTTTGACTATACTAGATTCAACTGGATTCATGCCACATCTGAATGGACCTACACACTGCCATCATCATACTCTTGACCTAGTACTGTCTGTCACACATTGATAATGAAGCAGTGGCAGTGTTGTCACAAAATCCTGACCTGATTGATCACTTCTTAATTATTTTCACTCTCCCTTTCATGAGCTATATTCAAGCTTTTCAGACTTTTTTACAGGATTTTCTTGCAGCTATTTCGCTACTATGCTGTGGAAAAGTATTTGCTCCCCTCCTAGTTTTTTTTTTTTTTTTTTTTTGCTTATTTGTCATTTACAAATATTCCAGATGATCCAATTAATTTCAATATGAGACAAAGACAATGCGAGCAAGCACAAAATGCAGCTTTGAAATTTAATCACTTTTTGAAAGTTAAGAGGAATTCAAAATATACTTACCCATATGAAAAAAAAATTCTGCCATAATGCCTGGTTTTGTGCCACCCTTAGTGGAAATAACAGCAATCAAATATTTGCTATAACTGGCAAAGAGTCTTTTACTTCACTGAGGGGGAATTTTTGCCCTCCCTTCTTTGCAGAATTGTTTTGATTCAGTCATATTGGAGGGTTGTGTGCTTTGAATCATTATCTTGCTGCATAACCCTACTGCACCTCAGCTTCAGCTGTTTCAGGATTTTCTGGTAAAGAGGGCAATTCATGGGTCCATTAACAATGGCAAGTCCTCCAATTTCTGAAGCAGCAAAGCAACCCCAGACCATCACACTACCACCAACATATTTGACTGTTAGTATGATGATCTGATGTGGAATGTTGTGTTTGCTTTGTACCATATGTAATGGGTCCCATGTCTTCCAGAAACCTCCATTTTTGATGCACTAACGTAACCCACAGAATATTATTTTAATATAATTTACATTATCTTATTATTATAAAAGTCTTTTGGATCATCAAGATGTTTTTTGGTAAATGCGAGATGAGCCTATGTGTTTTTTTTGGTTGGCACTGGTTTTCGCCATGCAGCTCTCTCACGGATGCCATTTTTGCCCAGTCTCCTCCTTATTCTGGAACCAAGAACACTGACCTTGACTGAGGTAAGTGGAGCCGCGGTCATCTAGTTCTTCAGATGTTTGTCGATTATCTTTTGTGATCACCTGCATGAGTTGTCAATTCATTTTTGTCAGATTTTAGGCAGGCTGGCCACTCCTGGGAAGGTTCTACACTGTGTTGAGTTTTATCATTTGTAGATAATGGCTCTAATTGTTGTTTTCTGGAGTCTCAGAGCCTTAGACTTGGCATTTAACCCATTCCTGACTGATTGATGTCAATGACTTTTTTTCTCATATGTTCTTGAATTTCTTTCGATTGCATCATCATGTGCTCCCATTTGCCTATTTCACATTGCCAGACAGGTTTTTTTCAAAGGTGTACAGAGTAGGATTTCTCAGTTGCAGAGTGTGAGCAGAACATTCGAAAATGGCCCCCCTCTATCCGCTCAACAACACCAGAGGTGATACCCTGTAGTGCAGTGCTATGTTTCGCCCTCACGCTCTCCGCACTGTATTTGGTTGGGGATACACACTCGCTGCAGTAAGCGCAATAAGAAAATACTGGCAGAAAATACAGATGCAGACTCTGCCACATACTTGGTGGGTCATAATTGATATAGAGGAATTAGTTTTGTATGAGTCTTTGTTGTTTTTTTGGGGAAATTGTACTTGGTATTGCTTTAAGTGATGTTCAAATTCAACAAGGCTGACAGTAATTATGCTCGGGTATGTCTCATGAAATTGAGCCAAATTATTAATAAAATTTGTTTCATTTGAAAGATTGCTACAAAAAGCCCAAACTTTGCTGCTGGTGGCACTAGTGTTATTCTTGCCAAAGCCTAGCATGTGATTGGTTGATGTGCAAGGGGTTACAGGAGGTCAGTTCATCTTGGAATGTGCTGATTAACACACTCGTTGCAAGCAATGCAATGCTAGGTCAGTGTATGGTTGTTACATTCCAAGCTCCGCCCATTATATTTGCAGACCCGGATTAAGAAGACGTGACACAAAAAGTCCGAAAGGCCCCAAAATATATTATACAAAAACAGCTCCAAAATACAAAACCCCAAACCAGTGAAGTTGGCACGTTATGTAAATCGTAGATAAAAACAGAATACAATGATTTGCAAATCCTTTTCAACTCATATTCAATTGAATACACTGCAAAGCAAGATGTTTAATGTTCAAACTGTGAAACTTCATTTTTTTTTTGCAAATAATCATTAACTTAGAATTTAAAGGCAGCAACACATTGCAAAAAAGTTGGCGCAGGGGCCTTTTTACCACTGTGTTACATCGCCTTTCCTTTTAACGACACTCAGTAAACGTTTGGGAACTGAGGAGACCAATTTTTGAAGCTTCTCAGGTGGAACTCTTTCCCATTCTTGCTTCATGTACAGCTTAAGTTGTTCAACAGTCCGGGGTCTTTGTTGTCGTATTTTACGCTTCATAATGCGCCACACATTTTCAATGGGAGACAGGTCTGGACAACAGGCAGACCAGTCTAGTACCCGCACTCTTTTACTACGGAGCCATGCTGTTGTAACACGTGCAGAATGTGGCTTGGCATTGTCTTGCTGAAATAAGCAGGGGCGTCCATGAAAAAGACGTTGCTTGGATGGCAACATATGTTGCTCCAAAACCTGCATGTACCTTTCAGCATTAATGGTGCCTTCACATATGTGTAAGTTGCCCATGCCTTGGGCACTAATACACCCCCATACCATCACAGATGCTGGCTTTTGAACTTTGCGCCTATAACAGTCCGGATGGTTCTTTTCCTCTTTGGTCCGGAGCACACGACGTCCACAGTTTCCAAAAACAATTTGAAATGTGGACTCGTCAGACCACAGACGATTTTCCACTTTGCATCAGTCCATCTTAGATGAGCTTGGGCCCAGTGAAGCCGGCGGCGTTTCTGGGTGCTGTTGATAAATGGCTTTCGCTTTGCATTGTAGAGTTTTAACTTGCACTTGCAGATGTAGCGACGAACTGTAGTTACTGACAGTAATTTTCTGAAGTGTTCCTGAGCCCATGTGGTGATGTCCTTTACACACTGATGTCGGTTTTTGATGCAGTACCGCCTGAGGGATCGAAGGTCATGGGCATTCAATGTTGGATTTCGGCCTTGTCGCTTACGTGCAGTGATTTCTCCCGATTCTCTGAACCTTTTGACGATATTACGGACCGTAGATGATGAAATCCCTAAATTTCTTGCAATAGCTCGTTGAGAAATGCTGTTTTTAAACTGTTTGACAATCAGCTCACGCATTTGTTCACTAAGTGGTGACCCTCGCCCCATTCTTGTTTGTGAATGACTGAGCATTTCAGGGAAGCTGCTTTTATACCCAATCATGGCACCCATCTGTTCCTAATTAGCCCGTTCACCTGTGGGATGTTCCAAATAAGTGTTTGATGAGCATTCCACAACTCTGTCTTTTTTGCCACTTGTGCCAGCTTTTTTGAAACATGTTGCAGGCATCATATTCCAAATGAGCTAATATTTGCAAAAAATTACAAAGTTTACCTGTTCGAACATTAAGTAACTTGTCTTTGCAGTGTATTCAATTGAATATGGGTTGAAAAGGATTTGCAAATCATTGTAATCTGTTTTTATTTACGATTTACACAACGTGCCAACTTCACTGGTTTTGGGTTTTGTAAGATTTAATAAATCACAACAAAAATACACACAAACCTCAAGTGGAGTTGGACTGGCCAAAGCATGGCCCCTGCAAACTACACCCTAGATCTTGCAAAGTCAATCTATCTCCCGACCAAAACAAAAATTAGGGTGAGTCTTCCGCAGCCTCCTGCTCTGGCCTAAACCTCAACTAAAAATGTGCACAAAAACAAAATAAAAGCTGTCCAAACACCAATGGGAATACAGGCTTTTAAGAAAGAATCAAACAAACTGAAAGCCACAGTCCAGCCACGACCGCTTCCAAACTTCAGATCCTTTTGTAAGTGCATCCAGGTGGAGCCAACGAGGCAATCGGCTGCTCGTTAAGCTGGAGGGCCAGATTTCAGGTGCAGGTGCAGAAGCTGGATGATCAGCAAGTGCCTGAAATTTCCTGGCACGTAACAATGATATAGCCTACAGCTGTGATATTTTCTTTGCAAGAACATTTTGAGGGCTGACTGCAATTAACAGTTATGTCCAATATATAACATCTGGACATAACTGTTTATTGCTGTCAGCCCTCGATATACGATTGTGTCTTCAGAAAAAAAATACATTGACAGCTCCAAAGTAGTAACTTGCTTGGTTTTCCTTCCATGAACATGCAAATGTTAAACCAGTTTTGGGCACTGAAACAGAAAGTGTGTATCACGACACAAATATTCTTGTACCACCCTTGGCAAGGTTTGGACATTATATTGCAATCCCACGATTTGGTTGATTTAGTAACTTAGGGGGCAAATACTTTCTCACCTAGGACCAGGTAGGGTTGTATAGCTTTTGTCCCTCAATAAATGATGTCTTCATTTATGAACTATATTTTGTGTTGGCTCAGGTGAACTTTGTCTAATTGAAAAACTGGTTTGATGATCTGAAACATTGAAATGTGGCAAATGTGCCAAAATAGCAGAAATCGGGAAGGGGGCAAATACTCATTCACATCACTGTTGCTGATAAAATCAAACTAAGCTGATTTCATCGAGAGTTATTAAAATTTTATTGGCTTTAATTTACATTATTCTTTTTGATTTGTGATAATGGTCTTTGATTGGGTTAAAATTTTATCATTATTTTGGTGCAGGTTTCAATTCCCCTGTCCCCCCTCCCTTCTCCGATACATGGATGTCATACGATTTCAAGGTGGCTGCCGTGGCGGCCATATTGTTTCACTGATCGCAGTGAAAATCAATAGAGTCCGTCATTGATGTAACAGCAATGCACCCACAAAATTTCAGAGAAATCCGTGCATTACTTTTTGAGTTATGTTGTTCACAAACAGACAGACAAATGGGGCGAAAACATAACCTCTGTCTCAACTTCATTGGCAGAGGTTATAAAGTACCTCAGGGCAAAGACAGTGGACACTCAAGTAATGAATACTGCCTCCTGTGCTGTGCAAGAACAACCAGGAAGCAATTTTGATAAAGAAATTAAGTGCTTTTTCCTTCCACTGCAAGATTAATATTTGCTGTCTTTCTCCTCAGCTGCATCAGGGGTCGCCTATTGGAAGTCAATGAGGATATTCTGAAGAGGCCGAATCTCTTAACTGAAAAGGTGAACACTGATCCATTGAATTCAGATCACTTGTGCTGTACTTCACACTACTGATGCAGATGTTCACGGAAAAATAATGTTTTGCCACGGCTCTTGAAAACTTGTCTTAACTTCAGTGACATTCGTGTATGATAATTGGTTAGTTGTGACATTTTCCCTCTTGATCTACTGTGGTCTCCAGAATTAGGACTGGAAATGCTCTAAGATATTATGAAAATAATACATTTAGCATGAAAACATAACATAGGGAAATTCAAAATGGAAACAAGTTATCTTATTGGTGTCAATGGAGCCAATAAAAATTATTTAACTAAAAATCAGTTTCCTCCAAATTAACACATCACAATTAATGGAACCCCGACGGATGATTGTAAATAATCTTCAAAATGCACAGGAATGCATGTCTTCTGAGTTTAATGGAACTGTTTTGTCATTGCATCACATCCTGTTTCACCAGCATCGGAAAATGAGGCAACATGCATGCCTAATCCCTTTGTCATCTAGCACCATGGAAAAGAAAAAATAACTGACAGTTCAAGAGAGATTACTGTAAACCTACAATATTAGTCATGTTGGGACTACACAAATGGTTAAATTAACTACTCCCTTTTCCAAAAATATTGGGACACTGTGTAAAATGAAAATAAAACTTTGATGATTTGCAAATCATTTAAACTACATATAATTGAATCGTACAAAGACAACATATCTAAATATACATTGCTTTCATTTTGGTTGTATCATTCTAATCAAAAAATGACTCTAAAATTACTTTTTATCTGCCAGCCTTACTCGGATGGCTACATTGCAGTCATCCTACCAAAATTTGAGGAGAGCAAGAGCATCACTGAAGGCCTTCTGACCAGAGCAGAATATGAAGATGTGGTCTTAAAAAGAACAGCAAAGAATGAAGAGACTTTGAGATGAATGGGACTGTTATCATACCAGCCATCATACAGGGAGTGTAGGCTCCTTACTGCTCCCGAGCAGTTATACGAATGGAAATTGAAACGACATGGCGCTGATTCTTGTGGCACGGGAGCCTGATTGGGTATTCCTTGTCAAATCACTGAAAGAAGCATGGGTTTGACACCCTCCATCTCAGATGTCGCTGAAACTCTCTCTGATGGGTGTACATATTGTAAAAATGTTTGATTTCATAAATTATCTTTCATTTTTATGGGTCAGGTCATCTGTTTTGACAGCAGATGGTTTTTTTCATCTCTCAATAGTGTAAAAATTATGATTCAGGATTTGCCCCAGCTTTGGTGGTATTACTGATTTAGGTTCAAGAAATCCAAAACAACCAAGTATTCGGAACCCCAGTATTTGAATATTTAATTGTAGATACAGAAGACATATGAAGCTGAACTTCTCATATAAATTTTTAAGCACTTGATGGATAGCCCCCTTTCAAAAGTTGTGATGGTTATTTTGTCTGTCTTGAGAATTTATTCTCCAAATTTATTGCATTTATCATGGCCATTATCGCTACAGCAAAAAGGACATCCCAATAGATACATCTAGTGAACTGTGGAGGTGCAGCAGGTACTGTGATAATTGTCACAGTTTGTGATAAATTTGGAGATCTATTTCTCCGCACAGAAAAAATAACTCAATTTTCAACGAAAACAACCTAGCAAGTGTTCTGAAATTAATGAGAAGTTTGGCACCTTGTCCTACACAAAGCAACTGTATTGTGCACAGTCCAGTGATTGTGGGCTCAGTTGGCTTAACAAGGGGTATTTGGTTGTTGTTTTGGATTTCTTGTACCTTAATCAGAAATACTATCAAAGCTGATCCATATCTGAATCATAATTTTAAAGTTCTTGAGAATTTAACACATGCAATCAAAATGGCCAACTTTGCCCATTTAAATTAACTATTAATGATGAAACCAATAAACACGAAAAAAAAAAAAAAAAAAAAAAAATTTTTTAAGAATGCTTCCTTTCATCCGTTTACACCATCTGAAATGGTAGTTACCAGGCCTGTGTGATGTGACTTTGAATTACCCTGATGCCATAGTTGCATTTAACCAAATATTTTTTTGAATTCAGGTAACACACCTTTAATACAGGGCACTGCCTGGCTGAAAACCCCCATACAAAAAATTATTTTTAGTACTGAATTCAAACCAATGCTTAAACTTGAAAAGGGGAGTGCTTCTTTTAAGATTAAAAATATGAGAACCGCTTCAGTTTATTTCTAAAGTGGAAATTTCACAGTGATCTTTTGTATGTGAAATAGCTTTAAAAAGCTTTGACTGCTTCCTGCTCTGTGCCATTAGAATAAAACTTACTCACATGGCAGGAGAGAGAATGGATGTGGCTCAAATCATGCCACAGTGTTGCTTGAAATGTCCCAAACAATGCAATCCAACAGCGTTGAATAAATTTTTTTTCTTGCTCAGATTATTGTAACTATGTGAATATCGAAGTTTATTCGTTATAAATGACTTTCGAGAAAGATTTGTGTCCGCAATGAAGAAATGACTCATAAATCCATATTTCTTTTTCGAGAAAAGGATCTTGCCATTTTCGTTGGTTATTAATATTTCTTATGCCAAAACTATTAATGTTCCTAACCATATTCAACTAGCTGACCTGTTCTGGTGGAGAGACGCATCCTAGGGGTCCTTTCCATCGATCAGCTTTACTAATTTTCAGGAAGGCTAATTTTCACTTTAGCCATTTGAAAATTTTACTCACATTGCTTTATGAGTCGTTCAATTAGCACGAAGTACATTGCAGATGTGCCACTGCAGCGAATACTCAAGGTATCTATTGGGAAATTAATTCATACAGCCTTTATTTTAACTGGAAATTAATTCATACAGCCTTAATTTTACCATCAGGAAATTCATTCGTACAGCCTTCATTTTACCATCGGGAAATTCATTCATACAGCCTTTATTTTAACTGGAAATTCATTCATACAGCCTTTATGTTACCATCAGGAAATTACTTAATACGGCCTTTATTTTACCATCAGGAAATTAATTCATTCAGCCTTTATTTTACCATCGGGAAATTCATTCGTACATCCTTTATTTTACCATCAGGAAATTCATTCGTACAGCCTTTATTTTACCATCGGAAAATTCATTCATACATCCTTTATTTTAACAGGAAATTCATTCATACAGCCTTTATTTTACCATCAGGAGATTTATTCATACAGCCTTTATTTTACCATTGCGAAATTCATTTATACAGCCTCTATTTTAACAGGAAATTCATTCATACAGCCTTTATGTTACCATCAGGAAATTAATTAATACGGCCTTTATTTTACCATCAGGAAATTCATTCATACAGCCTTTATTTTATTATTGGGAAAATTTTAGTTTATAAATTTTATTTTAACTCAAAATTGGTCATTCTCAAGGCAAAATTATGAAAATCGCAAAAGATTGACAAAACTACTTGTGACAAATTTAGAAATGCCTAAATTTTCCATTTTAAGCAAAAGTTTACATTTTTTTCAGCTCGTTGGTGGTTTAGCAGCCTAATTAATATTCATGTTTGACAAAATTACCATCACGGATGCACAGTTTAATTTCCACCTCCACTGCCATGTGCATGAATGAATGTTATCAACTGAAACCTTTATTGAAAAAACTTCATACACTGCTTGACCAAAGCACATAAATCCTGGAAAATATTTTGACCCTCTTCTAATATTTTGAGAAATGTCTGTTACAGACAGACATGCTTGGAGTAAATTTTTTCTATGCTGTTTGTGTTTGTTAACACGTGCAAGCAGATGGATAAAGGTGAAGTATATTTCTATCCTTAGCAAGGTACAAAGGGTCATGTGCCAATGTATTGCAAGCCCAGCTTGCACCCTCCATTTTTACCCCGAGCTCTCAAGGCTAACGGGGTATTGCTATCCTTCGTGCGGTCGGGCAGGCGGGCAGGCGTCTCCAAAAACTTCAACATCGGGCTGAGGGGTATTCCGTGCATGGCACGGCTATTTTTATTTCCTGTCATGGACGGACGTGTAAAATGTGTCACGAACAGACATCCAGCTAATCTCGATAAACGTACTCAGTGGTGCCGTCCCTCATCTCACTGTTACTTATAATTTGATGTGTTGCATTACTTACACCTTACCTGGATAAAAAGTGCCAGAATTTTATTAGCAATTGTGTTATTTCCTACTTTTTATGTGAGATATTGTGGTACTTGACCTACTTTCCATTTCCAAACCTTGTCATGAATATTGGCTAACTAAGAACTATAAAACTTGCTAGAAAATTACCCTGTAATGCATATTTGAACATGTGCAGGTATCATATTGTTTTCCTCCCAAGATCACAGGAAATAACAGAAATCGACAAAGGGTGTTAATTACTCCAACGATATTCAATGTTGAATTTTGTACCACTTGGATTCATTTTGTCGTTGTTTACAATGGCACTAACCTCAAGCTGTAGTGTCTATAATAGGTATAGTATTGTACTGTAGAGAGAAGTCACTACCTGCTGTGTCTTTTCATGTGCTGGCAGTGACGTCTCCTGGAGATTGTCGGTCTACAAAGAGGTTGCCAAAGTATCTACACAAAGCAGCAAAAGGGCGCTTAGTCCTGTTCGCAAATTTCAGGCATTGGAAACCTAGTGGTGTTAATAATATGCCTGAGTTGTGAACATCCGAGACTACTACTACTATAGTCAATGGAATTATTGTTCTCTGCATGCAGTTATGCACTGTATTTAACCAGTCCCACTGATTTGGTGGTCATCTTCAGGAATTTTTCTGTAATTTTGTATAGATTTAAATATGATGTTCAACATATTCAGTTCTGATGTTCGTGGTTTAACGTTTAGTTTTTTCGAGAGTTTATTATAGTTTTGTCATTACAGGTTAAACTGTTGTAAAACTAGTCAGGGGATACGGACACTTTGGTTGGCATTGAACCGTCTCTCAGAGCAGATATCCTGAGAATCAGTACTTTAGCTGGTTGTTCAAGCATTACATGTATATGAGGTTGTAGTTTGTAATAAAAAATCTAGAAAAATGCAGTCTAATGATGGAATATTGAGGTGTACGTAAAGAATCATCTCAAGATCTGAGGTACTGCTTTATTCTGAAATTTTGACAAGGTTATGATTTCAGCAAGCCTCTGTCCGTCCATGACTTCTGTCCGTGACAATTTTGTTTTTCACAATTTTGCACCCTTTTAATAGCTTTGCATCCAAAATGCCTATAACATGATTCATTTCTATCTTGGTAGATTACCAACAAAAGGTAGGAACAGATGTTGGGTCACAATCATTTTCAGTGATCGTATATGTCTGTCCATGACAGCGATATTATCTCAGTAAGTCTTGATTAATTACACTGATGATTCCGAGCTTTGACTTTCCCTGTTTTATACGTGTTGAACAGTATTACGTATTTTAAGCAATGAGTTATAAAACTTCATTTACATTAATTGATAGAATGTGAGTCGAAACTCAAAACACAGTTTGTGAAAAATTTATCAATATCGGTCCGTGACGAAGAAATTTCATTTGGCATTTGTAACATCTGAGGCTGAAATTGAATCTCCCCATTTAAATGTGAATAGGTGCAGCCCAAGTACCAAAACAACAAATAGCCATCTGGAGTTCAGTGCCTCTTAAATATTTTTTTCACAATTTTTGTTGTCAAATGTCTGTCTGTAATGTTACAGACGTTATTTTAACCAGAAATTTGTTCATACAGCCTTTATTTTAACCAGAAAAGCATTGAACTGGATGGCTCATTTGCAATATAGATGAGTAAACAATAAACAAGATCCTACACACCAGAGACATAATTTAAAACAAAAGATTAGATAATAGCAGTAGAAAGTAAAAATAAAATCCAGAATAATACAATAATGAACCACAAAGAGTAGAAAATGCAGTCAAGGTAAAAACTAATTGGTAAACTAAATCAAAACAGCTGGACGCAAGTTAAAAATTTAATTGCCATAAGGATATAATGATGTGTTTCAGATTGTTCTGCAAATTATTCCAGGTTGCAGGTGCGCATAACTTTAAAAAAAAAAAAAAAAAAGCTGGTCTCTCTGATTTCAGGAAAAACAATGGGTACCTGCAACCTGATCCAGTGATTAGAGTGTGTTTCGTAAGGGCACACATTAATACTCAGTAATAAAGTGATATAGGGGGGTAGAAGACCAGTGAGGGCCTCTTATAAATTAAAATTTAAAAAAAAGTGCTTTGCAGGGCTGAAAGCAAAACCCCTGAACCTGACATACTGAATCAAAGGTGAAGTTGTTTGAGCCAGAGTGAAAGGTCATTGTGGTACAAAACCTGGATGAAGCACGGCTACCCACAGATCCAAAATTAAGTTCCCAACCCAATCAGTTTGACAAATGGCCTGGCAAAAGTTTTAAAGGTGAAAGTCTCTGAGCCAAGGTCAAAGGTCATTCAGGTATGAAACCTCAACGAGGCACACCTACCCACTAAAGTGAGTACACCTATGCAAAAGTTCCTAATCCAAGTGGTAACAGAGAAATGGTCCGGACAAATTTTTCCGCCCATCCGCGAAGGGGACGACCCTTCTGCCTCTTAGTTGGGTCTGAGGGGTAATAGAACCCAGTGTCTACCACGCCTTACAGGGAAGAAGAGCCGCCTAACCTTGGCACACAGTTCACAATGATAATAATAATAATCACCCCCAGAAATAAATCTTGTTGTAGAGAGATGAACAGCATCCTAGGGTTTCAGTCACAGCTGAGGCCTGCCTGTATAGAAAGCAACATAATCCAAGACTGGAAAGTTGCCACAATGACCATTTTTTCCTTAGTTTTACCACCAGATTAGTCGCATGATATGTTGAAGTTACTTTTTCATCAATTCAAATTCGGAGGTAATTGTACTCCGTGACCCTTTCAATAATTGTTCCATAGTTGAGATGGTCATAATATTTCTGGCTCTGGAGAGAAACTTGAATATATTTTCATCTGCATTGAGAACTAATTTTATTGTTATTGACTATCACTTGTAAATCATTGAAATAGCACTAGAGCTATTATTTGCGGAAATGTACAGCATCCTCAATACACTGCAAAATATTGTCATCAGCATAAAGATGTATATTACAAAAGTACATCCAGTTGCAGAAGAGACAATATTGTCTATATATGCAATAAGAGAACAGAAAGGGCTCCAGAACTGAACCTTTTGGGATAGCTTTTGTTATTTGTAATAATTAAAAAAAATTAGATTTTACATTTTCAATTGCCGCAAATTGTCTGTTTGTTAGGTAACTCTGAAACCATGCATATGCAGTTTCATTTAATCCAATGCTATGACGCCTTTTTTAAAGCAAAGCATGATCAACTGTATCGAATTTCTTCGAAAGAAGACAGAAGCTGCAGTGTTTCTGTCCATTCAAAGCCAAAATAATATCATTTAAAACCAGAGTGGTGGCATTAACAATGCTTTGCTTATCTCTAGACCCTGATTGGTTCATACTTAAGATAAGCTGAGAGGAATGATTTGAGCCAATTATTTACCAGAAATTCTAGTATTTTTGCTGGGCATGACAATTTACAGATGGGGCAGTCATTGTGTAGGTTATCCGTTTTACTGCCTTCATGTAAAGTAGTTACATAAGCAGCCTTCCAGTCCTCAGGATTGTAGCAGTGAAAAAAATGAAAGGTTAAAAATTTAAGATACACTGCCTGGCTGTAATGAAGTCACATACTTAGTTTGAACCCCCCCTACAGCTTTGATTACAGTGCAAATTAATTGTGTCTTAGTTTTGACAACTGTAAGCAATGTGAGGGTATTTATTTTCAATCAGTTAAATTAATTTTTGCCTAGAGATCTTGTCTAGACCAGTGGTTCTCAACCTTTTTGAGTCACAACCCCCAAGAAAACTTTAGTTGGTGTCTGCAACCCCTTACCCCCACCGTGGGCATGCCCACTGACCCTTCTCTCCTCCTCTCCAGTGTGAATGTGTGCAGCGCTGTCCGGGGCCAAAAGCAGAAGCAGAGCAGATAGACTGAAAGTTCAACTGAGAAATTCACTTTGATATTTTAGTCTTCTCCCTTTAATGGTTGTAAATAAAATCTGACTAATTACACACACCTCTAATTGCAGAAATTCAAAGATGGCAGAAAAACAACAGCTTAAGTGTAGCGATAGCCAAGAAGTGTGAGAGAGAAAAGGTTTTGGAGAAAGAGAACTGCTGCTTTGTCTCCGTGGACGAGATTCTGAACAGTGTACTGAATGATATGATGAATAAATGTACATAATTCGTAACTTTAGCTTAACAGCGTTCCTTGTCCGTTTCTATCTCTGACATGTTGGTCCAAAATACCATTTGTAACTCTGATTTAAGCTACAAATGAAGGGCTGAATAGTACATGACTCTTTTGCCAGTAAACTCACATAGTGAGACATATGGTTTTGCCTAAAGACGTAACACTAATTCAATTTCGGCAAATCATTTTTGGATTTATTGAAAAACCGAAAACCGCATTACAATAACCAATGTGACCAATAGACCGACAATGGCATTTCATCACAAATTTTTGATATTTAGCCCGTTAAGGCACCCACTTCGGGTGCGCGCTCCCCTAGTAAGGCCAGACATGACAGCACAACATACCGGACAGTAAGGCAAACAAAACAAATAATACAAAACAAACTAAACAGATACCTAGACTCACAAGCATATTTATGGGGGTAGAATTATTAAAATGAATAAACTGAACAAGTTCTGGTGCGTGTTGTTAGGGAATGCAACATCGTGGTTCGTATAGATGCGTGCACTCATCTATATAAATACGCGATGACAGCCAATTATAGAGTTTAAGAGAAGAGGCTGTATGAATTGAGCAAGTAAAAATGTATATGCAGTATGAATGGGCTATGAAAAAAGGAAAATATTTACACAAGCACATCAAGAAAAAAGAAAAAATAACAGGAGAGCAAAAAAAAAAAACAGTTACTCAAATACATGCAACTAATCAAACATGTGGCAGCAATGGCTGCCGTGATGGTGTTTAAACCCACACCATCATACCACCCACACCCCTCCTCATAAAGGTGGGACAAGAAGTCGGCAGTGACCTTATCTTTACTAGCCCTATACAGTACAGTAAACTGGTATGGTTGTAGTGACCGGTACCATTGGGTAATCCCAGCATTACTGTCCCTCATGCAATGCAACTATTGCAAGGCTCGATGGTCAATTTCCAGAACAAACTTCTTGCCCTTGAGGTAGTACTTTAGTGTGTCCAATGCCCACTTAATGGCCAGGCACTCCTTCTCCACCGTGGAGTATCTGGTCTCACGGGGGAAAAGTTTCTGGCTGATGTACTGGACAGGTTTCCTGTCCTCGCCCGTGCCTTGAAGCAACACAGCCCCCAGGCCCACTCCTGAGGCATTGGTCTGGACTGTAAAGGGCAAATCAAAGTTTGGACTCTGCAAGACAGGACCATAACACACACTTTCCTTCAAGTCCTTGAAAGCTTTGTCACACTCAATGTCCCACACCACCTTGTTGGGGCTAGATATCCTTGTCAAGTTGGACAGCACTGCAGCTCAGCTGGAAAAAATTGGTATAAACCACCTATACCAGCCCACAAGACCCAGGAAGGAACATACCCCCTTTTTAGCTCGCCTGGACGAATGTCCGGAGGGCTATTGTCGTACCCCCCGCCGTCCGCGTCCGTCCGCGTGCCGAAAAACTTTAACCTTGCCTTTCGGCAAGCTTTGTTGTCTTTCTGACAACTCTTGTTGGAAGTGGGTGGCAGGCAGCTACCAAGAGCATCCACTTTGATGACCTGAAGTTTGATTGTGTCACCACCCAGGACATATCCCAGATAGCACACCTCTGGTTTGGCCAGCAGACACTTGCTGGCATTCAAAGCTGCTTGGCACCAAAGGCACCAAAGCTGCCTGGCAAATCCATGTGGAGACATCACTTAGATGTTGTAGATGCTCCTCCTGAGATGATCTGTAAATCGCTACATTGTCTACATAAGCAGCAGTATAATCCTTAGCCCCCTTCAGCACCTGGTCCATGAGATGCTGGAATGTCGCAGCAGCCCCTTGTGAACCAAATGGCATGACAGTGAAATGGAATAGCCCACTTGGAGCATGGAACGCGGTCAACTGCTGGACCTCAGGTTGCAGAGGGACCTGCCAGTACCCCTTGCACAGATCCAATGTGCTGAGGTACTTCGCTCTGCCCAGAAGCTCCACCAGCTCGTCCACCCTCGGCATAGGGTAGGGGTCAAAGGCTGCGATGGCATTAAGTTTAGAAAAATCCACACAGAAGCGGAGACCCTCGTCTCTCTTTTGAACCCGGACCACAGGGCAACACCACTCACTGCGTGAAAGTACAATCACTCCCATCTCCAGCATGGTCTGGATCCCCTGCTTTAAGGCACGAATCAACTTTGAGTGGACTCTGCAGGAAGTGTACCAGATAGGGCCTGGGGACGTCATCCGGACGTCGTGGTGGATCAGCTTGGTCCGCCCCGGCTCCTCCTGAAACAGCCCCTCGGGAAGGATCTGCATCAGCTCCCCCTGTTGCAGGTGCGACAAGTGGTTAACAGTCGGGTAAGAAACCTCACCTCCACCAGTGGGGAAGTACTGCTTCTTGAGCTCCTCTTCCTCCTCCGCTGCTTGGGCCCACATCTCGTTGCTGACTGATGTCTCTGGTTGGGAGCTCCACTCCTTGAGCAGGTTGATGTGGAAGATCTGTTTGGATCGTCATCTGTCCGGCATGGGGACCTCATAAGTGACTGGCCAAATCTAGCGCAAAAACGCATATGGACCTTGCCACTTTGCCTGCAGGCTACTGTCTGAGAACAGTAGAATCAGCAGCACTTTCTGCCCGGGTTTGTCGGCGTACATACCAAGTCTTTTGGCGTGCCTGTGCCTTAGCCAGGTTGTCATGGCCATGGTGCTCAACTCCTCCAGCTTGTCCCTCATCTCGAGCACATAGCTTATAATGTTCATTTTCTGCTGACCATCCCCTTGCCAGGTCTCAAGAAGGACATGGTTGCCGTGATGGTGTTTAAACCCACACCATCACAAAGGCTTAATAAGGGTGTTGAGGTGCAGACTTCAAAGAGTCAGCGGGGTGAGATTTCAAGACAAATGAGACTGGGGAAGGCTTAGAAGTACAAACTTGTGACGGAAAGTCAAGTTTTATATAACTGACCTGATGGTTATAGACAGAGGTCATGTAATCTTGAGATAATACATTTTACGGAGAAATTTTGAACGAAATAAAACATCTGTTAGAACTTGTGCACCTAGGTTACTGGGAGAATTTCATCATTCCTAAAAAAGGGGAGAATATTTCAGAAAAATTAAAATTATCAATAAAAACTAGATTATGTGAAAGGTGGTTCTCCTGAAGCCAATTTTGCAGACTTAAAGTGTAACTAAAGCACCCAGATACTTTTTGAAAAGGTGGAATTGGACCAGAGATAAGAACCATATTCCCACATGAATAGAGAAAACTAAAGAGCTTCTTAAAATCCTGTTTCCTCCGTGACCTTTGCTCAGAGAAATGAGTGATCTGAAAGAAATGCTTCTTAGGAGGTATTCTGATGTCTACTTTTTTGTTGGGCAATATGCACCTTGCTGGTAAAATTTGTGCCAGGAAAAGAACATATCACAAGTCACAGTAAACTGTGTCTAGTCAGCAGCGAAAAAATGTTTCAGGCACTGAAATCAGTAATACTTCTCAAGCCAAATTGTAGTGTTTTTATATATCTATTTTTTGATATTAAAATAAAGGTGGTTTTCATGTAACTTTTCAATCATTTGGTGTTTTCAGGTCAAACAGACTTGGGACTCCATGAGAGGAACTGCCCACAGGGGAGTCCTCCAGGAACTATACACCTTTCAGAGTTTTTCACACCGTTAATTGTCGTCAAGTCAACTTTATTTTTATTACACATTTTAAAACGGCGAGAAGCTGACCAAAGTGCTGTACAATGGCGGTAGGACAGGCCAACCAGCTACTCAACATCCAGACAAGACAGTACAATGACATGATGATAAAACACGAGGCGGGAAAAAGGGGTGAAAGTGGCTTAGTTAAAAGCTTGAGAGAATAGGTGGGGTTTTAGCTGGCATTAAAAAATTGTTATGGCAGGGGAATTTCCCATGAGAAGTGGCAGGGAGTTCCACAATTTAGGGGCAGCAATTGAGAAAGCCAGATCGCCCTTACTCTTCAGCTGTGATCGAGGGACTGAAAGCAAGTGTTGGGATGTGGATCTGAGTGAACGGGAAGAGGAGCGCAAGCAAAAGAGTTCAGAGATGTAAGAGGAGGCCAGATTATTAAGGGCTTTAACCTTAAAATCTATTCTGAGCTTCACAGGCAACCAGTGAAGAGAGGTCAGTATTGGAGAAATATGGTCCCTCTTTTTGATGCCTGTGAGAAACCTGGTAGCAGCATTTTGAACTCTTTGAAGGCAAGTCAGGGCTGAATTACTGATTCCTGTATACAGGGAATTGCAATAGACTAATCTGGAAGTGGGAAAAGGCATGGGCTATGATTTGCAAGTCTTGGAATGAAAGAATTTGCTTATTTTAGCAATGTGCCTAAGGTGAAAGAGGCTATTTCTCACTACTGCATTAATTTGTTTATTGAAGCAGAGGTCAGCTTCAAAGATCACACCCAGGTTCTTGGCATGTGTGTGGTGATATGGGGGGATACTGAACTCAAGCAATGGGTGAAGCCACTAGTCACGTCCGGAGGACCAAACAAAATAACCTCCATCTTTGTTACATTTAGCTGGATGAAGTTGTGTCATCCAACATTTTATATCCTTAATACAGTCCAGAAGGGGTATTATGGAGTTGGTATCGTTAGGTTTCAGGGGAAGATATAACTGAATTTCATCAGCGTTTGTTCATTTATTTGGATCCCTATTAGTTGATCCCGAAGTAATACTCTTCCTGGGGTCCACATATAAAAGTAATAAAAAAAATACAGTAATACGGGAATTATACATTACCCCCCCACCCCCCGAATTGCCTCCCACCTATCCCCTCTAAAAATTTGTCTTCAAATTTGTGTTCATTTGCATTCACTCATATACTGTATATAAATGTATTTACATTTTCAGCCATTAAAATCTTTTGCTATTTGCATATTCCTAATTATTAATGATGCCAATACCAACACAAATAGTACAATAATAATTCCAATACAATTAACACAATAGTATCAAAATATTACATATAACAGGAACCCATTATGAGGTTCTTTTAGAGTTGGTCCCATTTAATTGACCGAACCCATTTTAGCAGAGAAAAGTAACGTTATGGTGCTGAATCAGGGAACCAAGTGGAAGCATATGGAGGGTAAAAAGAATAGGGGCATGAATGGAGCCTTGGGGGACCCCACAGGTGATGGGGGAAAAGGAGGACGAGGCAGACCCAATGCTCATTGAAAAGTGCCTGTCACCAAGACAGGACCTAAACCACTTCAGGACAGTGCCCGTGAAACCCACCAGATATAAGGCGGTGAATCAAAATCAAGTGGACAATGGTGTTGAAAGCAGCACTGAGGTCCAGCAAAATTAGACCCACACAATTCCCCAAAAAAAGCAGCTCACAGTAGGTCGTTGGTCACCCTAAACTGTGCAGTTTCTATGCTGTGAAAGGCTCTGAACCCTGATTGGAATTTTTCAGAGTGAGTGTTTAGTGAGAAAAAACTGTTGGAAGAGGACAGCCTTTTCAAGGACTTTTGAGTGAAATGGGAGAGATGGGCCAGAAGTTATGAAGAAGTAAGAGATCCTGAGAGAGCTTCTTTAGAATAGGGTGAACTGTGGCACTTTTAAGGGTGGAAGGAATGGTACCTGACTCTAAAGAACTGTTAATAATAGGCAGGATGCTTGGGGCGATGAAATCAGATAACTCTTTTAGGAGGCAGGGTGGGACACTATCTAGAGAACATGCAGAGGGCTTCAGGTGCAGAACAATCTTCTTCAGGTCAGACAGAGACAGAGGCTTAAACTGCTGGAAAACCACTGTATGCGAAGGAGAATCAGAAAAATCGAGGTGAAGGGGGCGATGAGCAGTCTAATATCATTGGTTATACTGATGAAATGATGACGTTTTCACAATTTGCTGGGGTGGCATCCATTACAGGACCAACAGCAATTGTAATCCCCTGAAGCAATGCAATCAACATCTATTTGCGTCACTCAGAGTTCCACTGGTGTTGTAAAAGTACACTGCCTAATAAAATTTATGCTCAAATAATTAGTCGGAACCCTGGTAGCTTTGATTGTGGTGCTAATTAGTTTCGTCGTTGTTTTGATAATCATATGCAACGTAATTAGATTTCTTTTCAATCAGAGTTGCATTCATTGTTGGCTCAAAATCTTTTATTGACAGCAAGACAGTTGAACCACTCTGTGGCCTTCTTGAGTGCATCCCAGTAACTTTCACTGCAGTTAAGTTCAGACTTTGTGATGGCCAATTCCTGTGTGAAAATGATTCCTCGTGCTTTTTTTATTATTATTTCTTCTTGTGGGGCAGATGCAATTAAAAGGGAGGTTCTTAGAGTGAAGTTCCTACAGCTAATTGTTCCCAAAACTGCCTATATTCATCAATCGCTTTCAGAAATTGTGAGTCCAAAGTAAGCCAGGAGCCATTCACTTATAAGAAATGCCCTTCAAGACCAACAGCTTATCTGAGGCCTCATGAAGCATGTTCATCAACTGACTGCAGAAAAGTTCCTCGAGAAATAATTAAAAACACCCAGGTGCAGGGTGCATGTTCTTATCATTGTTGTATTTACTCAAAGCTTGGTACCTTTAAACAATGACTTCAAAATGCTACAAAGGTTCCACAAGTAAATGGATGCGTGAGTGACAGTGCGGCAAAGCTGAGTGCAACCAGTTCTGCAAGTAAGGTTTTTTGCCACTCCGTTGTAAAGAAAGGCATTGAAGTGAAGGGCCTAACTTTGTATAAAGCCAGAAATGTTAACACTGAGAATACTAAGTCACTTGCTTTTCAGGGAGGAAAGATTAGGCTTTTTCAGCTCCAGAGACATGACTGGCACCAAAGCCATTGGTATTCTTTCCATCTAGAGTCGTAATGCAGTGGTGTAAACATTTTCTCAACTCCACTGCCTAGGGGAAACCCTAAACTGCTGCGCAGAGGAGATCTTCAAAGAAAAATAAGTTTTACTTACTTTTCAGCCATGGGTTCAAACACCAGTTTTTTTTTTCCAGTAATTCTTTGTTTAAACTTTTCCGTTTTTTTTTTTATTATTATTCTTGAAAACCTTTTTGATTTACAGTGTGCTCCAAATTACTGACACGCCTGACTGGCAATGCACAAACAAAAATTATTTTTTTTTTTAAATTTACCCAGGGAAGCCCCGTTTAGATTGGAATCTCTTTTTCAAGGGAGCCTTGGGGGGCTGAGGTGGAGAGGGAGAGTATAAGTTGCAAAGCCAACGAGGGGATGATTAGATGGCAGGTTGATAGAGTCAGTTCGGGTCTATTCATGACACCAGGGAAACCCTTACTTTTTTCGAAGAGTGTCATAGGACCTTTAATGGCCACAATGAGTCAGGACCTCAGTTCAACATCTCATCCCAAAGATGGAGCCTCCTTCAGTACAGTCTCCCCATCACTGCACTAGGGATTATTCAACCAGAGGGAAGATCGCAACCCACTGGCCCACCAACACCTCTTGAAGCAGCAACTTGATTTTCCCAGGTGGTCTCCCATCCAAGTACTGACCAAGGCCACAGCCACTGAGCTTCAGCCACACAGCTGGAGCAGATTGAGTAATGGTATGGCTGCTGACAAGTATAGTAACTCTCAATAACATGAGAAATACTGTATGGCATTAACGTTCCGAAGAAACCAACCATAATCATTTACGGATTTAATTAAATATCAATTTCCTTCAAATCAAGGTTTCACAATTCATGGCACCCCTAAAGATTATTGTAAATAACATTGATGCAAATTAAACCAGGTATTAAATTCCACTTAGATAAAACTTATCAAAAGTGTTAAAGAACTACCAAACCCATTTCCAGAAAAGTTGGGGCACTGTGTAAAATGTGAATGAAAACACAATGCAATGATTTGCAAATCATATGAACCCTATATTTAATTGAAAATAGTGCAAAGATGCCGAGCTGCCGGATAGCTCACTCGGTCAAAGCACCGCATTGCGGAGCAGAAGTGACTATCACGGTGCGGGTTTGAGCCCCGGCCGCATCAACCAGCAGTTTTTTCAGAAGTAGCATACAATTGGCTATTGTGCTACAGGGATGCAAATTGGGAGGGGGCTGCCGGGAAGGGAAATGTAGAATGGTTGCTTTGTTCGTTGCTCCAGTGCCTCCTGTTGGCCAGCCAGGCGCTCGTCTTGAGGATTCTCGGCTTGTTCATGTTCGGGTATCCTCCGCCCTCGTTCTGAACTTGCGAGATTTCAACCAATGAGTGGAAAGCAGCAGTATTGATGGGCACGTGCGTCGGAGGAGAGCCGTGAACTGTCCTTCTCTCCTGAATTGGCACCAAGGGGTCGCATACGAGCAAGCCTTGTACATCAGTGGTCTTCAACCCTGTTCCTGGGGACCCACTGGGTATGCTGGCTTTTGTTTCAACCACAGTTGTAATCGCAGGATTTTAACAAGCTGTTAATTTGTCTAAATTAAATGTATTTAATGTTTAGAGCAGTTATTTGCCCTTTTAACTCACAAGATTACAGAAATAGCTATATTTGCCATGAAGAATTTAAAAATATGCCATGCCCCATTGCGATGCTTTGGAAATAACAGCATAAAATGAGAGAAAACAACCAATCAAATTAAAGATGTAGGTGGCTCCTAACTGGTGAAAACTAAGTGGCACATCATGATAAATTTATTCAACATGCAAATGATAGAGTCAAACCAGTTTTGTGTTATGTTGGTCTAATTAAGTTCACCTGAAGTTTTCTGTAATAACTTGAAACCGTTGAGTCCAGCAGCCTAATATGGGGTTCCTCAGTGTCAAATTTGATGTTTGAAATGTTATAATGCTTGAAATTTGTTGCAGTATAGAAATAAAACCACCATCTTCAAGGGTATTTTATTCTTCATGGCATTTTGAATTTGATGCCAGCAAAACATTTCAAAAAAGTTGAGACAGGACCCCAAAAGACTGGAAAAGTTGAATGATGCAAAAAAAAAAAAAAAAAAAAAAAGAACAGACCCGGTGGAACATTTCACAGCAAACAAGGTTAATTGGCAGCGGGTCAGTAAAATGATTGGGTTTAAAAACTCTACAAGAAATAAAGATGGCAATGGCCTCTGCACTCAGAGAAAGACTGCATGGGTAAGTAGTTAAACAATTAAACATGACGTTTCTCAATGTAAAATTGCAAAGAATTCGGGGATTTCATCTATCACAGAACATAATATTATCAAAAGATTCAGACCATCCAGAGCAATCTAAGTACGCAAGGGACAAGACCGAAAACCAATATGGAATGGCCACAATCTTCAGGCCCTCAGGCAGCACTGCCTTAAAAATAGCCAGGATTCTGAAGTGGAAATCACTGCATTGGCTCAGTAACACTTCTGTAAACCAATGTTAGGGAACACCATATGTAGCTGCATCCACAAATGCCAGTTATAACGCTGCCAGGCAAATATTAAACCAAGATTCAGAGATGCTACGGCCTTCGCTGGGCCAGAACTCATTTAAGATGGACAGAGGAAAAGTGGGAAACTGTCCAGTGGTCTGACTGATCAAAAATGTGAAATTATTTTGGGAAATTATGGATGGCGCATCCTTCGGTCTGAAGAGGAGAAGGACGATCTAGCTTGTTATCAGTGCATAGTTCAAAAGCCAGCATCCATTTTAGTATGGGGGTGCATTTTTGCATATGGCATGGGTAACGTGCACATCTGGTGTCCATTAAGGCTTAACAGGCTGTAAAGGTTTGGGAGTTTCATATACTGCCATCCAGTCATCTTTGACAGAGAAGACCTCACTTATTTGAGAAAAACAATGCCAAATATAACATTCTACGTGCATTACATCAACATGAGCCATTATATCACTTCCTGTTTCACTAGGGTATAAAAATAATGTAACACGCATGCAATATCCCTTTGTCATCCAACACCATGAAGACAAAACCGTCAGTTCAAAAGAGGCAGATGGTCATAGACCTTCATAAATCTGGTAATTTACAAACGATTGAATATGCTACTAAGCACTGTCAGGGTTGCCTCAGTCGCAGACGTGGTTTGCTTCCCCTCACACAACCAACATTTGCGCACTTGAGCTGGGTTTAGTGATCAACCACTCAGAAAGAAGTTCTGAGATTTCTGAAGCTATAGGCACATACAGTGGGCAGGAAGCGAAACACAAACGATGTCTGCAACAGAGGCTATTGAACAACAATATGTTGTAAATGTTTCAAAAAGGTGGAATTTCTCTAGGTTTCTCCGGCATTAAATTTTTCCGAAACCAAGTTCTTTCGCTGCAGAGCAGCGCACTTCAGTCGGTGGTTCGGTTGTTGCATGTTTGACGCAGGGCCAGTTGCTATCATGAAAAAGATTTAGACAATGTGCTGTCTGTGAACATCCCCACGAGAGATAAAAACACTCTCAACCAGGTTTACACCAGCATTTAGAAGGCCTATAAAGTCATTCCTCTCCCACATCTTGGACTCTCAGACCACTTGGCTCCGTCTCTCATCCCAGCATATAGACCCTTGATCAGTAGAGAGAAACCTACCATCAAAACAGTTCAAGTGTGGAATGAAGAAGCAACTTCAGTTCTGCAGGATTGTTTTGATGTTACTGACTGGGAGGTTTTTGCTGAAGAAACAGACGTGGAGGGACATGCATCAGCCATCCTCTCCTACATAAACTTCTGTACAGAGACTGTAGTAGAGACTAAAACTGTCAGGGTATTTCTAAATCAGAAACCTTGGTTCAACAAAGAAGTGCAAACTCTGATTAGAGGGCGTAACTCTGCATTCAAATCAGGGACCCAGCTGGAGTACAGAGAGGTGCAGACGAGGCTGCGGAGGGGCATCAGGGAGGCAAAGCGCAGTCACAAACAGCGCATAGAGGAGCACTTTAACGCTAACAGCTCCCAGAACATGTGGCAGGGGATAAAAACCCTCACTGGATACAAAACCAGCAGAGCAGCCCCAAATCCCATGGACAGCTCCCTCCCTAACACCCTGAACCAGTTCTTTGCTCGATTTGACCAGCAGAATGCGGAGACCAACTGTCAGCCAGATCTACAAGAGGAGGACCACCAGATACAGCTCCATCAACACCAGGTCAAAGCTGCTTTGAACAGACTCAACACCAGGAAGGCAGCTGGACCAGATGGGATCTCTGGCTGTGTCCTGATCTCCTGCCTGTGCGGATCAGCTGGCAGGAGTACTCACCACCATCTTCAACCTCTCGCTGCTGCAGTGTGCTGTCCCTACATGTTTCAAGTCCACTACAATCATCCCAGTACCCAAGAAAAGCACGGTGAGCTGCCTGAATGACTACCGCCCAGTTGCACTTACACCAATAATCACTAAATGTTTTGCGAGACTAGTTCTCTCACACATTAAAACTGCCATACCTACTGTTGTTGATCAGCACCAGTTTGCATACCAGTCAAACAGATCTACTGATGATGCAGTTATAACAGCCCTGCACACTGTACTTACACACATGGACAATAGCAATACATATGTTAGAATCCTGTTTGTTGACTTCAGCTCGGCATTCAACACCATAATTCCACACAAACTGATTACAAAACTGAGCAACCTGGGACTCGGCAGCTCTCTGTGCACATGGGTGCTGGACTTCCTCCGGAACAGGCCACAGAGGGTCAGGATGGGACCTCGCACCTCGCACCTCGACCACTCTGACCCTAAGTACCGGAACACCCCAGGGGTGTGTCCTCAGCCCCTTCCTCTACTCACTCTTCACTCACGACTGCACACCCACTCAACCCACAAACACCATTGTGAAATGGTGCACCTCTGACGTTGCAAGAATTGAGGGGTATCAATGGAATGTGAGAGATTAGGACTGGAGGGTTGGAGGACCTGCAATGTAAACACTCACTGTGGGTCCAGTAACAATGGACAATCAATGGGAAACTATGGGCATGTCAATATCGACTCTGGTGGCTGATCCATGAGTGAAAATGATGTCTCATGCTCTTTGAGCCACTCTTACACAATTTTACTGTACCTAGACCTGACCAACTGAAGAAACCCCAGATCATAACACTTCATCAGCCTCTCCTCTTACCCTGATGCTCTCATCAGTCTAGAACAGAGTAAATCCTGAGTAATCAGACCACATGACCTTTTTCCGTTGCTCTGGAGTCCAATCTTCGTGCCCCCCCCCCAAACTAGCCTCACTGATAAAAAGTTTTAAGGCTACACAGCTGTTTAGACTCAATCCCTTGAGTTCTCTTTGCATTGTGCATGGAAATGTGCTTAATTTCCCAATTAAACATAGCAGTGAGTTCTACGGTTGATTTTTTTTAATGACTTCATTTCACCATATGTTTGTGATGTTCAATAACGATCATTCAAGATTTTTTTCATACCACACTTTTTCCCTCGAAGGTGATGGTTCTCCTCTCTCCTTTCAGGTTTTACAAATATGTTGACAGTTCTCCACCCAATTTTAGTAGTTTCACCGATATCCTACATTGTTTGAATGATGCAGGCCAATAATTTATTTGACCTGTCTGAAACAGAGTAACATCTTTTCCATGACCACAAGATATGCCATCTAACATGGTAGTTCAAGAAATGAGAAGCTAATTGCTGCATCAGTTAGGGTTAAATAGCTTGTTGCTGAAACATACTAATCACTGCAGTAATTATCCAAAAGAGGGCTCTTCCCCATTAGCTTCATTAAATCCAGGTGATGACTTTTTGGTCAGGGAGTTTAATAAATTATAAATAGATATGTTATGAATTACTATGAAATTAGTGATTAGTGGCTTTAAAAGAGAATGTACAGAGTTCATGGCTCGTCACTCCTCCTTATTCAATTAGCTCTTCTTGCTTCCCTTTCATGGGAAGTCCTCAGCACTTAAGCTGTATTTTCAGAATTTTAACACTGACCATCCGTGTCATTGGTAAATTGTGCCGCTCGAACCTCGTCGGTTGTTTGTGAGCAATGAACATATCAGACTAACAGTGATTGTGATAAAGCTGCTTCTAATGTTCCAGGTTGTCTGGAGAACTGTGGCCCTCGTGTAAAGTAATCGCCGTAGAGCACTATTTTATCACTGAAGAGTTGTGCGGTTCAGAATCTGATGTTCACGGCAGTTTGACCAGAAAATCAGATGGTAAATTCCGCTAAACAGCTACCATCAGGTTTCAATATTTTAACAGGTTAAACCCCCCCCCCAAAAAAAGTTCGACTTTGACACTTAATTTCGATGGATTTTGGAGCAGTATGGCCCGGCCCTGGCTCTGTAAGGCCCCCCTCATATTCAGCAACCCCCCACCCCCAAAGAAAAAAATAATAAATTCACTTCATCCCACACAGAAATATCAATCATGAAATATCAATTTTTGGAACATAGATGGAGTTTCAAATTTTATTTATTTTTTTTAATAAATACAAATATTATGGCATTAAGAAAACTTCCAATCTATAGCTGGCAGAAACCTTTAATTTAATTTCCTAAAAAGCGGGGAGCAATCACCATTGCATGAAGGAAAGAGTCAGCGTTAAGGAAGAAGTCAAATGGTTGATCAGAATGGTTGATCAACTTTTGATTAGCACTACCCTAAAACCATCAAAAACAGTTAAAAGCAACTGTATGATTCTGGAGCACAATTCTGTTCTGTTATCAATTGCATAGAAAAAAAGAAAAACCTAAATAAAAAAATGCAACCAGGACATTTCTCGTTTTGAGCCATTTTGCTATAGATATCAAACATATGATTGCAAAATCGGAGGCATAGCCTTTTCCTTTCTGACTAATTTACAAAAGATTCTATATGATTCGGGATGAAAAAAAAAAAAATCACTGCAATACTGGTAGATAAAAACAAATCTTTTAAAGCACTAAAGGCGTCAGTCAGTGGTATAAAAAAATGCAGTAATCAGGAAGTCTTGGATTATTAGCAAAATTGACAAAATTCTGTATGATTAATAATGAAATGTATTTTAATCAGACTGTTCCTATTTGATTCAAATGGTTTGACAAGCAGTTCATCAACATAGTGAGATCAAATTAAAGTGAACATTTTCACTGAATGTTAAATCAAGGACGGAGTTAAAATATCAAATTAATCAGCTATTTTCTGATCTTGAGCTCCAACACCTCAGGGATCATCACTGATTCCAAGCCAAATTAAAAATAATGATAGAGAGTAAATAGGTCATCAGACAAGGACAATTCATAATAATCACTTTTTTAGCAAAAATTTCCCTGCCACATTCTTCAATGGATTCCCTTGCTGCTCTGCTCACAGAAACTGATCTGGCTGCTGAAAACACTGCCCCAGAGAACAATACTGATTTTCCTCACTAGTAAGACCTTTAAGAACATAGTATTGTACAGTCTGGTCTCTTTCAGTGGTTGATTGTGGCCCTAGCCTCAACCCTCTTTGGTCCAATAAAATAGGAGTATTGCCTGAAATGTGGAGGTATTCTACAATATATCAGACACTGGAATCACTAGTAATCCTTGTTTTGTAATTTAACAGCAGAGCAGGGCACTGCAGGCAGTGGGCAGGAGGTGATGGCTTAGGTTGAAGTGGTTTAGCAGGACACTTCAGAGGACTTCGGCATGGCCTGGTCCACGTTGCTCTCTGCGGTCCCGTCGCCGTGTGGATGTGCGCGGTGGGCGTCGGCTGTGTGGGAGCGGCTGCGAGGGCCCTCATTGGTGTGCGAGCGGCTGCGGTTACCGTCGAAGGAGTGAACACTTGAGCCAGAAGCTGTGCGAGACCGCATCAGTCTGGTCATGCTGGCTGCAGGCACTGGGGGTGAGGGGGTGAGAAAACAGTCATTCCCAAGGGAGGCGTTCACACTCAGACAAACGCACCCCAACAGGCAGACAGACAGGCAGAGGTACAAATGCACACATATAGAGAGAAACACACACAAATAGAGAGAGACGTGCAGAAACGCAGACACAGGCATAGACTGCGACCTTTACCTGCAATACACACTCAAGTATGAAAGACCAAATTCTATATTCCTGAACATCCATATCAGAAGAATATTGTTCCTGAGACATGCATTCAAGTTCAAAACAAAGGTAGAAGAAAAAAAATCTTTAAATAAGTAAAAAAATTTTTAAAAAAATGTTCCAAGCCTCATATTCGCATATTGCCCGTACATCTCAATACAATGCTGCGATGAAACGTCTTCCCCCTTCCTGATTTAAAAAACTTTGCCAAATGTGGCAAACTCAATGGTGTCAAATCTTCCAAAATAAAAAATGGAGCACGACACTTAAAATTATTTCATTTTTTGCAAGAAAGAAAGAAAAGAGAGAGAAAAAAAAAAGTTATAGACCACTATACAGAACCAGTCAAAAGTTTGAAGACCAATTTCACTGTATGCCTTAGCATATGATAATTAAACTGCTGCAATTAACCACAGATGGCTCAAGAAAAGGGCAAATTGTCAGAATTTTTAAAAGAACTAGGCGTGCATTTCCTGAAAGAAATACCAGCGCATGCAAACCAATGATTCACACCTTTGGCTGTGTCACATTACTTCAATCACAGCCAATGAAAGAGGCAAAAATGAAATTTGTTCAGTGGGCTTACAATATGACACATCACATGCTATCCAAATTGACTTGAGGATTGTGCCCCAATAAAAGTGGAGTGGAATATGTTAACAACATTCTAAATATTAAGACAAATGTGCTCTGTGGTCATGATTTGCATCATTGACTCATTCAAAATACATTGATGCGCTCCTGAGAGAGGTGAGGGGGTCGGTATTGACTGGCATTAAAGAAAACACAATCCTCTTCAGTATTGGTGCAAACATTACATTTGAAACAATGGCAGAGATATACATTCTAAATCCTATACTACTTTGACAATGCACTGAAAAAACACAAAAATTAAGAAATTTCTATGACACCTATTTTCATTAATTAAATTTTATAAAAGAACTCCAAAACTGGAGTAATTAAATAGAGAAAGAGCCATTAGATAATGACAGATAGATGAAAAGAGAGAGAGAAAGAAGTGGATGATGGAAGTTCCCGCAGGAACATTATTAGTGATAAAAGTCAATGTTGAGAGCTACTAAGAGAAAGGGAGCCACTGAACTGGTGCAGGTCTCAGTCAAAGACAGGTCCCATTATGATTTCAATGGAGCAGGTCTCAGTCAAAGACTGGTCCCATTATAATTTCAATGGAGCAGGCCTCAGTCAAAGACAGGTCCCATTATGATTTCAATGGAGCAGGCCTCAGTCAAAGACAGGCCCCATTATAATTTCAATGGAGCAGGCCTCAGTCAAAGACAGGTCCCATTATGATTTCAATGGAGCAGGCCTCAGTTAAAGACAGGTCCCATTATGATTTCAATGGAGCAGGCCTCAGTCAAAGACAGGCCCCATTATAATTTCAATGGAGCAGGCCTCAGTCAAAGACAGGTCCCATTATGATTTCAATGGAGCAGGCCTCAGTTAAAGACAGGTCCCATTATGATCTCAATGGAGCAGGCCTCAGTCAAAGACAGGTCCCATTATGATCTCAATGGAGCAGGCCTCAGTCAAAGACAGGTCCAATTATGATCTCAATGGAGCAGGCCTCAGTCAAAGACCGGTCCCATTATGATTTCAAAGGAGCAGGCCTCAGTCAAAGACAGGTCCCATTATGATCTCAAAGGAGCAGGCCTCAGTCAAAGACCGGTCCCATTATGATTTCAAAGGAGCAGGCCTCAGTCAAAGACAGGTCCCATTATGATCTCAAAGGAGCAGGCCTCAGTCAAAGACAGGTCCCATTATGATCTCAAAGGAGCAGGCCTCAGTCAAAGACAGGTCCCATTATGATCTCAATGGAGCAGGCCTCAGTCAAAGACAGGTCCCATTATGATCTCAATGGAGCAGGCCTCAGTCAAAGACCGGTCCCATTATGATTTCAAAGGAGCAGGCCTCAGTCAAAGACAGGTCCCATTATGATTTCAGTGCAGGTGCAAAGTCTATGGGGAAATTTAATATCATTCTTATTAAATATCTCAAATTATAAATCACAGAAAATTGAAAACTTACAAGTGTCATTTCCAAGACCTATGCATTGCAGTTTGAACAGTTTCTATGTTTAATAATTCAAGCTGAATTATTTGCAAAAGTTGACGATGATAGCGGCGGCGACGACGACAACAAGCTGGACACGCAAGAACCCATACTTCCGCCAGCATAGCCGGTTTTGAACTTTGGCCCATCTCTCAGCTGTACTTTGGTATAGATATGCCAAAATTTAATCACTTGTTCCTCTTGTGCTACTCTAACATCCTGCAACGTTTGGTTAAAATCAATCCGGCCATTTTTGAGGTATCCTGCCAACAGATAGACAAACAAACAAATAAATAAATAAACAAACGGAAGCAAAAACAAACTCCTGGCAGAGGTAATAATAATACTAATAATGATAAGCTGCGGAATAACAATACAGTGCATTGCTTTGCAAGCACTGTAACAATTTGCTTCACAATAATGTGCAACTCTTAAGGGAGTCTCCTCTCTGAAAGCCAGATGACATGAACTGCCCATTTACAGTCAGCCACTGCATTTTAAAGAGGCCCAAGGCTGGGCTTTGACCAGGGCATCCAAAGTTCATCAGACATTGATAAATTAATTAATTCATCTTAGAATAAGCTTGTTATCTACAATCCCTCCTGAATATGGAATGCCCAACACACAAACCTCATGCTTCTACATGACTTCTGCAGCCATTTCTGGTCAAAGCAGGCAGTCTGTGGTTCTCCTTTAAATGTCTTTAATTCACAGCTTTCTTCCGCCAGCCATAACAGAACAGTGGCTGTGAAAACCTTTACATGTGCCAGCTCAGTAAACCACCGATTATCAACCGGATGGTTAGTGGGAGGTGCTTGTGCAAGGAACTATGCTAACCAAAACCGAAAACCAATTTTATGCAGCTTTTGTTAGGCTGCTGGTCATGGTCTGCACTGGCATGGTGGGATTCAAGATGAGGCCATTGTAATCATTCTTGCACTGCAGGAGGTGCATTTAAAGAGAGCCAAGCCAGCTTTTAGAACAAGTTTCTCAAAGGGGGAAAAGAAAAAAAAAAAAAAGATTCTTTATTATTTATTTTTTTAAATCTTGCAACAGCCTCAAAAACAGACACAAAATGCTAATTATATTTGGCACTTACTGTGGCCCATGCCTTGAATGAAATACTTGAAGGCTTCAGTCAGCTTTCCTGGCTGTTGACAAAATGAGACAAAAACTTTGGTTACAAACCAGTCAAATTTCTCTACACTTAATGGACTAAGACGGTGACAAACTAAAAACACAAATCTCATAAAGCAAAAGACTCATCCTAACAATATTCAATAAAACACTCAAAAACAATTTTTTTTCCTAACATAAGCAATATTTTCAAGGACCATCGCAACTTCGTCCATGATCTGTCAATGAGAGTGGTTCTTCTGAGTAAATTACAACATGCATGAGTATAGGATAGCCGCAAATAGGTGTGATGTGAAGAACGGCACATGTCAAGAGGCCAGTTCGGATTAATACAAACAAGCATGAAATACTGAGATCCCTGGGAGATAGAGAGAGAGAGAGAGAGAGAAAATATATATTTTATAGGAAAGAGGGACAGAGGCGGGACAGAGGAGTACTTGCGCCAGGCTACGCTGGGCACGAAATTGCAACATACGCCTGGACACACCCCGTTGGCGTGGCACTCCCACTATTCGCCGGGCCTGCGCCTGTTCTACAAATTTAGAGCCCTTAATATCTACCTGCAACCATTTTACTTCCACAGGCCATTCTGCCCATTTTCCATATGGCCCAATGTTAAAGTACAGCGCCCCCACAAGACCTGCTAGCGTCAATTCAATCAAAATGGCATTTGCACTGTATATAGTGTATCAAGATGAGTTGATAGCCACATTTAGAAAAAAAAAAAAAAGTCATTGGACAGTTTGAGAAATAATTTTTTGACATTCCATGTCAAGTCCAATTTTAAAGGTGAGGAGATGAGCTCATTTGATTGGTGAAGATTTGACTCGGCTGTGTTAAACCCACTAAAGGCTTCTCTCCTCCCTCTTTGCCACTTGTGCCGGCAGGAGAGACAGAAGCGGGACAGATGAGTACTTGTGCTGGGCTGCACCGGGCACGAAATTGCAAAATATGCCTGGATACATCCCGTTGGCGCGGCGCTCCCCCCATTCGCCGCGTCTGCGCCTGGTCAACGAATTTAGAGCCCTTTGTGTAAAAATGGTGAATGGGTTAGAAGTTCTGGCCCAGAAAAGAAGGGTGACTGACGGACAAGCCAACGGACTGACAGAAACGCAGAAGGAAAACACTCATTCCTGTATTCCCCTTCCACTTTGTGACAGGGGATAATAATGCCGTCACGGCTCTGGTATACGCTCAAGAGGAAGGTACAGGAGGAGCTTAACTCACTTTTTTTTTTTTTGTTCAAGTGCTTGCCATCATTTTTTGGACGTTGCTAAAGCACGTTATTGATTGCACTCCCTTTTATATAAAAAAAAACCTCTCTGGTGCATTTTCACAATTTAAAAAAATAAATGCATGCAGAGTTTGATTGATTGATTCTTTACTGTTAAACAACAATTTCAGAAATTTTTCAGCTCTCTCATGTCAACATATAATTAATTCAAACCAATTGGCAATTTAGAGTCTCCAATTAGCCTGACAAACATGTCTTTACACTGATGGGGGAAACCAGAGTACCTGAAGGAAGCCTACGCAAAACAGAACAGGCAAACTGCACATAAAGGCAGGATCCAAACATGCACCCTTCTTTTTGTGAGGCAGCAGTGCTACCCATGAATTCTAGCCTTAGAGTACTTCTAGATTTATTAGCCAGCATATTTGAAAAATTATAAATAAATAAATAAAAATCAGCGGCTGGCAGCATGACAACTCTGTGATGTTAATGGCCCCAGAAGTGAAGAGATGAATGCATCAAGATCTATCATTTCCAGACGCCTGTGTGAAAATGATATGATTAGTTGTGTTGCTGCCAAGAGCAGGCAAAATCAAAAAAAGACTTGAGTTTGCCAAGAAATTCAAGGATTGGACACCAATAGACTCAAGATGAGACGGTGTGCGGGTTTTATCTACTGTGCATGAAGAACTATGGCTGAAGGGTTAATTGCTGTACTCAAAGCAAAGGGTGGCTTGCATGGGCACGTGAATTTGCTGATTAATTTAAGCCAAAGATGCGCCCTACACTACCGTTTTGATAAGTGATGTGGGCATACTTTATTTGCTCATTTCGATAAAACCTTGCAACATTATTTAAAGAAAAAATGTGGAGCATGGCAGCATTTTGTTTTTGTCGCAGACTATTGGAAAAACTGGAATGACTTTGCAAGCAATGTTGAACATTAGTCATTGAACTGACCTCAGTTCAATGACGAACATGACCTTCTGCTTGGAAAATGGTAAATAAGCTGACTTTATATTCTGTCCACTTACAAACATGTTTCATGAGCTTTATTGGTGAAAATTTAAGATTACGTTGTTGCATGTAGGCTACCAAGTTTTTTATTGCCCATTTTGTTTGAAACTATGCGGTGGATCCCCATTACATCCCGGGTACCACTGCAACTTAGGTTTAACGCAAACTTGGAGCTGAAGCCCACTTCCATGTCAGAAATAAGACCATTAAACATTATGGATTCTCTCATCACCAAAGCCAGTAGGATTAGCCTAATACACAAAAGAAATTTAGAGCCACATAACAAAATAAAACTTTTATTTTCTGCATGTGTATTAGGAGAATGCAATTACATCATATAGAACTTCAAATTGCAGAACATTGACCAAGCACATGTATGGCATTTTTAGCACAATTTAATTGTTTATTACGAGAAGGCACTAAAAACCAATTAGAGACCGAGTAGGGTACGTTTTTATGATAAAGACCCATTTCTGTTAACCCAGCATTGCAATTCGCATGTTGCGATTTAAATTATGAAGTGTTAATTTGTTTTATCCTATATATTTTTATAGTAATTTCTTTGATTAGTCATTTTGTTATTTATAATATCAAATTAAGATTGTTCAACTCTAAGCATACTTCAACTGGTTTACTTGGTATTGCAATTTCATTCACTGTAGAAAAATGGTGGCAAAGCCACTGCGCACGCTTGGCCAAACATGGCCAAAATGGAATGCACCCTATTGGCCAAAGCATAAGTCTGATTTGGCTCGAAAATTGAAACTGGTCTAAAGCTTATATACACATATGAAAAGGATTGGTCAAAAACATAAGATGCTAGAGCACAGGCAAGCCAAAAGTTTATGCGCGCACAACACATGACAGACCACCACTAAAGACTCCGAACATGGCATAAGCCCCATGGGGCTTTTGGCCAAGTGGGCTAAAAACGAGGCATCTGTTTCAGTTGTCCATTGGAATGGTCTGTAATGTTTAAAAATATTACTAATAATGTCAATAATAACTAATAATGAGCCAGAAGCGCAAAGTTGGTACATTGCAGGTTCCAATAGGCCGAATCTCCGCTGAGAAAGATGCATGGCGAAATTAACTTCAAACTTCAAATGACGCTTTGCAGTCAAATATTGTAACACACATGAAATTAGGCACTCTTCTGCCACTTTAGATACCCTTATTCGGTACAATTTTAGCAAGTTAACGAAAGTAACTTGTAATGCCGTCTTTCCCAGGAGCGGGGGGAAACCATGATATCCCCTAAACTCGTGTTTCGGGGATATAATTACCGCAACGCGGCAACCAGTGTGCAGCTGCACTTCCCCAAATGTAGCCTACCCTTTGAACGCTGAAAAAATTTTGATTCAGTGCAATATTACAATAAAATAGGTTGCATTGCAAGGCATGACTTCCTATACATCTCAAATACAAATCTAGGCTACATCTAGTCATTGTTATTGTATTATGTCAAGTTTGACCTTCAAAGGTCACCAACAGTCAAGTTGAATATCACCAAATGAGAGTTCATGTGTGACTTCCTTCAAGTCTGTGAAATAAACTTAGGCTCTATCGGTGACCATTTTAGCAAAAGAAGTTATAGAATTTTCACTTGCTTAAGTCTAACCTTCAAAAAGTCAATATGAAGGTCACCAATTGAAAGTTCATATTTGACTTCCTATATGTCTCCAAAACAAACCTAGAGTGTATCTGTAACAATTTTGCTGATACAAGTCATTGAAATTTCACTTTAAAGTTTGGCCGTTGAAAGTCGCTGAAGGTCAAGTTCAAGGTCACCAAATGAAACTTCATACATGACTTCCTATATGCCCACAATACAAACCTAAGCTCTATCCATAATAGTTCTTGTGAGAGAGGTCATTATAATTTTGCAATGTAAAGTTTGACCTGCAAAGGTCACCCAAGGTCTAGTTCAAGGCTGCCAAAAGAAATTTCATGTATGCCCCTATAAGTGTTTAATACACATATTTTCCCTGTCTTCAATATTAACATTTTGCTTTGATCTCAAGTTTGACCTTTCAAGGTCATCTGAAGTCAACTTTAACACAACCAATATACGGGTCATGTATGACTTCCTATATGTTGATAATGCACACTTAGGGCTCCAACTTCTTGGTGCAGCGCAGGGTGGCGTAGCGTGGCGCAGCCCACGCAGTGGTAATTTTGAGCTGTGCAACACCGTGCACAGCCACATTGGCAATTCGGTAGACAGACGTGCGCGCAGATGGGTGCGCCGAGGGGGAGGTGTCACATTCATCAAGACGCAGTGACAATTTCTTAGAAAAAGTCTCTGCTGAAGTTGCGCAGAAAACTCGCCAGCTCCAACCTGGTTTACTTTCTGTGCAGCGGTAATTGGGCTGACCGGCGCACAGTGCGCACACGTCACCGAAACCTCACAAGCAGGTTTCCAATATGTCAGGCACATTTCAATGCAATAAATAATTACAGCAAGCACTATGTAACTATCTGAATGAGGACATAAATTATAGTATCTAAATGGATTATCCTGAGGTCAGATTAAAGGCGGTTGGCACACATAATTCAAACTCGACCGGGCTTAATCAACGCAGCTGAATCTGTGATGCAAACTAAGAACTTCACATCTTTCTCAGCCAACCACATGTATAATGCTTGCGTTCTATGCTCAGTAAAGCCGCTTTCATACTGGACGTGAAACGAATTTTTCGCACGACTGATTACAGTCAAAGTTAATGCAAAGACGCAAATACACGCCTCTGTTAATTCTTCTGGTTTCCCTCCGTTGATGATTGGCTACAGTCTTTATTCGGTTTCTCTTTTGAAAATTTGTCAGATTGATCGAACAGATTCACGCTTTATTTCCACACCAGAGATAAGATAGGCTTAAAATAAATAAAATAGTGCTTGTAGTCAGAGACCAAATCAATTCCATGACCATTGACATTGTGAATTAAATATCGCATGCACGATCAAGACTGTCCAATGCAAATGCTCCATGTCCGGCAGCCAGCAAAAAGTAAAAGTATTGATAGGAGAACAGAGTTATAATGAAATAAAAATATACCACCACCAAAACAGAACATCCAAAAAGATGGCCCGCAAATAAATAAATTGCGGAGTTCATTGGATGTTCTGTTTGTTGTTAAAATGTTTCTTTTTTTATTCTTTATCTCGTCATCAATCTGTTCTAATCGTCCTCTTTTTTTGGCTGTCAGACACAGAGTATTTTGCATTTAATGTTCGACAGGCATTGTACATTGTCCCGCACCAATGTCGACTCACTTTATTGAGCAGAGCTTAAACAGAAACATTGATTGAAATTCTCGGTACTCATCGTAAAGAACTGAGCCCTCTTATCAAAACATTCACGTTTAATATCTAAAAGATTCAGTAGATTTGAAGAAATTAAAAACAATAATTGACCGTCGGACACAAAGTTATATTGAAACCATCCGACTGTCCGATAGGAGATAAATTAAAACCCTGTCTGACTTTCGGACACGTAGACACTGCGTTCAACGCAGCAACACAATCTCCCGTGCGAAAAATTCGTTTTGCGTCCAGTGTGCAAGCGGCTTAATACCTACTACCATTATTGTCAATTAGGTTTTATCATTTTAAGTGGGGGAAAGGAAACAGCCTGATTGCCATGATCTCGTACTGAGTTAAGAATGGATATTGAAAACAAGAAAGCCGTTGCTGCGGCGAACCCCCCGTCGCATCTGTCAACTGTGACGATCATTATGGTCACCCTTCGCGCACCCTAGTGTATTATGGTACCAAGTTTGGTTGGAATCAGCCGAGAAGCTTTGGAGATATAGTGCAAAATGTTTGGACAGCGTATGTCTCCACCAGACCCCCTTTCAGCGCCTATCGGCTGGCGATTGGCGATTGGGATAAAGGTCATCTTCAAGATCTTTTGGCATCTAGATGATGTCCAAGGAGAAGGACTAGCTGCTGTAAAGATTTCAGCCACCTAACTTCATCACTCAGCTAACAATGGCCATAAATTAGGAACACGCTATCCATCATTTCTCTTCCCAATGATACAGGCAGAAGAAATAAATGAGCAACCATCGTTTTCATTCCAACTTCATGAGTTTGAATGATCTGACGTGGTTTTCATTTTGAAATTCCATTCACGTTCGCTTATGGTAATAATTTGAGAATGCCTCAGATTTGTAATCCTTAATATAGACATAAGCGGTGCAGAAAACAAGCCTGAAGCAGCAAACATTAACGCATCATGCAGATATAGGAAAGGCTTCTTTACTTCAACACTTTAAAGGTGAGGAGAGGAGCTCATTTTACTGGTGAAGAGTTGACTCGGCTGTGTTAAACCCACTTAAGCCTTTTCTCCTGCCTCTCTGTAACTTCCGCCGGAAGGAGGGACAGAGGCGGGACAGAGGAGTACTTGCGCCAGACTACACTGGGAACGAAACTGCAACATACGCCTGGACACACCCCGTTGGCGCAGCACTCCCACTATTCGCCGGGCCTGCAAAAGGCCCAATGTTAAAGTACAGCGCCCCCACTAGACCTACTTGCGTCAATTCAATTAAAATGGCATTTGCACTGTACATAAAGTGTATCAAGATGAGCTGATAGCCAGATTTAGGAAAAAAAAAAAAAAAGTTAGTTATCGGACAGTTTGAGAAATAATTTTTTGACATTTCAAGTCCTATCTTTCAACATTGACAATATTTTCCTTGACCTTTGACCTTTCAAAGTCAGCTGAGGTCAACTTTAACATAACCAATTTATAGGTCATATATGACTTCCTATTGGTGATAATGCAAATTTAATCTCCATCTGCAACCATTTGGCCTTCACAGGCCATCTTGCTTATTCATAAAGCACAGCACACCCACTAGACCCACTTCCGTTGATTCAAAATGGCTCTCGCACATTGACGGTACCAAGGTAAGCTGACTGCCTAATTTAGAAAAAAATTCATCCCGAGGTTTTTGAGAAATATTTTTTAAATTTCTCAGTCCTATCTTTAACATTGGGGCCAAAATTTCAAGGAAAAATAAAAGGGACAAAAATGATTCAATCAAAAATCCAAAAAAGTCTGGAGATGGGGCTTAGTAGTATGTTATAACAAATTTATACAAAAATTCGTCTGCCCGAAAAACATAAAAAATGTTCTGGATGACAGCCAACGAACACCACACCACGACAATAGCTTATCGGCCCATAGGGCCAGTAAGATAAAAATAAGAAAAGGCATGGCAATCAGTCTGAGCATATATTGTCAGACATTGGGCATGCAGAATTATGGGGCCTAAATTGTTTTCATCTAATGAGACCAAAATCTTACTTTACTCTCCCAAGTAGACAATATTTGCGCCTTGTGTGGCTTCATTCTCTTACCTCATTGGCAGATCTATGGATCGAGTTAGTTTCATTGGGAATATTTTCTGCTTTTTTACAAAGAAATAATCAGGAGACCGAACTCTTAATACAGGACTTGCATACTTCAACAGATTGACTCATATTTTGTTTTTTCCAGTACAACCACTAATCTTAACAGAGCAATTGGGGTGTCTGTGAGGAATTGCATTTGAGTGGAGTGCAACGCCTTTTTAATGTGCTTAAGAGCCGTTCCTTTTCCACTAATCATTATCCCCATCCGGTGCAAACAGGATTCAGCTCCTAAACTAGCGCCAACAAACCTGATCAACCTGGGGCAGCCCACCACAGTCTGCCATCTGCAGAAGAAGAGGAACAGATAGATTATATCTTCAGCAATGTAACATTCAAAAACTCCCGTTATAAACGCTAAAATGAGAGAGATTACTTGAAAGAGACAAGCTAGCCAGAGTTATAAGCACTAAAAAACAAAATGACCGGCACAGAGCTCATCAGAGTAATGAGACACACAGTCACAAGGCTGCCTGTAACAAAAAAAAAAAAAATAGAGACATTTAACTCTGGCATAGCCAGCATTTATTAACCAATGAATTGTCTCCCATTGATTAAAAAAAACATACAAACACGGAAAAAGTTCTGTTTGTAGGGTGAAAGTAGGTCACCTGTAACCAAATTTGACCTCTGGTCTCACTGAGACAGTTGTGCAAGCCCAGATTAGTCAATAAGTCACAAGCAGTGCTGAGCAAGCTGAGGCTTATCAGCATCTGATGCTGCTTAACTATTAATAACCCGCCCTTCTGTGATTATGTGAGGTCAGTGCAGTCACTCACCTTGAGAAGTGTAGTCTTTGTTGGGTCCAGTTTAGTGTTGCACTCCACCTGTGCAAATGAGATTTACCACAGTGAGCAGCATAGCAAAGATACTCCATCTGGTACTGAAATTCAGACAAAAAAAATGCTAATCAATGAGCACACCATAATGTAAAGTTTCAAGTCCAATGGCTCTACACCTGAGTGGATTCATGTACAAAAGTACTACACTGGGGTCGGTTGACCGTGTGAGTGAACGTACATATTTTCCGGCTGCATCTCAAATAATCTGATCATTTGTATTTAGCCATCCAAAAATGTGAAGAAGTAGTACTAAACTGAGCTTTGAGAAAACTATTCCCAAGTTTGGAAATAAGGACTGAGTTAAACCATTAATGGTTAATGGTGAAATTATGCGAGACTGTGCCCTCAAAGATGGAAACGCCAAGCTAGCTAGAGATGCCGACAATGAACACGAAAAGAATGTGACCCAGGCAGATGTCATGAAAGCCATCACCCCTCCCAAAATTTCTTTTATCAGAAAATTATTGAGGTACCAACATCTATTGAGGCCAAAATGAAGGAATGCAATGGCTGCATGTTCAAGGTTCAAGAATGCATTTAAATCGACAGAAGAAACAATTAAAAACCTTTTTTTGAAAATCCAAGTATATGATATCGTAGATATATGATATTATAGGTCCTAAGAGTTTAAGCCCTCTTCAAAAAATTTCAAAAGGTTTGTCAGGCAAACCTTTAATGATAGATTCCAGTATTTTATATGCAAAGCAAGATAAATGACAGGCCTGTAGTCCCCTTTCTGACATATTTCTATTATATTGCCCTGCTTCCAATCATTTGGAATTTCATCAGTTTCTCCAGACAGTCTACAAATAACTGATAGTGGCTTAGAGATGATCTCGCCTACTTCCCTGATTACAAGCAATCACAGCCAGCCACCTTATTGGTCTTTAATTTATGCAATCTGCCTTAAACTTCCTTGTTCTCCATCTCAATTTCTGATTAATAATTTCCAGCATTGGAAATGCCCCCTGGCCAAAGAAATCTGCGCTGTGGTAAAATTCTCAGAGTATCTACAACTGTGTTTAACCCTCTCCAGGCTCATGTAGCAAATTTGCAACAATAAATCAATTGATGACTGACTATAAAATATAAAGACCACATGGGAAATGGTTTGATAAAGTTACCCTTCCAGCTCAGTATTGCAAAAATACAACGTTAGTTCCCCCTGCAGCCACTAGTGTATAAGAACTTTTCTCCATGAATGAAATATTTTTCATATCTCAAAATAATAAATTGAGCTGGAGAGGGTTAAGGCATCAGCAATGTCCCGATTCTCTTACAGCAATGATCTATCTTTATTCTTGACACACTTGTACTCCTGAACTATCCTTTTTCTACAACGGTAATGAAAAAAAATGTTTGATTAGTTTTTGCAATTTCTGCATTTTGCCATTTATAAAGTCTTCTAGCATTCCTCAGTTCTTTATTGACCTTAGCACACATTTTACAATATTCACTTCAGCCTTAGTAATGGAGTTCTAAACCCAGCTTAGTGAACCAGAGCACTCCATTCATCCACCACAATTAATCAAGTTATTTCTCATGGCTCGTTAAACACTATGTATAGTAGCGACACCAGCCAGTAAATAATAATTTACAGCTAAGTCACACCATTACAAGAATTATTTGTGCTACTTTCATAATGACATCCATGACATCCCTTAAACTCTCCACCTTTTTGGGGACTTCATTGAGCCTTTATGACTCCAAGAAGAGACGACTCCCACCCCGAGTCTCATCACCCTGCACTGGTCACCATCAACTCAACTCTATTCAATCCTTCATCAGTACAAATTGCCACGCTTAGTCAATTCAATAAATGTCGTTAACTACTATTTTAGGTGCAGTATGAAACAACATTAGAGTTTTAAACGCAGGTTAATGACCCAGACCATGCCTAAAAAAACGTCACTCCATTTATCAATGTCTTAACCGACAAGCCTATTTATATCGCCTTTGTTTTGCAATCCTTGTCCGTTTTATTCGACATTGGTCCCTCCCATTCATCTCTCACCCATTCACTTTATAGGAACCCCAGAGGAGCCTTGAAAGAGCCTTTATGACTCCAAGAAGAGACGTGACCCCCACCTTGAGTCTCGTCGCTTAGGACTTCTTGTTGTCCCGCGCAATTCAATAAAAATACTGTTAGGTACTAGTTTAGACTAGTACTAGTTCGCACATGAAGGTAAAAACAACATGATATAAGACTGCACCTCAGGGAGAACCGGCATACAAAATTTGAGAAGAATCCGTCCTGCAGGTTTACATGACTAACAATGATACTGATTAAAGATGGAGGCCAGGAGGTCAGTTTGGACACACAAATGAGGACAAAAAAATGACATGGTATGCAACCAGACAGTAGGGAGAACCTGTATGCAGGATTTGGAGAAAATATAATGTTGTATATATTTTATATATTTTAAACGGAGGTCAAAAACAGCATGATGCCCAAGTGGATAGTGGGGAGACTTGTATGCAGAATTTGTCCACTTGGTAGTTTTCTTGGAATAGGGAGGCCAGAATTATACACGGTGGACGATGGACGAAAAGCGATTAGATAAACAGCAGCCATACCACTACTCTATCCGCTCCAGGTGAGTGGCTGAAGCTAAGCAGGTGTGGCCTTGGTTAGTACTTGGTTAGGAGACCACCTGGGAAAACCAAGTTGCTGCTGGAAGAGGTGCTAGTGGGCCAGTATGTTGTGATCTTCTCTCTGGTGGAATAATCCCCAAAGCCCCAGTGCAGTGACGGGGGACACCGTACTGAAGGAGATGCAGTTTTTCCGATGACACGTTAAAACCGAGGCCCTGGCTCACTGTGGTCATTACAGATCCTATGACACTCAGACAAGAGTAGGGGGTTCCCTGGGCCGGTGTCATGGCTAAATTCCCAACCTGGCTCTTTCAACCTGCCACCTAATCATCCCCTGATCTAATTGATTAATAAATAAAAGAAGCCCACAATCAGTGTGTAACACTGCATATGTAGTCTCCCGCTCTTTTTCCAAAGTTAGGTAATGCACGTTGTATTTTTCAAGGCCAGCTTACGGTCAGAATCCAAACGAGTGACAGTGGGCCTTTTGTGGCACAAACTTACCACTGCATCAACAGCAGGGGAGTTGTCACCCACAACCAACAGGCTAGGACACCTGTGGGTACAAAGGGAGTTAATCAACCACCCTTCGACCAGATGCTTCATTATTTGGACCATGGCATCATCAAAAAGGCAGAATTTCCATATGGTTCACTCAATAAGGATGTAAATACCCCAATGAAGGCTGACAGTGTCCATTGTCAATGCACATTAACCATTATTACATCCAACGAGCAGGAGAACATTGGCAAAAAATGTAAATAGGTCTGTGAAAATATTCACAGACTTCACCGTAGCTTAGTGTTTAAAAAAAAAAAAAAAAAAAAAAAAAAGTCAAAGCGTGAAGAAATATCAAAGATCTTTCACTCACTTCAGGGTATGTGCATGGAAGTGCCCACCAGGGACAGGCCGCTCGATATCCAGGTCTCTTCGGCTGTTCAGAAAAAAGTGTTAGGAACTGTGAAACTGCTTTAGACCAATGGTGACCGATGGAGCGTTGATTGGATAGCTAGTATATGCAGGTATACACAGGTTTTAGCGCCAATAAATCAGTAGCCAACTGATTTCACCAAACAGTTCCCACATCTTTAGATAAATTGAGCACCACTGCTTAAGAAGTAGAATGCAACTGAGGGAGAATCTGACCTCTCATAGGACTTGACAAAAAGTTGGAGGTTGGTCTGGTTGACATCGTGCATGATGTGATGGCGGTATGTGGCGATCAGGTCATGGTTGTGGTGAATTTCCTCCTGCAGAAAAAGAGAAAAATTCATAAGTCCACATGGTCACATAGCAGAAACCATCAAACAATACACATTTATTGAATTATATGAACAGTAAATAGAAAATAAATTAATTTTACCCATTTCACAGAAACAGGAAAGCGTATCCGATTCACAAAATTCTTTACACCACATTAATATTTCAAATACATGTACATCAGTGGTGGCTCATGAACTGGCGATAGGGGAGGCTCAAAACAATCCCTTAAAATGAGTGATTGATTGAAAACAGGTTGTGACTATTCATTTAAATTACCATCACAGAAACTCAGAGAAAACTCAACATTATCGGGTGTGGCCAGTTTCCATTTATAACGCTTACAGATTGCAACTCCAGACTTCTCACACTTTTCTTTACTCAGCGGTTGGAATCAATGCATGCGTTTCGCGATCGTTTAAATGAAATTAGATCATTTGAAACATCTTTATGCAGTTACATTGCTTCCAACACCTCCATGCACAATGACTTCAATACTGCGCGAGAATCTCTTACATAGCCAACGCGTTGATTAAATAATTGCTGACTACAGCAGAGGAATGTAAATATGCATCTTAAACTCACGCCGAATGTGTGAGAGTTGACAGGTATGTGTTATAAATGAAAACTGGCCACACATGATAATGTTGAGTTTTTGAAATTTCTGTAATGGCAATTTAAATGAATGGTTGAAAACTGGTCATGACAATAATTAATTTTAAGGGATTGTTTTGAGCCTCCCCAGTTGCCAGTTCACAAGCCGCCACTGATGTACAAATAATCCTTCTTATTTGTTCTTTCAGACAAAATCCTGAGAGAATAAAAAGGTACACCATGAAATTTCAAGAAATAATATACTCGCTGTCCCAATGTTACCAACCTTCCCAAATAGATGGGTTATGATCATATCAGGCAAGTCGTGAGCCCAGCCACTGATCTGAAATTGATTCAAGAAACTTGTGACTAGCATGAACAGCTTTCAGGCAATATTACTGTCAGTTACAATTTTAGTATGCCATTCACTTCAACAGTGATGTCAGGGAAGAAAAAAAATGACACTCATCAACTTGCAAACTAAAGCTGAGTATTTGGAGTAAGCAGGAGTCTCTTATTTTTCAGCCAGTTCTAAACTATGATACATGCATGTGCCCACAAGTTAATGAAATCATTCAAGACCTTCATGCCAATCAGTCAATCATATAAATATTAGCTAGTTTTATATTTCCATTTCCTGGACATGCAAAACATTGTCATACCATTGGCAAACCTAGAATGGAGTCAAAATCTCTCCGTGGATGAGGATCAGTAGTAAAATTAAGCAAAAAAGAAACAAATAAGGTTAAGTCTCAATATACAACACAGACTAACCCAGTTGCTGAGAATGACTTATTTTTCAATTTATGCAGTTGTGGTACACTGGATCCCTCAGGCAGCAGACAGTTACCTTGTGTGCTGCCCAGTTCATCCATCCCTCCGCACATGGGTTTATGTTTATCAGCAACAGGCCATCTACCATTGCTGGGTAGTTCAGCTGTACCAGACAGGGTACAATGGTAAGCAGCAATATCATCAGAACAGTTTGAACATCATACTTATTCTATTTTGCAAAAAGGAGCTCTATATTAGTAGCAAAGTATAAAAATGTAGATTTATCATTATTATTTTTTTTTTTTAGACAAAGGACACCGTTCGATATTATATTTTTGGGATGTCAGTAGAAGAATTGTGCAAGTTCTCCCTAAGTTTTCACCGTGCTAACTAAATCCATAAAAAACAGCCTCAAAAAAGCATTTTTAGAATGAATGAATGAATGAATGAATGAATGAAGGCAGGCACTCACTCACTCACTCACTCACTCACTCACTCACTCACTCACTCACTCACTCACTCACTCACTCACTCACTCACTCACTCACTCACTCACTCACTCAGGGCAGGCCATGTTAAAATGAGGGGGGCTTTTTGTTACCTTCAAAATCTGCTTTGCGCATGCTGGTTTATCCAAAGTTGCCAACCCAACCTTCAATCTACTATTTAAATTATGACATAAAAATTTTGCATATTTGTCCGCAGCACCCTCAGCTAAGAAAAGCTTCAGCACCCCTACTTCCCATAGCCTAGTCTTAGAATAAATTTACACTGTGGATCAAGTATAACCTGCCTGAATCTGCCTAACATTTCATTCACAGTCTTGTAATCGAGGGTTTCACACAATCTTAATTTTTAGGTAGCAAGTTAAGTTTTCAGATCAGTTGAACACATTAGTAGTTGGAAAGTCCAGCCAATGGTTTTGCAACTGCAAAAAGAGAAACTGGGCATACAGAGAATCACTGTGTGTAAGGTGGGAGAAAAGTACCAAATGTGGAACTCACAGCGAATTGGGCAAGGATGTAGGCTCCAGCACCAACGCCAATTCCCAGGATACTCTTCAGGCTGTCATAAAACAATGAGGCAGACTTTTTAATCAGTATTCTCTGCTGAGAAAGTAAAACCAGCAATAAAAACACACCCCACAGTAAAGCAACAAACTCCTACAGAGAGCGGAGTATGTTGTAGAGCTTGGCCAAAAAAATTCAGTTATCAAGATATTGTAAAGCTGTACATATTGGAAATAAAAACAGACAGGATTACCCAAAGGCAGGTTCAAATTTGTAATGTGTTCAACTTGAAAAAGTCCTGAGAACAATTGAAGGCCACAGGTTTCTAGCCACAGTGCTCTAGTAGAGAGACAATGTGCCTTGGCACTTAAAGGGGTGATGCTATACCCAGTGTGGTATATTTACTGTGGGTTTTCAAGGTCAAAAAACACCAAGCTACCACTGTAAAGGCTGTGTGTGCAGCACCTACAGCCTACTCAGCCTGAAGCAGGCCATTTCGGCTGCTGTCTATTTAAAGCCACCTCCCTTGTGATTGGTTAAATGTTTGGAGCATGGCAGAAATTTTGTCTCCTTTATATATCCCAATAGTAACTTCAGAGACTTCCAAAACAGATGAAAATGTCACTGCTCTGAGGGTATGCCACAATCTCCACAAGAGGCAGGCAGCCCTGCCCACTTTACGACATGGACTCTCGAAAGACGGCGAAGAAGAGAGAACTTCTCTGAGGAGGAAATATAAATCATCACGTCTGAGGTAGAGAAAAACAAAATAATTTTATTTGGGAGCCCTAAAAGTGGCATAAAGGGAGCTCAGAAGGCTGCAGTTTCAAAAACTATTGCTTCTGCGGTAAATACCGTTGAGGTAGAAAACCTGGCAGCAGAGGTTTGATTTAATTCATTGATAAATAAGAGTAAATAGTCACTTTGATTTAAGTGCGTCAAAGCACAAAAATTGATCGAAATTCGCGTTAGACGCACTTATAAGTGTGGCCAAGATGCAAATTTCTCCATTGCCCACATTATTTTAAGTGTGTCCAAAGCTAAAAAATGTTTTCTTGGCTTAACTTATTTTAAGCGGTACTTTATACGCAGCACTGGAATGGTCATCAACTGATCCACTTATATGTGTGGCCAATGCTGAATTTTTTCTTTGCTATACTTATAAGTGCGAATAACATCAGCCTTAATAAATTCAATTTCTTTGATCCATGATATTTTATGTTATATAGCCTACATATTTGACAATCCAAATACTTTACATGTAGGTTGAAAAAGTGGTCCAATTTTAAGATCGCCACCAAAAAAAAAAGAAAGAAAACGGGTTGAAGCAATGCATGGACCAGGGGCGGCCAACCAGACTCGAACCTCCAGCTGTCACCATTCGAGGAGCGCGTGGCAGCACTGATGGGCTCCTTCAAACATCGTGGGAATACAAGGCGGTGGGGACACAGATGAGTCCCCACCGCCTCGATCGAAGCTGCATGAGGGTAATTGTTTAAATACAGTCTGCAGAGATCCCTCTTCATTGTACTTTTATTAGTATTACTCCATGACATTTTATTAGATGCCACAAAAAACGAGCAACCACTCGTCACTTTCCAGGAGGAGATCTTCTCTGTGATGAAAGTTCCTCACATGTTGGACAGAAGCATATTCCTCTAACAATCAAAGATCTGCCATTGTCAAAATGTGATCGCGGTCAAAGTGTCTGTAGGCCTATGCTGAGCAACAAAAGAAACGCAAGTTAGCTAGTTAGTTAAAGCTATAGTTTGCAAGTTATTTTTGGCATTCGGTCATTCAGTCAAAAAAATCAATAATAACCTTTCAGCTTATTGTAATTCAAAGAGTGATGAGAGGACATTGGACCTCTGCGCCTTCTCTTGGCTCTGTATTCAAGCTGCGGAAAATCAACACCGTGACGGCAGTGTTCTCATGCGTTTTTCACAGATTCTACAAATGAATGCTTTTATGTACTCTTACGGTTACTCAGTCAAAGTGACTGCAAAATCAAGGAAAGTTTATTGAAACAAGTGTAAATGAGCGCGCGCTAGTAATACATTTGATTTTCCAAAATAATTACGCACAAACTTATTTTCCAGTCTGCCTTAAATAAACTTGCTTTTCTTTTGTTGTTCATTGTACATCTGACTGGATGAGCATCTGACATACACTGCATATCTGTCAAGTCATGCATTGCATTTAATCAAATTGATTGTAATCGTCAGCCGTCTGGCCTGACAAGCAGGTTGCCTAAAAATATAAGTTTAATTAATTTCTCAACACAGGTGTCTTATTTATTTAGCCCATTTACTCATTTTACTAACAAGAGCAACAATTCGCCCGCATCACACCCGGTCAGACCTGGCGTGAGATTTTTGTGGACCATTTGCTCACGTTCAGATTGATAAATGCCGATCCCTGCGGGAGATTTGGTGTACGCACGTTTGATAAATGAGGGCCTCTGTGTGTGTGTGTATACACACACACACAACCCCAGTTCCGAAATAGTTGGGACAAAGTGCAGATTGTGAATAAAGTCATAATGTAATGACTTTCAGACCACATGAGCCAATGTTATTTACAATAGAACATAGAAAACATTTCAAATGTTGAAACAGACCTTTTACATTTTTATCCACAAAATGAGCTTATTTAGAAATTTCTAGCTACAACATCTCAAAAAAGTTGGGACACAGGCAAAAAAAGGGCTGAAAAAGCAATTCATATATAAGAGAATCAGCTGAAAGAACATTTAGCAAGAAATTAGGTTAACTGACATCATGTGTAACATGATTGGCTATAAAAGGGATGTCTTAGACAGGCTGAGTCTCTCAAAAGTAAAGATGGCCAGAGGCTCTCCAACCTGTGAAGGCATGCGTAAAAAAAAAAAAAAAAAAAAGTTGTGGAATACTTTAAAAACAATGTTCCTCAACGTCAAATTGCCAAGGCTTTGAAGGTCTCATCATCGACGGAGCATAACATCACCAAAAGATTCCGAGAAACTGGAAAAATTTCTGTACGTAAGGGACAAGGCCAAAGACCTTCACTGGATTCCCGTGATCTTGTTAGAATCGTGGGCTTGTTGGAAATCGTGGGCATCGTGTCCTCCGGGCTAAAGTGGAAAAAGACCACCCCTTCTATTATCAGTGTTCAGTTCAAAAGCCGACATCTCTGATGGTATGGGGATGCATTATTGCATATGGTGTGGGACACTTGCATGTTTTAAAAAGCACCATGAATGCTGAAAGGTATATGAAGGTTTTAGAGCCACATATGCTCCCCTCCAGGTGACATCTATTCCAGAGAAGGCCTTGGGTATTTCAGCAGGACAATGCAAAACCACATACTGCAGCTGTTACAACAGCATGGCTTTGTAGCAGAAGAGTCCATGTGCTGAACTGTCCTCCCTGCAGTCCTGATCTTTCACTGATTAATTATGTGCCAAATATTGTCAAACAAAAAGTCTGTCAAAGGAAACCCAAAACTCTTCAGCAGCTGAAAGCCAGCATTAAACAAGAGTGGGGTCAAATTCCAATGGTTAAACTCCAGAAACTTGTCTCCTCAATGCCCAGACGCCTTCTCTCTGTGCTAAAAAGAAGAGTGAATGCTACATTATGGTAAACAGGCCCCTGTCCCAACTATTTTGAGGCGTGTAGCAGCGATGAAATTTGAAATGAGCTCATTATTTGCATAAAATTGTAAAATTTCTCAATTTCAACACTTGCTATGTTATCTCTGTTCCATTGTGAAAAAAATACTGGCTGGGGTGATTTGAAAGTCATTGCGTTTTGATTTTATTCACAATTTACACTTTGTCCCAACTATTTTATATTATATTATACAAACACACACACACACACACAAAAAAGTACAAAAGTTTGGGATCACTTGGAAATTCTTGTTTTCCATAGAAACACAAATGAAATTAGTCTGAATAGGAAATGAACAGAACATGCGGACATTGTCAGAGTTAGAAATAATGATTTTAATGGAAAATGATGAATATCTACTTCAAACTTTGCCTTCACAAAAAAATAAATAAATGAGTAAATAAAACTACCTCCACCGTTGACACTGAAACTGGTATTTGACGGGAACTATTAAGCGCAGCAGCTAGTTGACAACCTGTGAGGAGTCTTTGTCAAACTACACACTCTCAGATATTTGTCTTCTTGCACAGTTGTGCATCAGGGCCTCCCACTCCTTTTTTCTATCTTTGTTAGTGCCAGTTTGTGCTGCTCTCTGAAGGGAGTAGTTGACAGCATGGTAAGAGATTTTCAATTTCTTACATTGAATAGCCTTCTTTTCTAAGCACAATAGACTGATGGGTCTCTAAAGGAAGTTCTTTCTTTCTGGCCATTTTGAGCCAGTAAACAAACAAACAAACAAATAAACAACTGCTGATGCTTCAAGTAATAAATCAACCTCAAGAATGCCATGCTCCCTTCTGCGCTCCCTTATTAGTTCAATGGTTTTCAGCTGTGCAACACATTTGCAGAAGGGTTTTCTAATGATCAATTAGCCTTATAAAATGCTTAACTTGGATTAGCAGCCATACCAGGAGATTGATGCAGAGGACTGACAGTTGCAGAGAATAGGCCTCTATGCAAAAATGAAGATCATTCTTTGAAAATCATCTGATTAATTTTAATTGTTTGTGAAATGGAAAAAAAATGTTTGTGAAATGCATGAAAATGTATTTTTCTTTGGAAAACAAAGAAATTTCCAAGTGATCCCAAACTTTTGAACAGTATATAAGAACTATTCAAGAGGTTAAGGGTCAAAGGGAATCTTTTGAATACTTTTGCAAGTATGTCTTTTTATGCTGGACGGGGTTAGAATATACCCCTTTGGATTGTCACTTGAACTATAGGCATCATATTACGGGACATGCAATCATTGCATTTTCCTTTAAAAACATTTTTAAATGAGTTACTTTTCATGGATTTGAAGCACAAGCTTGGTTGGACCAAACTGACAAACTGCCTCCATACCCCGACTGTGACACCTCGTGCACCATATGCATTTTCTCTGCATGAGTGCATTCCATGCATGCCAATTACAGAAATAAAAGGGCTGAGCATTTTCCATTTATGTCCATCTTAACCATGGGACTTGAGAACAGACATGACATCCCTGAAGCCTCTGTCAATCACATTATCGTGCTCCTCCATCCAGGATTTCAGATGGTCCACTATGTCAAAAATGTGCTTTGATATGCTGGCATCATTTTCGCTTCCATAATTCGGACCAACTGAATCCAAGAAATAGCCATCAGAGAGAATGACACTCATGAACTTCAAATAATTTCATTTTTTTGTGTCCGCGATATGACCTTCTCTGAAGTTCATGGTCTTCACTTTTATTTCAATACAAATATGTCCCATCCATAGTGACAGTTACGAATGTATTTGTGAAAGGCATGTTGCAGTGTTTCCCACAGAATTGGAACTTATTTGTGGTGGTAACAGGGAGGGGAACTGCGCATTTGCACATCTGCAAACCTGAAGTTATTCATACCGAATGTGAAGCTGCACCCCTGAAAATATTTCGATTGCCACAGTACTTTGACAATACTACGACATAATTTAGAGTTATATGTCAAAGAATGAGGTTTGACTTTATTTCACTTGAATACTTTTATTTGCAGTTTAGGAGGACAGATTTACTCAACTTCTGACAGCACATATGTAGGTTGCCAGCAGGTATCAATGATAACAATTAAAACAATTTTTGTCACTAAGGTGACATCATCCCCCGCTGCAAATTATCAAGTGAAATTAATTAAATTAAATCAATAAATTAAATTAATTAAATTAATCAATTAAAGTGCTATTATGTGATGGTGATGGGTTAAGATGAAGCTAAATGTCAACAAAAACATGATCCAGTCAACATCCATCGATATTTGCACTGTGGTTGCTGAAACGCAAAAATATTTTCAAGACTTACTGTGACCTTGACATGAATGTCACAGTGCATGAATAGTAAAAACAGTAATAAACAAACACTGAACAGAATTCAGGTGAAGCTTGGTGTCAAGTATGAAGAAAATCCACTGAAACTTGGAGATATCTTGCTGACAAGGGTAAAATGTCAAAAAAATGTTTGTCACTTTGTGAAATATTCAATGTGTCGCCGTGACCTTGTAAATTATGCCAAGGTAACCAAAATCGACTGGGCCCTGTGCCTCCCCAAGATGGAGCTTGCTGTTGATCATGAAGAAAGTCCAGTAAACTGATCTTGAGATATCTCGCTGACAAGTTCCATATACAGGCAAATATGCTGAAATATTTAATGTTTCGTCGTGACCTTGAAAATAATGTCACGGTCACCAAAATCAACCGAGTCCTGTGCCTTCCAAAGATGAAGCTTGGAGTCAAATATGATGAAAATCCAACAAACCTCTCTTGAGATATCTCTCTGACAAAGGTAAAATGTAAAAAATAGTTTGTCACAGCTGCCGGATAGCTCACTCAGTTAAGGCACTGCGTTGCAGTGCAGAAGTGACTATCACGTCGCGGGTTCGAATTTGCTTTTTCAGAGTAGCGCTCAACTGGCTATAGCGCTACAGGGTTTCAAATTGGGAAGGGACTGTCGGAAATGGGAAATAAAAAACAGCTTTGTTCATTGCTCAAGCGCCTCCTGTTGGCCAGACGGGCGCTCGTCAGGAAGACTCTAAGCCTGGTCATGTCCGGGTATCCTCCGCCCTCGTTCTGAAATTGCGAAGATTCAACCAATGAGTGTATAAGAACCAGTGGCTGACAGGCACGTGCTTCGGAGGAGAGCCGTGAACTGTCTTCACTCTCCTGAATTGGCAACAAGGGATCGCATATGAGCAAGCCTTGTATATAGTTCACCAATTGGCCATTCCAGATTCAGGTGGGATTGGAGATGCCAAATTTATATAAAATTTAAAAAAAAAAAAAAAAAAAAAAGTCAGTCACCTCGTGACCTTGAAATGAAGGTCAAGGTCACCAAAAATGACAGCCAACTTTCTCTAACGGTGATCAACCAAGATTTGAAATATGAAGAGAATCCAGTCAACGGTTCTTAAGATATTCCAATTCGTACGGACGTACGGACGGAGCCTACTATATGCCCCTCTTCGCGCTAAATGCATGGCGGGGGATAATGAAATGAATGACAGCGAGTAAAACTAAACTGACGATCTGTACACAAAAGTAGCTTATAAATGGAAAGCATTCCCAAAATTTTGTGCTGATGCCAGTAGACAGGGTCCTCACTCTTTTTTAACCAAAGAAATAACAAAACCTTTCCATTTTCCCCCATAACTTTTTGCCAAATGTCCATGAATTCCCATGCATTTTTGAGTCACAGCTGTTCTATTAATGGAAACATTTGGGATACAATTTGAAGAATAATAAGGGACTAATTCACTAGCAGTATTGGCTGATTAAAGTGTCAAGAGATTGGTAAAATAATGGCCATTTTTGGCCAAACAGTGGGACAAGGGTATGAAATAACATGACAAATCAGCACTATCCATGCAGCCCCAGACCGGCTGCTTCCATTAAGTAGATTTCATAATAAATGAAATAAAAAGAAAAATAAAAGCATTACTTACGATTTTAACTAACCACAGAGCAATGTAACGTCAGTGTGTTAACCTGAAGTGGCACTCAACCACTGATCTATATAGATCAGTGCACTCAACATGTAAGAAGCAGTTGGGTGTCAACTGCTTAGGTAGCCTGATATTCAGAATAAATGAAGCACTGATTACTAAAACCCCACAAGTCAAGTCAAGTCAAGTGTGACTTATGGGGTTTTAGTAATAGGTGCTTCAAATTATGACCTTTCCGTTCCCACTACATTATAATTATTATTCGGTCTGACATTGTCTCCACTGTAACCGATTTCTGCAGGAAATGCCAGGGTGCCATCGGTTTTGTCATTGGTTGCTTAGTTTTTGGAAAGGAGGGGACCGCTGCAAATAAGTTGGCTTTCGTATCGAAGGGATAACGAAGGAGTAGCGATTCAAAGTTCATGTCCACACCAAGAACAAGAACAACAAGGTCAACAAGAACAAACAGAGTGAATTTTCGGTCCTCGGTCGTCCCAAGGAATAAAATATTATAATAAGTTGCATTTATTAATTTATATGAATTACACACAACATTGATATCACCTTAACCTTTTTATGGAAGGCGCGCATTTGCGAGAGTTCACTTCAAATTGCATTTGAGATTAGTTTAAAAAAATAAATAAATAAATAAAAATAATGCGCATCTAAGGCTGAAAAATAAAGTTTACAGGCTAAAATATTTGCGCACCTTCAGATTTTTCAAGAAAGGGCCTGCTAATCTTGTTAATCGATCGCAAAAAGCACAGGTCATGTTATCTCAGAAGGATGGATCTATTTGCAGTTGGATTTAATATTATATTATTCTTATTTGCTTACTTGGGTGGCCGTTAATATACCTGGGCAGAAAAAAGGATTCTGTGATACTTCTTTTGAACCTTGATTCCGTTAATTCTGATAGGATCACTGACTCCTTTCGAGCAGACTGAACCCCAAACCATAATATTACCGTCGATGTCATCGTCAAGCCACTGCCAGTGTCAGGAGTAGGCAAGGGAGGCCAGCAGCACTTTGGCGTCACACCAAGCAAATCATAGCATGTTATAAATATCATTGAGATGAAATAACAGAAAAACTTATCTTTATCTCCATCAGCATTAATTAAAAGTAAATTTGCCATACTTTCTGCTGAGATTACCAGCCGTAAAACTAGCAAAAATGGATTTGGACACGCCCTAAATGCTCCAGTGCCACACGCTTCAGACCGTGCACTTCGATCACTGAAACTGGACCCTTTGCTTTTTGTCTCATATTAAAATGATTATCTGAAACCTATAAATATGACAAATAAGCAATCATAATATAGACCGGGTATGGGGCACATACTTTTTCATGACACAGTATTTAATGGTTCTTTCTTTCCTTTGAACCAATGTGTTGGAAATGGCCCATTGTATGTCACTTACCCAAAGTGCTTCATTATCACGGGAAGAGTCTCAGACAGCATGTCCATTGAAGGATACTCGTACCTACAGATCACAAACCATCAGCAGTTAGCGCAACTTGAGCATTTGTTCACTCCAACGTTTTACCAATTACATACAGCTGACAATCACACAATTACTATGACTGAGTAGAAAATCCTAACTTCAAATAAATAGAACTGATGAGAAAAAGTGCAATGTTGTCAGAAAGATTTTGAAAACTGGTTTTATAAAATATGCAATATGACCGCCAAATACAATAGCATATACGGGTATGAAATCGTTATTTTCATCTGGCACAGAAATTTAGGGCCAATTAACTAGCAAAATTATAAAACCAAAACTAGAAAAGCACTCCGAGAATGCAGACCTCTGCCAGGTGGCAGCAAAACACTAAAGCACAGCGATTGGAATTCCGGCCCATTCGCTAGGTGCACAACAATTGAAATAGAATTTCCGAGTTGTCTGTAGCAATGTTTCCATCCACTTGTCAATCGAACCATCTGAAGTTCACCAAAAATATACATGCGAAATAAGCAGGTGAAAATGCGTTTCCATCTAACGTCATTAAAGCAAATAAAAAGTTGTACATAAAGACGCCATATGCTGTTATGCGGTCAAATTGGTGTATCGAATGGATTTCTGACATTTTAAGCTGTTTCCATTCATTTTCGCACTGAATTGCAGATCCTTCAAGTGAACAAAAGTAGTGCATTAGCCGAATAATTTAGCTAGTAAGCCAAAATGAATTGCGCCTACCATTCAAATGGCCAGAATTAATCAGTTACAGTATTGTATGCATGGCTTCCCTCTTTAGGGGGCATGTCAAACTGGGTGAAAAAAAGCAGGTGCTCAAAAGGTCACAGTCATGGTGACCTACCCTCAGGGAAGTCTATTCTATACAGCCGACCCCACAAGGGTTAAAGGTGCACTCACCCAGCTGGATATGTAGGGGCATCCTCCTGCTGCCCAGGAGCCTCCACATGGCACACAGCAAAATGCTGCATGATCTCCTGCATGTCCTCATGGGCGAACAGCGGATCAAAGCAGTTCTTATCTGATGGTAGGGAAGTGAAAGAATAAGATAAAGAAGCTCATGACAAATCAGAGCACATATGAATACTGCACATAAGGGTTATTCCAGGATAGACACAGGAGTATGATCAAGTATTTGGACATAAGTAAAACTTTTGCATTTTGGCTCTGCACTCTAGCACATTGAGATTGAAAATGGTCTCTCAACAAGAAAACCATTGGCCCTTATTAGTCTGTATGCATTTTATTTCAAATACCACCATATCTCTCCACACAGCTTGCATGACATATAGGTTTAAAAAGGATACAGTCAAATTTTGTCTAAGTGTTCCTAGGATCAAATACAGCTAGGACACAGTAGCAAGTAGTATGAAGTAACTGGCTGACATAAAATTTGCCAGTATGCAAAAGACACTCCAATCACATTCCACACATACTTCCCAGAGCATAGCCAGAGCGGTCACAGCCGTTTCCTGTATTTAACAACACAGAGCGATCAAAAGAAATGCCCCAATGAAACCCAAATGAATAAATAAATAAATTAAATAAATAAATATCGCTTCATGCAATGTCACGCTGTAAATATTTTGCCAAGTAACATTGGTTAAATCTGTGTGGCTTACCCTTGTAGCTAGCCAAGTGCCACTTTAACAATTCGACATGGTCAACAACATCCCCCACCAATTGTGTGCTTCTTATTTTCGAACTCCATCAAGGTCATTATGGTCTGAAGCTACACGCCAAATTTGGTTGTCCTATCTGTAATAGTTTCTGAGAAAAGTTGTCCCCTTTCTCTCGGACGGACGGACGCATGCACAGACGGTCAAACCCAAACCCCCCCCCCCCCCACTTCGTGTTTGAGGGGGATAATAACGTTACTAAATTAGCATCCTGGAGAGCATGAAGAATCTTTCCATAACCATTATGTAACAGTTGGTTAGCTTGCAAGCGACAGTCCGCAAGCTACTCCGATGACTGAATTTGGAAACTGTTGTCAATTCAAATGTGAATGTCTGACTTATTGAGTGATGAAGAGTGATGAAGTTAGCTCAATCCTAGCATATAATGGGACTTACCATTAAGATGCTAGTGGAAATCACATTTGTTTTCTATTAAATTATGCAAGTCTGTAATGTGATGAGCAGAATCTTCTACTCCGTCAATTAAGCAAGCAAAAAACCCAAAATTTACTCAATGAGTTTCATAACTTTCATGACACGACCACCAATATAAGATCCTTTATTCAGCAACTTACTTGCCTGATTAAGATTTGTTTTCTTTTTGTTTTTTGGGAGCTGATGAGGGAAGCAGCTAACAAGGGTTGCAGCTCAAAAGAAAATGACAAGTCAAATGTGATCTTTTGCAGAAGCAGGGTAAAGTTTGCGTTTGCCAGTTGCTCGAATTCCTGCTTTCCAAAATCGATGTTGCCGCCCATCATTTCAACTTAAAAAATATATAAAGCAGCATGGTTAGTGTAAGAGACAACCTGGAGAATATGCAGCTGGGTATGTCTGAGTCAGTCAGACTATGACAAAAAAAAATTATCTCCGGGTCAATGTTTCAGGGAGGTACTTTGTTCCCAGCCATTTTAAAAGTGAGGATAAGTACTGCTCATCAAACATAGATATTAGGCAGCTTGCAAGCAATAGCTAGTCTAGATAAATAAGTTTGTTAACTAAGGTTACACATCGAGTTAATAGCTAATCACGTCAGTTCAGGTAACTTGAAGTTAAATCTACAATTGATTTATTCATTTTAAAATCTGTTCATAAAATCATATTCAGCCTTTGCAACATTGGGATGGAACTGGAAAATACAGTCAAGGAACAAAAGTTTACTTTGACTGTGGTCAGCCGATAAGCAGCTAACCTTTACAAGCAGCTTTGTTAGAAACAAGGCACTAAATCTGAGACACCTTGAATTGAGCCTCTGCAGTGGTATCCTGCGATTTGTTGTAGGTATGACTTTTCCACATAGTACCAAGACCTCACTGTATAATGCCACCAACTTTTAGGACTAAAATGTTAACTAAAGATACAGGCACCATCATTGTATCATAGCGGGTCATCAATGTGGTCTCCAAAGTCAAGGCATTTATTTCTGGGTAAAGTTGTGAAATGAAGCACTGTCAGATGGCATGCATTCTAAAACTAAACAGTATTCTTAATGTGCCACTGTAGTCGTGATTTTTATGCCATGGATGGGGGCATTATGTTTTTGGGTCATACGTTTGTCCATCCAACTTGTAAACGCAATTTCTCCTACGGGCCTGGAGGGAATATTTCATATTTGGCACAAATATCGATTTGGAATTAAGGATAAACTAATCAGATTCTAGTGGTCAAAGGGCAAGGTCACCTCATGTCCATCCCATTTGTATTCCCCATCAAAAGGGCCATAATTATAACTGCTGATGGTCAGACATTTCCACAGCTAGAAGCATTAAACTTGCTGCACAGCTTCATGTTGCATGAAATTTGTCATTTTCAAGTTTCACTGATCCCTCACACCTCCATCCCTCCTTTTCCCCCCATCTCTTCTTCAGATCAAACTTGAATTAATTTTCAAAAGTCCACACACTCCATAAAGTTGATGGCTATAGCCTCAAAACTCAATGCAGCTTCAGACTGTCCCAAAACAAGGATGCTGATATTTATGGAGCTCGGCCGGCCCTCTTTCTTTTCTTTTGTCATCACTCCCTCCTCCATCAAACACCATTCATTTACAAAGACTTGCAACTTCCCTGCTAGACCTTCAAACTTGCTTAACACTCAAGACTTTCCAAAAGGGAGGATGTAGAAATCTTTGCCCCCTACTATGCTCATTGTAAAGTAAACTGAGAACAATGGAATGTGTGGCTCTCCAGGAATAAGGCTGGAGATCCCAGCGACACAAAGTTGGTAGCACCAAGTGTGACAAAACCGGTTAATGTGTTTAATGTGTGCGTTTTTGAAGACACTCACGGTTCAGTCCTATGTCATGGAAGGTGAAAATGACAGGACGGTCCCCTTTAGGGACTCCCTTCATGATGCAGCGGACTTTACCACATGGGGTGTCCACATCATGCTCCTGTGGAAGCACAACACTGGTCAAACCAGAGGTACCGGCACAGAAATTATTGCAAGCAATAAACAAACATGGCTAAAAAAAAAAAAAAAATCCATTACTTATTATGATTGCAAGTTTAGAATGAGATTATGTCTGACAGACATGCACACACACAAGTATGCCAACCCAACAAGAGCCCCCACCAAGCAGTGTCCAGTCTCACAACTTTTTCCCCTCTAAATTTTAGAATATGCTTCCAACAGCTCCTCAAAACTCTCCAGAAAGAAAAAATATTTGTTTCAAATAAAAAGTGAAGCTATCAACATGAAATAATTTATAGGTTAATAATCATACTATTATCCACTCAGATTTCACAAAGTGGAAAAAAAGAAAAGAAAAGGAAAAAAAAAACAGTCATCATTACCCATTCTTCATAAGTTCACAAAACTGGAAAAAAATTTTTTTTTTTTTTTTAAATTTGGCAACTGAAATGGTTTATAAACCACATATGCCAAAACAATATCTCAGAAGATAAATAATTTAAAATTTATTTGATTTAAATTAACCCTAAAACCGTAATCCTTAAGAATCAAACATGTTGCCCAAATCTCACCATGTTTCCCACATTTTGGAAGAGGAATTCTCATCTGAAAAGTCCAATCCATAAACAATACCAAAGTCCCCACAAAACATTTCAGTTGATCAATTTTACTGTACTACACCGCCATCGATAGTCTTTTGCATACAGATACTTCCAATGTTTCAACAATGTTTATCCATAACCTGCAAAGCCCTTCAGCAACTTCTGTATTTCTGCTTCCAGCATAGTCATTGGTTGGTGTTCACAATTTAAATTGCTTTAAATTTCAGAAGACAAGTAAAGAGAACAGGCTCCAGTCTTAGACACAGGAGTAAAAGCACATTCGGTTCCAGATGAAAACGATCATGAAAATGGTCAAAAGGTCACAATTATCCAGTACTCACAGCAACTTCAATCTCAAAGACACACTCCATGTCAAGGTCCTCAAGAACCATGTTTACAGTTGGTGGTTGCTACTCGAAATAGAATCAATGCTCCGCTAAACTTTTGGTAATTTGTGAGCAGCTGGCCAAGAACAGCGTTTTATACCCCTACGTAACACGGGTTTGTAGAAGCCTTAGTACTCCATGGTTCCCTGCACACATGCCAAAACAAGCTAATTCTGGATGACAAGATTTGCAAATTGGATCAGCCAACGTTAGAAGAGCTGGTGATGGAATAATAGCCCTTGTTTTCAGCTTTGTGACACTGGAACATTGCTTGCAGAGCTGCAGGCCATTACAGATTAAACAGTAATTGACCAAGTAACATAACATGCAAGGGATATATTTTCCTTGCACCGTGGATTACGAGGAATAGTTCAAATGTTTTGGGCTTCTATCGTGCAAAATAAGCTGATTAAAGGCATGACGGAGTGCTGATAAATGTTTGCATATTAATTTTTTTTCCACTACATGCCCAGAGGCAAATAGGAAAGAGTTCCATCTTATGTTTTCCCATGCTGAATACTTTTGAAAGAAAAAAAATGTGTGCTAGTGAAAATATTCAATTATACCTTCTCAAGAAGAGCCTGCTGACTGGGAGGGGAGGGGGTGTTTACCCCTTTAGACCATTTAATAGACGCAGTTCTAATAAGTCCTGCAGACACTTGCAAAAGAGAATTACACTTGGTACTCAAAGAATATTGGCATATATGTAGTATATTTAACCCTTTCATGAGCACCAGCCCAATATTCAATGGTATAAAAATACCATTGAATATTGTAGAATTATATATCACTCCAAAGTTTGAAGACTCAGAATTCTAACTGCGAAGCTATTTAATGATGCAAATAAAACAGTGAAAATAGTAATTAAAACTAATCCATAACAACCCTCAGTCTGACTATGCAGTCCAATAAGTTCGATTGTACAGCATAGTTCAGATTCATCAAAATATGCTGAAATTGATGTTCTTACCGAGGTGGCGGTCCAGACTTAAAAACGTGTTATAGTTTTTAATCCACAAAACAACCAAGCTTGCCACCAAATCAACTTTGACTAAGGTAGTGGAAGTGTATCTGAGAATTGCACAATAATTAGCCAATTTGTACTCATGATGTAGTGCTGTATTTTGTGCAATACCCCTTGAAGGTCCCATGACACCCACAATTTCAAAACATTGCTTTTACACCCGGCTACAGTACTTTTACCATGTGAATATCAATCGGACACTAGCTTTTCATAGATTGGTTCATGAGAAGTGCAAAATGCGAAGTAAAACCGCACTTGGGAAAACCCCTCAAAAATTACCAACAGATTATGTAATCCATGTAAGGTGCCATCTAGTCAGCAAGAGAGGGGGCTCCTAGAACAGTGGTGCCTGGTGAACTGAAAACTGGTGAAGCACAACCCATTCCTTGAAAATAATGATTGGACTTGACCAGGTCTAAATCATTTAATTAAATTGACTTTACATGAACTCAAAAAAGCAGATGGGACCAACAGATGTAACCAGTTCTGCTCCGTAACATAAGACGGGCACTCATAAGCCTCCTTCAATCAGTTTTCAATCATTTTCCTTCATGAACACGCTTTTCCGTGATAAAAATAGACCATCAACAGTTAAATGAGTGAAATGCACATGCTTCCTTCCTCATGCAAGGTTGCAACGATTAAAGAGAAAATGTTTTACTCACTTTACAAAAAAAGACAAACCACAATGTTAACTTTTGTGTCTGCTGGAAGCACATCCTGGCTTTATCCAATCCAGGCTTCATGATCGTTTTAGAAAGCAAAATTTTGCAACAAAAATCCGCAAATGTATAATGTTGATTGAAATGGAATTTCATGTGGAAATGGCACATTTACTTAGTCTTAAATTACTGAGGAAAACTTGTCAAAAATGAAAACGTTGAGTGTTTTTGGAATTTATGCAATCTTAAAATAAGTTAATGATTGAAAAACATTTAAGACCAATAATTTTTTTCAAGGAATGTTCAATACTTCACCAATTTTTATTTCACCATCTGATGAACTGGTACACAGAACTAGTATGACCATAGCAGTGTCTGTAGCTTAGCTAGCCGAGCTTGCTTAGATTCATAAGGTTACATTAATGACATCTGACACTGTTCATTCTTGCTGACTGACAAGTGATAAAGCATATTGACACTGGTAAAGTTGCACCAACCTGCAAGCCCAGACAGTAATGTAAAACAAATATGCAAGTACAGCATGCAGCAATGAGATGGCAGTTTCAGGCCATAACCTATGCAGCAAGTAAACATGAAATGGCCATCTGTTTTGTTCTACAAAAAAGAAGAATCGTTATCTTGCTGCTTTGTTTTGATATGCTGACTCTGCACCAGTAAACTTCCTCGAATGACGTTAACGGTCACATAACTCGCATTTGTAATAAGTGAACTTTAAGGGGCGGTGCTCAAAAAGTGAAAAAGTACACAGAAATTAGTTTTCCTCAAATTAGAGATTTCACTGACAAAACATGCAAAAAATAAAAATAAAAAAATCATTCAGAATACATATTTACATGTAAAAGTGAGCAAAAGCATTAAGATTACATGGGACCTTCAAGAAGAAAATAAGTGCACCCACTGGCTGTCCTCTGATTTGGCGAACGCATTTTCAACTTCTGCATGACACATAGATCAGACCTGTTACAAATGCTCCTCTCATAGCCCTGACCAAGTGTTATGATTTCTGGCCTGATTAAAAAATGTATATGGCCACCCTGGACTCCAATTGGCAGAAGCACACTAGTTAGATTTGAATCAGACATGGTGTATTGATTTGGCTCATGACCCTGACCAAGTGTTATTACTTTCTAGCTTGATTCAACATCCAATATGGCCTCCCTAGCCTCTGACTAGCCAGCAAGTTTTCAAATTTTCTAACTTCACACTGTTCTACAAGGCAGACTTGGATCAGACTTTAGACAAATGTTTATGTTTATGACCCTGAACACGTGCCGTTTTCCAGTTCAAATCAAAACTGAATGACTGGGTGATGCATGTTCAACTTTTTCCTGAAGTTCCAGTGGTCAGATTTTGAACACATTTGGTGCAAATGCTCTCTCATGACCTGGCCCAAGCACTGATATTTTCAGATCAAACGAGATCCAATATGGCTACTCCAGCTGCTGAATGGCTGTCACATATTTAAATTCTCGGCACTTGGTACATTTGGAAAAAGCTTGCTACATATGTTCACCACTAAGCCCTGACCAAGTGTTGTTACTTATTGGGTCGATTTAGAAACCAGTATGATTGTCCTGGTATCTGATTGGACAACTCATTTTCAACATTTCAAGTTGCAGTTGGTATATTTGGATCAAACCTGCAAAATGTGGTCCAAGTTTTGATCCAAATTATGTTCAAAGGTTAAAACTTTTTCATTGAATGGAGTAGAAATCCATTTAGTGTGGAATTCAAGACTGATTCTCTAACCCACAATTTCCTGTATTAGACTAACACCACACCAAGTTATTTACACATTTACGGCCACAACTGAATGTTTAAAGTTTTATATCACTTATGTACTTGCTGTAGTTGATAACATGAGAACGCTGGCATGTCATATAGCACACTCATGTTTATTTTCTATGACTGAATAACTGAAAAGAATCATTATGATGTCAACCAGGTGAGTAATACAGGCTCCATCTTATTGGAGAAAATCGCAAGGACAACTCAAATAATAAGATTTTGAGCAGTCATGCCAGAGGGGCTGTTTGCCTCAAAACTCTGGCTTGTATATACACAACTACTTTGCATCCTACATACAGTAACAATCAAAACTTGGACACACCCACACTACCCAAACTAAAGATTTGAAAAACAAAATGCTTTTTATTCTACAAAAAGATCCAAATCATAAAATCAACCAAAAACAATTTGCAGTCATTTATGCTGTGCATACTCATTTCTCCTTCTCTGAGAGCTTTGATATGGTTTTGACAGTTCATACTAGCATGGCGGTAGAAGTTCCTACTGCTGCGCTGCACTTGTTAATTTCTCATTTCTCCTTGACCTTATTGTTCAACAAGCCACAACTTACATTGAGCATTAAAAAAATAAAAATAAAAAAAGCAAAAGCATTTCCCTTCCGCAGGTGTTGCCTACCATGATGTTGATTGACAGCCATGACAACTACACGGGTCTTCTTTATGGCGGGGCAACTAAACCCTAAAATGTTATTGTTCCACAACACCATGCTTCAGCTGCCATAACATTTAAGACATCAAGCAATTGGGATGCTGACTACATAAATGCTGCCCGAGTGAACAGTGTTCATTGATCCATGACTTGGTGCCTCTTGGGTTATTTCAGAGATTTTCGAAGATCTAACCAGTCCCACGACTGCAGACCACTAGTAACCAGTAAATTTCAGGAAGGAAACTCATCAGAAGAACGCTACCTCCATTCATACTGAAGCACACACACGGACACACATACACGCACACAAGCACAGAATAGGTTTTCATTAGTATGAGTACGTGTTTTAATGATGTTTGGGAGAGCTTTCAGCATAACGTGTACATGATTTTAAGATGCAATTTCAGTACAGTATTTAAGAGGTTTACATTTCAGCAGTGTATGAAAGAGGTTTATGTTTCAATAGAGAACAGATGACACTACTAGACTGATAAATATCCTTATGGCTGCCTCTGACCTTGCTACAGTATGACTAATCCTATTTAAATCTACAAAGTATACTTGCAACAACATCCCTGGCAGATGGCCACCCTCTGCCACTGTAAAAGTGCCTAGATGGACAGACTGAAGGATATGAAACAATACAAAGCAAAGCTAAACACTAATCTCCCCAGAGGATCTCCATGGGACAGCAATCAGTTCAACAACTCTTCAGTGCTTTTAATAAGCTTCAGTCAGACATTACTGAATTTTTTGTCCTCATTTGCTGCTACCTAAAAGTGAATACAAATATAGCAAAAGTAATTCAATTTTGGTATGAGGAAAAAATAATTGAACAACAGACAAGACATCCTTCCATTCTAGCATGAGCATCCAGACAGAATTTTCAGAGAAAATGTCTGCACTTATTGCATTAACTTTATACCTGGTGAGCTTTGTTAATATGAATTATTTTTACAATTATGACTTTATATCTGCCCCTAAAAGCTTTTGGAGAGAGCTTATGTTGGTGACACCAAAAGAATTCTAAACAATAGCTTATAAAAGAGAACTTGGCCAGCAAAGAAGCATAAAACGAAAACATCTATTGTAGGCCAACACAATTATATGGCCTAATTGGACCTGGTGCAGTCTGAGGACAGAAACGCCTCAAACTTCTCAAAAAAGGGATCTCCTGAGTTGCCGGATAGCTCACTCTTAAGGCACTGCGTTGCAGTGCAGAAGTGACCATCGCGTCGCAGGTTCGAGCCCCAGTCGTACCAACCGGTAGTGGTCGGCAGCTTTTCAGAGTAGCGCACAACTGGTTATCGTGCTACAGGGTTTCAAATTGGGAATGGACTGCCGGGAAAGGGAAATCAATAAATGGCTTTCTTCGTTGCTCAAGCGCCTCTTGTTGGCCAGACGGGCGCTCGTCAGGAAGATTCTAAGTCTGCTCATGTCCGGGTATCCTCCGCCCTCATTCTGAACTTGAAGATTCAACCAATGAGCGTATAAGAAGCAGTGGCTGACAGGCACATGCTTTGGAGGAGAGCCGTGAACGGTCTTCGCTCTCCTGAGTTGGCAGCAAGGTGTTGCATATGAATAAGTCTTGTACATAGTTCACCAATTGGGCTTTCCAGAATTGGGTGGGATTGGAGATGCCAAATAAAAAAAAAAAAAACAACTAAAATTAATAATAATAAAGCTGTAAGCAGCGTTGAATGAACCAAGCGCCCTCGTGCATGTTAGGGGTGGTGGCTTGGTCCCGCCGGGTGCAGCTGTGCACTTTATAACCACTGGACATCGCACGACTGTCTAACATGTTATTCCCTACATGAAGTGCATGCCCGTCATGTCCACTATGGGTGCTACAGAGCAACTAAACATTCCTTTTGTCGCTATATATCAAGTGCAGACCAACGTACAAAAATTCCAAGTTAATTTTAGAAAGTGCAGCTATTATAGTTTTTCATTATTTTAAATGTTGTGTGCATCATATAGTATAGTATGTGCATGTGAAAGGCTTGTGTCGGAAAACGAGTCAAAATCATCTCCAGAGGAAGCTCATTCTGCTCCAAAACACACTGCTCCAGTGCATGGAGTAGAAATCCATTCAGTGTGGAATTCTCAAGACTGATTCGGATAAGGAATTGTTTGTGCATTGCCAATCAGGGGTGCCAGTAATTTTGAAGCCCACTGTATTTGACTTTAAGTAGCATAATATTTAGCAGTAGGTATTGCCTAATGTGCTGGGACGGATTGCATCAAGTAAACTTGCACCTGGTCTTGAGCAAAGTCCGGCAAATTCAGAGGCGTAACTTTAAGACCATTGGAGCAACTGGTAGTGAACTATTTTCCCCAAAGACCAGGAGTAAAATCGACACCTATCCGAGGGGAAGAGGGAGGTAAACTTCTTGGTTGTTTCCATAGGAAAGTACTTCTTATGGAAGACCTCCCAAAGAGGCAACTTTACCACGTCATACCCATCTCATATCTATTGGAGATAAATTAATGCTGTTGCCCACTGAAATAATGCCACAAAAATACATGGTCTCACACTTTATTTTTCAGCTGTGTTCAGCTGTGGCCATCTCAGTCGCCAGACCTCAATCCAATTGAAAACGTGTGAGCTGAATTGAAGGGGGCAACACAAACGCAAGTATGTGAAGGATCTTGAAAGGATCCGTTTCAAGGAATGGGCCAACATCCCCCCAAATGTGTGCCTTGACCTTGTCGAAAATGACAGGAAGAGACTCCATACGGTTATCCTTGCCAGAGGCGATTGCTCTGAATGACAGGTGCAAATAACTAAGAAACATTGTTTTTGTGGAAATTTATTTTGTATAAAATGATTCTTATGATTTTGGTCATTTCCACTGGAACATTAATGAAGCATTTCACACATGTTGGTATATTCCTTTTCTCTATAAATTGTTATGTTATATATATTTTTTGTATCATTTGAGCGTGGCCAGTCAGGGGTGCCAGTAAATTGAGCCCACTGTATATTGTGCAGTGCAGCTGTTACATGACATACCCTGCACTTGACTTGCTGCAATGGTTCATGACTTCAATGGCACGCTCCCATGTACAACTTTTCTGCTCTTCTCTTCTTTTTTTAAATTCTCTTCTTTTAAAATTTACTCCATCATCTTTCTTGCCTCCATTGCTGTTGGAAAATGGACCATGCAATCTGTGCACAGGTGCAATAACAGTCTAGTTGACGAATTTGTATCTTACGAAACTTGAACCTAAAAATCTGTTCCATTTTAGACAGTGTAATGAATGTTTTCGCTTCAACTATGTACCATTTCACCAACCCGCTACCCATTCTCCAATTAGCCTGGCATGGATGTCTTCGAACAGCGGGAAGAACCCAGAGAACCCAGAGGAAACCCATGGAAGACGTGGAAATCATTCAAATTCCATACAGAATCTGAAAGAGTCTGTTTGGCCGGTGATATTATTTTCAACAAGATAATGACACACACACACACACACACACACACACACAGAGCAAGCATTATATCGGTCGGAGACATCTGGTGACGTGAAAGATAGGCATTATATCGGTCGGAGACATCTGGCGACGTGAAAGATACGCATTGGCCTGCTCAAAGACCTGACCTTATTCTGATTGAGTGAATCTGCCGTAACAGATTCAGAAGAATCTCTTTGGAGCGAACTTCAAACCATATGAAATGGTTTAGCCCAGAGCTTCACAAACCTCTCCTGAAGCACCACGTGCCCCTGCTCCAGCTCAGGTGATTCAAATGATCAGCTAATTATCAATCAGATTTTAGGAGCTGAAAATGACCTGATCATTTGAATCACCTGTGTTGGCGCAGGGATAGATCTAACACATGCAGGACAGGTGACACTCAAGGTGTGGTTTGAGAGGCCCTGAATTAGTGAGAGAGGAAATAAAAGAAAAAGAAACGCATGCCTGAAAAATGAAATGCCGAAAAGCAAAAAGGATGGCCACGCTAGATATAATTACTTTTTGAGGGGGGAAAAAAAATTTGTATTTTCGTTTTTACTATGTAATATTTTCGGTTTACTTATTTTCATCCACATGATCCAATATTACATAACAAACACTTTAATAGTACTTGGTTTCTGATTTATCTTCATTTTGTCAAGTCCATAATCATCACTGCACACTACTGTGTAAAGATTAAGGGCTTAACGCCATTAAAATTTCACCTCCGAAACAAAACAAGAGGAAAACGGACCTACAATGTCTAACTTGATCACACCCATTACTCAGCCAAAACCAGTCTTAGCAGGTAGATTGAATGCTAGCTTCCAAAGCAAAGACCCAGTAAGCCAATGTCACCATAACTCCACTTTCATAACCACTAGGTTTCAAAAAGTCAACCGTCTTCTACCTCTTCCTTTTGTGCATTTCCTCAAATCTTGCATGACAAAAAGAGCAATATGCATTTTGAATGAGTGCAATTATATGCACACAAATTTTCCACCATTATTACAAGCATGACAACCAAAATTTGATGCTAGTCACATGATTCTGATATTCCTTGGGGAAGTTGAGAATTAGGCCTCATGAAAAAACATGAATGAAAACATTCACATGAATGAAGGGCGACGAAAAGTTGTTGAACGGCACAAATTGGGAAATGGAATAAGGGGTGGCAATATTGTGGCACACATATCACAAAAAAGTCTAATGATAAAAGAATGGGAAGAAATCGATTAACACCATCCTGCAGACGTAGACGCCTGTGGACATAGAGCAGCTCTTTTTATGGATGCAGTTGCACTACTCTATCTCTAGATGGCACCCCCGGATCAGTTATTGAATATTCACAAGCCAGCAGAGCTGGAACGCAGTCGAGTATATTGACGAGTTCACTCCTATCCCTGTTTTTCAGGAGTTGCATGAATTAAACTCCTCATCGAAGCCTGATGTGCAAACTGCTCAATATCCTTGCCCATAAATATCTATCCAGCCGTTTAAAAAAAAAAAAAAAAAAAAAAAAAAGTTTTGAGGCAAAAATTCACCATGGTATTGACACAATGTCATTCTACTATCAATTTCAGTCATCATACATTAAAAACGCGTGATTTCCTACCGCGGATTAACATGTAGATCTGTCGGTTGAAGAATTTAGCTGTCTTTTAAAGCCTCATACAAGCTCTGACAGGAATCCATCACTTTAATGCAGTGGCGGTTCTAGAACCGGGAACTGGGGGGGTGGGGGGGCACAGACACGTCCCTTTAAGATGAGGATAGTCCTGGTTTGTTGTCAATCATTTTCCTTTACTGACACTTTTTCCAATTATCGTAATTGGAAACTGAAGACACGGTTTCTCTCCATATGATCTGACAGCGATGAAATCATGGGGTAAATTCAGTATAACTGAGAGTTGGGATGTACAAAACATGCATATATATATACACACACACACACACACACACACACACACGCACGCACACACACAGCCGCACACACACGCACACACACACACACACACACACACACACACACACACGCACGCGCACACGCGCGCGCACACACACACACACACACACACACACACACACACACACACACACACACAAATAGAGGTATTTAGAGAGGTGAAGCCTTGCAAAACAGAAAACACAGCTAATGCAATATCATAACATAACACAGGGTTTCATCCCTCTTACATGGTTGTTAAGCAAAATCTACAACTACGAAAAAGCATGTCTACTGGTATTCTGGCTTGCTTGACGGACGAAGACTGCCATTCACCGCGCTGGACCCAGACATAAAAAGCAAATACTGTAATCTGTGTACTTGCCTTTGTCATGAGCTGCTGCACAGCCTCTCTCAGTCCCTAGAAGATAAACAAGTACAGTCAAGTCAGGAATGCACCTCAATCTGCTGGGTAAAAGGCATGGTTTTGTAATTCAACTTCTTCGTCTGTCTTTTCTGTAGCCAGGTTTCAATCCATACACCCATTCTTCTGTTTTATCTAGCGTGAAAGTTTGAAATAATAGAACAGGCCCATTCAATATGTACTATATGCCCAGGCATGAGATATGAAACTTGGCAATGTGTCCAGTCTAGCCAGCATTTTCTGTTAGTCCATCCCTGAAAAACAAAACTTACTTGTCAGTCTGGATACACGGCAAGAGAATAGCGACTATGTGAGCAATTCTTCAATAAATTAAGAAATCGCTGGGTAAATCAAGGAGATGTCCCTACTGGTTTGGTTAAACTCCACAAATGCCGCATAAATTATTAAGCAAGTGTATTATTCTCAAGCATATGCTTTAGATGAGATTGTGAAAAAGTCATCACAGAAACAGAATAAAGACTGAGTTTTCAGGAAAAAGTCTTGAGGCAAATTTCATTCTGCATTCTTAAATATCCCACATATTTGAATGGCAAACTTGTTCCTGGTAGGAATTTAAGATGTTTGACTTTGGTATTCCATCCAAATTGTTCAAGTATTTAACAGCACATTAAACAAATTAATTATCCTTGAAGACCTTGACTGTTGTTATGCAATCATTTCTTCAGGGCAATAATCACAAAATCGATAGTGGGCTTTCAAGATTTAACTGTTAGTCTTATTCTAAGCAGTAAGTTTTAGACCATTTTAAACATCTAATTTCAATATCTCATTAGCCCTGCTATGAACCATCATACTACATGCTGCGTAGTATAATAGTCCAGGGCAGGGATAATATTTTATACAATGAGGAAAAGATCAAACATGAAAATACACAATCTGGCCATTACAGCTGCATTAGTATACAATGCCAATCTCGGAAAAAATTGAAAAGGCCAATGGCTGGATTTGAACCACCTGTCACACGTACAACAAACGTGGTTTTCTTGAAAAATCTCTGCAGGTCTCTGCTCACTGGCATGAAAAGCTTGCCAACATTAGTAAGTGGAAAAACGCTCAAGGCATTTGTAAGCACAGCACCTGACCAGCCATTCATTGGTGGATTGTAATGTGACTTCTGGATAAGCATCATTTTAAATGATCCCCAAACAAATGCTCATAACAAGACTATCCAAATCATACACAATGTGAAGGCACCCCACTGTTTTTATTCATATTTTTATTTCAATTTTTTGGTTCCACCAACAAACTTCATCAAGCAACCCAGACCATAACTGGGGCAATTTTAAATTTAAAGCAGGGTGATAAAAGGTACGAATTGGACAAAAGGGGGTGCTCCCAACAGGTCTGGAGTGCAGGTAACACACAGACACAGGCAAGAGCAGTCACAGCACATGGCCAGAGGTCTATTGACCAATCATTACAAGTTATCAACACAGGGTGTCAAGTTCCTATTTCTTCCTCTTTTGCCGGTAATTCCCATTTACTCCTGCTTTCCAAACAAATACCAATTTTTCTCACTGAACATAAACAAGAGGCCTGTCGACCTAGAGAGCTCTGCTGAGGATGACTAAAATGTCCATGTCATAACTTAATTTCAAAAATCCTTTAAAAGTATTGCAATATTAACACGACAAATTAATGAAAGACTGAAAAAAAAGTGCATAAACACTGATTTTCTAAGTCCAAAATGCTGGATTTCTCAGAAACCTGGATGTAGAGTGTTGTCATTTTCACATTCTTACAATTATGCTTATGATTTCATCATAAGAAAGGCTCGCAACAAATTAGACAAAAAGTTAGACAGTTTTTGAGATATTAATGAAAGACTGAAAAAATGAGCACTGAATCACTCAAAAACGGGGACGAAGAATTTTCAAATTCTCATGGTGAATATTCAGAATATCATAAGGAAGGCTCACACCAAATTAGGAGAAAAAAAGCTGTCAGATAGTTCTTGAGATATTCAGATTTGAAGTGAGAAGTTGACGCCGGTCGGTCAGACAGACAGACGGACGCCGGAAGACTCGGCAGTAGAAAAGCTCCGCTGACTGTGACTGTCATCACAGCGGAGATAAAAATGGAAATCCATGGCCAACATACAGTGGTCAATCATAAAGTTATGACCACCAGCCTAATATTGTGTAGATCTCCCTTTTCCAAAAAACAGCCTTGACCCGTCAAGCATGGACTCCACTAGACCTCTAAAGGTGAGCTGTGGCATCTGGCACCAAGACATTAGCAGCAGATCCTTTAAGTCTGTAAGTTGCAAGTTGGGGCCTCCATGGATCAGACTTGTTTGTCAAGCACATCCCGCAGATGCTCAATTAATTGCTCTAAAATCCAGGAAATTTGGATGCCAAGTCAACACCTCGAATTTGTGTTCCTCAAACTATTCCTGAACCATTTTTGCAGTGTGGTAAGGTCACTGCCATTTAGGAATACCATTTGCACGAGGGAGTGTTCTTGGTTTGCAACAATGTTTTAGTAGGTTGTACGAGTCAAAGCAACACCCACATGAATGGCAGGATTCACCGCTTCCGAGTAGAACATTGCCCAAAGCCTCACACTGCCTCCACTGGCTTGCCTCCTTCTCATAGTGAATCCTAGTGCCATGTCTTCACAAGGTAAATGATGCACATGCACCCGGCCATCCACATGATGTAAAAGACAATGTGATTCATCAGACCAGGCCACCTTCTTCCATTGGCCGGTGTTGCAGTTCTGACGCTCATGTGCCAATTATAGGCAATTTCAACACAAGACAGGGGTAAGCATGGTCACCCTGACTACTCGGCCGCAACACAGCTCCAAATGCATCAAACTATGGTGCACTGCGTGTTCTGACACTTTCCTATCAGAGCCAGGATGAGCTTCTTCAGAAATTTGAGCTTCAGTAGCTCTTCTGTTGGATCAGAGCGCACAGGCCAGCCTTTGCTCCCCACAAGCATCAATGAGCCTTGACCACCGATGAACATGTCACTGGATCACTGGTTTTCCTTAATAGGACCACTTTTGGTAGGTTGAGCACTGCAGACTGGAAACACCCCACAAGAGCTGCAATTTTGGAGATTCTCTGACCCAGTCATCTTGCCATCACAATTTGGTCAACCTACTGACCCACCAACACCTCTTCCAGCAGCAGTAGACCGAAAAATTTTCAGAGGTATAAAAAAAACATGAGTATTCGCCGACTTTCGTGGGAACTTTGGAATGGTTAGTACTGTAGTTCAGCCTGCTGTGTCTGTGCCGCATACAGGAACTGGCAAAGGGCACAACACCACCATTATATTAAGAACCACAAAAACACATTCAGTATTCAGAATATATTCAATCTGCAAAAGCACCAATTTATAAACAAACCAGACTCACAATTTAATTTTTAAAAGAGGGCACCTTGAGAGAAAGTGAACATCGAGGTGCTTTCTAAACTTAAGTAAACCTGACAGACTTTGGGATACCTCGGTAAAATTTTTCAGAGGTTTACCGCGTTGGCCACAAATCTTCAGTAAACCTCTGTGCTTTCAATTTTTTTGTAGGAATCTTAGAAAAAAGGTGCATTTTCTCAGTTTTTAGGAGCTAGTGGTGTTCGTTCCCATACCAATGATTGGTACTAGCTAGCTAACAACTTTATATTGAGCTAGTTACCTAATATAACTATTTCAAAAAATTTGAATTAACCATTCAAAATACAGGAAATCAAGAAAATAAACTCCTCACTATCGTGTTTTAACGTTAGCTTTAACTATAGCTAAGGAGGGTGACTGAATTTCGATTTACTACATTGCTAGGTAGCCAGCTGATGGTTTTCAGCTAGCAAGCAAGATTTGGCAATGGGTCACTTAAGCTAGCAATAAAAATTGGTACTAAAAGGCCCTTTGCTCTGAACATCATTGCTGCCAATTGTAAATTACGTCATGCTCAGAGTAAAGAGCTTTTTACCATCTTTTACTGTTCCTACCTAAAATGACCCATCATGGAATCTTGCTTAACTAGCCAACTACCTTGCTTTATTTATTTACAGTAGCATCGCTGCTACCAGCACAGGACACTATACTCAGAGCAAAGACCTTTTTACCATAAATTTTCGTTGGAATTTCAAAATTACAATGGGCAATATTCTACTCTACTCAACGTGAAGGCTTGTTAAAGGGCAAGCATGTTTGGATTTCTATCCAAGAATAATTTGTTTGAAGCTAAAATAAGTTTGCCACTTTCCTTGTCCTTAGCACTTCATTGCATGTCCTTGTCCAGGACTAGCTAGCTAACATTAGGACATTGACCAAAATTAGGTTAATACAGTCTGTGAGTGAATGGACTCCCCATTATCATGCGTTTTCATGTTAGCTCTAACACTCTAGCTAGTAAGCCAAGGATGATGACACTACTGAATCTCTATTTACTAATTAGCTGGCTTGCTAGTTAATGCTTTTTAGCTTGCCAACAAGATTTGGTAATGCTTCACTTTAGCTAGCAACAAAAATTGATAATTAATAGCCCTTTGCTGTGCACAAAATATCCCTGCCATGTTTGCTCGATCTAGCCAGGGTGATGGTCACTGATTTCGTGCAAGTTTATAGCAAAAATGTTAACTTTTTCAATCCTTAAAGAATTACTTTGATTGCCTCACTGTGGAGGTTGACCTTGTTCATTGTCTGATTTTATTATTTGTGCATTAATTGTTAATAAAATTACAAAATTTTACATTTTCCCATGTTATTCCATTTTCTTTCAAACAGCATTCGTATTTTCATGCTTTTTTGAGAGCAGTTGGAACTTGACACCCTGCAGACACATGTTTGCCAATGGTAGGTGCTGTAATATATGCAAAGGAGTTTTGGCTTGAGATTCATTCAAAAATGATTTTTTCCACTTATTTGGCAAAAGGTCAGAATTGCACAAAACTGCATGAACCCATTTAGTGCTGCTCGCAGCCCTTTTTTTTTTGCTATTAATGGGTCAAATAGAAACTGAGAAAAGAGGGGGGGGGGGGGGGGGGGGGGAAACTTAATAGGGATTCCACAAAAACATACCGGCAATTCTCTGTCCACAAGCAGGGGCTTCGCTTCCACAACTTGAATATCGTCCATTTTCACCCCTGGTGTGATCTATGGAAGTAATAACAGGACATCCAAAATGAATTATGATTAATGATTCATGATAATGAATGAGATTAAATACACACTCCCACAACAGATTCAAGTTATACATGATGTCTTAAAGCCTGGACAGCAAATGAAACTAAGATAACTGCAACCAGGGGATATTACAACTTTATGCACAATTGTGCATTAACAGCAGATTTCTGTACTGGTTTCAAATGGCACCCATTATTAGGGGTTCAAGCCCGTAGGGCTGAAACCCTATTGTTTTCGCTTTTTATTATTATTATTATTATTATTACGCCTAATTCTCTCCAGTCCTTTGATGTTCTTCTGGGTCCTCTTTGTCTTGTCTCAGTTACTTCCCGCAGCTTAGAAACAAAAGAACTTTCCGCAATATGTGAGCTGTTCCAAGGATGGCTGACAACTGTACGCTTCCAACGATGTCAGGTATGCCTAACTTCCCATGCCAGGTCTTTGAGTTCTTTGAGAGTGTTCAGAGTGCACCGATCACAATTGGTATCACTGTCACTTTCGATGCTCCATGGATTCTCTTAATTTCGAATGCTAGTTCTTGATATTTAGCCACTTTCACCTCCTCAGTATTGAATATGTTCTGGTCCGCTGGTACAGCTATGTCAATTAGTGTCCACTCCTGTGTTTCTTTTTGTAATAGAGTAATATCCGGCCGATTATGACTCAGCTTCTTATCTGTGTAAACAGTCATGTCCCAGGTAATTCGAACGTCTCTGTTCTCTGCGACTGCCAATGGCTGATGGTCATACCACTTCCCGGTACATTCTATCCCGTACTTTCTACAAATCTCCCAGTGCACCCGCAGGGCCACCTTGTCATGGCGTTTTCTGTACTCTCCCTGGGTAAGCTTCTTGCATCCACTGATAACATGTCCTACAGTTTCAGTAGAGTCTCCACACAATCTACACAGAGGTGTCTCAGAAGTCTTATCCATGCTGTGCTTGATAGAGTTTGTTCTTAAAGCTTGTTCTTGAGCAGCTATGATCAGACCTTCTGTCTCCTTTTTCAAAAAACTATTCCTAAACCATCTCCAGGAATCTTCTCCAGCTACATCTGCTGTTTGTCGTACAAACTCTCCATGCAGGTCTTTCTCCTTCCAGTTCCTGATTTTCTCCTCATGCCTCCTCTTCTGGTAGTCCTGGAGGTTCTCTTCTTCATCTAACACCTTCTCCTTTAAAGCAGCTTGGAGCATCCACTCTGTGGTCTCTCGGAGTTAGCCATGCAAGGACTTACTCTCCTTGTTTACACACTCCTCAATGCTTATCAATCCTCTTCCTCCTTCCTTCCTCGGTAGGTACAGTCTCGCAACATTACTTCTGGTGTGCATACATCCATTCATTGCCACAATTTTCCTAGTTCTTCTATCCATTTTGACCAGCTCTTCCACTGTCCAATCCACAACACCAGCACTGTAACGTAATACACTCACCGCCCATGCGTTGATGCCACGGATCATATTTCCTCCATTCAGTTTGGATCTGCATAACTTCTTTACTCTTCTCACATACTCTGATGTTATCTTGCCTTTCATCTTAGTATTAAGAGTCTTATCCAACTGCAGGATGCCAAGGTATTCATAACCTTCCTCTCCAACGCCTCTGATGTGGTGATCATCTGGTAAGTCTATTCCACTGCAGCCAACCTGTCTTCCTCTTTTCATTTCTAGGACCACAAACTTGTCTAGCCCAAACAACATCCTGATGTCTTGCAAGAAAATCCTTACCGCTTGTACGAGTGAGTCTACTTGATCTTTGTTGGCTCCATACAATTTCAGATCGTCCATGAACAGTAGATGATTGACAGGCTTCATTTCTTTTGCAAATCTGTATCCAGCTCTCATCTTTCATAGCACTAGCGTTAGTGGCAGCATGATTAGAACAAACAGCAATGGCGATAGAGAGTCTCATTGAAAAATTCCTCTTCTGATGTCCACTTGCCCAAGATCTGCTCTTTCAGATGTTAATACTGTCTTCCAGTTCACCATGCTATTGCTGATAACGGTAACCATGTTCTTGGCTCCACCAACCATCTCCAGGCATTTAAGTATCCATGAACGTGGCACCATGTCATAAGCTTTCTTGTAGTCTATCCAAGCCATTGACAAGTTTGTCAAGCTTCTCTGGCAGTTCTTTAGGATTACCTTGTCTACAAGCAACTGATCTTTCGTTCCTCGCGATCCCTTCCTGCAACCTTTCTGCTCATCTCAGTCCATTCCTCTCCAGGTGTTGGTACAGTTTCTCACCCATGATTCCAGTCAGTAGCTTCCACATTATGGGTAGGCAGGCGATAGGACGGTAGTTGTTAGCTTGGGTGCCCTTTGTTGGGTCTTTCTGAACGAGCACTGTCCTTCCTTTGACCATCCACTCTGGCACATTTCCTTAGCGCACACAGTCTTGCAGGTGTAATTGCAATCTAGGGAGTAATCCTGGCAGTTTCTTAAACCAGTAGCCCTGGACTAAGTCAGGGCCAGCTGCCTGCCTTCCAATTAGCCATCTTACTCACTCCTGTTCTAATATCCTCCATGGTGATGTTGATATCCTTAATAATAATAATAATAATATTTTCCTTTTTCTTCAGAAATGTTTTTGCAAATTCCCGTAAGATGGTAAATGGCAGAGTCCTAAATTTTGCACACTGGTTTGAAGTTGTGTGTTAATGCTGACCAAGGCATATTTAACTCAATCGGCCAAATGGTGGCGCTATAATTCAAGAAAAACAGGTTTTCACTTTAAAAGTCATAGCTCCTACTCTGCAAGTCCAAATTACACTAAATTTGGTACAGACATTCCTTGGAATATTCTCAACAACATTCCCATACAAACCTTGAAGGTCCGCCATATTTGATTTTCCAGAATTTTGAATTTTTTGAAAAACACATTTTAAAACATCTCCTCCTAAACCGTTCATCCGATTCCTTCGATATTTGCTGTGTATCATCAGTGGACCAAGCCAATAAAAGATTGCATAAAGCTTGTCGAACTCTCATTTTGTTTCCAAGATATTAACCAATGAACTTCAGCAGGGGCGTGGCTTAGCACATAAATGGACAAAATTCAACAACCACTGAACCAATCATCACAGAACTTGCAGAATATGTCCATATAATGACCAGAAACATACCCTGACAGATTTATGCAAATCAGCCCATAGGGGGCGCTATAACAAAAATCAAAGTATAAATCAGCAACTGCTCGTTGTATAGCCATAAAATTCACAGATTATATTCATATGAGTACCCAAAACATACACAGAAAATTCCATTGTAATTGACTGATAGGGGGCGCTATAACTGCTAAACAAAGCAGAATGGTATAACACAAATCAGACTATAAATCAGCAATATTCTGACCTATAGCCATAAAACTCACAGGATATATTCACATAAGTACCTGCAACCTAACCAGAAAATGTCATTCAAACTGACTGATAGGGGGCGCTATACATGCAAAACAAAGCAGCGTGGTATGACACAAATCAGACTATAAATCAGATATTGTTTGTCCTATAGCCATAAAACTTTCAGGATATATTCACATAAGTACTTGAAACATACTCTGAAAATTTCATTTAAATTGTCCGATAAGGGGTGCAATAAATACAAAACAAAACACAAATCAGACTATAAATCAGAAATTGTTTGGCCTATAGCCATAAAACTCACTGGATATATTCAAGTTAGTACCTGCAACATACCCAGAAAATTTCATTTAAATTGAATAATAGGGGGCGCTATAATTACTAAACAAAGCAGAATGGTATAACACAAATCAACATATAAATCAGCAATTGTTTGACCTATAGCCATAAAATTCACAGGATATATTCACATAAGTACCTGCAACCTAAAAAGAAAATGTCATTCAAATTGACTGATAGGGGGCGCTATAACTGCTAAACAAAGCAGAATGGTATAACACAAATCAGACTGTAGATCAGCAATTGTTTGTCCCATAGCCATTAAACTCACAGGATATATTCACATAAGTACCTGCAACCTAACCAGAAAAAGTCATTCAAACTGACTGATAGGGGGCGCTATACATGCAAAACAAAGCAGCGTGGTATGACACAAATCAGACTATAAATCAGATATTGTTTGTCCTATAGCCATAAAACTTACAGGATATATTCTCATAAGTACTTGAAACATACTCTGAAAATTTCATTTAAATTGTCCAATAGGGGGTGCAATAAATACAAAACAAAACACAAATCAGACTATAAATCAGAAATTGTTTGGCCTATAGCCATAAAACTCACTGGATATATTCAAGTTAGTACCTGCAACATACCCAGAAAATTTCATTCAAATTGAATAATAGGGGGCGCTATAATTACTAAACAAAGCAGAATGGTATAACACAAATCAACATATAAATCAGCAATTGTTTGACCTATAGCCATAAAATTCACAGGATATATTCACATAAGTACCTGCAACCTAAAAAGAAAATGTCATTCAAATTGACTGATAGGGGGCGCTATAACTGCTAAACAAAGCAGAATGGTATAACACAAATCAGACTGTAGATCAGCAATTGTTTGTCCCATAGCCATAAAACTCACAGGATATATTCACATAAGTACCTGCAACCTAACCAGAAAAAGTCATTCAAACTGACTGATAGGGGGCGCTATACATGCAAAACAAAGCAGCGTGGTATGACACAAATCAGACTATAAATCAGATATTGTTTGTCCTATAGCCATAAAACTTACAGGATATATTCACATAAGTACTTGAAACATACTCTGAAAATTTCATTTAAATTGTCCAATAGGGGGTGCAATAAATACAAAACAAAACACAAATCAGACTATAAATCAGATATTGTTTGGCCTATAGCCATAAAACTCACTGGATATATTCAAGTTAGTACCTGCAACATACCCAGAAAATTTCATTCAAATTGAATAATAGGGGGCGCTATAATTACTAAACAAAGCAGAATGGTATAACATAAATCAGCCTATAAATCAGCAATTGTTTGACCTATAGCCATAAAACTCACAGGATATATTCACATAAGTACCTGCAACCTAACCAGAAAAAGTCATTCAAACTGACTGATAGGGGGCGCTATACATGCAAAACAAAGCAGCTTGGTATGACACAAATCAGACTATAAATCAGATATTGTTTGTCCTTTAGCCATAAAACTTACAGGATATATTCACATAAGTACTTGAAACATACTCTGAAAATTTCATTTAAATTGTCCGATAGGGGTGCAATAAATACAAAACAAAACAACATGGTGTAACACAAATCAGACTATAAATCATAAACAGTTTTTCCACTCTTTACAAAACTCACAGGATATGTCCACATTAGAACCAGAAACATAGCCTGAAATTTTCTATCAAATCAACCAGTAGGGGGCGCCATAAATACACAAAATAGTCTAACATAACACAAATCAGAAGATACATCATCAATTGTTGGTCCAATCATTACACTGGAAAAATAGCTCCACATAAATACCTAAAACACACTCTTAAGGTGTTTTTTTGTCCCCCGCTTTACTTGCTATCATGGCAGCGGGGGTGGGGGGGGGTGGGGGCTGTCAGCTCCGTCCGGCTGTCCATTATGTCCCGTTTGTTCTGAACGCGATATCTCAAGAACAGTTTGACCGATTCCATTTATCTTTGGTGTTGAGGTATATTGGTGTGACATGCTGACCCCAGTAGATTTCTGTCACCTTGGCATTATTCTCAAGGTCATTACGATCATTTGACCACTTACGAATTTCTTGTCAACATATCTCAAGAACGGTTTGACCGATTCCATTCATCTTTGGTGTCAAGGTGTATTCGGGGCGGGGGACATGATGTTCAGCTCTGTCTGTCTGTCTGTCCATCATGTCCCCTTTGTTGTGAACGCAATATCTCAAGAACAGTTTGAGCGATTGCAGTCATCTTTGGTGTCAAGGTGTTTTAGGGGCGGGGGACATAGTCTTCAGCTCCGTCCATCCGTCCGTCTGTCCATCATGTCCCGTTTGTTGTGGACGCAATATCCCACGAACGGTTTATACAGACTCCATTCATCTTTGGTGTCAAGGTGTATTACAGGAATGCCCACAGCCCACTCGATTGACGTGACCTTGCCATTATTCTCAAGGTCATTACGACCATTTGACCACTTACAAATACTTTGTCAACATCATATCTCAAGAATGGTTTGGCTGATTCCATTCATCCTTGGTGTCCAGTTGTATTTGGGGTGGGGGACATAGAATTCAGCCCCATCCGTCCGGCCATCTGTCCATCCCATTCTGTTTGTTGTGAATGCAATATCTCAAGAACGGTTTGACGGATTACATTCATCTTTGGGGTCAAGGTATTAGGGCCGGTGGACATAGTCTTAAGCTCCATCAGTCCATCTGTCCAGCTGTCCATCAGTCACGTCCCATTTGTAGTGAACGCAAAATCTCAAGAACTGTTTGTCTGATTTTATTAATCTTTGGCTTCAGTGTGTAATTTTGTGATACACGGTGGCGGTTTGTCAATGGGGGGCGCAGGGGCGCCGCCCCCTCCATTAATACAACCAAAATTCAACAGAGGAAGTCCACTTAAACATACCAAAATTTGTCATAAAATTATAAAAAAATAACCGATTTAAATCATATATTTTTTCCACACAATGCTAGCCTGTAGGCACCTGCCGCCATTAAATAAAAGAGGTTTCACACAATTTATTAAAAAATAAATATGTTGTGAATACATAGTTTATTAACGCAGGGGCGCCGGTCTAATGAGAGTCAATGCAAGTCCTTCAACTTTTGCCCAGCATGTGACCTGAGGCTTCTTTCTAATTGGTCGCTTCAGCTTTTCCTGCGGGACGCAGAGAAATGCGCCCCGGACAGTCCCACTTTGAATGGCAACGAATTAATATTGTTTTTGTGATTCTCCTCCTCATGTGACGACAGCTGCCAATCATATCAACACGTCACCGCAGCAGATGTAATTTACTCATGCGCAAATATCACGCACACACTCCTTTGACCGATAGATATTCAAAATGGCAGCTTCGAGTAGATCCGTGGAAAACTTGGTTTTTTCACTACAGAAGAACCTGTTCTCAAGGTGTAACGTCACACTGGAAGAGAAAAAGAGGATAAAGGAGCTTGGACCTGACCGACCCAATTTAAAGATTCAGCAGCAGGCAAGTGATCGTGGACGAACTGGCACCCGGGGCTTCTCCCACACTTGCAACGACAAACAGCGATGGCTAGCTGGATGTGGCGTTAGCAACGCTTTTTATTGCTTTCCTTGTTTGCTGTTCCAAGTTTGATAGATTTAACAGGGCCGCTGTAAAAAGAACAGTACATCTACTACTGAGGGTCTGGCCAGGAATATGTTCCCCATTCTTTATTTTGCCATGCTAGATACCATTTTGAAATATCCTGAGCCCTAATTCATACTGTGAAGCCTGTTTTTGCCGCGAATGTAATTTCTGTCCGATGTGCGGTCAACGTTCGCTCTGCATTCGGCATTGAAGTCCCTATTTAATAACAACCGGTAGTGTGAAAGCGGGGTGAAGTGCATGCGCGAGCGGATGTTTACTTCCTGGCCTTATAGAATCTTCACCTACTCGCGTTTTTGTCCTTTGTCAAAAAGGTAAAAATTTCCGTCCACAGTGATAACGTCAGCAACAACTTGTAATCTCAGTACAGCACTGCTGTGAATGAAATTTGGCGGCTGCTGGCAGGGTATTTAAACCCTTTTGTGCAGATGTGTTCGCCAGTGAACACGGAGCTGCAGATTTATGCACGCAGTTACAATATTCTATCACTACATGGCACACCCGTATCAGTTATTGAATTTTCACAAGCAAGCCAAGTTAAAACGGTTTTTATATTAAACGGTCGAATTCACTCCAATCCCTGGATGGATGAAGCCAACCTTGGTTTGACTTAAAGGGGTTGGCACATCCATACGACAGGGTGGCCCAAAAAAAGTCTCTACTTCCTCTCAGAACTCCAGGATGGATGAGGAACATGAAAATGAGTGGGCAGGATTGACTCATTACCCAGTATATGAATTGTATTGCCTCAAAATAATCCCGGGGAAAAACTGTGCATTTCAAGTCACTGTTCAAGAGTAGATATACAGACTTTAACAAAGCCCTGCTTATTGTGGATAAGCGGGTTTGGTCACTGGTGTGCCTTCTCTTTACTCTTTGGCATTGGCTCAGACCGTCTTGGCACCGTTTGAGTTCCGTCCTCTGAACACCAATTTTCTGTTCATGTAACATTAGCAACAAGACCAAATTTTTAAATCCCCCCCCTTTTTTTTTCTAACAAAATTGCAGCGATACAGGTCTGAAACTTCCTGTAAACATTTGTTTTTATGTCATCAATGAAATAAACCGCATATATACCATGAATTTATAATTTCAACCTGTTAAGTACAGTGAGACCTGTTTGTTACACTTTCTGTGAAATCTGTCATTTATGTATATAAATATGTAATTTACCACAGCTGTAGGGTGCTGGAAAAGCATGAAAATACACCTTGAAAATCCTTGGAAAGTGCTTGAATCTCACTTTGTAAAAGGTGTACGAACCCCGTAGACTGCATTAAAGTGGTGTGTTTTTAGATTTTTGTTTTTGCTGTTAAACTAAGTTCCCTTTTTTGTTTGCATCTTTACAGAACTTCAAAATCCCAGTTAGTTGGCGGACTTTAACATGACTGCTTTTATAATCAATCTGTAAGTAATGTAAGGACATAGTGATCTGTGGACATGTGGACATAGGGGATACGTTGTCAATTCGTAATAAAGGGGTACAAACCATGAAAAACTATAGGCTACATTTTCCTTCTTAATAACTGACTGTCGACATCACAGCAGCTGTCCAGTGTGCTGCGCCTAGGTAAATTGCGCCCCCCCCCCCCAAAATTTTTGACTCCAGCCCACCCCAGTCGATTTCCGTCACCTTGCAGGGGACATGGCCACGTTTAGTGACAACACTTGTTTTTTAAGCTGTTAAAGCTTTCAACTACTAATGGTCATTCTTGGCGTGAACCCCGGAATTGCTGCTCGCGGCTATATTTCTGTTCTGTTTTTTGTGTCTCATCGTGCTACAATGGAGAATGTTCATAAACATGGACAATTTCAAATAATGAGGTCAAGGCCCGACGAGGCATCCATTATCAGAAAAGAACGAATGACATGGAGGCCAGAGAACCCAGACTGGTTGCCTCCATAGTACATGACTTTCTGATAATGGACCCCACAGACAGTTTTATCCTTTCTGATAATGGACCCCACAGACAGTTTTATCCTTTCTGATAATGGACCCCACAGACAGTTTTATCCTTTCTGATAATGGACCCCACAGACAGTTTTATCCTTTCTGAAAATGGACCCCACAGACAGTTTTATCCTTTCTGAAAATGGACCCCACAGACAGTTTTATCCTTTCTGAAAATGGACCCCACAGACAGTTCTATCCTTTCTGATAATGGACCCCACAGACAGTTTTATCCTTTCTAATAATGGACCCTACAGACAGTTTTATCTGCTTTTATCATGGTGACCTGCTAAGGAAAAAATGTGAACATTAATTCATTTTCAAGCATTTTGTCATCAATATCTAAAATGTTTCTGAAGCCACAGAGCAAATCCATTTTGTGGAAGATAAACTAGTCCACTCAGTAGATAAAAGGGGAAAAATAAATTTTAAAACAAAAGATTTGCGTTTTTATTGTGAAAAAACAAGACAACCTTTAATTCCAATCCACAGAGAAATCATACAGCTATACCAAACGGAAAAAAATTCAATTCATGTTCATTTTGCATCAGACAATAAAGATTCTGCAGAAAAATTAGTCATTTGCACTATAGTAAGCTAGCAGTGTAATGTGAATATAGGCCACTAGATGGCAGTATTTACCTTTTTTTGGTTAAGCTCAGACTGGAGTCATGTTTAGACATGTCCTGGACATGTCTGGGGCAAGTCTCAGAAAATTAAAAAAAAGAGGTCTAAATGTGGGTGGGGTCTGCAAAAGAGTATATAAGGAAAAGAATTGAGACAGTAAAGTAGTAGGAGAAATTGCAAGAAGATGACCAGACCTGCCATTCTGTTCAAGACCTGTGACGTTTCTTTTGTGGATTTCTTTGCCTGTGTTTGAGCATTTTCTTCATCCAGGACATCACCAAGCCACCCCACCAAAAAGGGACTGTAATTATTTCTGTTTTTTTCTTATTTATCAATCTTGGTCTTTAGTTGTAGGTTGTTATTAGTCTTTGTCTTTGTTAAAAATTAAATGTGTTTTAGTTGTTAAAACTGTGTTTGTCATCCCTTGCTGTTGCTGTTGTGTAATAAATGTAAAAACAAATTGGGGCCATAACAAATTGGGGGCTCAAGGTCCGGGATAGACCATTGTGTGAGTAATTTATTGAAAATCTAACATTCCAAATTGTGAAATTGTTTTTGTGAATTTTCCGAGATATATATTGACAACAGCAATGGATGATTTCTTGGCATCACCAACCGTAGGGGTTTTGAAGTCTTTTAAAAAGACAGAACTGCTAGAAATTTGCAGACAGTTGGAGTTGACAGAGGTAAAACCAGCCATGCGAAAGGCAAGACTGGCTAGAGAGATTGTTGAATATTACATTGATGAAATTGTGTTTGCACCAGGAGATCTGGAACAGTTTCCAGTGGAAAATCCAAATATAGAAATGGAACTTAAATTAAAAATGCTAGAGATTGAAAGGGAGGAAAAAGAAAAACAGAATTTGACAGGGAAGAAAAAGAAAAACAAAGGCAGTTTGAGTTAGAAAAATTAGCAAGAGAAGAAAAACAAAGAGAATTTGAGAGAGAGAAAGAGGAAAGAGCAGAAAGAGAGAGACAGAGACAGAGAGATTTTGAATTAGAGAAATTCGATAGAGAAGAAAGACTCCAAATGGAGCAACTAAAAATTAAAATAGCAACTGAAAATAAATTTTGTGCCAGTCAGGAGGTAAAACTGGTGCCTCCATTTTCAGAAAAGGATGTTGACAACTATTTCCAGTGTTTTGAAAAGGTAGCAAAGAGTTGCCAGTGGCCAAAGGAACACTGGCCTCTGATGTTGCAAACTGTCCTCAAGGGTAAAGCTCAACAAGCCTATTCGGCTTTGTCTGCAGATGATTCCTCTGATTATGAGGTTGTCAAAAAGGTTATTTTGAGAGCTTATGAGTTGGTTCCAGAGGCTTACCGACAGAAATTCAGAGGTCTGAAGAAATCTGAAAATCAGACTTATGTTGAATTTGCTAATGAAAAGCAGGTTTGCTTTGAGCGCTGGTGTACTTCTATGGAGGTCAAGGATGATTTCAACTCACTAAAAGAGATGGTGTTAGTTGAAGAATTCAAGAACTGTGTTAAGGATGATGTTAAGACCTACCTTAATGAGAAGCAAGCACTGAACTTGCAATCAGCTGCCAAATTTGCAGATGAATATGTTCTCACTCATAAGTCCAAATTTCAGTCTAGCAGTAACAATAAATGGTCCCAATTTCAGAAAAAGGGTTACGGTGATACCCAAGATTCTTCACCCAAAGACAAAGACAAATCTGGTGATGGTGCTCAGAAATCTAGTAACAGGTCTGATCAAAGTGTGAAAGCTGACAGTGACAAAAGTGGTCTAGTTTGCAGTTATTGCAAGAAATCTGGTCATGTTACAACTAACTGTTGGTTCCTTAAAGCTAAGAAAGAAAAAGAAAAGGATACCAAACCAAATGCCTTTGTGAAAACAAGGTTAGAAACCCCTGTAGTAGATAACCAATCTGCTAAATTGCCTGCTTCTTGTGGGGCTAAAAAGCCTAATACAGCTGACTTTGTGAGAGAGGAATTTCTTCCATTTGTGTCAGAGGGATTTGTGGCTCTGAATGAGCATACTACTCCTGTCCCCATATATATCCTAAGGGATACCGGAGCTTCTCAGTCACTTTTGTTGATGGACTCCTTGGAGTTACGTGATGAGACCGCTTCAGGGGATTTCATACTTGTACAAGGTATTGAAGGGAGGACTGTATCTGTACCCCTGCGCTCAATATTCTTGAAGTCAGATTTAGTTACAGGACAGGTAAAGGTGGGACTTATGTCAAGTCTACCTATAAAGGGTGTTTCTCTGTTGCTAGGCAATGACCTGGCTGGGGGCAAAGTAGTTCCCCCTGTACATCTTACTTCACAGCCGAGCACTGAAAATGGGGATGAGGACCCATCTCTGTATCCTTCTTGCGCAGTGACTCGTGCTATGGCCAAGAAGGCTAAAGAAGATGATGTTGTGGTGCCGTCCAGTACATTGAATAGTCAGGACTCAGGTGGTTCGCCTCATGACTCTGATTGGCCTACTATGGTTTCTCCGTTTGAGGACTTATCAGATACTTTTATCAGTTCTCTATTCAGCCAGCCGGATGGGTCTGGTGATTCTGATGTGTCTGGAGACTTGTCTCTGTCCAGAAAGCGGTTGATTGAGGAGCAAACTAATGATCCTGAAATTGGTGTACTAAAGAGGAGAGCCCTTCCTGAAAAAGAAATAGACGCAGTTCCAGTTGGGTATTATCTCAAGGATGGTGTGTTGATGCGGAAGTGGCGCCCTCCTGATATCCCTGCCAATGCAGATTGGGCAGTGGTCAGGCAAATTGTTGTTCCGAAGGTCTATAGGAATGAGATCTTAACAATGGCTCATAGTTTACCTTTAGGAGGTCATCTTGGTGTTAACAAGACTGTTGATAAGATCATGAAACACTTCTTTTGGCCTGGGCTTCGGAAAGACGTTTCCAACTTTTGCAAAACCTGTCACACTTGTCAGGTAGTTGGAAAACACCAGTTAGACCCACCTGTAGCTCCATTGCAGCCTATCCCAGCATTTGGGGAGCCATTCTCTAGGGTCATTGTTGATTGCGTTGGTCCATTACCCAAGACTAGATCTGGAAATCAGTACTTGTTGACAATCATGTGTGCATCTACCAGATTCCCCGAAGCCATACCTCTACGTAACATCAAGGCAACTGCAATCTCGAAGGCTTTGATAAAGTTCTTCACGTTGTTTGGTCTTCCCAGGGAAATTCAGTCAGACCAAGGTAGCAATTTCACTTCAGGATTGTTTCAGCAGGTTGTGTATGAACTAGGTGCAAAACAGATTCTTTCTAGTGCCTATCATCCAGAAAGTCAGGGTGCCTTAGAGCGGTTTCATTCCACTCTCAAGACAATGATGAGGACTTATTGTTATGACCATGAGAAAGACTGGGATGAAGGGGTTCATTTGCTGTTGTTTGCAGCTAGAGAAGCAGTGCAGGAGTCGACTGGATTCAGTCCATTTGAGCTAGTGTTTGGTCATGAAGTGAGAGGACCTTTGCTATTATTGAGTGAACAATGGCAAGAGGAAGAGCCGCAAATCAGTCTGTTAGACTATGTTAGCAAGTTCAAGGAAAGATTGCGTGCAGCTTGTGACCTTGCCAAAGAGAACTTGAAATCAAGTCAGGGAAAAATGAAAACTTGGTATGATCATAAGGCTAGAAGCCGTGAGTTTAAACCAGGAGACAAGGTCCTTGTATTGTTTCCCTTGCAGTCCAATCCATTGCAGGCTAGATTTCATGGTCCTTATGAAATTCTGACAAAACTCAATGATCTCAATTACATTGTGAAGACTCCAGATAGGAGAAAACCAAAACAATTGTGTCATATTAACATGCTAAAGCCTTATCATGACAGAAATGCTAGGGTTGCAGCTGTCACTTCAGATTCTCCAATGGTCGAAACGTGTGAAGATGAGGGGGAGTTTCAAGATGATGAACCAAGAATTAAAGCTGAAGTTCTTTCATGTAAATTGTCAAACACTGAAGTGTTGCAAAATCTTGATGTAAAACTCCAGCACTTAGAACCCTCACAGAGAGATCAGTTTGAAAGGTTGATCAAGAAATATGAGGATTTGTTTCCTGATGTTCCAAAGAGTTACTATAGCCTCTCATGATGTAGATGTTGGTGATGCCAAACCAATAAAACAGCATCCATACCGGATGAATCCTGAAAAGAGAAAGATTGCTGAGAAAGAGGTTGAGTACATGTTAAAACATGATATTATCAGACCCTCCAGCTCCGATTGGAGTTCACCCTGTGTGCTAGTTCCAAAACCTGATGGAAGTACTAGATTCTGTACAGATTATCGCAAAGTCAATGCTGTAACTAAAACTGATGTGTTTCCAATACCTAAGATTGATGATTGTATTGATAGTGTAGGGCAAGCAAAGTTTCTGACCAAGATTGATTTATTGAAGGGTTATTGGTGTGTGCCTTTAACTGAGAGGGCCAAGAGCATCTCTGCTTTTGCCACACCATCTGGATTGTACCAGTATGAAGTCCTACCCTTTGGCATGAAAAATGCCCCAGCCACGTTCCAAAGGATGATACAGTCTACAATCGCCGGATTGCCACACACGGGTGCATACATCGATGACCTGATCACATGGAGTGACTCCTGGGAAGAACATCTAAAAGATGTAGAGACGTTGTTCCAGCGCCTGACCCAGGTTAACCTGACTGTTAACCTGAACAAGAGTGACTTTGGTTGTGCTACTGTCACCTATCTTGGCTACGTCATAGGCCAGGGTAAGGTGGCACCCATAAATGCTAAAGTCCAAGCCATCATGGACTTTCCAGTTCCTGACAACAAAAAAGCTTTGCGCCGCTTACTTGGAATGATCGGGTACTACCGCAAGTTCTGCAAGAACTTTGCTGAGATTGCTCTCAGTCTAACTAACCAACTGAAGAAAGGCGTAAAGTTCACCTGGGATGATGCATGCCAGAGAGCCTTCGATCGCCTGAAGTCTCTGCTGTGTCACTTCCCCGTGCTCAAATCTCCTGACTTCAACAAACCGTTCTCCATCGCGGTCGATGCTAGCGACCAAGCTTGTGGATCTGTGCTCCTACAGAGAAGTGACTCTGATGACATTGAGCATCCCGTGGCATACTTCTCCAGGAAGTTCAATCGCCACCAAAGGAGCTATTCCACAATAGAGAAGGAACTGTTGGCTCTGGTCCTTTCTTTACAACACTTTGAGGTTTATGTTTGTACAGGACAAAAGCCAATGATTGTGTACACTGACCACAATCCGTTAATGTTTTTGAGTAAGATGAAAAACAAGAATCGGAGATTGTTGAATTGGAGTTTGATTTTACAGGAGTTTGACTTGGAAATTAAGCATGTGAAGGGTACAGACAATGTAATTGCTGATTGCTTATCCCGTGTTTGAATGTGTATGATATGTATATATAGACAAGTGTTCACTTTACCATTTTGTATTGAAAAGAAAAATTTTGCCTTTATGAGTCAAAATTTTTCCCTTTTGGAATGGAGGTGTAATGTGAATATAGGCCACTAGATGGCAGTATTTACCTTTTTTTTTGTTAAGCTCAGACTGGAGTCATGTTTAGACATGTCCTGGACATGTCTGGGGCAAGTCTCAGAAAATTAAAAAAAAGAGGTCTAAATGTGGGTGGGGTCTGCAAAAGAGTATATAAGGAAAAGAATTGAGACAGTAAAGTAGTAGGAGAAATTGCAAGAAGATGACCAGACCTGCCATTCTGTTCAAGACCTGTGACGTTTCTTTTGTGGATTTCTTTGCCTGTGTTTGAGCATTTTCTTCATCCAGGACATCACCAAGCCACCCCACCAAAAAGGGACTGTAATTATTTCTGTTTTTTTTCTTATTTATCAATCTTGGTCTTTAGTTGTAGGTTGTTATTAGTCTTTGTTAAAAATTAAATGTGTTTTAGTTGTTAAAACTGTGTTTGTCATCCCTTGCTGTTGCTGTTGTGTAATAAATGTAATCACAAATTGGGGCCATAACAGCAGTCTTATTCAAAATTAAATTGGGTTACTTCTATTTAGTGTAAAATTTCATAGCTATAGATGGCTATGAACAAGAGCCATCTGGCAATGGCGGATCCCCCCGGCTGTAGGTTGTGTAACCTACAGGTTGTGTGGACAGACGGACGGACCGAAACCCCCAAAAGGCACAACTAGACCATAAGTGGAAGCTCCATACCAAATTTGGTGTTTGTAAGTGGTATAGTTTTCGAGTTTCCGGACTAGAACTATTTTATTACAGACGGACGGACGGACACACTGATCGCTATATCCTCCCGCATTATATGCCGGGGGGATAAAAAGCAGAATCCTCAGTGGATGACCAAAAGTATTCGTAGGATTTTGAGGGAAAAGAGGAATCTTTATAAGATGTACATAAAGCATAAGAATGAGAACACTAAGGCTGATTACTGTAAAATGCGGGCTGTGGTCAAAAAAGAGCTGAGGAATGCTAGAAGACTGTATGAAAGACAAATTGCAGAGGGGGCAAAAACTAACCCTAAGCGCTTTCAGTACTGTAGCAGAAAAAGGAAAGTTAAAGAGCGGGTGAAGTGCATAAAGAATAAAAACGGATCGCTGCTATTTGATAACAAGGATATTGCGAATGCCTTAAACAGTTACTTTGTTGAGAATTTTACCTCAGAGGGGGTCTTTATCTGGTCAGAGGGCATGTTAAATGCTCAAGATTATTTAGCAGAAATTGAGGTTCGGGATAATAAAGTATTAGACAAGTTGCATAAACTAAAGGCAGATAAAGCGGCGGGTCCTGATGGCTTATATCCTAGAGTGCTCAGGGAAGTTGGTGAGATCATCTTTAAGCCGCTATCCACCATCTTCAGGCAGTCTTTAGAAACTGGAGAAATACCAAATGATTGGAAACAGGGCAATATTGTACCAATATATAAGAAAGGGGACCGTACAGAGGTAGGAAATTACAGGCCAGTCAGTTTAACTTGCATTGCATGCAAAACATTGGAATTGATCATAAAAGATGAGCTGGACTTATTTCTTGAACGGAGCAGTATCTTGAAGGATAGCCAACATGGTTTTCGTAAGGGAAGGTCATGCCTGACAAACCTTCTGGAATTTTTTGAAGGGGCCACCAGGACTTATGACCAGAGCAGGACTTATGACATCATATACTTGGATTTTCAGAAAGCATCCGATACAGTACCGCATAAGAGACTAATTTTTAAATTGAGCTCCATTGGAGTTACAGGAGGTATTCTGGAGTGGATTCAAAACTGGTTACAGGACAGAATGCAAAGAGTGGTCAGTGGTATCTCATCTGAGCTAGGAATGTTGGGGAGTGGCGTCCCCCAGGGATTGGTGTTGGGGCTCCTGCTGTTCCTCATCTAGATTAATGACCTTGCTAGTAATATTGAGAGCAGATTGGTTAAATTTGCAGATGATACTAAATTGGAGGGTTTGGCAAATAGTTTAGGGTCCACTAAAGTGATTCAGGATGATTTGGATAGAATTCAGAATTGGGGCAAATGAAATTTAATGTAGCAAAATTTAAAGTTGTACATGTAGGTGATAAAAACATTTGACTGGATTACTTCATGGGAGGTTTAAAACTGGAATATGCTGTACACAAGAAAGATCTGGGAGTGATTGTTGACCAAACCCTCACAGGCTCTAGCCATTGTGCTGTAGCAGTTGAAAAAGCCAATCGGATGCTGGGATACATTGCCAAAAGTATTGAGTACAAATCTAAGGAGGTGATGCTTCTTTTGTACAACACATTCGTCAGGCCACATCTGGAGTATTGTGTACAGTCCTGGGAACCATACTTTAAGAAAGATATAGAGGCTCTAGAGAAAGTTCAGAGAAGAGCCACTAAGCTTATTCCAGGTATAAAAGATGAAAGCTATGAGAAGAGGCTGAAGATTCTTAATCTCTTTAGTCTTTGGAAAAGGAGACTAAGGGGTGATTTGATTGAGGTCTTTAAATATGTTAAAGGGATTAACAAAGTGAATTATGTAGGATTCCTTCGACCAAGTGTTGTGAATAGAACTCGGGGTCACAAATGGAAGTTGACCAAAGGTAAATTTAGCACTGATATTCAGAAATATTTCTTCACCCAAAGAGTAATTTCAATGTGGAATAGTTTGCCTGACCATATTGTTGAGGCAGAGACCTTGGGGGTTTTCAAGAGCAGGCTTGACTTAAAGCTGGATACCATTGAGTCATTGAGTATCTGAAGGGATATATTCACAATAGTATAAAGAAACTGGCGAGCGTAGTTGGGCTGAAAGGCCTGTTCTTGCCAATCATGTTATGTTATATTGGCTATAGAGTGATGGCCTTTGAAGAGTCGCGTTTGATAGTGAAGATGGGCCATGATGGACACAAATATTCTTCAGGAGTCCCACATCTTCTCTTGTTGCAATAAACTATAAACTCTTGACTGCCCCCCTCTTGCTATGGTTACTAGGCATGGGCTGTGGCCAGTGTATTAATTTAGAATGGGGAGCATACATTTTAATGAGCATCAGTACATCAAAAAAAAATTATGTACACCCAACAACCAATCAGAATCTATTATTCACCCATACCATGGAAAAAGTAGTAGTAATCCCTGTGAGCAAAAACCTCAGGTTTCTGAAAACCATGAAAACTTCGGTTCCAATGGTTTTTTCTACTCTGGGTTATAATATTGTAGCGGTCTCGCTACTGAAGGACTGAGACTGAAGCAGGATTAGCGGTTCTCGCATCGCCCAGGGTGGGCTATGCTTTACTTGCGGTTTCTTCAGCTCGAGCAATAAACGCTCATTTTCTCCAGCTCACACATTTACAATACACAACATTAAATCCGCTCAAACTGGCAACTCAGCCCTCTTATACCCTCCGCCCCGGACCTGATTGGCTCTTTCTCCCCACCCGGTGCAGCCAATAGCGAATCTCCGCTATTTTCTAGAGTTAAACAAACAAACTGGGGCAGAATCGCCACAATATGGTGTCAGAGTATGACAGATTTCCCAATATGGTCAACAAGATGATATTTATTGAGGTGATATGATATATTTATTATTTCAGCCCTACGGGCTTGAACCCCTAAGAATAGCGAGCTAAAAGTCTTGAAACAAACGTAACCTAAAGAGTCAGTTGAGCGCAGAGTTGTTGGTTGCAAGGCTAAGCACTGCCTTGTATTTTCCATTTGGTAGCTGGGCATTTTCCACAGCTAACATTAACGCCTGAAAGCACTATTGCTACTTTGCATTGCTGGAACCATTTACAGTCTGTAAGTAAAAACTATGTAAGTTGCTGACATGGTTAACAGCGAGGCTTTGGAGAAACGTGCCCGAAGCTAGCTAGTTAAAGGTCACTGTGCAGTCCTGATTCCCAGTTTAAAAGCTGCAGTTAACATACTGATAAGCTTGTTCTTAGACCTCCTTTATGCCTTAGAATTCACAATGTTTGCTGGTGTATTTCGATTTCTGCCCCTTGCCCCGTTTCCTTTCCTAAGAGAATTTCCGTTTCAAATACTGTAGGGGTTGGAGCTTTCAAGTTTGGAGGAATTATAACGTATGCCGCATTATTTCACTCCCTGCTCATGACACAGGTGTATTAGTCACATCTCTGGCTGGAGTTATTGCCAAGTTCGAGGTGAAAGATACTGCCGCCTTTTCATTTGTGCATCCAACCAAATCTTACGCCCAGACGGTGTCTGTGAACACGGGCCTATGACGATTTATTAAAATTAACATTCATATTAAATATTAAAATGGACAAATTATTGCACTAAGGAATTTTGGCATAATAGTAATAATAATAATAATAATAAAAAATAATAATAACATTAAGTGTCTGCCACAAATATGGAAATTATACGCCATTGGTCTCTCAACTAATTCTTTGTTATTTTTCAACTCTTATCTTCATCATAGAAGTCAGTGTGTTTCTTTTCAAGGTTGCCAGTCTGATTTTAAGTTTATTGATAAAGGGGTGCCACAAGGTTCGTCTTTGGGTCCCTTACTATTTTCAGTATTTATCAATGATCTTCCACAAACTTGTTCTGTCAAACCCATTTATATGCTGATGACACCGCAATATACTTCTCCAGCTCTGATATCCTACAGATTCAGCATTCATTACAATCTGATTTCAACCTAATACAAAATTGGTTCTCCTCTAACAAACTACAATTGAATAAGAAAAAATCATACACTATGCTGTTCTGCACTCGACCGGATTCTCTGCCCTTAAACTGGTTTATTAGTTTCCTTGATGGAACTGCAGTAGAAAAAACCGAAGAATTCAAATATTTGGGCCTTTGGCTTGACTCGCAGCTCTCCTTCAAATTTCATATCAATTCGATTTCCAAGAAAATTTACGTTCTCCTGAAATCTCTCTATGGATCCATTGAATGTTTCTCCCTCCAAGTCCGTAAACGCATTATTACACAACTTATACTCCCAATGCTTGACTATGGTGATGTCATCTATCAGAACACCTCAGAAACAAATCTCCGTCCTCTCTGTTTTGTACAATTGTCTTTAAAGGTTAGTTCTGAGGTGCCCCTATAGGACTCATCACTGCCAAATGTACCAATCTCTGAACTGGCTGGCTCCCAAGTCCAGAAGACATGTCCATTGGTTATTATTTATTTTTAAGTGCAATTACTAGAATTTCCCTAGTTACCTGAAACAATATCTGATTCCCTTCAGTTCACAATACATCCTAAGGCATACTAATCAACTTTCCTTTTTAACCCCTATAATCAACAGAGAATCTGGTCAACGTGCATTTAAGTTCAAAGCCCCCCGGCAGACTGGAATAATCTCCCCTGCACAATTTGGTCTATCACCTCTTTTCATCTCTTCAAATCCTCTCTTCACTCACTTCCATACATCTTGTTCTTGTTTCTAATTACTTTTCCTCTTTCTTTTTTTCACTCAAGGATGTATGTAAACTTGTTCTCTTGTTGACCCTGTTCATGAACTCCATTTATGCGTATGGGCATGTATAAGCATATATGCGCATAGGCATGTACAAGTACTAAGTGTATACATCTGCACAAACAAGTTCAGTCATCTATTTAGGCTATCGCAGAGGATTCATTCACCTATTTATTCTGACTGTGTGTTGTAATTATTCTTATTTCTGCCCATATTTGTGGAAAGGGGAGGGGGGGGGTAAGCTAGAATTAGTAGAGCATTTGAGTGTGTGAGTGTGTGAATGGGTGTGCGCGTCTCTATATTGTTTCATGTTTTGTATTTCACCTTTTTGAACTTCTGAAGACCTGCTTTGTATTTTTGTTGTTATAAGGACCCCCTCGAAAATGAGATCCTTCATCTCAAGGGGATATCCTTTGAAAATAAAGTCATAAATAAATATCCCCCGCCACCTCAATTTTGTGTGTCAGTACGGACGGACGTAACTGAGCCCAATACTGTGTCCCCCGCTTCGCACTAATCGCACGGCGGGGGATAATAAAGCCTTAAACCGGAATTATACTTTGCGTGTGCGCTGTTGGGCGCTAGTGCACGTTGACGCAATTTTCGTCAAACAGTGTGCGCATAGCTCTCCGCCGTCGACCGCCTACCCTCCACAGGAGCGCACAGGAATGCGTGATCAAAACACCGACTGCGCATGCTTTAGCAAACAAACTCTGATGCTTTTCCTTGCCTTTCTTCCCGCATACAGGAGCACTCAATGCGTTTAACTATATTTGGCAGAGGACGCATCCGCGTCCGAGCGCGCACAAATGCGTTCGCGGATGTGCAATGCATAACGCCGCCTTTAAGCTCATCGGTTTAGGCAACACAATAGCCCCGTTTCCGGCCAGGTTGGACCACCTTATCAAAACCAGTCCAATACATTTGCTCATTTTCTCGACCGCGCATTCATTATCTCAATCTTCCTGCCACCTTTAACAAAAGACAATGGATTGAAAACATTGGGGACGGTGTTAATGTTCGCAAAGCACAATGGCTGCACTGCGTTCACGCATTTGGCCAGCTCATGTTTGCTAATTGAGACTGCATTGGTGCTTCAAGTAAAAATCAGATATCGTACAGGTCAGGTCATGTGTTAGCTCAACGCGAAGCGAACATAAACGTTAGCTGGCTGGCTACTTAGCCACGCTTGTTCAGTATCTAACCTTACTGCTCATTTACATTTTTGAGCCATCTATTGGAAATATTGATCAATATTCTCATAACGTTAGCTAAGTGGCATGTGTGTCTTTCAAGCATAATTGGAGAGAACAGTGTGATGAATTGGCATTTTCATCGCGAACGCTCAATGGCCAGTAGCAGGCAATGTTGGCAGCAGATCGGACTCATTCGGAAATAGGTATTGCTGCGGAGAGACTGGTTTTAGCCGTTCTAGCTGGCAAGCTAATTTGGTGGGAGTGTTTGTAATCATGCTAGCTAGCCAATAGCCAACACGTGGATTTAATCAATTTTGATTTAACCGTTTCAAGGGTTTACTGGCACGTTCAGCACGCGATGACAAGCATAGCTGAGTTCAATGATAACTAGCCTGCCAGATGATATTTCAAACAATTAACTTTAATGGAATTGATATTTATCCACGCAATACCCACAATAGAACACATAAACCAATGCCAACTAGCTAGAGAAGAAAAAATCACGTCCACAATTCGTCCATCCACATGACGATGTCGCAAGTGACTTTATTTTTTTGTTTTCACGTTGCAAATGAATTACTCAATACAACCAACCAGCCGCCCAAACGTTGATTGGGAGGAGAAAAACAACACCCCCAATAACTTCATCCTGGAATAGTGTCATGTAAAAGAACCTATTGATTCTTATTCTTACATACATTCGAGTTGTGTTGAAAACAGCTCAACTCATTCGACCTAAAGAGTAAACAAATCCACCATTTGATTACCAATCAAGCAAAGTAAAAGGGAACAGGTATACTTTTCTTAGAGTTTCCTAATTGGTTAATTAGAGACCATTCTGTTTTCATTTGCGTGGCTCCTTTCAGCACGTAGCCGAAAAAAACTGATGCCAGTCAAGTTTTTTTCTGGAAGCATTTCCCATTCCCTTTGATGTTTGGTACTTTCGTTCAGGACATCATGGCAGTTAATAAAGGAAAAAGGGAAAGGGAAAAGGGAAAGCTTGGATGTTCGCCCCATGTTAGCAGGTGGTGTTACTACGCCTTAAAAAAAAAGAAAAAACACAGCAGTTCAGAATAGTTACACCCCTATTTGGGACCATAATTTACTAAAATCAACATGATATATCGTATGAGACTTGAACCTTGCGATAGATACAATAATATGGAGAATCATTCTTTAAATTATATATCAGGTGGGAAAATAGGGTAATTTTCTCTGACTTCTATAGGATTTAACTTCTTTCTGCAACCACTGATGTCGCAATCTGCTGGCTATTAAATAGAATGCAAATTTCGGAGATTTCAGCATTGGCCTCAGTTTTCAGACCCGGGTGCTGCATTCATCTTTTTACACAGTCTGTGTTCAGAACAGAAGTGACCTAAAACAACAGATGTGCAGGAAAGGAGGATAAGCCAAAGCGCTATGTCGAGTTTGCATTAGCTAGTTGCCACTCTTGTTAGTTGGCTGAACAATAAATGATTCATTTGGACTTATTCATTCATGTAGATAGTGCTATGCATATGGGCTGCTGAAACTAGCTAGTTATTTATCCATAGTCATCCACCAACATTCGCCTATGTTGCCTATGATCCTGAATAAAAATTTGAGCATCACCCTGAGGTGATTTCACCCCTGCAAAATATTCCAGTTATAGTACTACATATAGCATCTAGGGATTAACACCAGATTTATAGTATAACGGGCATGAACGCAATTCTGATATATATTCATCATTTTGAATAACATAAGTTGATGTGAAACTCCAAGCCTATTTGTTTCCACTGTAGATATAACAAGAGGCCCATGGGCCTTAACGGTCACCTGAGTATAGTATATCCAATGTTAAACCTTGGCCATTAGGCGTGGCCCTAATTTTGACCCCAGGGATCAGATTAATGGAAACCAGTATCATAAGCAATAGAGTATTCTAAATCGTATGTATATAACTTGTGGCTTTTTTCTTTAAGCAAAGAAGATTTCTCAAGCCATTTTGACCCTTGGGCCCTGCCCCTTAGCCCCTGGGTAAGGGAAACTGTCAAAAATATCATAATATCATCTCATTGTTGTAATGTCAATCAAGTGTGAATGATTTCCAGTAGAAATTAAACAGAATATACCCAAAAGTATCATTTTCCAATATAAACTATAGTAAACTTGACCCCCTCCCCAGGGGCAAACATGGAGCCTGGGGGTCATGAAATTCACAATTTTTATAAAGCACCTCAAGACACTTCCATCTATAAAGATAACTGGTTTCCAGCATATCTAGGTATAAAAAAGTAAATGCAAGACTATAGACTTGCACTAACAGAGTTGACAATACATGGGTTTGGTCGGTGAATATGCTCATAACTTCATTTTGCGTTTAAACAAAAAACGCTTCAGTGAAAGGAAGGAATAATACCTTCATTAACATATGTCTAGTTACTTTTCTACTTCTGAGGTAAAACCGTATCCCGCGGGGCATTTTCCCCTCAAACTCTACAGGCAGTTGCCAAGTACCAACCACAGGTTGTTTGTTTTCTCCAGGTATACTTTAGTTTCCTCCAAAACCTAAACATGACACATCCTTAAATAGCCCTTACTTAAGTTGTGTTCACAATGTGGCTTATGATGACAATATAACAAAGGGCAATAACTCCACCAAATTTGATTGAATCGGTCTGGTTTTCAAACTTCTTTGAGATCTTATAGATATAAGCCAGCATGCAAAGTTTCATGAAAATTTACCAAAATTTACTAAAATTGAGTTCACAAGGTTGCTTATGATAATAATACAACAAAGGGCAATAACTCCATCAAATATGATCGAATCAATGTGATTTTCGAACTCGTCCAAGATCTTATGTATATAAGCCTGCATACAAAGTCTCATCAAAATTGGTTCATAAATACTTAACTTTTCCTTGTGAACAAAACTTTACGGACGATGCACGACGCACGACGATGGACAAAAGGGGATCGCAATAGGTCACACCTTTGGCTCAGGTGACCTAAAAATTAAGGAATATTTCATGACCATAGAAAAACTGTGTATTTGGACAGCTAGCTAGGCAATCTTAGTGCATTGCCTTGGATCATTTCGCAATACTGATGTCATGAATGTAATTACCAGTCTAATAAAATGTATCGCTTTCTTTTTATTCTTCATTCAAGCGTACTGCTACAACTAGCTATTTAGACTGAACTTTCGCGGCACTTTCATATGGTCGCTTGATTTAACGGGAAGTGCGTCACATTTCACAAAAGTCAGATCTCAGTCAGACAGTTGAATTTGCGGTCAGTGTTTGTCATAATTGGCTAATTTCATAGCTTTCAGATAAGTCTTCTGACGAGGCTGCTCTCTCTTATGGCTCCTCAGATCTCCCTACTCGCTCCTAGGTGGCAGAAATAAGAGCTTAGAAACGACCAAGAAGAATCTTAAGTTCAAGCAAGGATCAAAGGGCAATGAAATATCAAATAGAATGGAGATGCACCCAATCCCCTTCCACTCCTCCCGAACTTGTAGGTCAAGTCTTTTTCAGACATGGAGGACCATATTGAAATGGAAATTGCTGAACAATCCCCCCAACCAGCTCAGTATATCACCCATGTGAAAATAGCCCCACTCAAAATAACTTGTTGAGCCATTTTTAGGACAGACAAATGTGACCAAAAGATTTCAAAATCACAAGGTGTTTTCATAACTTGAAAGCTTTTTTGGTGTGAAGAACAGCTTTAAAAGCAGGAAAAAAAGCCAGGCCATTGCCCTACACAATTAAAACATCAATTTACCCATTTCACAACAATTCTGAACAGAACCCAAGTCCATATTCATCTTTGCAGGAACAAGATCACACAGTTGCGCAAAGCCAAATTACAGCAATACTAAATGGGATGCATATTCTCATGGATATTTTGTGCATTTTTTTTGGATATCTGGCTAACCAGTGAGAAAGCATAACCAAGTGACTAAGACCTATCCTCTCTGAAAAACTATGTGGCACTAGTATGCAGCACCCCTCGAGAATCTCATTTGCATTAAAATGACTTCTGGCACAAACTAAATATGGCAATACGTGTATCGCACAAAGATTAACTTTAAACAGATGCTTACTAATGAGATAAGCAACAACTACAGCCAAATGACCATGACATGGCTCAAATGGCAACCATCACTTCCGAGGGCCACGTGCTCATTTCGCAATTCAGTACCTGCCGATGCCGTTGCCATGGTATTTTTTCAATGGGAGCTCTCTCAAAAACTCCGGCCGAAACAGAACAACCTCCTTTCATTCCTACTCAGGAAGTTCCTTCACAATGACCCAATGCTATTTCACACAACGATAGTATGCCTCTCATCAGGCCTGCCCCAGAAAATAAACAAACAAATAAATAAATCAGGAAGTGAGGGAGATCAACTTAAAATAAATCAATCAGCCGAAATTGCGCCAAAAAAGGGAGAATGCTCAGAATCCCTGTCCTTGCAGCAGGCAATCTGTTCGGCTTCCAATCGCAGTATCACTCATGGATTAGGCAGATTTATTTCTTTATGTTAATTCGGGGTGCAAACAAATACTCAAATGAGTACTCACCGTATGAATCTTAATTGGTTACAAAACATTGATAACAGTTTTGTATCCCTATACTATATACATGTATACTGAAGAGATTTAAGGAACATTTATTGTTCATTGTGTTATTATCTGCAGGTAATGATTAATGCATTTAATTCATGTTCACTTTGTGAAGCACGTTAGAGATATAAGTGAAGATAAAACTACCATTTGAACCCAAGTAGTTTTCTTCTTTAATTAAAATTATTTTTGGCTCAAAATGTGACAATCAGTTTAACAGAAAGGATGTGGGACATTAAAATTAGTGAGCATCTTGTAGATTTGCCAGTTATTCACGCACAGTCCTGTGAATAAATTCCACTTCGTTAGAAAACTTTTCTAGTCGGAACATAGGACAATATCAGAATGGAATGATCAGGTTACAGTCGTTACCTATTTTGTTCGCTGTGCTAACGACTGTTACCACTGCTGGCAGGTCATGAGTAAGAGGCACTGCTCAAACGTAGGTGGTACTCCACAGAAAAATAGACTTTCCTTACGCCGATGAACCAACTTCTCCCGTGCAAATTTATGTCGAATTTGAATGCATACATACATGTGTACACACACCCCTGGTTAAGATGTGTTCTTTAGCTTTTAATAAATTCAGTTTTTTTCTAAATAATGTAGGACCACAATGAAAAAGAGGAAAATCCAACATTTAATTCAAGTGCATTTATTCAGTGGGAAAAAAATCCCACATTAAGAAATAATTATTTTACATCAAATCATGTGTGCCACAATTATTAGCACCCCTGATGTTAATACTTTGTACAACCCCCTTTTGCCAACAAAACGGCACCTAATCTTCTCCTATAATGTTTCACAAGATGGGAGAATACCAAAAGAGGGATCTTGGACCATTCGTCTTTGCACAATCTCTCTAAATCATCCAGCGACTCTCCTCTGCACTCTCCTCTTCAGCTCACTCCACAGGTTTTCAATGGGCTTGAGGTATGGGGAATGAGATGGCCATGGGAGGAGCTTGATTCTGTGTCTGGTGAACCATTTCTACGTAGATTTGGCCACATGTTTTCGGTCATTATCTTGCTGAAATGACCCAGTGATGACCCATCTTCAGCTTTCGGGCAGCGGCCACCCGATTATGATTTAAAATGTCCTGGTATTTCAAAGCCATCCTCCTCACTGGGCGTGGTGGCAAAATAACCTTGCGTCCTCATCCAGGCTTGTTAACCTCTATTCCAGTTGTTTTAAACTTCTTAATGATTCCTCTGACAGTAGAAATGGGCAGGTGCAGGCGAGTGGCTATTTTCTTGTAGCCATTGCCTGACTTTTTGAAGGTCGGCACACATCTGCCTTACTTGAATGGTGTGGTCCTTTGTCTTTCCCATGTTGAAGAGTGGATAAGAGAAATGGCCTCTATCACGTCATATTTATACCCCAGGGAAACAGGAAGTGATGATTTACTAATTAAATGTTCTAGATACTGTGATCAACTTTGTAAACTACTGTAGAAATGACAGAAATACTTCAATACTAGGAATTGTTAGGGGTGCCAATAATTGTGGAACATGATTTTATGAAAAATAGTTATTTCTTAGTCAGGGATTTTTTTTTCCCCTTAAAATTCACTTGAGTTGAAGGTTACATTTTTCTACAATTTTCAGAGAGAGTATGCTTCTGCAATAAAAATTAAATTTATTTTAAGGCTTTTAACACATCTTAACCCGGAATGCCAATAATTATGGAGGGCGTTATTTTGTGTCCAGTATATCACAAACATTACCAAATTCTACGATCATATGCATCGATTAATTGATTTTCATGTTTCCTGGAATGACCCCATTAACACGAGGGGCCTTATTTATAAAAATGTGTGAATTTCATACCTAAATAATACGCATGCACAAAAAAAAAAAAAAGTGACATTTTGTGGAAAATAACCTAATTTATAAACCTATGGGTAAAATGAAGTGCATGGAATTTTCATTTATTTAAATCAGGATGGACTTGGAATTTGACATTGAGCGTAATTTTTATTTCCCTTTTTTAATGTCAAGTTTGTTTTTAGAAATCAGAAATCTACAAAGAAAGTGAGGCATGTACCTTTTTTGTGCCTACGCACAGTTTATAAATGAGGACCCTGATCAGCAACGAAAGTTTTCCAACAAAGTCGGCTGATTCCCGCTACTGTGCATATGGTGTCTAATTTTTTATGCCGCAGAGACAGTTACTGAAAAGGGTATCATGATAAAAATAGTTTGAATCCATCCTTATTCTTGACCATTGTTCAGCAACTGGCCATCCATCTACAAGGTAAGACATTACTGAATGCCATTTGTGATTTTTTTTTTTCTGCTGTTTGTGCTGATTTCATATTTAAGAATTATGATGCAATTTCTTATCATGCAGTGATGGGGTTCATTCCTACCCATTTCTTGACCACCTTGATGAACATCATGCCTCAGCAAATGATTTTTGTAAACTTTCCTATAAATATTACATTAATTGGACTGCTGGGGATTGCACATGCGATGCACGGAAACTCTGCAATCCATTTATATTCTGGATCACAAATAGCTGATCCTTGTAAAACTTTGTAAAATCAGTTTTGATGGATTGTTGTTTTGTTTCAATTAGACAGTACATCATGAATAGGTATGGGTTTTTGGACGACATCAAAAAAAAAGCAGAATGCTTGTGACCAATAGGTAAAAGTACAATAAATTGTTCAGCAAACAAACTAAATTTCTTCATATGATTTCCATAGACCAAATGGTATGATGGGTTTCATGATCTTTTTCAAAAAAACACCCAGTTGTGACTGATCGTTATAAATATTATTAATGAGACAAATCTGCATAAGTTATAAATTAATGGTGAGTAGATCTCAGAGGATCTACTGACAGACTTTTTGTCAGCTGACACCTAGTATCTGAAGGAACAGCCGATTACTTTCTGATCAGACGCTAATTCAATAAATTCTATGGTGATCTGAATGACAAAATTCTTGCCATTTTAAAGCTTTTTTCTCTTTGCAGTGATACCAAACACATAGCTAGCAGTCATTCATATTTGCACAAAAAATAGTTGGGTCATTCCATGTCAAATAATCAGATATACAAAATATTTGTCACCATGTAGTCTTAGGCCCGTATTCAGGAGCGACACTCACCCTCACCCTCCACTCACCATATAGTGAGTACGACTGAAATGTAACTGGAGTGTGAGAAAGAGAGCGATCTTCACTTGCCGAGGGAGCGGTTCCACTCCTCGCCAATTGCTATTCGCAAACGCCACTCAAGCATAACTGACAGTAGTGGGCACTGGGTACCACAGGCGGTGCGTCGGCTGCTGCAAAGGGACGCTCAATCCTCACCCTTCAGTGCTGAATGACCTAAACCTGACGCAGTTTACTTTTCTTGATTAGAAAGTTTCGCAGATTGTTGTTTTGCCAATTAATCAATTTTATTTTTGATAGCGTTGTTATACATTGCTTCACAAAATTGAGGAGTTTCTTTCGCACATAAATGACGACATAAAATATCAGCATGTCTTAATAAATTCTGTGGTCGAGTGGCTTGCGAAGGATGCAGGACAGCCCGCGAGGCTCACTAAGCAACAAGCTGGGAAACGTGCCGGACATTTCCTTCAGCAATTAAGAATGTAGAAAAGAATGGATTCTCGTGACTTACAGCTACAATGAGCCTCGCAGACCAATCCATGCACGCCCCACGAGCCAGCTGAGTGCTGCATTTTCCAACCCGTGAGTACAGAAAAGCGCGAGAGAGTTGACAGATGAGTCATTGATGAAAACTGGCCACACCTGATAATGTTGACAGTTTTTGGAGTTTTTGCAATGGTCATTTAAATGAATTGAAAACAGGGTAATAATTATTAGTGTTCATTCTAACTTAAGTAGAGTTGGCAACACATGATAATCCTTAGGATTTTTGGAGTTCAAGTAAATAAAATTTTATGAAATGATTGAAAACAGGTCAGATCCAATCATTATTTTTAAGGAATGGTTTTGAGCTTCCCCTATTGCCAGTTCACCAGTAGCCACTGGTGGGTGCAAAAATGCTAAACTTGAGTTCACCACAGTGCAGTTCCTAAACTCTGAAACCAGGTGGTCAGTCAGCAAGTTACCGGCATAGTTATTATCATTATACTTAAAATTTGCATATTTGCGATTGCTTCGAGCACGTTGCTGTAAATGATCCAGTTTCCAATGTTTGTAACCCCCTGAGAACCATGACAACTAAATACCGGCGCAATTTAGTGCGGCTCAAGGGAGGTGTTCCCTGCACTCAACCTCCACTCAGAAAGAGACACCATTTTCAGCGCAAGTGTGGTCTCTGAAAGCAAATGAGTGTCAGGGCAACCTCTGACTTATTTCGTATCACGTGACACTAAGTTTTAGTACTCACTCACACTCAAGTGAGTGTCGTTTCTGAATATGGGCCATAGATTGCTTCTATATTTTCACATTAGATAAATATGTATTAGTGATGAACAAATCTGAAATTTCAGCTCATTCGGACCAAAAATGAATTTGGTGAATTATTTCCTAAGGGTACTATCAGTCAGTTTTGTCATTTTTCTTGTATTTAACATGGCATACCTTTATTATTTCACCTATAGCTTTGAAACTTTGCATCAAAGCTAATGTTATACTGCTCAATCAAAAAGTGCATTCCTCTGATTCCTCTATTATAGTAGAAAGACCACGCCAAAAATAGTTGACTTGTTTTGACCAATATAAATTTTGCAGATGTCTGAACAGGGGTGGAGTAATCAAGAATCGCTTGGCATTTTCAGCTTCTTGCACAATGTTTAGAATTATTGTGATTCAATAATCATAAGTTCTCGATTCATCAGATTATTCAATGATATATATTTATACAGCGGCATAAAAAAAAAAAAATTGGCAAAATTTAGGTGGTGGTGAGACCCATTTGATGATCTGACATGGAATGTCCCAACTCTCTGTCAAGCTACCATATAGCGGATCAAATTTAATATCCATCTGATGGAAAATTCTCTCTCTATACAACTCACTGAGAAAAGTCCATTACAAAAAACACACTTCATATTAACCATTTCAGAAATGATCATTGATACAAACACCACATTGTTTGACACTTGACATTTTCCTGCCAAAATTCAAACTACATAACTTGGTCGCCACAGGGACCAAGTTGTGTATCTCCCCAATCCCCAAATTTTGAACAAAAGGCTACCGGTAGTTATCCCTGCATCCTAGCTACAGAATAGAAAAACTGCTGAACTCACCAACTGTTGCCGTAGCAAACTGTAGCCGATAGCAAATTTGTGCTTGAGCTGCCAGTTTTTTGTAATGCATCCTCCACTTTCACCGTTGGTTTATTAGAACAAGTTAATTTCATTAGATCTATACACATGTACTGCGTTAGATTGCAGAATATGCCCGTTGATTCAATCGGGAGATGCGTCAGTTTCACTCTGAAGAGCCAGACCAGGAAAACCGCATTCTGCTGCCTCGTCCTGCCTAGATCCGCCCTCCACAGAGCTGGCCAGTCAGAAGAAAGTGGGCACACAGGGAGTGGGGGCCATAGCGGAAGAGCCACCCCAATGAGGCCTTTCAGGCAGAGACTACTATGGACTACAAATGGGGTTTTTTGAGGATGGCAGTATGAGCGAAATAAGTACCCTTTTTTTACTTGGCGCGATCAGGAGTACTCTAGGGGAGTCACCTTTAAACCTGCCAACTAATTTAACTAAATGTGTTATATTTTTAATTGTTTATGTCTAGGCCATGTCACGTGTTTCAAAGGCATCTGCGTATTGTTTACATAACGGAGTGCAATGTGAATTAAAATGGTGATTTCCGGGGCGCCCCAATGGCTCATCGGTCTGGGTGTGCGTACCGCAGGGGCTGTGTCCCTCCCGCTGCGACCTGGGTTTGACTCCAGCTCGATCATTTGCTGCATGTCTTCCCCCATTCCTCTCCCCAACTTTCCTGTCTCTCTACACTGTATGACTGTCAAATAAAAGTAAAAATTCCCCAAAAAAAAAAAAAAATTGCAATTTCCAATGGTGACAAGCATTATTTATCTGCATTCTTAAATTTTCACAAGCACTACGCGTGGTCTGCAGCATGTGTAGATATTGCTAGTTGCTATGAAAAGATCGGAGCAATGAAAATATTGATGAATGCGGAGATGCACGTAAATTTCCGTCTGCGAACAGTTTCCAAACTTTTTATCAGGAGCTTCAGGCTGCATACCCAGTCCTGCACTGTCCCACTCCTCTGTAGGTAATGCCAATTTGTAAAAGAGAAGCGATCTGCCACAAACTAGAGAGGGACGTTGCAAAAATGATACTTGTGCAACATCTTGTTCGGCTTCTTCCTGCTGCAACAAAACACGCAGTATCCCCTTCCCCTCAATGGTCTTTTCACGTTCAGTGTGTCCGTGACTCTGCCTCAGTAGGCTGATTTGTTAGCATTCACAGGGATAGAAATTACATTCCCCCACACACCACTACTACACATCCGGGCTAGTAATCATTCAGGATTACTACTCCTCCCCATCTGCTAGCAGCTATACCACTATTTGATCTGCTCCAGCTGCGTGGCTGAAGTTGAGCAGGTATGGAGTTAGTTAGTACTTTGGATGGGAGACCACCTGGGAAAACAAAGTTACTGCTGGAAGAGGTGTTGGTGGGCCTGTAGGTTGTGATCTTCCCTCTAGTGGAATAATCCCCAGTGCAATGAAGGGGACACTGTACTGAAGGAGACGTTGCTTTTGGATGAGACTTTAAACTGAGGTCCTGACTTACTGGTCATTAAAGACCCTATAACACTCTTCGATATGAGTAGCGGGTTCCCCAGTGTCATGGCTACACTCCCAACTTGGCTCTTTTGACCTGCCACCTAATCCTGATCTATTTGGCTGTGCAAATTGAAGAGAGATTTCGATCTCAACGGGACTTCCCTGGTTAAATAAGGGCTAAATAAAATAAAATAAATTTTATTTGACAACCCTTGTTTGTTCTTAAATTTACAGCGCCAGTAAGATATTTGTATCTCATATCAAAGCCCAAATTTCTGGTTTAAAGGAGAAACGCACCTACTTTTAAATATTATAAAAGACTTGAAAATGATTTTGGGTATGAGCAAATATCACAACGACTACGTTTTTAAAAGGGTGGTTGAACAAATGAATGAAGGTTGTGTTTGCAAGGTCGAACAAGTCCGCCAATGATGGAAAACTTTTTAAAATGGGATTTTTTTTTTTTTTTTTTTTTAATAAAATCTGAGAGCGCACGGCTGCATGTAAAATGGAATGCAAGTGGGAATATTTATTTTCATTCGCCATGTAAACGGCTTAGTTGGAATACTGTCTTAAGGAATAATGGCAAGAACTCAAATATTTTCTGCATGTTAATGTTGCCAAAGTCACCGAATGTCGCTAGCAAACCATCAGGTACTCATACTTTCAAGCAAGCCAACATTGGTCCGCCGCCGACTGAAAGCCAACGAATTTGCTCAGGCTAGAGATATTTTGCACCCTAAGTTTACCATATGTCCTTTTATTTCTTTTATTCAATTCTTATTTAACCAGGGATGTCCCATTGAGATTGAAATCTCTTTCATGGGAGCCCAGTGGGTTGAGGTGGGGAGGGAGAATTTGCACAGCCAATTAGATCAGGGGATGATTAGGTGGCATGTCGAAAGAGCCAGGTTGAGCCTTTAGCCATGACGCTGTGGAACCCCCTACTCTTATCGATGAGTGTCACAGGTATTTTGACCATAGAGAGTCAGGACCTCGATTTAATGCCTCAGAAAGGACGGCGTCTCCTTCAGTACAGTGTCCCCCCATCCAAGTACTGACCAAGCCCACATCTGCATAGCTTCCGTGTGGCTGGAGCAGATTGGACAGTAGTACGGCTGCTGGCCTTTAAAGAGAGGGGCTTCCTAACTTGAACAAGCCGTTTTTATTAAAAAAAAGGGTCCTGTAGCTTACCGGCAAGCAATATAGTGGTGATACAAGTGATGAAAATTTAATGTGAAGTCTGCCCTTTGAATCATTGAAGGTCAATGTCAAGCTGACCAAATAAAAGTTCATATAAGTTTATCGGACCTCTTTTAATAACAAATCCTAAGCTCTGAAGCAGTTTTAGTGATACAAGACATTGAAAATTCAATGTCAATTGTGAACTTTAAAAAGGTCACAGAAGGTTAAGTTGAGGTCAGCAAACGGACTGCATATGTATTTCTAAATGTCTCTATACAAACCATACACTTTTTGGTGATACAAGCAGTTGTAATTTCACGGTCAAGTTTGACCCTCAAAGGCCACTGACAGTCCAGTTGAATGTCACCACATGAAATTTTATGTGTGACTTCCTAGATGTCAGCAACACAAACCCAGGCTCCATCTGCGATCATTTTGGTAATACAAGTCATTGAATTTTCACCAAGTCATATTTGACCTTCCAAAAGGTCAATACGAAGGTCACCAAATGAAAGTTCATATATGACTTCCTGTACGAACTAGGCTCCATCTGTGACCATTTTGGCGATAAAAGTAATTGTCATTGTATTAGGCGAGGTTTGACCTTCACGGGTCACCAAATGTCAAGCTAAATGTTCATGTGTGACTTCTGTGATACAAACTTAGGCTCCATCTGTGACCTTCTTAGTGATAGAGGTCATTGAAGTTTCACTAGGTCAGGCTTCGAAGGTCAAAATGAGGGTCACCAAATGAAAGTTCATGACTTCCTATATGTCTCCAATACAAACCTACACTCTACCGGTTACAGTATTGCAGATATAAGTCATTGAAATTTCCCTGAAAAGTTTGGCTGTTGAAGATTACTGAAAGTCAAGTTCAAGGTCACCAAATGAAACAACATGCATGATTTCCTGTATGCTCACAATACAAAACTAATCTATCTGTAATAGTTTTCGTGATAGAAGTCAAGTTCAGTTCAAGGCTACCAAATGAAAGTTCATGTGACTTCCTATAAGTTTTCAAAAGACAGATATTCCCAATCTTCGATATTTTCAAGCCTTAAGGCCTTTGAAAATTGCAACCTTTTGCTTGAGCTCAAGTTTGACCTTTCAAGGTCATCTGAGGTCACCTTTAAACACATCCAAAATATAGGTCATGTATGACTTCCTATATGTCGATTCAACAAACTTGCCCAAAGTGAAAGTGAAGTGAATTTTTATTTTTTGAAAATTTTAAATTTTATTTCAAGTTTTGGTTCTTTTAAAAGATCCTTTAAAAATCAGAGGAGATTTAATTGCTGAGAGTATGGAAAAATAGTAACAAAGCCACTGCACCCACTTGGCCAAACAGTCAAAATGGAACGCCCCCATTACTCAAAATCGGACCTTATGACCCTATATACACATATGAAATATGAATCGGATCGGTGAAAAACTGAAGACGCCACAACACAGACCAGCCAAAAGTTTACACATGCATGCAAGGACTCACGACAGACCACCACTAAAGACCCCGAGCATAGCATAAGCCCCTTGGGCCTTTTGGCCAAGCAGGCTAAAAATTTGAACATCTTTAGGCGCTCTCACATCCCGTCGTGCGTGGTACTACGAGTGGTTTGCGTGCCAAAAATGGGCCAAGTAGTGAGATGCACACAGGTGGAAAGTACTTTTTTTGGTGGTCGCAAACACGACGCATAGCACGCAGCCTGAAAACTGGCCGGCCAGTTTTTCGCTACGACCTGGCAGCGACAATTAGCACGTCTGGAGCACGCTCGGAGTAGGCAAGACAAATGTACTGAGTAAGTTCGATAGGCGTGCGTGTAACGCAGGCAAAACATGCAGCAATTCCGGGGTATTCACCCGCGAAGGCGTACTTGCCACGCAAGAGGCTCCTACTTTCCACTTGCTTTCAATGTACGTTTTAAAAAAAGGGGGGTGAGCGCACTTCCTCTGTGCGTATGACCTACTTCCAAAGTGCGTGGTTAGTACTACTACCGTACTTGTGAAGTATGCAACACTCAGACGAAGCACATGACCAGCACGATAAAAGTGCGCCTCCTTCTTTTCCTCTCTTGCAGGCGATCCCGAGCAACTACTGCCAGCACTGCATCACGGTCTTCCGCTTCCTCTTGCAACAGCAGCTGTAGAAGACGATGGCGCATCCTTCTAGGTAGTGCCATATTGGATGCTGAAACAGTTAATGATGAAGAGACTCAGTGCACCCTTATATTATTGTGATTATCAGTGCGTTATTCCAATTTGATGCACAATTGTCTTGCTTAACACTTCCGTGCTCCTTACGTTTCTCTTACTTCGTAAATACGATTTCTGAAAACCTACGCTTCACTTGCAATTAACGTTAGATTATCCCACTCATTGTGTGCGACAGAAGTACAGATCTTACTACTTACAAAAAGGCGTACAGACCACTTGCTGGCCTCACTTTCAGAGCAAGACACACCTACTCATTAAGTACTTACTACAGACTTCACCTCCGATTTAATTTTCACCCAGCGACAACGCCACGCCTGACAGGAACTCAGAGTCCGCACGATCTCTAACCACGCACGATGGGATGTAAGAGAGCCTTTAGCTCGTAGAATAAGAGAGCTAGAGTGGTTTGAAGTTTTGCAGAAAAGGCCCCCTGGTGGCCAAACCGAGAATCGCAGCAAGCCCAAAATCAAACTCTGGCTTAATGACTCAAAGCACAGCATAAGCCCGATTGGGCCTGTCAGCCAAGCAGGCTAAAAACTGATTACTGCAATCTCCAAAAATGGTACAGAATGATGTACACACATTGTGCACCTGCCTTTATGTAGGAGAATACTACTCTGAATAATGCCTCCTCAAAATAACAGTAAAATACTGATACTTTCGACCACGTTTTTGTTGGCTGGTCACACATCGCTTTCTGCCACCTCAGCCAAAAAAAAACCATTAAGACCATTGGACCAATGGGTGCTGAAAAGGGTGCAAGTGCATTGGCAAATTAAACATTGTGGGCGCTGGACGGGAAAATGATCTCTATCAGTCGGAAAGTGGAAAGGACATTAGTGTTACGCTTAGTACCACTTTGCACCCTTTGAAAGATGGAGCTTCATCATTGAATTAGTAATCGAAAAATATGCAAACGAACCAGCCACCAGACGGATTTTAATTTTGGCCGATCTGTTCTTACCTTTCAAATTTTACCACACGATGCTCCACTTGAGATGATTTAAAATTTATCAATACTTCACAGTAAATTAATCCCGAATATTGTTAATCATGCACTGCACAACAGATCCGTTTTAAAACGATGGGAAAGGAACACCAACAGCCAAAACACTGGCGTGGAGTCAGGCGTCTTCTGACAAAAATTACATTAAAATTCTCAATGCGTGCCCCATTGGACAATGATTCTAAATGACATTAACAAACGGCACTGAAAGGAAGCAGTTAATTTGCTTCACTTGCCTTCATAAGGTCTTTGAGGGAATGCAAATTTGCCAAAATACCCAGCCATCCACTCAAACACAAGGTTGGAGGGGACTTCACACAGCCCAGAGGAGTATCAAACAAGAAAACTACTTTTTCCAGCTCAAAGAGCCTTGGTGCTTTCCACTGATTCCTCTGTTTAATTCACCCCACTCAAATTCCTGGCTTGACCCATGCAAAGGCCATAGTGCATAGACACTGGTGATTTCAGACAGGGAACAATGCATGTCCAAAAGCCTTTATTTTGTTTGAAGAGGCAGCAGAGTATCCAGCTGACAACATGGCCAAGAAAAGCATGCACTCAATCACAGAAATACTGTACAACAAGAGTGTTCCTTGGAATCCATCAATATTAAATTTACTTAATTAAAATTCAAATGTCCACATCAGGGTTTCAATTAATAGCACCCCAAGTTTATTGAATATTCTCACACACACGCACACACGCACACACACACGACATTCAACCAAGAAAGTACATCCATGTTATACAGCACTTAACAGTCATTACACCAGTTGGCCAGCCAAAACATCAAAACCACCTGCCCAATATGGTATAGGTTCAACCTGCGAAATTTGACTGAGAAGTTGACTTATTTTTTAAGATGCAAGAAGATGGTGTCGTTTGTTCACCGATTGTTTGAGATCTGAGTACTGGACAGGTTCCAGATTCCTCTTAGAAGAGGACATGCATCCATTTTGAATGCATGAACACTGTGGAGGATGGTTAAAGTGGTAAAGAGAACTCCTTTGATTATGGTTTGAGAATTTGACATCAATTATGTCTTCGGGTGAGAGTAGCCTGTTGCTCGGGTGCACATGTACATCCCCTCATTCTCTTCTTGTCAAGCTTACATATCTTTCAATATTCAGATTTTAGTTTGACAGCGTATGAGAAGGTGAGGTTTTAACAATTGATCTGATACAAGGTTTTCAAGATGTCCCATTCTTCATGATTCTACACAGAGATCGATCATTGAAAAAAACACCCAAAATCTTGCAATTTACATAGAAATTTTATGGGAAAAAGGTTTGGAAAACGGAGCGCAAAATATTCTGTTGGATTGTCAGAGACTTGAGAAATTGACAGAAAAATGTGTCTTTGTCTGGTGGAGACAACAATAAAGTAGCTGAACATTTGACACAAAACCCTCTTCTTACGCATTTAGTCATTGTGGCTAAAATGAAACCTAATGAATCACTTGAGAGAGAATAACCGAAACCAAAGCCAATTTGCATCCTGGAAAGTTCATGTGTTGCTTTTGAAATGTCCATATGGTGGTTAGTAGAAACAACCACTCATCTGGTTATTTTCTTCAAATAATACTCCATCATAACAGTCTTTCTAGTGGCAGAATGTTAGAGCATAATATTTCTTTACAGCTATCAATTCACCAAAAATATAGGTAGTACAAGTCTTTGTCTTCACAATAGTTAAGAACATAAGACCGGATTGTTTGTGTAGTTTGTTCATCCTGCATTTTCTAGATTTCCAGCACTGGGTCAGGTTCTGGTGTTAGAGGGCATGTCAAATTTTTGTACATCACAAAATTTACATTGTACAGACAATACACCAGGGATGCAGGACAACTCCTTATGGAATATTACCACTTAAGGAATAGTTAAGATTATTTTCTTAACCGATTAAATATTGCATTGACTATGTTAATTTCAGAGTTCATAAGGGACATGCAGATCACGTCAATTTTTTGTATATCCCACTCAGTGCCATTATAACAGCTGAAGAGCCTGCAGGAAACATGTAGAACAAGACACTGTCGTTTGGTAAATACTCTACACCCTGGTTCGAAAATCAAGAACAGTAACTAACAGTTACAGCTTCCTTCTCGTGCGTCTAGATTGCTGTACATCATGTTTTTGTGTACATCACACTTTTTGTATACATGAAATTGAATGAGTGATTGAAATTTATGACACCTTCTACTCAGTAGAAACATAAAATTTCATTCTTCTGTTAGTAAATCCATGCTTGAAGGACCAACCTCCAAAGGCCTTTTTTCTCCTAGCGAGGTGATTTCAGCACAGGTATTAAATTCGACAGCATCTGCACTGTGAGGAGGAATTAAGCACTGAAACTTACCTGAACCCTTAAAATGGTATATCACACTACATATTTCACATTACTTCATATGGCCATATAGTGGCTGAAATTAGTATTCCCATGCTACAAGCCAGTCTCAAAACTGATGATCAAACGCCATTTAGACAATCACAAGATATTTGTGAGGCAACCCTCCAGACAAACTTTTGGACTTATGAGCATATGCGCTCCCAACCTGAAAAAGTTGGGTGGGCAGGCCGAAATTCAGGCGCACGGGCCAAAACTGTGGTCACGCAAAGGACCATGCTACTTTTCTGAACATTTTCAAGCCCAAATAAAGATACCTGAACAGACTATCAGTTGTTGCTGCATTTAAGAAACATCAGAAAGCACTTTGTGAACTGAAAAGTAGATATTGATGTTCACAAGAATGTTTGAGAAATGTATAAATGCAGTTATCATTTAGGAGCGTTATCATGCAAGTCTAAATGCATGTACAAGTCTCCATTTCCCCAAGGGACAACTTTTCAAACCCTCCCCTGTACATAAACTGAATCATTCATAGAAAAATTATGGCCAAATTTAGAGGAGCACCCAACTAAAACCAATATATGGGGATAAATCAATTAAAAACTCACAAGTATCACAGAGCTAGTTCTAAAATGTAGAACTGTCATTGTTGCTGCCATCCCAAGGAACAATTCGACAAACGTGGCTTAATTGAAAATGAGACCCTGGAGGAATTGAAGCCGTAAAAAGTATAATTTGGCTACATTTTTTCCCATCACAAATTGAAAGTTTAACATTAAAATTTATAGTTCCCAAAGTGATTCACCCTAAATATTTGGCAAAAAGTTGTTCTTATTTCGCCATTTAGATTTTGCAGATTTCGAAGGGTAACGGAAACGCACACAGAGAACGATGTGCGACGTTATTTGCCCCATAAGCACAGTGTTCGTGACCGTTCACCGTCAATGGACACGGACTTTATTTGAGGCATTGCGCTAATAAGTCTAAGGTCGTCGCTGGAGTACATTGGATAGGCGTCGCCAGATAGTTTTTGAATCAGTTTTGAACATTTGCTGCAATCGACAAAATACTATTCCTCTGACAGCTGGCTAATTATCGGAACCCCAAAGAAAACGGACTATAAATCTATAAGAATCTCAGCTTCTCTAATCTTTATCGTACTCCAATGAAAATACATAATCGTGCACTCAGACCGACCTGTTACCGATTTCATACATAATGCATGAATAATCATGTACGTGCGGAACTTCAGATCAGAGTGGAAGAGCGCATCCAACCTAATGCATCAGGATAGAAGGTTAGCGATTGATATTGAAACGCTAAATAAAACCATTCGCCAGTGGACGCAAGCACCGGTATCAACAAGAATCAATTGTTTTGACCGTTGAACGGTCACGAAGCAGACTGTTTTTGGGCCAATAACGTCGGACATCGCTCTCTCTCTCCAGGTGCGTTTCCATTACCCCGAGAAATGCGCAAAATCTACATGGCGAAATTAAAAGGGGGTAACGAAAACATTTTCTGATCGCGAAATTTGCTCTCCGATCTACAGTATTAGTCACCGAAGCCATGGCCTAATTACTTCTGCAGCAGACCGGCAAGTGTACTTGTAATTTCGCGTAGTGTGGAGCATTCACATAGTTGTCAGACAATGTTTTACAAATTTGCGGCGCGCACAACTCAGCTGACAGTGACAAGGTAGAATGCTTTGCCATTCTCATCGATGCATGAGTACAGCCGAGCTGTGATTGGCTGATGGCACCAACCGATCTGTGATTAGCTGATGTACGTAATGGTAGGCTACCAACCGACAAACGGAAAAAAAAAATCGCGGCTGGCGGCTGATAATTAGGGAGTGAATCGCTGCCCAGTCCATGAAGTGTTGATCGCGCAATGCGCGACTGATGTGAGAATTTAAGTCGCAATACGTAAATCTTGGTCAAAAATCTTGGAGCGCTGAGAGGGTCGCCACAAAAAACTACACAAGGCAAATCCACAATGCAGTAAGGTTACGCGTCAGGTAACATATGTCACAGCCCCGGAGCTTCGCGTTTTCCTCTTTACTTTTTGTTGCTGTTGTAATGTCTGCACCTGCTGTCACTTATTTCAGAATTGATTAAGATGGGAGTTCGATCCCTGCTCGGGATCAGCTGCCCGTGGGCAGAATGGTGGCTCCTCCTCCCTTTTGCTTACCCTGCCGGCTAAGTGGAGCAGTCCATCTGCCACCCCACCAATCAGCGGGTGACAGCTGGCCAGAAGGGTTCAAACGATGAGTTGGATAACCGTCTCTGGCAGGCACCTTAGTATTCGTAACTGAGCTCGCGTTGATGGTTTCATTGTGTTTTGATGGCAGTGGCGTTTGCCAATTGTGTTACCCAGATTTGGGCCAGGCCAGGGTAAGATTCAATACTGATTTTTGTTCTCCTGCACTCACTTTGGAGGTTTTTAATTCACTGCATTAGTACACACACTGGTGATGGTGAAACCGAAGCTTTCTGAACTACTGAAACTACTACTATTTTCTGAATCAATTATGAAGCAATTGTGATGAATGGTTCTGGGTTGCGAAGCTGGCGACATCTGCTGGCCAGTCTTCAACATAGCATTTGCGTGGAACAATAAAGGACAAGGTGTCATGAAACTGGCACTGTTGGAACCTTTATTGTTAAACGTACATATGTGAATCTTGAAATTTGACTTTTAGACAATAACACACTTGTATTATGTGAAGGTGCCATCATAAAATATTGTATGTAATAGAGATATGCTTTTGCAAGATTGATAGAAATAAAAAAAATAAATAAAAGGCAAATGTTTGTGCAACATGCAACTCATTTCAATAGTTGAGCAAAATGCTGCACAAGTTGGAAATGGGATTTACAGGGTTCAAAAATTAATTTAAAAACAAGATCATTTCAGCTTCTTTGTTACTACCTCTCCAGCTTTGGAGACACTTTCACATGGCACAGAAGTTGCATATGTTGGCATATGAGGATATCTGTGGGCAAGCTTGTAAAGATTGGGATAAACTGCTGCGCTTGAGTACCAGTATTTTTAACGGGTCTTCTCCAAAAATCCCGCCCTGGATTAAAAGCCCATGTGACACGTTGCCAATACGGGTGACGTAATGACGCTTCATTTGGGGAGTCGCATGGTTTTTTTGCATGGTGAAGCGAGGCATCGAAACATTGCCGAGATGCCTCTGCTTTGAAAAATCGATACGGTGTCGAGCCGTCTGCTTCGAGCGCAACATCCCTAGTACACACTAGGTTTGAGGGGTGCTGATCACTGCGTGTTTGTTTCATGTAGACAAGTCAGCCAGGATTTTATTTTCTAAAGGTTAATTCTGTTTTTTCACTTCACCAACTGATCTTAAGAAGCTAGTTATTTTTGTTTCAAAGTCCTTTTTGTTATATTTCTTCCCTTTATTTGACAGCACCCACCAGCCAGTTTGTTCTGCCCCTACTTTTGCCTTTTTGCCACCCTAATAAATGCCCTGTCAACTATCCTGACCATCGGATTTACTGCGTGTTGCTTCCCTTTCCCCTTACAAGCCGGGTCGTAACAACGTTATGTCTAATAAACTTACTGCAGAAATGTTTCCTGCGGAGCTTATAGCAAACCAGTGGATCAGCTTTTATGGAAAGCTGCTCAAGTCCATGCAAGATGGTGTCAAAGACTTAACTTGGTGGATGATGACTGGCACCCAATGTTTTCCAGCATAGGAGGAGGAGGAGGTCAACACATTGTGCACCCACAGTTTCCCCAAACAGTATTGAAACTTCCCAGTGGAACAAAGGTTCTTTGGTTAGGTAAGACTGAAATGGGGTTCTTTGGCAACAAACATCAGGCATGCTTATCATTACACCTACTTTAGCTTTCTTGCATCCTTTCGCCTTCCGTGACCCGGAAATCGTAGCCGCTCTGTATCAAAGAGGATCTTCTGATCCCTTAAATAAACCTCAAGGAGACACTGACTGAGGAGAGAGGCTTAATGAGCTTAAAGTAAGGAAACAGGTGTATCCTCCGCAGAAGCCAGGATAAAAGATGAGTGATGTTTCAAATGCCACACCTTCACGTGACGTCGCTGAATGCAGTGGTTCTCAAAGTGGGGTCTGTGGCCCATAGCCAGGGGGTCCTCAAAATGACTTGCAGTGAACAAAAATATAAACGCCCCATGTCAAATATTGATTCCACATGGAGTTAACAACTCTAAGTAAGCATATGCTGACTTTTACTTGTACAATGGAGATATTTCTGTTGATTTGTATACCATTTTTTAATCCATCTCTGTCAGTAAGCATTTGCTCAGTAGTTTCACTCAGTACATGGGTGTGGCATTTCCAGACAGTGATCAGACAGAATGAGCAGTACACAGACACTCCTTATACTGAGGACAATAAAAAGCCACCCCAAAATGTCAAATTGTGTCAAAAGTCATCATGCCTCTGATGTCTCAGGTCATGTGGGAATGTGTCATTGGCATGCTGGATGCAGGGATGTCCACCAGAGCGGTCTGCATGCAGTTCCTTGAAGCAGAGCACATTCCAGTTCTGGACTGGCCTGCGTATTCGCCGGACACGTCGCCCATAGAGCATCTTTGGGATGTTCTGGATCGACGTGTTCCAGTTCCGGATAATGTGCACCAGCTCCGAGTGGCCCTCCGGGAAGAATGGAATAACATTCCACAGGCCACCATTGATAACCTCCTTCGCAAGGAGTTGCTCAGATGTGTTGCTCTGAGAGATGCAAATGGTGGACACACAAGATATTAAATTCAGTTTCTGCAACCAGACACCCAATGTATTCAAAGGATTGTCACTCTTTTGCAGATGCCAATATCAAGATGTAATGGACGGCGATCAGAAGATTAGTCATGAAGAAAAATGCAATGCACGGAATACCCCTGAGCCCGATGTCGAAGTTTTTGGAGCCGCCCGCCCAACCATATGAAGGATGGCAATACCCCGTCAGCCTTAAGGGCTGAGGGGTAAAAAATGAATTTTGATTTGCTTCATATTGCATAACCCTAATGTAAACTCAAATTTGACATGGGGCGTTTATTTTTGTTCGGTGTACCATAATCAAAGCTGTGCTCCATTGTTGGGGGGGGGGGGAATGCATATCTACAGATGAGGACCATTTGCACCATACAACATATTTTGTTCATTACTCCCACACACATTAACTTGGTGCCTATAGAAATTCTGATACGATTGTGAAAAATCAAGTCAATCTGTGAAGAATCTCTTACTTCACACAGGGTACAACAAACTTCTCACTACTACCTAGCCTGACTTATTAGCTTGCCGGCCAGCACCGAAAAATATTTCATTAACCCGAAATCTTCAAGTGACGCTCAGCCCGAACAAGCAAAACTGAGGTAATGACAAAAGTTACACCAAGTTGGTTTTATTGTGAACAGTGATAGGAAAACAAAATGTTTGCTTGCACCTGAAGACATGCAACACAAAGCCGTGAAGCCAGCCAAGCTAATGCGTCATCCAACTACAAAGCATCCAAAATATAAGGACAAAAATATTGTCATTGAGAGTGTGGAATACACCTGCCAGAACACACAGATGGCGTACCTGGCCATAATCTCAGAGCACAGAAGGCTTCCAATTTAGTGGCTTAACAGATTGCTAAAAGCAAGAAGCTACAATCAATTGCACAAGAACTTGAACTTCCAGTGGAGATTGAAATGTATGAAGTTATGCTTGGGACAGAGGCAGCTAGTACACCAAAAGCTGCACCTCTCTCAAATGACACAATGAGGAGGAGAACTGAAGAACTCTCGCTGACATTCAGTCACAGGCACTGGGTGGATTGCATTCCTATGAGCCATTTTCTACTCACTTGAACGAATCGGACATTGCCATTGTGGCTCAGTTAATCGTTTTGGCTCACTAAGGGGACATTAGAGAACTTTCTGTTCAGCTAAAAGGTGGCAGGCAGGACAACAGGTGAGGAAATGTTCAGACTCCTGAAAGCCTTAATGTATGAAGCAAAATTGAGCAGGGGATGGATGATGTGGCAGCGATGACTAGCACGGATAAAGGCAGTGAACCTGAAGGTTACAGCTACAGACGGTATGCTGCCTCGGCAGGCCCTAGCATCTAAAGGAGGACAGAGGCAGATATCTGGAACACACATGCCAGAGGGCGTGGGGAGCAGTTGGGTGGCTTGGGAGGAGAGATGTTGCAAAGGCTGAGCAAACTGAGAATTAATATATAGATTTTAAATGTCTGGGTTTATTAGGGCCATGACAGTCTTGCCACTTCTCATTTTCTGAAGGCCTTTAAGATCAATAAATGTTGTCAAATTCAGTTTAAATGCAATCAGACTAAAACTAGATTTAGTCAGTAAGCATGGCTTACAGGATACCCCCCGCAACAAGTAGTCGGGCAGTACCACAGTCAATAGACCTTCCAGCAAGAAAAAAAATTTTCAAAATTGGATGAGTAGGTTATGAGATCTAGGTCCAGACGCACAGACACACGCACGCATGCACACACACGGACGGACAAAGCAAATCCAGTATACCCCCCGAAACTTCGTTGTGGGGGGTATAATAAACTTCGTTGCGGGGGGTATAATTACCCTCTAAAACGCTTGATTTCCTTTACATTTTATTGACCGAGGGGGTGGAATTTGCAATTAATTCCGTTGATTCTTAACACTTTATTACACGTGGGTGAAGAAATAATGCGTAAATCCCGCAATGCGCAAATTGCGGGTTTTTTCCATTGGCTTGCGGGTCCGCAGGTTTTGCCATTCAAATGCGGGTCACTTGGCAGCTATGAATCCTATCTATATGTATATTTACCTTTCGTGATAGACATGTTCCAAAAAAAAAAAGCGATGTATTCAGCAATCCACCATTTATTCAATTCATATACTTTCTTCCCACAAGTTTACGGCTTGCTGGGAAATTTGTGTTTAACTTGTTTCTTTCAGTGTCAAATGAAATTTTCCTGGATTTCAAGAAGACATTCCAAACTTCCCATCCCAAAACAGTGTCTTGACGTTCAGGAACACCTGTCATCACTGAACTAGCAACCAGAAAGTACAATGGTCCTGAAGCTAGAGGGCTATGCGGTGTTATTTACTGTCTGTAAATTAAGGTATGTAATATCATTTAAAGAAGGCTATGAATGAATCAGTCCAAATAATGCAATCTTCTTATTGAAAAATTCTGCAGTCTAAATGGCCTCAGTCATTTCTTTCTCATTCAAGACGATGATAATCATGTTTAATATAAACATAATTTATTTGTTTTCAGACAATACAAAAAAAAAAAAACAAAAAAAAAAACACCCTCACTGAAATATTGGAAAATCAAAAGGAATGCCCATATTGGTAATGGATGAATTTTTTTTTTTTTTTTTAAATGGAAAGGAATCTGATCTACTGATGCATGTGATAGGATATTGTGTCACCCGCAGCCGATGGTACGTTCATTGAAATATGCCCATTTGCCATAAATGCCCTCTAATGGACGATTCCCTCCAAATTGTTTGGTACTTCCTAACCTAGACCCAAAAATACCCAATTTGATTGATCATCGCTTAACCTGTTAAATAGCTGCAGCTACCTGATTTGCTAATAGCAGCAAAGTGGTAATAAAAATAGTATTATTATTATTATTATAAAATAATTGTTCATTGGAAGGTCTATTAAGACCTTAAAAACAGAAACCGAATGTATAAGTAGAAAACATTTAGATCAAATATATGAAGACATGCAAAATTTATTATTTTTATTTGTTATTGTGACAGTTTTTGAAAGTGTTAATGCCCATAAAAATATGGGCATGCAGTGGAGTCACAATATGCTATACAGGGATTTTTTGTAACAAGGGAGGTCAAAAAGTCATTTATAAACTTGAGCATCTATAAATGTTAGATAAGACTTTCATCTCTCATACTGTGTGTGTCAAGGCAGCTACGGTTATGAACAAAATTTCATCTTATATTCGGGCTGCGCACCTCCTGCATACGTTCTGTTTGACAGAATGGTATGCATTTTCAAAATGATAATTTTCGAAATCAGTGTTGATGCCTGTCGTGTAAAATTATAAATCTTATTAGAAATGTTTGTTGCTTCAAAACAAATCTTTCAATGCTTCCAGGGGTGCAAATCTTGCCATGATAGTCAACTGTCACCATGAGTTTGACAGACGTCCTAACGTACGCGAAGGGTAATTTGAACAGCTTCTCTGGCAGTCAGGCATTGTTCGGTTCTGAATTTTGTTTCCAGCTTTTTCTAATACCTACTCATCTGTACTTTGCGTTGGATCATTGTTTTTCCTTTTCCGAGCTGTTTCTTTTGGAGCATTTAGGTGTCCCAGATGGAGATACTTGATGTTACAAAATCAGGCTTTCAAGAGGGGCATTTTCTGAACTTCAAGTTGGTATTTAAAAATAAATAAATAAATAAATAAATAAATTTTAAAAAAGTGTAAATGTAACCAAACTGATACTGTCCATGCTGCCTCTTTATTGAATAACCAACATTTTTGCACAAGAATGTATGTAATTTCTTGATAAATGATGGAACAAACAATTCTAGTAGTGATTGTACAAAATTCCTGTATAGCATATTATGACTCAGGGGCCATTTTGTTTGTCAAGGTACAGACTGAGTATCCAGTCTGTAACTATCTGATTGCAAGAAGTCCTTCAAAAAACCCAGGGACTTGTTTGCAGCAGTAGGTTTAGCAAAAAAATAATTAAATATGGCGGAAAATAGTTGCATAAGCAAATTAAACTGAATACATAAATTGTTCCTCTCGAGCCCAGGAATCAATTTTTTTTTTAGCTACACGACTCATGGGAGCCATTGCTTGGCTGTTGGCTTAGTAACAGTTTAGAGTTTAAAAATGAGTTTAAACCCATGTTGTTCAAAACAAGTCACGTGATCACTTAAAACTGATTGCTGGGCATGAAACCATAGGTTCTGATGACACATCTGCGGCCTAGTCTAAACCCAGTTGCTGTGTCCCATACAAATCACAAAACTGCCACTAGAGACCATTATATTGGAAGTTTACGTTAAACCTGCTACACACATACTTTAAATTAAACTATAGTTTATAGTTATAGTTGGTCACTTTGCTTGCAGTATGTTAATGGTAAGATTGGTGAAGAAAATTATTTTTCTACATTTCCTCAAAGACTGACCAATGTTGATTCCCTAGAAATTTGGCCAAATTCTCCTTACGCGCACAATACCCTGAAATAAAAGGGAGCGATGGTGCTTTATTGGCAAAAGCAATCACTCCCCAATGTTCCCTCTAACAGACAGAGATTCAGTAGGAGCAGTAATATTTGGGGGATGATTGCGTTGCCCAGTGGGCTTGCAGAGCGCTTCACTTACATCCATTTTCAAGCACTTCCATAGGTACTTGAGTTTGTCACTTCTGCTTGCCCTACTGCTCCCAAATCCGGTGTTTTAAAGGTTCATAATGATGACTAGTGCAGTCTTTCACCATAAGACGGCAGTGGTGTCTTTACAAGCATCCTCAATTTCATTTATATCTTTTTTTGATCGATTTTATGACATGGCTTCTACACCTGCCTAAAAATTTGCAATTCTCACCATCTTCCTCTTAGGGCACATCATTTCGCCAAGGGTGTATTGTCAGTTGGTCATGTGGGAATGTAATCATTTCCACCAGTGATATAGTGACTCAGCAGTATGTTCCTAATACATGGTGCTCATTTATTTGGTGAGGATAACCACACAGAGCACTAAGCCTGTGTCAGACATCCAAGCCGGGTTTACCACAATGAGCACAAGAGCAGTGACAATGGCACTTGGTCATTTACCTGCATCAGAAATCCACTTGCAATCTGAAATTGGGCCACTTGAAGTAAAAAGCCCATCTCCAGAATGGCAATTATAGAAGTTCAGATTCACTGCCTCGTCAAAAAAAAAAAAAAGCCATACACTAATATTTTGTGGGACCACCTTAAGTTTTGATCACAGGTTTAATTTTGGATGAGCATCTTAAATTTCGAATATGGTGCATCTTTGTTGGCTGAATCTGGAAGTTGAGCGCTTGGTGGTGTAATAGCAAAAACTAAAAAGCTTGGTAATTTAGGTTATGCTGCCTACTCCAAATTATTTCTCACATGCGTCTGCCCTGTTATGGATTATATGGCGGGAGTTTGGGGCTCTTAAGTAAATATGAAAGGGCAAATGGCGCAGAATAGGGAAATTCGCAATTTTCTAGGAGTCCATAAATTTGCACCCAAACTAGCAATAACAGGTGATATGGGATGGGAGCAGTGTGAGAAGATGGGGAGGTAGTATGTTGGCCTTATGGAATAGATTAATAAAAATGCCAGAGAGTAGCGTCGCAAAGAAAATATTTAAGTGGGATGTAATGATAAGAGGTGTATCGGCAAACAAGGTAGAAGACATTTGAGGATTGGGGCACTGGATATTTTTCAAAGTGAAAATAGTGTAGATATTTCTTTTGTTAAAGACGTTTTGTTTAATGCACATCAGATCAAATGGACACAGGATATTCTGTATAAGCCAAAATTAAGAACATTTAGAATAATTAAAACAAGTTATAGTAGTGAGAAGTATGTCCGTGCCCCTTTAACCAAAAGAAAACGATCAGTGTGTGCACAGGTCCGCTCTGGGATATTACCCCAACACCTGGAGACAGGTCGTTATCGGGGGGGTCCCAGAAGAGGAGCGTATTTGTATTTACTGTGATACAAATGATATTGATAGGAGTTCCATTTTGCTTTTTATTGTCCTTTATATAATGAGTTGCGGCAGAAATTTTTTAACAGGTGTAAGAACTCTGATTTGATGTAGTTAAGCGATGCAGAAAGATTGAAATGGATTTTATTTATTTGCACTTGCTGAATATTTGGAGAAGGCTTGGGATAAACAAACAAAAATAACACGATTATATTTTATTATGGGTGTAAATTGTGCAGCTTCTAATTAAGTGAATGATTGTGTGATATTATAAACTGATGTTTTTGGTGTTTTATAATCCCATAAGGGATGGGTCTTTAGGAAATGACAGAATTATAAAAAAATTAATTCATTCATAGCAAGCATTCACCGTGGTACTGCTTCCTCAATCTTGTGTTACAGCCTTCATTTCTGAACAGAGTCGCATTAATTTTGGCCAGGATCTTGCGCTGTGACGACAAACCACGTCAAATCATCCCAAAGACTTCCAAGTGCTAAAGGTCAGGACTTTGTGGTGGCCGTTTCATGTGTAAAAATGATTTCTCAAGCTCGCTGAGCTACTCTTTCACAATTTAAGCTCCAACATTTTTGGCATGGTCATTCTGAAATATATAGCCTGTACCATCACGGATTTGAAAATCCATTCATGGGATTACAGTCATTCAGTACATTCAGGTAGTCCGCGGACTTCATTTCACTTCGGCATATTATCGCTGAGCCTAAACCTGCCCAACTGAAGTAACTCCAGATCATAACCTGCCTCCAGAGGCAAGTATAGTGGGCGCTATGCCTGATGGGCGCATCACTTTATGGGCTCCCTTTCCTGCCCTGACATGCCCAAATCTTGAGTTATAAGGTCTTGAAGAGGGGTCACGCACAATTGGCAAGGATGGGCTTGATTTGGCATCTGCGCAAAGCTGGTTCTGATAGGAGTAAATATAGGACGAAGGGTCCTGTAGCTTACTGGCTAGCAATCTTACGGTGACGATGAAGTAATGAACATGTGCAATTTTATTACTTCAAGTGACTAATGCTGGATATCAATTGTACCTTGTCCAGTCTGTTGGGCTACAGTGTCAGTGGCCTAACTGTTTACACTTGCTGTAGGTCATTTTGGATAAAAGCATCTGGTAAACAAATGAAATGTAATAAAAGGTAAGAAAGATTTCAAGTGACACTTTAGCTTTGAATCATTGATGGTCCAGTTAGGAGTCAGCGATTGAAAATTCACATAAATGTATGGGACTGTGTGTAAAACAATCTTAAGCTCTGAAGCATTTTCCCAATTAAGGCTTTGAAAATGAAATATGTCCATTTAAAAAATAAATAAATAAATAAATAAAGCAGTGAAGGTGAAGTTGAGGTCAAAGAAACTACGAGTTCTTATAAATCTCAAAAAAAAATTAAGCTGCATCTGTGATAGTTTTAGGGACATATATTGAATTGGTTGCAATTACAGTCCATTGCTTGTGCCAAATGCTCACAGCGGAGTTGCACTGTTATGTTGAGCATAATGCAGTGGGTCTAAAGTGCCAGCTGTCCAGTGAAAGACATTAAAGTAGACATGTACGGATTTTAAACCTTTAAAAAAAAAAAAAATTTTTTTTTTTTTTTTTTTTAAATTGTCATATTTGGCATCACCTGAACGGCATGCAGTACTCCCAACATTTTCCAACCAGAGATGATAATGAAAGAGTGTAATCATAGTTGTAAAATGGGCTTTTAGCCACCCCCAATATCGTCCTTGAGCAGCACTGTGAATCGGGCCAAGAGCTGTGACGTCACTCACAGGATCAACTGTGACACATAGGCTATAGTATGTGCATTTTACGTTGCAAGCAAGATGTCAAATTCCACTGAAAATGTCATAATTTTCAACCCCTGGTTGACTTGGACAGACATTTAATATACATAGCGATATTTTAAGCACTTAGCAAGCCCAAATCCAGAAAATTGATGCAAACCAGCCGTCCACCAGTTCCACCAGCCGAGTTTGGGATCCGAACTAAGAACTCTAAGAATCATCCAATGTTCATAACACTTCAGATCTACAGCGGGGAAAATAAGTTTTGAACGAGTCACATTTTCTCAGTAAATACATTTCTAATGGGGCTATTGACATGAAATTTTCACCTGATGTCAGTAACCCATGTAATCCTTGCACACAAAGAAATGAAAACAAATAAGTTTACATATTACATATGACTGGAATTTTATTCATTTATTTTAAATTGGCCCATAGGGCCAGTAAGCTAAAAACTTAATGCATCAGTTTGTTGCACATGGGGCCGCGTAGCCGCAGACTGGAAAGGGCGCTCATGTTGACCCTTATCCACAGCCAAAAGTGCCTACAACGATGATGCTTTGGGCAGGGAAACCTTGGGTCCTGCCATTCAAGTGGATGTTACTTTGGCTCGTACCACCTACCAAAACATTATTGCAGACCAAGTACACCCCTTGATGGAAACAGAATTCCTGAATGGCAGTGGCCTTTTTCAGCAAAATAATGCACCCTGCTACTGCAAAAATGGTTCAAGAATTGTTGGAGAAACACAACGAGTTAAAGGTGCTTAATTGTCCCCCTACATCCCCAGATTTCAGTGCAATTGAGCATCTGTGGGATGTGCTGCACTAACAAGTCTGATACAAGGAGACCCCACCTCGTAAGTTAAAGGACTCATAGGATCTGCTGTTAAGGACTTGGTGCCAAATATTATTGCACAGCAGACCATTAGGTCTAGTGAGTCCATCCCTCCACCAGTCAGGGTTGTTTTGGCAGCAAAAGGGAGTCTACAAAATATTGGGGGGTGGTCATAATATTATGGCTGATCAGTGTGTGATATTACAAACGCATCAATAATTGCATGACCTGAAATTCAAGGAATCATACATTGTTACGAATCATACTATGCGGCATTTCTTTAAATTGCCTGCTCAGTGTAGATCGCATTTTCAGGTTTCCAGAGTTTGTCGGGTCTCCAGATAGTTAGCAGAGGATCATCTCAACCCATGCTTGTTTTTAGAGAAACCATGTTGAACATAACACTGTGGCACCTTAAACCTGTACTTTCAGGAGTTAAAGAGGAACCATGCCAAACTGCAGCAAAGCTAGTCCAGTGCCAATTGACTGTGCAGCGAGTTCTGGGCAAATGGAGAGGACAATTCGGAGACAAATGAAGCTACACAGCAAGTCTGATATGTCTTATAAAGTTTAAATTTATGTCTAATCTTAGGTCTATGGGGTGAAGGGGATAGAAAAATAGAAATAACAGAGGAGAGTCATCCCTTAACATAGCACAAGCAACTCGAGCTGGAATATTCAAAGCAGCCCCACAATTTGAGCTTCTACTGCCAATCCAAAGCTGTAGGAGTTGCAACTGTAAATTCAGTGCAGATTAACAAATATGTAAGGAAAAAAGCAGCAAGTTCACCTACTCAGCCAAATTAATTTAGAAGTAAGAGTCTATGCGGTTTTTTTTTTTTTTTTTTTTTTTAAATTGACATTACATAGGCAGAGGAGCCCCGGGACCAAGTTTGGGAGCCACTGACCTAATCGATTAAGCATGAAATGTACTCAACTGCCACACTCCACAGTTGGTAAAAGACTTACAGCACTGGCATTAAACATGACAGTAGTTCAATCCCTAAAAGCAGTAAATTGTATACAAGCGTAGAATATCCAGAATTAGACATACGTCTTCTTCCCCACTGAGAGTATTTACAAACTCCAAATAATCATGTTTGATTCTCATGCTGATAGATTTCTTTTGGGAATCAAGTTATTGCGTGTAAAACTAAATTTGGCCCAGCAATCTCCTATTCTAACTTGGAGGAGCCTTTCCCAAAAGTTCCTTATTCAGGTTATCACTCGTCATTTTCCTGGGAACACTGCCCTATATGATTCAAAAATCTTATCTTGAAGGAATACCTTTGGATTTCTGATCCGCCACGTTTTTGACTTCGCCTGACCTTAAATTATTTTCAATTTTTTACGTTTGAAAACATGGCCACCCACGTGCCAAACGACTTGTTCACACTTCCTGGATTTCTCACTTCTCAAAAGAAAATGGGGAAAAAGGATCACGAGATTTTCGCGGAAAATCGCGTTATATAGGCTACCATGGAATCGTAAAGCAGTATTGAAATTCCCCTCACAGCCTAATGCATGTCAGGACTGCAAAAAAAGTTGCTAAGCAAACGTGTTAAACCGCGATGACTCTCACAGGTGGCACAAACTTGATCGGACAAAAGTAATTAAAGATCATTGCCATCACTTGTCCCATTGTCAATATCAGCAGTTCACAATTAAATGTTGCATTCTACACACACAAATCAACGCTACAGACTACACACAAACAACAGGCAACCAAAAGGAGGGAAAAAATAGTACTTATATCAAGAATGACATAAGTTCCGTACACTTTGACAAGAACGCGATGACATAAAACGAATTTAAAAGCATGGACGCTTACAGATGGAGTGTGCTTGTCCTGGAGCGAAGTTTTCCCAACACAGTTTCTTCACTTATGCAAGCGAGAAATCGAGATCACTTTACCAGTACAGGGCGTTCTCTTCTATACTTTTAGAAGCGTGTTTACTACGTGCAGTTGTTGGCGGACGTTTCAGAGAATTTTATAAAGGCTCGCTGGGGAAGGGCTCGGCCCACTTCACGCCTGTTTTCGGTTGCTATTGGGCAATACTGGCCTCACGTCTTTCTTTTTCCTCCGCCATGTCACATAAGTTATAGTTTAAACGATTGCCCGATTGATTATGACTATACGAACCGTTTCCAGCGAGGCGGCGTTGTATTGTAAATGAGAAGTTCAACATTGTTTTGAACATATAAAGAACATTAACATTGAGTCATATTTTCGTCCAACAATAGATAAAATCAATATCATAACAATGAGCTCAGTTTCATTTATACTTAAATGAGTTTTTAAAAGTACATTACTTAAATGCATTGGATTGGGCTCGATTAAAATTGATATTTCATATCCTGACAGCAGTTGGATGTTCGTAGCCGCCAGAATCTTGTCTTCGCTGTACGTCTGTGTCACGTAATCCTACTGTACTGAAGCGGGGGAAGGGGGGAAAATTTCTTCTAAAGAGCACGAAATCATTACGAAGGTTTCCGCTGCATCGAAAGTGCGAAGAGTTTCAAGAGCAAGTTTTCATCAAATCGCGCTGCCTAAGAACGCTGCGCTCCAGTCTCTTTTTGTTTATCAAGGAATACACTTTTAATGTTTTGTTTACCTGGGAGCATCCAGTTTTGCTTCCATTATCATGAAAAATTAAAACGTGCATATATCAAAATTAGTAAATGATAAATACTACAACGACGATAAAAACAACAACACAATAATAATAATAATAATAATAAAATCAACAACGAGAGCTGCAAACAGCATTTAAGTGGGTGAGTAAAAGTCACTGCCTGTGGACAGTAAGATGAAGATAGCAGCTGTTTCTCCTCGTTACAGCTGATCCTGAGATTTTTCTGAACATGTGAAGAATTTGCTCCGCGAATATGAAAAAATATGGCATTTAGGCTACATCTCTTCAACCATATAGGGTCATCACCATCAAACCTGAGGCAGCCGTCTGCGGCCTGAGCGACAACAGCAGACTTGATTCCCCAGAGAAGAATTAGTTTTTCTTGGCATTCGTGAGGAATGTGCCATTTCTATGTGAAAAAAATTCAGAATCTGCATTATCGCACTGGAGTCATGCATCTGCCATCAAATTCTAATTGTCAAAAAAAAAAAATGACCAACTACACCTACACTAATTTCGCCTGGTCTTATCAATGCCATATTTTATATAGAAAGATAAGATGCCTTCCAGATTATGCACACCACATTTCACACCAATCGGTTGAATGATGTTTGTATGAAAAAATGTCAGTTTTCAAACTTTTCAAGATGGCAGCCATGATGAACAAAAAGCCTCATTTGTAATATGCCATGACGTCATCCAGAGTCATGTGGGGAAAATATACTCATGAGTCATGAGTCGAAAAAGAAGCTTCACACTCATAAATTTGTAAATATTTTCTTGAAACTTTTAATAAAAGAATTTTTATTATCACTAGGGGTAAATGCGTACTCAAAGACATCATGACACATGTCAACTCCGACATGCACAGGTACGTAGCACGTGCGAGCGTACTTTACGCTAAAACCATGTTTTCTCGTGTTCCTAGTCACATGACCATATGAGAGAAGTGCAACTGAGCTCACGTTAGCACGTCAGAGTGCAGTTTTTTTTTTACAGTTAATTATTCGTTAATTTTCAATGCCATGGGTGTCAAACATTCAGCGTGAACTTGCCATTGGCATGCTGAATATGGAAACGTCCTTCACTGACGTTGCTGGAGTTATGGAATGCAGTCGATGGACTATCCATGATCTTCGGACACGTCTCCAACAAACTGGCACCACATCTGGTAGCCCACGTGTGACGTCAAAAGCAGAAGACCGACAAATTGTCTTACATCATTTGCATAATCGATTTGTCAATGCAATGTCCACTAGGAATGAATTGCTTTCAGGTCGTGTGACTGCCCAAACCATACGTAATCGTCTGCGCACTGCTCTTATTTAAGTTGTAACTTATTTTTACTCTTGGACATTTCCGTAGCATTTCCGGTGGAACTGGTTACATTATGGACATTATTTTTAGAATACACCATCTTTAATGAATACAGAATTAAATAAAATCATTATTTAAAACCTCATTTCTTGTATGTTCAACTTATCAACCTCCAAATGAGTGAGAAGTTTTTATTTTGGCTGAGTATATTAATCAGTATATCCAAATATTTTCACAATTAATCAAGTGTATTCAAATGTATTAATCAACTGTATTCAAATGTATTAGCAATCACCAATCAACTAAAGCATTATTGTGTTTATCAATCGTTATATTGACCACCAATGCATTACTGTATTGATTCATTATACTCATATATCTGAATTACTGTTTTAATCATATAGTTGAATCATTATGTTAATCATAGATCTGCATGCCTTGTATAACCAAGAACTAGATGTTTTTAACTGAATCAGTGTACCCAAGAAAATGTGATTACACACATTATTTCTCATGCTTGGATATACGTTATGTTCTTAACCTGAGATCCTTGCACAGATAAGCCTCATATGCTGCACAAAGCCTTAAGTGCTGCTGTAAATTTCCTATTGTCTTTATATCAAGCTTGTTTAGAATTTGAAGCTAAGAACTGGGCCCTGCTTTGCAAAAAGGAATTTTCTGTTCCTCTTATCTGAAAATACAGAACTACTAAAATAAAGTAGCATAGAGGTGAAAAAGAGTTGAGACTCCTGGTGAACCACAAATAAGATGACATCTGGATGGCGAGACCTTGAGTAATGTAGTGAAGAGGAAAAAGGTTCAGAGCCGTTATGCGTTGAGCAGTAATATATCAGGTATAGGTCAAAATAACTTTAGATAAGGGAAGAGGTATGGCGGTTGGTTCTCATGGAAACTGTGTAGCTGGAAAAGATTGATATGATGCTTTGAATATGAGTGACGCAAAAGCACCTCAAGGAAAGCAAGAAGGAAACAAGCTATAAAGATGGGGACTTAGAAAGTCTTGGGGCACTCAACCTTTGATTACCCTCTGATCCTGCATAACCATTATGCTGCTAAAAACTGTGTTCGGGTCCTTCAATTAAAAGGTCAACGCTAACCAGTATGAATTTCTCAACAGTCAATTATGAAAAGATTGACGTTCATAGGAGAAATTGCTCCTCAGCCAGGCTCCCATTTTTGGTAAGTGCTTCCTAGTCGTTTTTGCAGCCGCAAGGAAAGTTATGCTCCCTCTGGTGGTAGATTTGATTTGTCCAGGGCTAGGATGTAGATTTGTACTTCCTGTTAGATCAAGCAATTCCATGTGACATGACATTTGCAGACTTTGGCTGACTTCCAGAGTGAATGAAATGATGCTGAATGCTAATTGAATAATAATGGGATACATATCTTGTCACCCTTTATACTTACATCCATTCTTTTCCAATGTGAGAGAATTCTGAGAAAGGAGTCAAAATGTGTGGTAACACACGTGACCCTGATTTGGACACAACTTTTCACCCCCTCCAGTTTCATTCAAAACTCTGTTTAAGTGTAGTGGCTAGTTTTAGTTTAGTTAAAATGGTGCATGCTTGGGTGAATAATCAATTAAATATGGGATCAAATTTAGTAAAAAATAAAATAATTTTTAAAATATTGGAAGTTTATTGTGGTAACACCGGTGACATGCCAGGTAACACATGCGATGCTCTGTGAAAATTCAAACGAGAAGTCAAAATGATCAGTCGGATCAACTTCAGAGAACATATTTTATTTCAGAAAAGAGGATTTGAATCTCAATTACCTGAATCAAGAGTACATTGAACGAACAGCTTTGTCCTTTTAAGGTATGTTAGAGTTTTGTACTTGTATATCAAATTTTATCTTGTACACTGCACCTGATTCCTCCACTTTCACTTTCAACTACATGCATCTTTTGCATCTAAATCATTTTCATTTAAATTAAAATTTTTTTCGAAAAATGTTTTGTTATTTTCATGACATGTCATTTTCTCAAAGGAAACCTCTAGAATTTAGATAATTCTGACCGATTGTACTTTAGACAATAAACAAATGCTTTCAAGCTAAGTCATTGCTTTCTGGCCAATAGTTTTGATTTTATTACCTGCAAAAGTAAGACCATATCGTGGTTTGAATTTCCCTGGGACGATCATGTTTGTGAGCTCGCGCATTGCATCTTGGGAGTGTGATGTCGTCTGCTTGCTGGGCCACAAAAAAACACAGCTGTAAGAAGAACTTGTAAGCAAGAATTCCGTAATGAAAATTACAGAAAACATCATTCCTCATCAAACATTCCTCTCTACTTTCTTCTTTTTTCTCCCATTTTGTGTTTGTTCTTCAATGACCCCATTTTCAAGGAACATAATTTGATTGTTCATCATATTTCCCATAATTCTTCACAAAAATAAAGCATTGGGATGGATGTTTCCCATTATATAAACAGAAAATGTGGAGGCTATCCACCCTCAATTTCAATTAAAAAATTCAGTTATCTAACATTGCTCAAATATTTACATGATTATTAAACATGATGGATTGAACCCCAAGGATATTACTTCCCACAACAGTGATTGATTTTGTTTTACTGTCATTTAAACTCCTAAAAAAATTCAATAAGAAAGCAAATTTATGGATGAATTGTTCATACAGGCCTGAAGTATTATAACAGCTCCTTTGTTATTTTCGTCACTGCTCTTCAGGCATATGAAAATTAAGTAACAATTATTCATTGTACACATACCACAATTCTCGCTCCATGCAAACTGTCGTGGTGCACGACCAAGTTCTATGGAGTTTTGGTAGAATGGACAATGACGCTACATGAGTGGATACATTGCTACGTTTACTAGCCAAGCCGAAATTTTGCCAATGAACATCTTTATTTGGTACTGTCTTCTTGAAACAACAGGGTGACTGTAGCAGACATACACACTTCAAATTAGACTATTGGCTTTCTATGAATTGGACAAAGCCGCAAACCAAACATTACATTGGACTGGATCATGTAAATTTTCAATTCTGCGTGTCTTTCATCTTCCTCACTGATCCAAAGTTGGTCGGAATATTTTTGCTATGACTGAAAGTTGGTCGGGACATGTCCGCAATATCCCTGCCCAAATCTATCCTTATGTTACAGAAAACAAATGCCAGGCTTATCTAAATGGACTAACATGACAATAGAGATCAAAATGATCAAATGCAATGACTGCTGTCCTCGTTTTTTTTTTTTTTTTAACGAATTTTTAAAATTAGTGCACATAATGTTGTGATTCTGGTTCTGCCTTGCCTTGCTTTGCCATGTCTGACTGCCTTGTGTATTTTGATTCCTTGCCATGTCTTAGAATTACAGTATGTATTGTGTATTTGGTTGCTTATTTGTTCATGCATTGTCATAGTTTTGATTTTCCATGTTTTACTTAGAACCATAATGTTATTCCAGTCCATGTTTTGATTTTACATGCATTGCACTTTGTCTCCCCCGGTCTGGTCCTTGCTCTTGTCTTTTCTCCCAGCCCCAGTAATGCATCTCACTCCTTCGAGTGATTTAATGGTTTCTGGTTTCAATCTTCCTTCCCCATCTTGTTTACTTCCTTCCCCTTACTTTTTCTATCTTACTAACACAAACTAACAGTTTGTTATTTTGTTAATTTACTCACCAAGACTTACATTGTGTATATAAGACTAACTTACTAACGAGCACTCGGGATTGTATAGCTGCACTTACTAATTGGTTAACAAGCTCTCAGCACTCGGCCTGTTCTAGTCTCCGCCTCTTGCCTTCACTCAATCTTCTTTGCTGTGTTTCTTGCAGATTCTCTGCACCTGTTATCACTGTTCTGCCACTCACTCTGTGCACTTAGAAATCCCTAACCGGATCTGTATCTTTGTCCATAGGTTTGTCCCGTGATCCCTATCCGCGTTTTGGGCTCTGCCAATTTCATGTGATTAGGTTCTCCCTAATGTGTTGCTCCCTTGTAATTAGTCTCACTGCTTCCACCTGTTTTCTGTTGTCATGTGACCTTCCTGAAGCGTATATTAAATGTCTCTTCACAGCACTGCCTTGTCAGATTGTTGTCTCAAGCTTACCTGTGCCACGTTCATTTCGCCTTGCATCCATTGTGATTATCTTTCTGTCTGGACCGTCCTTGACTACCGAGTTTTGCATTCTCCCTGTACTTTGCCGCCTTCTTGTGTTTTGAACCTTTTTTTTTTCCTGACCTTGATTTTTGTGATTGGTGCCCTGGTAACGATTCTGGATTACACCCACTGGATTCTGATTGTGGATTGTGGACTCTGTACTGTTGCCTGCTCTGTTGGGGGGTTTCCCCCTTCAGGAATAAAGCCTCCTTTTTGCATTTTACTGGTTCTCGCGAGTGATCCATTTCGTAAATCCTCACACATAATGCATTAGCTGACAGGCATGTACTTGGCTATATTGTATGAGGTCTCCACCTCCGTTTATTTCTGAGTTAAAATAAAGTTTGAACTAGAACAGTGTTTCTCAAACCTCTCCTGGAGGACCACCTGCCCTGCCTGTTTTAGGTCTTTCCCTGCCCCAGCACAGGTGATTCAAATAATCAGGTTGTTATCAATCAGCTTTAGAGGGTCAGTAACGAGCTGATCATTTGAATCACCTGTGCTAAAACAGGGAAAGATCTAAAACCTGCAGGACAGGTGGTCCTCCAGGAGAGGTTTGAGAAGCACTGAACTAGAATAAATAGATCGCTAGCTAGTTAGACATTCAAACAATGAGACCCAGCTGGCTTGTAGCGAGCATCTTTATAAGCTATGTTGCATTGTTTTATCTGCAATGCAACTGGTTTTGGATTTATTAATACAATTAGGAGGGAAGGGCCTGGCGTCTTGGCTTTGCAGTGGTATTATGGATAATTGCGCTATGCCAGTATCCAGAAATCATAAAATGTAGTCAGGTTTATGCATCTAATTACATTTTTACCTGATAAATCTTAAAATGCCAGTCCAGACGGGTGCATGGCTAAACCCTCACAAATGATGCATCCTGTTGTTGCAGCAAGGCCTAAAGTCACAGAAAAAAAGGCGTTTGTTGTTATGAACTGAAATTATTTTAAAAACAAATGGTTACTAAAACTGCTCTTAGATATTCAGTACTTTGCATTTAGTGCAAGACATAATTTATATTGCACACTAATGTTCTGATCAGTCTACAATGAATGTATTGCTAGTACTAATTATCTCAGATTCCTCTGAGTTTGATTCACTGTCATTGATTTAAATCACATTTTCTATTTCTTTGCCTGAGGAATATTCTGGTTCAAACTGATATTGCAAAATCTGAGCAATTCAAAGATTTTTTTCTTTGATTTTTATGATGCTTTCCTCCCTTAAGAGCTTCAGAAGGCTGTGTTTTATGTAATTGAGCCACCAGATGACATCACACTCCCAAGCTGCTTTGCAAGCTTGCAAATATGGCAGCCCACAGGGAATTAAATCCATGTTATGGCCTTACTTTTGCAGTGAATAAAATCAATAGTAAAGACCAAAAAGCCATGGTTTTGCTTGAAAGTATTTATTAATAGTCTGACAAGTTAAATAGGTAAGATTTATCTAAATTTCAGAGGTTTATTTTAAGATTCTAAGCCTGTTAATAGTGTTAAATTTCCATAATGATGACCATTAAATTGGAGATAAAGATATAACCTTGTGCAAATTATTTGAAACAAGCTGTGAAAAAGGTAAATGATGGATTTTTTTTCAACAGGACTTTTATCAGGAATCATATTTATTTACTCACATTACAACCCCAATTCCGAAGTAGTTGGGACAAAGTGTAAATTGTGAATAAAATCAAAATGGAATGACTTTCAGATCACATGAGCCAATATGTTATTTACATTTAAATAAATAAGCTTATTTTACACTTAATGAGCTTATTTAAAAATTTCTGGCCGTGACAGGCCTCAAAAAAGTTGGGACACAGGCAATAAAGAGCTGAAAAAGCAATTAATATACAAAAGTATAAGAGAATCAGCTGAAAGAACATTTAGCAATTAAGTTAACTGGCATCAGGTGTGTAACATGATTGGCTATAAAAGGGATGTCTTGGAGAGTCTCTCAGAAGTAAAGATGGCCAGAGGCTCCAACCTGTGAAGGCTTGTGTAAAAAAATTGTGGAATACTTTAAAAACGATGTTCCTCAACGTCAAATTTCCAAAGGCTTTGAAGGTCTCATCATCAACAGTGCAAAACATCATCAAAAGATTCAGAGAAACTGAAAAATCACTGTGCGTGAGGGATAAGGCCGAAGATCTTTACTGGATGCTCGTGATCTTCAGGCCCTCAGACGTCACTACATCACTCACTGGCATGATTCTGTCATTGACATTACTAAATAGGCACAAGAATACTTCAAGAAACCACTGTTTGTAAACACAGTCCACCGTGCCATCCACAGATGCCTCCTAAATCTTGATCATGCAAATTGGAAGCCATTGTTGAGCATGATCCAGAAGCGCCGCCGTGTTCTGTGGGCCAAGGCTCATTTAAAATGGACTGTAGCAAAGTGGCAAAGTGTCCTGTGGTCAGACGAGTCCAAATTTGACATTCTTGTTGGAAATCATGGGTGTCGTGTCCTCCAGGCTAAAGAGGAGAAGACCACCCCTCCTGTTATCAGCGTTCAGTTCAAAAGCCAGCATCTTACATGGTATGGGGATGCTTTTGTACATATGGTGTGGGACACTTGCATGTTTTAAAAAGCACCATGAATGCTGAAAGGTATATGAAGGTTTTAGAGCAACATATGATCCCCTCCAGATAACATCTATTCCAGAGAAGGCCTTGTGTATTTCAAAAGGACAATGCAAAACCACATACTGCAGCCATTATAACAGCATGGCTTCGTTGTAGAAGAGTCTGTGTGCTAAACTGGCCTGCCTGCAGTCCTGATCTTTCCCCGATTGAGAACATTTGGTGCATAATTAAATGAAAGGTCCGTTAAAGGAGACCCAAAGCTCTCCAGCCGCTGGAAGCCTGTATTAAACATGAGTGGGATCAAATTCTAATGGCTAAACTCAAGAAACTTGTCTCCTTAATGCCCAGACGCCTCTACTCTGCTTTAAAAAGAGGGGATGCTACACCATGGTAAACAGGCCCCATGTCCCAACTTTTTTGAGACCGGTAGCAGCCATCAAATTTGAAACGAGGAAAAACTTGTAAAATTTCTCAGTTTCAACATTTGCTATGTTAGCTCTATTCTATTGTGAATAAAATACTGGCTGGTGTGATTTGAAAGCCATTGCATTTTGATTTTATTCACAATTTTCACTTTGTCCCAACTATTTCAGAATTGGGGTTGTTATGAAATGAAATGAAATGAAATCTTTATTTCGAACACGTTAAAAGATAAAACGGAGATAATCACCAAAACAAATGGCCACCATGCCAATACCAAAACAAAAACAAAAAGCAAACTGTTGATAACTGTCTTGCATGAGCAGCAAGATTGTATGCTCGAAAAGGAGTAGGAAGAAGTAAGAACTTATTTAATCCTACCCCTTGTATTACCATATTCTACAGTCAAGTTATTAAATTCTCTATTATTATATTTACAACATTCACCGTCTATTCAAGAACCAATGGTACTTACATTTTGTTGACTATAATATTCAATAAGCTACTTATATACAAATATACACAGAATATTGCACCTGTATATAATAGTGAATTTCTATACTTCTAGAACCCCCTGCGCACACACAGAAGAAGACATAACAAGACAATGTATCCACATTTTTCTTAACCCTGCCATTACCGTCCTGGGTCAAACTGCTGTTCCTCATCCTTATATTTATTTAAAATTTGTTTTTTATATGTTTTTTTTAAACTTGCCAATGGTTTTACATTTCCTTAATTCATCTGTTAAACTGTTCCATAATTTGACCCCAGAGACTGAGACACACATGCTTTTCAAGGTAGTTCTGACACGATTTATTTTTAAGTTCAGTTCCCCTCTTAGATTATAGCCTCCTTCTCTCTCTGAGATTAGTTTATTTATGTTTCCTGGGAGTAAGTTATTTTTTGCTTTAAATATTATTTGTGCCGTTTTAAACTCAATCAGATCTTGAAATTTTAGAGCTTGCAGTGTTAAGAAAAGTCTATTTGTGTGGTCTCTAAATCCTACATTGTGGATGAATCTGATAGCCCTTTTCTGCATTATATTTATTGTTTGAAGATTACTTTTATATGTGTTTCCCCATACCTCTACACAATAGGTCAGATAAGGTAAAATTAATGCCCAATATAAAATATATAGAGCTTTCAAGTTGAAGATCTGCCTTGCTTTTCCCAGGACGGCAATGCTCCGTGCCAGCTTCCCGCGAACATATTTAATATGTGGTTTCCAGCAGATTTTGTGGTCTAGAATTACACCAAGGAATTTGATTTCATTTACTCTTTCTATGCTAATATTATGTTATATATAATATGACATCTGCAGTTTTTCAGACTGAGACTGACATCAACTGCACTTGCTACAGTGGCTCCAATAAGTATTTGTACACTTATTGGAGCCACTGTATATTTCATACAGAATTGTTCATAAGTTAAGAAATTGCCATTCGTGTCCATCAAGTCAACTATAAACCATATATTCCTCTCATACCAATCTTCAAAAAATAAGGATTTATAGTGGCTCCAATAAGTATTTGTACACTACTGTACTTCATGGAGCCGGTTACGGATGGCCTGGGCTCAAACATGGCTTCCAGTTGCTTCCTCCACTTTGGTGGCAAGACTGGAGGCCGAGGACTGTCTCTCCCTCTGTACCAGCAGGGAGATGTACCGGTCAGTGCGCTGGCTGGTCTTCCTGGGACGTTCTTTCCTGGCTGCATTGGCTATGCGTTCAGACTGTTTGTACTTCTTGATGATGTACTGCACGGTCGTGTGGCGTAACGATAGCCGAGTTCCAATTTTTCTGGTGCTTTGGCCTTCTATATGTAGCTGAATGATTTGCTCCCGCATTCGACGGGGTATCTCGCCTGTCTTAGCCATATATCACAGGAATACATTATGGGCATGGTCAGGCCATTTACATAGGCCAGTCTGTGTACAGAGGGAGTGTCCAGTTTGGTCACGCTTGACCAAATCAGACCAAGTGAGTCAACCATGTCCTGTAAACATCTTGAGTCAATTTTAGGTGAGTGTTATAAGTTTTGTGACTCACTTATGGAACTGTACAGATACTTATTGGGTCAGATAATCGCCTTTCTGACCAAATATGCCATTTTGACATTAAATATTTGTTTAAAACATATTGATTATCAAATATTTTAATCACTTTTACACACAATAGCAAGCATTTAGCCGAATATACAAAAGCTGTTATGTAGTCGAATTTTCAAGTCGTGTACAAATACTTATTGGAGCCACTGTATATCCCTGTATGACTCGCAATTCCGATTGATGTAATGACCGCACATGCAAAATTTTTACATCACGCACCCCACAAATATTACGAGATTTACTTGTACAGTATAATATAATTTTGACCTGCTGAAAGAAATGCAAAAACAAAGACAAAACGGCAGGTTTTTGCTTAAATTGGGATTGCACCAGGGTGTTGATTGAAAAGTGAAATTCAAAATTCAAGTAGTAACATCTTAATTTTCCAGACGAAGGAAATTAAATCACTATGCTAACAATGGAAATCATGTCGCAATCATTCAGGGGCCAGCCACAGTGTTACTTTGATCCACACAATGGAGGAGGATTTCTGATCGGGCATTCATGAGAAGACTGATGTCACACTTCTGTGAGCAAATAAGTGGATGTTTGATACATTGTCTACATGAGACAGCAGACGTGTTTTGAAACAAAGTAGCTACTTAAACTACTGTTCATTTCTTGAGTCATTCATTGTCTGTGATTGCTTGTGAAAAATGATTCACAGCTGGCTATCATATTCCAGTTGTACTCACTCACTCCAAAAGTTCCACAGGGCATCATCTGCCCTGACTCAGATTCAGGCTCAGACTTGCTTTATTGTCATTCATACCACATAACAAAATACAGTTTCCCAGGCCTCGGTGTTTTGGATAAAATAGCAATAATGCCTCCAGGCATCCTCTGTCCTGGTACAGCAAGGCCTCCCGGCATCATCCATCCTGAAAGGGTCAAAATGAAAAAAAGATGGACTGCTGGTGCTGCCATCAATTAGATACTAGAAAAATTAACAATGTTAATAAAACAATGCAATTCAATTTTGGTCTGCCATCACTTTGCCTTTGTTGCTCTCTGTTGCTCATGTCGTGTGTTACCATGTCATGTGTTACCCTTTTTCTCTGGGTAGGGGTTAATATTTCTGATTGTACTCCTCTTACAATATAAGTCATGGAACCCTAACAGAAAATATAGTTTGGCTCTGAGATTCATCAAATATTTCTAAAGAAAACAAAACTTTTTTACAAGAAATTTACGTTAACACACGACGTCTTTGTCATGGGTCAGAGGAGAAGGTGTTAATGACCACAAAATATCATAGGAACCTAAAACAACTTCTTCCATCAGCTTGGCAATTTAAAAGTGGCAACTCTGTGACATTAAAAAGGTTAATTTGATGAAGGAGGGTAAAATACAAAAGAAGAAATTGTGGTGGCACTACCATTATACTGAGTCCTTTCAATTTACATAACTTAACTCAAAATTAGCATTCTCAATTTTCACCCTGAGGTTGATGTTTTTGTGGAATTGCCCATCAACAGAAGGTGTCAGACAGGAAGTGATGTCCAGTTGTTTTGTCCGTTCGAGGTTGACCACATTGTATTCATGAAGTCTTGGTAAATCACTCCTATCCTTTTTTACACTTTCATTTAGATGGCACCACCTGTAAATTTTGACCTTGTTGGTGATTCTAGCTGATGAAGATGTCTGTCCATCCGTCTGTCCATCTTTCTTCCCATACCTTGTTACTGCTCTAGCTGCAGAACCATTGTACAGACAGCCCTAAAATGTAAATACATTATGCATATTTGGGGTCGCAAGGGGCGTTTTTCTGGTCGAAGTCACTGGTCCATTTTTGATCTCATTTCTTGTCAGTCAAAGGTCGGCCACACCCACACAAGGCAGGCCGAGCGGCACTGAGCACAGTCTAGTTTTGTATTAAGAGGGTTTTGTTTTTATCAGTTAGTTATGGGAATAAGTAAAGTCTTCCATTTCACTTTTTAAACAAGCTAACCCTCAGCTAATGGCAGCATGAGTCAGTTATCGTATTCAATGCATTGGATGCGGGAGAAATGGGAACTGAACAACTTTGACAAGGGCGAAATCGTTAAGGCCTGAATAGTGGGTTGGAGAATCTCTCAAGTTACAAGACTTCTGGGTGCTTTCTGTCAGCACATATGAGTGCCTACTGTCAGAGGCACAACGAGGGACAAATCATAAAGTACCAACGGGATTTTGGGCAACCAAAGTTTGTCAGTGAAAAAGGGCTATGAAGGCTATCCCATCTGGTCCATGCAATCTCACAATGTAGCTTTCCTCTTTGACACAAAGCTGCATGTCTTAACAATTACTGACTACAATGCTTATTGGTAGCCTATTTGCACCGCTAATTAATTCAATCAATTGTCTGATTCTTAATCGGAAACAGGTTGAGAGTTCACCTACATTATGGTGATGTCACTGGTTGTCAACAAAGTTTTTTTTTTTTTACATATTAAACTTCACACACGGACCTGAGCTTGAGGTCACAAACTGAGGGTTGGACATTCTCCTTCAGGATTTTCTGGTAAAGAGCAGAAGTTCCATCAATTATGACAAGTCATCCAGGTCTTGAAGCAGCAAAGCAGCCCCAAACCATCACAGTACCATGACCATGTTTGACTTTTGGTATGATGTTCTTTTTATGAAAATCTGTGTTGGTTTTATGCCAGATGTAATGGGACGCACGACTTCCAAAAAATTCAGCTTTTGTCTCGTCAGTCCACAGATTATTTTCCCAAAAGTCTTGGGGATCATCAAGATGTTTTTTTGGCAAATGTGAGACAAGCCCTTGTTTTCTATTTTTGTCAGCAGTGGTTTTTGCTTTCTCCCACTGATGCCATTTTTGCCCAGTCTCTTTCTTATTGTTGAATCATGAACACTGACTTTAACTGGGGCTAGTGAGGCCTGCAGGTCTTCAGATCTTGTTCTGGATTCTTTTGTGACCTCTGCACTCTTGGAGTAATTTTGGTAGACTAACCACCCCTGGGAAGGTTCACCACTATTCCAAGTTTTCTCCATTTGTGAATAATGGCTCTCACCATAATTCACTGGAGTCCCAAAGCCTTAGAATATGCTTTGTAACCCTTTCCAGACTGATAGATGTCAATTTCTTTTTCTCATCTGTTCTTGAATTTCTTAAGTTCGCAGTCTGAAGTGTTGCTTTTTGAGATCCTTTAGCCTACTTCACTTTGTCAGACAGGCTCTATTTAAAGGATTTCTTGATTCAGCAGGTCTGGCAGTAATCAGGCCTGGATGTGGCTTGATAAATTGGACTCAAAAAATGGGGTTAATCACAGTTAATTCATGATTTAAGAAGGGGGGGCAATTACTTTTTCACATAGGGCCTGGAAGGTTTGGATAGGTTTTTCCCTGTAATAAATGAAATCTTCATTTAAAAACCGCATTTTGTATTTATTTGGGTTATCTTTGTCTACTATTAAAATTTGTTTGATGATCTGAAACATTTAATTGTGAAAAATGTGCAAAAAAATAAGAAATCAGGAAGGGGGCAAATAGTTTTTCATGGCACTGTACAGCAATTCAATAGCTTCAAAAGACTGACATTTTATGTCACCATTAATGAGGATAGGAAAATGCATAACTATTACATTGAACAACAATGTAAGCTAAGGAGAAATGGGCAGTAATTCCACTGATTGATCCTCTCAGATGAACAAATTAATGCTTAGTTGCTAATTAGGAAGCATAATTGGGAACGGTTCAGGAGTAGTAATGTGCTTTAAGGCGAGGTGAGAGCTGGGCAATAATCCCTCCAATGGCAAGTCCCAAGTGGAACAGGTTAAGAAATGAGAGGAGTCATGCAATGAATCAGTCAAAATTAAAAGAATTATTGCCATATTCATCACTGCAATGATTCAATCATAGGCTCTTAAGTACTTGCTTATTTAAATCCAAATGGCAACTTTTTTTTAGACAGGTAGTCTGAATACATGTTATAAACATAAATACATTATAATTATAATTATCAGGATTTACATTCGTCCATTCTGGCTCTATTTGGAATTGGAACCCAACTGCTGGACTCATATTACTTGCCGCAAGACCACTAGCATTCCTTGTCTTTTCGCCAGAGGACAATGCAAAAGCAGCTCACAGCTGTTGACTCAAGCATCTTGGCTTGATAAATGCTGCTGTGATTGTAATTTAACCACAAGGCCTCGAAGTTTCCAATTTGTCTATATTACTGGTTGTGCGCACAAACCAGTTCACTCTCTGGTAAAACAATTTGAAAGGATGAGTTAAAACCAGTTTGCAGAACAAATGGCAAAATAGGTATCATTTTAAGGCCTAGATTCAATCTAAATTGAATCACCTTTTTTCTGTCTCTGCTCTTTGCACCCTTTTTCCTTGGGCAAACACAGTAGCTCTTCTTGACAGTGGTCAGTCAGTTGAGCCAACAGGATTTATATTTTCTGTCTGAAACTTTCATTTGGATGAAATTAAGCTGACTTATGACCAATATAGTGATAAAGCAGTTAAAGACAAATGTACACACCAGGGAGGCTGTATAATCCTTTCAAACAATTACTTTGTAAATGAATAAATGCATGCATAACATAAGCCTAATGTCCTGACATTTGTTGATGTTTGTATTACTCTCACTGACTATAGGTCAGGCAGAAAAAGCTGTCGAATTCCAGAGCCCGGAAGGAAAAAAATGAAGCAAAACAAACTACTCCAACAGCCTCATTGGAAAGCTTTGCAAAATAATGAGTACTTGGGTTTCCAGCAAAAAAAGCAATGCCGTCCAACCTGTTTATACACTGAGAGCCAACTCAACCAGGAAGCCCTGCAACGGCAAAATGTTATACAGTTCTAGACTCTGTCCGTACATTGAGAACAAGGAATGCTATCAACCCTAAGATTATATTGCTATAAATCAAAGGTTGCAAATTGACTTTTGCCCCTGGTACAAAAGATAAATATTGTTTTTAAGGAGCGTAAGACAATAAAATCACTATATTTCTATTGGTGCGTAATGTCGACTGATATGCTGAACGACCATAATTTTGATCTTAAAGTTGTGGGTAAATCATTAATAAGCGCATTTTCATTGATCATTTCATTGCTATTGTTCTTAAGTCATTTAGTGTGCTTCATAATCATTTCTATTACAAACTTAAATAGGGAGCGTAAGGCAATATGATTGCCATAAAATAACGCTTTTTTTTTTCTGGGCTCCAGTTCAAGCTGTACTCCCCCTTTGGTGGACATGTTCCTTTGCTTGTGGATCAAGATGAGTTTATGCATTCTGGATGTTTGCTTTCTCTGTGGTTGAGGAATCATAGGGGCTTTAAGAGGACTGAATGTGCATTAGGCTGACATTAAGTCCTGTCAATCAGGGTTGAGGTCCAATTGGGAGAGTGGGAGCAGAATCTAAAAAACAAAAGTGTACATTCAAACTGAAGGGGAGGAAAAAAGGAATGTTTTGAATTGGACACAGGTTCTATTATTTCATCCATTATCTATGGTTTCATTCTTGATCGACATGTCCCACTTACAGTAATGTGCAGTAATGATAATACACTGAAAAATATTAAGATAAATTAGAAACCAAGTACTATTCAAGTATTTAATTCATGTAATAATGGATCAAATAGATGAAAATAAATAAACAGATAGCAATACATGGTAAAAACCATGTAAAATAATAATGTCTTACTAAGAGAAAAGGTCAATATCTAGCGTGGCAATTTGCTTTGATTACATCATTTAATCTTTCAGGCATAGTCACTTCCCTTTTTTTTCCTCACTTGCAAAGCCATTCCATATAGTTTGAAGTTCATGCCAAAGGGATTCTTTCGATGTTACAACAGATTTAATTTGGTATAAAGCAAATCCCAGATTTGCTCAATTAGATTAAGGTCTGGATTTTGAGCAGGCTAAATGATCATTTTTATCATTCTTTCCAATTGAGATAATTCATCCAGAACTTGGAAGTGTGTTTAGGGTCATTTTCTTGAAGAAAATAAAATCCCCAACCAATCTTTCTTTTTCCAGATGGCATTGCATACCTCACAACGATGCCGTGATCCATGATTCCATTGATTTTTATGAGCTCACCGGCTCCTTTTGAGCAGACTGAACCCCAAACCATAATATTATCACCTTCATTTTTTACTGAAGGGATTAATAGTCATTTTTGAAACTTTCTCCCACTCTACGGTGCACATCTGCATTTGGAGAATCTGCCTGAGAAAATTGTGAACTTTGATTCATTGGCCCAAAGGACCCATGTCCGTAGGTGTCCAATCCTTGAATTTTTTGGCAAACTCCAGTCTTTTTTTGATGTTGCCGGCTCTTGCCAGCACCAATACAACACCAATAAGAACATTTTCACACAGGATTCTGGAAATAGTTGATCTTGATACTTTTTTGATACATTTCTTCTTTTCTGACGCAATTAATATCATCACAGAGTTGTCGTGCTATGAACTGCTGATTTTTTTTTTTTTTTCTCGTCCTACACAGGCAATGAACATCAGAGGCACTTAATTTCCATTTCATACCCCTTTTGCCACTAGTTTGTAGTGAACCAGTCTCTTTGAAACTCTTGATAGTATTTCTTAGTGTCATGGCAGCATTTAACTTCTTCAGAAATTTTCAAAATGACCAACCAGCATCATGGAAGACCTGAATGTGGCTACAAATAATCTGAGAGAGCTCCTTCACTCAAGCCATCGTCTTTAACACTGTGACAATGCTCAATATTTATGTCACCTTAAACACTGGAAAAACTGACGATCAGAGGAAATTTTGCCGAATACTGTTGCCTCAAACCAGTTTAAACCATTTTTTAGCATCGGTAATCATGGAATGAGCATTCAAACATGCATCCATGTTATGCAAGAATAAAAAAAAAAATTAGCAACACCTTTCAATTGTTAGAAAGAATTGATGTTTTCAGGGAATGCGTTTACATGACGTTAGAGAAAATCGATTTATTACGTTAGTCCGACTCAAACCGGACTTTTAAAATACATGTAGACATCTTAGTCTGACTGCAACCATACTAAATTTCTCAATGTCTGACTAACACGCCTAGTCCGCTGTCTGTACGAGAATGGAAAACAGACACTGTCGCTGACTGACCCCGCTTAGGGCAGCCACGAGTGACCATGGTAGCTCAAGAGTGCCACATCTGGTTACTGCCTGTTTGTAACAGATTCCAGTCAGCAACCCAAACTGGTCATGAGCCGAAGAGTCTGAAACGTTCGAAGGTCAGTGCAAATACTGTTTGACACAGTCTACACAAGCAACATATGAGTGCACACGGCCCCTACAGAAAACCCATTTTTTGCCCATTTTCACCAGCCAGCCCTTCTAACCCTTTACTGGAACAGCCTGGACCTGAGGGCAGAATTTGCCTGCCGTGATGACGTGACTTCCCTGGACAAACTTATAAAACTATCGATCCATATTGACCATCTGCTTCAGTAGAGACAAATGACCCCTGCTAATGAAACCATTCTGCTTCCCATCCCAGAGCCCAAAGTCATGGACATCGTAGCTGCCAGATTACCACTGGCTGAATAGCGTGCCAGGCTGCATTCAGGCCATTGCCTGTATTTTGGGCAATCCAGGCATCAGGTTTCTTCTTGCCTAGTGCAATCACAAAGAGGGTCAGAAACCCCCTAGTTCCATGCCTGAAAGGGTAACCATCTCTCCTCACATGCCCACTACCAAGCACTTTTTGATCCCAGTACAACTGACCAATCCCAAGCCCCGCCCATTTTCATCTACGTCACAATGGGGAAAGCAGTAGTCTGACCGTACCTCGGACAACATTCACCTCAGGCAGCCACCAAACCAAGCATTTTGGGTTTCTGACAATGGTAAAACGATGTAACATGTAACAGACACTCAATATGCCGACCGTGTTAAGGCATGTTCTTTTTTATTCCATTTCCAAAATCATAAGCTTTTTTTATGTATTCCTGAACTAATTTCAAAAAGATCTGAAACAGTTGTGAAATTAGTGTCTTTTTCATTGGTGATGAATCTCACAAGATAATTACAATTTATGACACAAGAATATTACAGAAGGCGCTTTTATCAAACAAACCTATGCAATTGTATTCTTCTGCCTTTTGCAGCTATATTTATTTGAAGGGCTGTAGTAAAACATTTCATGCTAGCTAGCGAATTTGCCATCCCATTGACTTGAATAGACCACTGACTAACAACAAACGCTAGCGATTGATAACGGTCACCAGTGAGCTACCTTGGTACCCTTACCATCTCGGGGACTGCATTAGCTGGGCAGTTAATAAAATTAACAAAGTGGCTAACTAGCTAGCTGCATGTAACTGACATTCAACAACAACACTTCTTACCTGCATAATATTTAAAACGGTGGACAAGTCGCTTTTACTGTTCATGCAGAGTTCCAAAAGACAAGGAGGGGAGAAAGGCTTGGCTGTTAGCTAGAAATCAGGAGAAAAAAATTTTCTCTGTGCTGTGCAGTGATCATTTCTGAGAGCAGTGTTATAACAGGACAGGAGCAAAGTTGAAGCTGAGGAAAGGAGTAGCCATAGTTAACTAGCGCTTCCCTTTAACAACGTTTGCATTAGGCATATGATTGAATATGAGCTATTTGGTTGACGGCAAATATGCTCAACCAGGGTACAATGAAGTGAGGAAACCAGAGAGTAATATGATAAAGTACACGGACATTCATCAACGTTCCTTATAACGGGGAAAACTTCCAAGCACATCTTATTAGAGGGTCATTAAAAGTGTTGGTCACGTTAACTTAACTTTTCTTCTCGCACTTAAACGTTGACACCGAGTCACATTTGGATCTTCCCATTAGTAAGTGTGCCGCTTTTCATCCTCCAAAAAGCACATATTTAGGGAGACAAAATGTTGATGCCAAAATAACACCGACTCGCATGCAGCACATTGGTGAATGGAGCCGGCGCTGCTATGCTTGTTGTTTTAAGGCAAGGCTGAAGTTTCCTGGTTAGTTGTCCGACCTAGCAACAGCAACAATGGGAGGCTGACCTTGGGATCGGTCAATTGGCCTCTGGTAACCTCTCCTTCCCAGTCTCAGCCTTGATAGACTCTGATGTGGCGGGGAACTTCATGTCAGCTGAACTGGCGCAGCAGCTTTGATTCCCTCTGTACCAGCTCTGGGCTCCTGTTATAGTGGCGGTGTTGGATGGCAAACCAATGGCAAGGGGATGTATTTTCCACTAAAAGTCGCAACCCCCTCAATGAGGGAACACCATTCCTAATTCTCATTGACTCCAGAAACCACTGGTCTTTAGTCTACCACAGCTCACTTAGCACAACCCCTTGGTTGCCTGGCAGAAGAGGAAGAGCCACTTCCGGTCTTTGTATTGTCGGCGGCACTGTAAACCTCTCCAGTGTGCCTCCACCTCTGTTGAGCACTCGGATTCTGTCTTCACTGTCAGGGTCCCTGCAGAGTATTATCAATTAAAGCAGTTTTCAGTGAGTTAGACTAAAGCCACTCATCTCCCTCTGCATCATCCTTGGGATTGATGCGGTATTAGCCAGTGCTTCTCCACTCCGGAGCTGTTTGTATCCCCTGTCCGTAGCTAAAACCGTTACAATGGAGCAGTACATCCAGGAAGCACACTGACAGGGGTTCATTCAATCCTCCACTTCACCTGCCTTTGCTAGCTTCTATTTTGTTGAAAAGAAGGATGGAGGTCTCTGCCCCAGCATTGATGACAGAGGCTTAAATGGGGTAACCGTGAAGTACTGATACCCTCTTTCTTTAGTCCCCAGTGGCATAGAGCAGCTTAGGGGAGCAAAATATTTCACCATGCTCAATCTACACAGCGCCTGTACCTAGTCAGAATTTGGGAAGAAGATGAGTGGAATACCGCCTTTAGCACCACCTCAGGTAACTACGAGTACTGCGAGATGCTGTGTGGGCTGGTAAACGCCCCATCCATCTTCCAGTACTTCGTTAATGACGTGTTATGGGACATACCAGGAAGGTATGTCATCGCCTACACTGATGATATCCAAATGTATTCTCCATAATATTCTGAGCATGTCTGGCATGTTGAAAAGGCACTAACCGTCTCTTGGCTCATCACCTGCACTTAGAGGCTGAGAAATGTGCCCTCCATCAGACCACCATAACCTTTCTGGGTTCTCTGATTGGTCTAGAGGGAGTAGCAATGGATTTGCTGAAAATTGAGGTGATAACTAATTGTCCATTGATATTTCATAAAGGAACTTTGATGCTTCCTGGGCTTGACTAATTTTTACCGCTGCTTCATTTGAGATTTCAGCATGGTAGCCATGCCCCTAATGTCCTTGCTACAGGGCAAACTACGGGACATCACATGGACCGCGCCCCAGTACAATTGCCACCCCTCCCCTCTCCCCCCACTGCTAAGCTTTCCCACTAGTTTTGCCATACTGTGCCCGAGTATGGTTAATTTTATCAAAATTGGCGCCATGGCAGTATGCACCAAGGTAGTTTTTAAATAGAGAAATATACAGAAAGAAGAAGAAGCTACAGAAATTTATCTTTTTCATCACTAAAGCAGTCAGATTTTCCGCAAGAGTGCCTGGCTGCCGCACTCCGCACTTGTAAGGTATTGCAGCCGCATTTTCGTTTGTTTGTCACGGCACTGTTCTTTTGTTCTGGGATAACCACGTAAATATAAATACTCGCAAATTATTCCATAAATCTTTGCGTTTCTGTCTGTGGTACACAGCTGTGATTGTATGTTTTTTTTGTCTACCTAAATTTTGAGCTAGCATTTAATTTTATATGCCAAAATTTCGGGCGAGCATTATCTTTTTTTGTTTGATCAGAGAGATTTTTTCTGTTGCTATATATTCCAGAACCAAAGAGCCGATTAGTTAAGTTGTCAAGTAATGCTCCACTTCCATGCTCGAGTATGGTTGCTTTCACATTTGGTACAAGTACAGAGGAAACATGCCTGCGTCTTCCTCTTTCAACCGTACTCGCATACTGTGCACAAGCATGGCATGCTTGCGTTTACACTTCCCAAATAAACTAAACTTAGGGGTCAAGTGTACTTGGATCCGTGTTAGAGTCCCCAGTGAGAAAGCACCCCAAATCCAATACCTGGGTAGACTGGGATGGCTATGGCTGAGGAGAGGAGCTGGGTCCCTGTGCACGATATCCTGCACCCATACCTAATCAAAGATTTCCATCATGACCACCCTACCGGCCCGCTCCTCATACTCCGGGCCATCCACCAGTCCGGCTACATCACACAGTTGGAGCCGTGCCTTGGAGGGGGGTAACTGTCATGCCGCCGCTGTGTCCTGTCAAGCCGCCAGCCTCCCCTGAATACTAATCAGCCTATTCCTGTTTCCCCTTTAATCTGTCCAACCTGTCTGCTATTTGTGTTAAGTCATAATTATCCCTATTTAAACCCCTCTGTTTTAGATTCTAGTTACCAAGCCTTAGTTGAACTCTGTCTGTGTTGCTCTGCAGTTCCAGAGTTTTGTAAGACTGTGTCCCAGTCTAGTTGTTCTGTCTGTTTGTAAATATCTAAGTTTGTATTGTTATACTTGTGCTGAACCATTGTTCAGCTTAATTCACGGTCAGCTTATCAACGCACTTGGATCCTCTCAAAAACTAAGAACCGTCATTACACCATGGGACGTGCATAATCGAAAAAACAAGGAAGCAACCAGCAGTAATACACTGAGGATTAATCATACATGGGGGTCTGAACTAAACTGGGAATCTAAGACAGTAAAACAAACTATGACCAAGGAATCCCAGGAATCAAAGAATGTTTATAGGTAGACACAGTGGAAAGCTGGCTAACAAACTTGGGACTAGGGCCAGGCAGGAAGTAGAGTATAAAGTGGAGGAGGGAGACTGAATTCATGAAAAACCGGTGTGAGTGAGCAAAGGATAGGTGCCAGGAGATGTGCTTAGAAATACGGGAACGAGCAAACTAATTAACAAACAGAATGGGAGGGGCGAGTGCAAGAGTGAGGGGAATGAAAACAAAAGGTATCTGCACTGTTTAATATTAGCATTGCCTCTTGTGATAGCGATTTCCTGGTGTACGTATATTTGTCACTGTTATTCTGTAATTAAATCTACTGCTCCACGTCCCCCTTCCTGAGTGTCCCCTGACCAATTTTACATGGTGGCGTAGTTCTGTAATTTTCAACATTTAGATTACCATTGTAAATTATAGATCAACAGTGGGTAGTTCATAGTAGCTCATAGAAAATGAATAAAAATAAAATTATTGAATGTCACTTCAGATACATTATTTTAAAAGTAACACTTAAAATATAGATTAATACAGCACATGATTCATTAGAAGTTGTAAAATTAAACAATTTTAGTGTAATGATAAAAAAAGATAAATCTGTTGTTTAAAAAAAGTTTGTTGTTCATTATCAGGTAACCTTCATATTAATGCAGGGATTCAAGAAGCGTGAAAAGTAGTTGAGAATTAGGACTAAAAAACCCTCTCAGTTTATTCAATTAACAAAGGCTACATTCACATAGTCAAAATATGTCTTATCGTTTAAGTCCAAACCACTTTTCTTTAACCTCTATGGAAAATGTCATGAGGTAAAGGAAAGGTGTAAAGTGGAATTCATGAAGCCTTAGGCATACAACCATGCTGCTTAGAGAATGCAAATTCCCTTACATTAGGCTACGTGATCATGCGTCTTTTGCTTGTTATGTTTGTTTGTTTTCGTGATTGGCCAAATTGATAGTCGTGGCTTTAAATATTGCCGCCACATGGAATTGTGGGATGGCTTTATCTCCTTTCTTTTCAAAAAGGTTGGTTCAATGTACCCTATGTTAAAGGGTAATTTACTAAGCACTGAAACATCTTTCCATTTCTCGCCACGGGTAATTCACTAGTTTAGAGAATTTGAACACACTTATCATGGCTGCCACGTAAATACCTTCAGGTCATTTTCTAGGAATGAGCAAATTTCCAAAGCAAAAACTATTTGAATGCAGCCATGGGCTTCAAATCAGGACATATTTCCTTTATTTGTTTTTTTATTTCACTTTATTTCTTCAATTTTTGTTCAATTTAGGCAGACTCGACACTACCAGGTGTATTGCTGCCTTCCACAATTAATTAAAATGAATCAGTCCATACTATCAAGCGAAGGGGAAAATAAATCATTGATTAAATTCTTTTGTAAAGACCTATATATCATATAAAATCCATGACCATCTTCTCCACATTCTGGTGCTCTTCATGCTGCTCGAGTAACGTTTTTAGGGAAAAGGAATTGATATTTAGGTCAAAGTTTAATTCTTTTCTGAGCATACTTCTTGCAAACCAAAAGTAAATAAGGCACAGACTCAGGAAGACTAAGTCGCATGGTCCATTTGAATGTTTTCCCCTTCAATTTTAATTTCATATTTAATGCAAAGCTCCTTAATTTCAGTCTTGTTATCCTGAAAGAATCCCCTTTTTTAGCCTGGTGCATTAACGTAGCGTCATTGCTTTATATTGCTTTGTAAATTTTCACTGTATTTCTCACATTTCATGAGGAAATAAAGCTCTCTACCTCTTGCATAACGCGAGAGGAGAGCACAGAATGTCCACTCTGGGTAGCCAGATCTGCCTCTCTCTCAATTCAGTTCAATTCATTTCAATTCAATTCAATTCAATGAGGCTTTCTTGCCAAGGGAAACAGTCCTTTACATTGCCAAAGCAAGTCTCCACCTCTTGCATATTGCAAAGACAGCACAAAATGTTCGCACTGGGTAGCTAGATTTACCTTTGTATCTACCCATCTCTCTCTCTCTCTCTCTCTCTCTCTCTCAATTCAGTTCAATGGGGTATTCTTGCAAAGCGAAACAAATATTTACATTGCCTTAGCAAGTGGGAAATAAAAAACAAAATAAATTATTGTGCATAAAATTGTGTAATTGTGTAAGTTCCCCTCATGCGGCCAAATCAGCTCTGTCAAACTGACGTCCTCTTGAATTCTCAGAAGCAGGATTTCATGGCACAGCATTTTACCTTCATCACAATCCCTCCACAAGTCTATCTTCATCCCACAGTGCATCTTGATGCCATCTCCTCCCCAGGTAAGTGGTGCACATGTACCCGGTAGATGCACATGATGAAAAGAAAATAGCGCTAACTGGACCAGGCAACCTTTTCCAATTGCTCTCATTTATTGTTCCAATGCTCACAACCCCAATTCCAATGAAGTTGGGATGTTGTGTAAAAGGTGAATAAAAACAATGCAATGATAAACCCACATTTTATTCACAATAGAACATAGATAGACAACATATCAGATGTTGAAAGTGAGACATTTTACAATTTCACGAAAAATATTAGCTCATTTTGAATTTGATGGCAGCAACACATCTCAAAAAAGTTGGGACAGGGCCATGTTAACTATTGTGTAGCATCCCCTCTTCTTTTAACAACAATCTATAAACGTCTGAGAAGTGAGGAGACCTATTGCTGAAGTTTTAGGAGAGGAAAGTTGTCCCCCTCTTGTCAGATGTTGGATTCTAGCTGCTTAACAGTCCGGGGTCTTTTTGCCAAATTTTTTTGTTTTATGATGCGCCAAATGATTTCTATTAGTGAATGGTCTGGACTGCAGGTGGGCCATTTCAGCACCCAGACTCTTCTGCTGTGAAGCCATGCTGTTGTGATGGATGCAGTATGTGGTTTGGCATTGTTTTGCTGAAGTATGCAAGGCCTTCCCTGTAAAACCTGTTGTCTGGATCGGAGCATATGTTGTTGTAAAACCTGTATATACTTTTCAGCATTGATGATGCCTATCCAGATGTGTAAGCTGCCCATGCCATTGGCACCAATGCAACCTCATACAATCAGAGGTACAAGCTTTTGAACTGACAACGATATCAAGCTGGATGAGCCCTCTCCTCTTTAGTTTGTGTGACACGGCGTCCGTAGTTTCCAAAAAGAATTTCGATTTTTGATTTATCTGACTACCAAACAGTTTTCCATTTTGCCACAGTCCATTTTAAATTAGCTTTGGTCCACAGAAGACAGTGGCATTTCTGGATTGTGTTCTCATATCTTGTTCTTCTTTGCATGATGCAGCTTTAACTTGCATTTGTCGATTGCATGCCAAACTTTGTTCACAATCATTTCTGTAAGTGTTCCTGAGCTGTTGCATTGAATTTAGTGCAGAATCATGTCTGTTTTTTTTATGTAGCGCCGCCTGATGGCCCAAAGATCATTAGCATTCAATATTGACCTTCGGCCTTGTCCCTTGCACACAGAGATTTTTCCAGATTCTCTGTGTCTTTTGATGATATTATGTACTGAAGATGATGATATATTCAAAATCTTCGCTATTTTTCATTGAGGAACATTTTTCTGAAATTGTTTGACAATTTTTAGATTGGTGAGCCTCTGTACATCTGAGTCTGCCTCACTAAAATGCTCTTTTTATACCCAGTTATGTTACTGACCTGTTGCCAATTAACCTAATTATTGTAAAATGCTCCTACAGCTGTTTTTATCGATACCTTTTACTTATTCAGCCTTTTATTGCCCCTGTCCCAACTTTTCTGAGATGTGTTACTGCCATCCATTTCAAAATGAGCAAATATTTGTCATGAAATGGTAAAATGTCTTAATGTTGTCTATGTTCCATTGTGAATAAAATGTGGGTTTATGAGATTTACAAAACATTGCATTCTCTTTTTATTCACATTTTACTCAATGTCCCAACCTCATTGGAATTGGGATTTTAGGGTTAGAATGGTGGACCCAGGTTAGAATGGGCAATTCCCATTGATCTGAAGCTACAAAGCTCTAAACGCAATGGGTTCACAAAATACTGCTAACATTCTCTACCACTTGTGCCACAGTATTCCTTGTGTTAGTTTTGACCAGATGGGAAAAGCCCTAGTCATCGGTTTGTGGTTTTTCCTGCCTTGGACCGCAGTCACTCACTACTGCTAACCGGAAGCATCTCAGAAGCCTTGTTGCTTCGGAGATACTCCGACAAACTCATTTCAGCATAAGGTTTTGACCTTTGTCGAAGTCGGTCGGGTCCCCTTTTTCGCATATCCAACACATGAACTATGACAACCAAAGGCTGGCTAACCAACTGGGGTCTGTATACAGACCTTGACATGCGCTACTGTTACAAGATGATCATCTTGTTTTACTGTGAGTGGTTTTAATGTTTTGGATCATTGCTATGTATGCAGATAAGTTAAAAAAAAAAACTTAAAATAACAAGAAAAACCTCCCTCTGTCTATCTTACTCTCGCTCTCTCTCCTCTCTAAAGTTTTTTTTATTAAGAATCTTTCTCCAGATTTGTTTGTTTGTCCATACACTGGCACAGCAATGAGCCTCATCAGTATTGAATCATACCTTAAAATGCAGAATTTAGATTTGCGCAGCACTCTTCACAGCAATTTCTGTGGATACGTTTCTAAGAGACTGCTCAAGAAAAATACTGAGCCAGAAACCTTTTTTCAAATTTTAGAATCTATGCTCTACACCGATTACTTCTTTGGCATCACCTTGAACCTATCACTGACCAAAATCTTGAACTGAATGCTCGCCACAAAAAGGGAGCTTGACCATACAGATGTGGTAGCTATTTTCCTCCACAGGTAATGAAAATGGAAATTTATGTGGGTTCTAGGATTGTTATGTTATGAAATTAGGATTAAATGCAGTTTATGCAGCATGTCTGTGAATTCCTCAGTCAAAGTAAATCCGTTGCGGTCGCCTGGAAAGATCATTATCCTTCACTAGGAAAGAGAACTGTTATGGAAGGCAAAAACTATATGTAACAGTGGCTTTTCAGAGAATCTTTGTAATTTTCCCCCCAACAAACCATTTGCACCACATTTAAACATGTGGTGCCAGGCACAATAAACCCCGCCCCTCACACATACTTTCACCTACTTGTACGAAATGCAATAGGGATCTATTCTGGGTCAGTGGCAATCCCTATACTGAATTTGGGGTGAATCTGACGATTATTCCTGCTGGTAGAGTGTTAGGGAGTGGCAATCCCTATACCAAATTTGGGGTGACTCTGGCTATTAGTTCTGCTGCTAGAATGTTAACAAACAAACAAACAAACATACGCACGCGCGCGCACACACACACACACATACACACGCATGCACATGCACACACAGAGAGAGAGAGAGAAACAAACTGAACCAAAAACAATACTCTTTGCATCACATTTACATGACATTTGCATGCATGACATTTACAATGTCATTTCTGTCTGGCTGTCTTCAATAATTGAAATGTAAAGCGTGAAAACAGGACCTTTAACTGGGGTAAAATAGAGTGAGAGAGGAAAAAAACCATGTAAGGCCAGGTTTTTTTCTTATCCAAATACACGAAGAGGCTTGTTCATGTGAGAAACTGCAAACAGCTTCTTCAATTGCATAGTCTTGAATTACACCTGGTGGTATTGTGATCACTTTGTGTGTGTGTGTGTGTGTGTCAACTGAATTACTCAAATACTATTTAACAGATTACTGCAAAATCTTACGGGAAGTTGGACTGTATGAATGGAAAGGGGAGATTAAATTTCCAGACCAATCTGGATACACATCTGAATTCTGCTGCTGGTTATTAGTGCGAGAGAATCAAAACCTGCTGATGGAGGAAAGCACTCTCCGAGAGCCCTCCAGTTTTATCATCAAACACTATGCAAGCATTGAAAGGGTGAAATCAGAAGCCATCCTGCAACCGATCAGTATTTGTATCTGAGTTTTGAATGCAAATACCAGGTGCTTACTGCAAGCAAATGTGGGGAGCCATTTTTTTTTAATTGATGACAAAGTCGTGACCCGCCCCTCTTCACTTCTGATCAGCTAGTTCTTCCTTGGTTGGGCTGGTTAGGTTATGCATCAGATGGGAGATGAGTTACTTATGGTAAGGGTATCAGGGTAAGCCAATTAGAAGCAGAGAAGGGCAAATTATGCCTTTGCCAAAATCAAAATCCAAAAAATTGTTGGAGGAGCAACTTTCATTTATGCAAGGATGCAGGCATGAAGCTGACATTAGGAGACAGCTGTTGCAGATTTTGGAACATTTCAGCAGTGACTCAACTCTACCTTGTGATGATTTAGGACAACAATGGCAATGGATGTGTGAATGGTGTGGTGAGCCAATGGGACACTACAGCGTGGAATTATCAATACTTTGGGAGAGAACATGTGAACTTATTTTAGATATCTAGCAACAAAGGCAAAATTCAAGGGAAAGGAAAGGTGACATTGATTGTCAAACCCCAAGTGGAAAGACAACTTGGTGGACAAAGTACACTGTGAGAGCGACCTGTGTGAATGTGTTTGGTTTCAGAAGGGCACCACTGATGCAGGAAAATTTTTTTAATTGTGGGTCCAGAAACAACAAAAACTAACTCCCAGGGAATAAAAAGGACCAGCTGAAATGCTAACACAACAGTGCCTGACAGTTGCATTGGCTGCCAGTGTTGCCAGATTTTATGAGAGAAACAAGAAACCAGGCGTACAGACGAGCCCAAAAGCAGAAATCTTGTATGTTCGTTTATATATATATATATATATATATATATATATATATGTGTGTATATGTATGTATGTATGTATGGATGTGGGTGTATATATATATATATATATATATATATATATATATGTATGTGTGTGTATATATATATATATGTATATGGCTAAAATACAAACTATGTATGTTTGTGATGTGTAATTGTTATCAAAATGTATTACGCCTCCTGACAATATGGCAAAATACAAAATTATTTCTTTGGCGCGTTTTAACGCCATTTCAGGCCGAAAATTGTCACAATCTGGGTCTTTTCATGGTCTTTCAAAAGATGGCAAGGCAACAGCAACCGAAGACAATTGATAATCATCACTATTTGATGGCTAATGAGGAGATAACTTGATAAAAATGCCTAGAAACACACCTTTAAAATGTTGCAAGCACACATGCATGTCTGTGCTCTTCATACATAGCTGCTTTGTCGTTATTCCATCACGGAAGATTGACCAAAAGTTTTGGGGTATCTGTCCAGTGCCTGACTGTCCACAGTTTGCCAGCCACAGTGTGAATTAAGGAATCAAGATCATTCAAATCATTTCCATCCGGGTAACACACGTGCACGGTCAGAGATGATCAGTGACTCGCACAGCTCACCAAGGCAATGTCAAAGGGGTCAAGTGTCCAAATCCACAATCGCAAGTCGCCTAACAGCTGAAAAAAATGACGTGTTAAGCCCCTCCTGGAGCCCATTTTCACCAAAGACACCGCTGAAGTATAGTTTAAAAGCAAGGGTTACTCCAAACGAGAGGTAAGAAATTTAAACCTAAATCTATTTCTGTCCGATCACGTTTACTGTTTTTGGATGCCCTGTGTATGACCCTCTGCTCTGGATTATGACTACGATTTTGGCCTACTGTCTATGTACTGTCGCACTTCTGATTTAGTGGTTTTGACCCCGGCCTGTCTAGTCGACTTTGCTTTTTGGATTTCGTTTTTGGCTTGGCAATCCTTATGTCATCTGGTCCAGACCCATTTTGTAATAAAGGCTTACGATTTTTGGATTGTCCCTGAAATGCGACTGGTTCCTCTGAGCGTATCATCACAGTAATAAGAATAAACGCCTTTCTAAGACATAATTTTGCATTAGGCCCTCTTGTTAGGAGGGAACATTCACTATTATAATACTTACACAATCATAAACATAAAAACCCTATTCCAAAAATTGGTGGGATGCTGTGTAAAATGTAAAAAAAATTCAATTATTTGCAAATCTCAAACTGACATTTTATTCACAATAGAACATAAACAACATATCAAATGTTGAAAGTGAGACATTTTACCGTTTCATGAAAAATACTGGCTCATTTTGAATTTGATGGCAGCAACACATCTCAAGGCACGTGGGACAGGGCCATGTTTGCCATGCTTTAATATCCCCTCTTCTTCTAACAACAGTCTGTTAAGGCCTGGGAAGTGAGGATTGCTGAAGTTTTGGGAGAGGAATGTTGTCCCACTCTTGTCAGATGTAGCATTCTTGCTGCTCAACAGTCCTGGGTCTTCTTTGCCGGATTTTTCGTCCCATGATGCGGACAATGTTTTATATTAGTGAAAGGTCTGGATTGCAGGTAGGCCGGTTCAGCACACAGACTCTTCTACTGTGAAGCCATGCTGTTGTGATGGAAGCAGTAGGTGGTTTGGCATTATTCTGCTGAAATATGCAAGGCCTTCCCTGAAAGAGACGTTGTCTGGATGGGAGCATATGTTGTTGTAAAACCTCTATATACCTTTCTGTGTTGATAATGCCTTTCCAGATGTGTAAGTTCCCCATGCCTTAGGCACTAATGCAACCAAATACCATCAGAGATGCAGGTTTTTGAACTGTGTGCTTTGATTCATATGGCCACAGAACAGTTATCCATTCTGCCTCATTCCATTTTAAATGAACTTTGGCCCAGAGAAGATGGCGGCGTGTCATAAGTTGGCATCCTGTGACTGATTTTTGACAAAGCTACATAAGTTATCATTCGTGATTTCAGGAAATGCACCCCAGCGGTGCAAACAAGGCCTCATTTGACCTGGATGGGCCATGTTGTTTGTCGCGGATGCACTCTGGAATCAGTTAATAGATTCTGAAGGTCTTGTGTTGTCATTATGTACATAGGCTACCTATTTACCAATGAATTGGAAAGTCCTCAGGCCATTTGCTGACAACAACTGTCTGATACCAGCCACTCCCCAGAGGATTCACACAAACGATAGTGAGCAAAGAAATGTGTTTGCATTGCTTAACATTAGCCCTGGCTATAAAAAGACGGGCTTTAAAACTTTGTATTTGTAAAAGTCAGCATACTACAATTAATGCAACAAAATAGGGATCAGGCAATCGGAATGAGTGAAGGATGAGTGCAGTGAGTTGTGGCACACTTTGGAATGCATCATCGGACTGTTTCACTTCTGCAGAAGCGATATAGTTACACAGAAAGCACTGGAGTTTGACAGCGACCTGGGCAGCCACGTGACCACTAGTGCGCGGGACTGTTGCATTCGTGTGATGCATCTCGGAAATCGCTTTTGTCCAACAACTGCCGAAGTTCCTAGAAGACATCTAACCACATCAGCTCCTGTGCAGTGCAAAGACAGCTCTGGGAGGGAGGCATATCTTCATTCAGTGCACACGTTGGGATGGTTCTGACTGATCGCAGATGTGCAACTTGTCGTCTGTGGGGACAGGGGCATCCCAAAAGAAATGGGCTAAAGCATCAATGGCGTTAAATTATTTTTAGTGACAAGTTGTGCCATTTGCTCTATTGCAATGATAGGAGATGAAGTGCGTACCAGAGACGAGGGGAATGGTACGCTGATCCATTTGTCGTGAAAATGGGTCGAGTCTGTGGTGGTAGTGTGATGGTGTGGGCAGCTATAGGGTATGGCTGGAGGTCTCCAATGGTATTTGTTGATGGACCACTGACAACACAATGCTATGTGGATGAGATCTCAGAACCACATATTGTATCTCACATCTGCCAAAACTGCCACGTCATCTTCATCCATGACAACACTTGCATCCTCACATAGCAAGGATGACCCATACAACAGAATGTATGAACAATTTAATCAAATATATACCAGATCTTTCTACAACTACCAAGTTTGCAACATTTATGGAAATATTAGAAACAGATGTAAATCAGGCTGTTTATAAACTGTCAGATATTATTCATTGCGTATCTACTGTTGTGCCTCATTTTAGTCTTAGTACATACTGTATGTTGACCTCAAACATCAGCTACCATGGTATGACTGTGAATGTGAGAATTCGAAAAGAAGGAAATATAAATATTTAAAATTGTTCAGTAAATCAAAAAATGATAAACACCTCCATTCGAATACAACAAGAAATGATTTTAAGAAATATTTTGTCAACATAATGGATCTGTGTGATAGATGGGTAGCAGAGGAGCATTGTGATTTATCCCAGAAAAATGACTGCCAGTTATTTTAGAGAAAACTTAAAAGTGTACTTGGTGCTAAACAGTTAAATAGTAACATTTCTGTCAAAGTATGGTTAGATTATTTAAAGCTTTTTCTAATCCGGATGTTATTTTGAACCTAAATCAATTTGTCAATATCATCTGATTTTGTTGGCAGCCACGAGTGTCATAATTGCCAGGGAGTAATATCACACTTAGATGTCTTAGCTGATGTTGTTTCTGAAATTAAAATCGTCAGCGCAGTTAATTCACCGAAATACATAAAGGCTCCTGGTGAAGATGGTATCACTATTGATGTGTTTAAGAATTCCAAAAACATTCTTGTTCCTTTTTTATGTAAGCTATTTAATAAGGTGTTTGAACACTGGAATATTTCCAGAAGCATGGAACATTGCAATGATTATACCATTGCATAAATCAGGAAACAAGACAAATCAAAATAATTATAGAAGTATTTATTAAAAGTAAGTGGTAAGATTTTTGTGTCAGTTTTGAGCCGAAGACAAAGATTTTGGATGGAAATAAATGACCTGAAGAACAAGCTGGTCTTCGTATGCAGTTCTGAACCATTGATAATATGTTCACTTCACAGACTCTTTGCAGTAAATACCTGAGCAAGCAAAGGGGTCATTTCAACTGTGTATTTATAGATTTTAGAAAGGCATTTGCCTTTGTTTATAGAAAAAAAGTTACTGTACAAAAGTTACATTCAAAAGGCTGTCACAACAAAATGTGTAATATTCTATGATCAACGTATTCAGGCGTTAAAGCATGTATTAAATCTGGAAAATGTAAAACAAATTGCTTTAATTCATCAGTTGGCATTTGCCAAGGATGTGTATTCAGTTCTGCATTATTTAGCTTCTTCATTGATGAATTTGTGTCTTGTGTTCATAGAAAAAGTAAACACGGTATCTTTGTTACACAGTCAATCAGTGATGTAATGTAGTAATGTAGCTGATGTTATGTTTTCTAGTTCAGCTCTTGGACAACAGAATTAATTGAACATTCAAGAAGAGTTTTGTGATGTATGGGGACTAGAGCTAAATCTGGACAAAACAAACGTTATCGTTTTTAGAAATGGTGGTATTGTAAAAAAGAAACAAAACTTAGTTGGGACATACGGTAAAGTAAGGTTATAAGTTGCCAGTTATTACAAATACCTAGGAATTGTCTTTTCATCACTTTTAAATTGGTCAATGGCATGTAAAAGTCCTGCAAATCAAGCTTCGAAAGCTATGCCGCCCATTTATGGTTTATTTCTGAAAAACAAACACATTTCTTTTAAAAAGGCTTGTTATCTATTTGATTGTGAAATATCTCCTATGTGTTGTTGTTTGCATCAGAAAAATGGGATGCAAAATTGATAAGATTCAGTGTTGTTATTTTAAGAAGTTTATTGGTCTAGGAAAATGAGCATCTAACAAAGCAGTTCTGGGTGAAGTTGGACGTGTTAGCATGTTTGTTTCATGCAAAATAAGAGTAATTAACTCGACTCAAACTTTATTTATAGAGCACATTTAAAACAATCGGGGTTGACCAAAGTGTTGTGCAGCATGGATGATACAGTGACCCATACACTGCAGCAATTACAATTCAATAAAATAAATGCTAAAATACTTAAACACAGTGCTGTAAAATACCACTGTGTTCACTGTTTTAAAAGCCAGAGAGAAGAGGTGTGTCTTTAGGGAGGATTTAAAAACCACAATCGATCCTGCAGAACCAATGTGCCAGGGCGGGGTGTCCCAGAGCCTGGGGGCCGCCATCACAAAGTGACGGTCACCTTTAGCTTTTAGCCTCATTTTAGGGGTGACCAGTAATAATTGATTAGAAAATCTTAATGTTCTGGCAGAGGCGTGGATACGGAAGAGCTCAGTCACATACTGGGGGGGTTAGGCCATTGAGAGCTTTAAAAACAAACTATAAATTTTTAAAATCTATTCTAAAAGCCAGTGCAGCAAAGCTAGGACAGGGGATATGTGGTCACGTTTGTGATTGCCAGTGAGGAGATGGGAGGCTGCCTTTTGTACCAGCTGCAGGCGGTGCAAGAGAGAGTGGTCCAAGCCAAAATACAATGAGTTGCAGTAATCCAGTCGAGAGATAATAAAAGCATGGATTACAGTCTCAAGATCTTTACGTGGCAGGTACCCTTTTAATTTTGATAAAATCTTCAAATGAAAAAAGCTGTTTTTCACGACCGAACTAACCTGGCAATGAAATTTCAACCTGACATCAAATATTACACCAAGATTTTGCACTGATGACCGGATGTTTGGTGTAAGGGGGCCCAGAAAGCCAGCAGGAAAGTCTGCTGGACCACATCCAAACATTATGATTTAAGTCTTGTTTTCATTTAGATTAAAAAAGTTTGCGGGATTTAACATCATGCAGGATTTAACATCATCTAGGCAATCAAGCAATGTCTGTACAGAATCATTGGATTTTGATGTAACTAAGCACTGGATACGAATTTTGCAAATTAACACTCACCGTTATCTGCATCAATGTTATTATATACTAATAAATTTTGATGATGCAGGGAAAAATCAACTGGGTGACTGGGATAAACCTCTTGGTAGAATTTTATGTGAATTTAGTATTGGAATTACCGTCCATTACCGTACCGAAATTATAGAATTTCAGTTGTAACCTGCTAACGTGCCAATACTGAGACCCAATTGAAATGTAGTCATTGTGATTTAGAGGAAACGGAAGATGAATATCCTGTGTTATTTTAATGCATTAAATATAGCCTGCTGCCTGGAAAAATATTTATCTACTCTGGTAAATGGAGATTACTCACATCAACAGTAAATCATTATTCACATGTATCTACCCTACGATCTGTGGCTTTCTTAGATCTGTATTTCAGGACAATCTCTTGTAATACCAGCAATGTACCCTGAAATTTTTCAATTCCAGATATGTACTTTCGGCCTGCTGGTCTGTACACTACATAAAATGTCTTGGGTCTTGTCTGATTACCCAGCACTGCCGAAACACTAACAAAGTCAAGGCGTTAGATTGGCCTCCTTATTTGCAGGACATGAACGCTGTTGAACATCTTTGGGACATTCTGGATCAGCAAGTTCACCATCAGGATTACCCTCCTGTTACTCAAAATGACTGTGCTGCTCTGTTGAGAGTGGAATCAGATCCCACAGAGACAGACAGATAATTTGGTGACCTCTATGCAAAGTAGGATTCAGGCACTGGTTGCTGCAATTAGTGGAGACGCACCTAATTGGCGCCGTTTGCCATATGATCTGGGAGGGCATATGATGTAAAACAAAAAATTTTTGTTGCTTACACATCTGGTTTTTAAAAATTCCTTCTCACTATTTAAGTCGAAAGTTTATGTTTTATTTTTAGCATTTTTAGTGCCTCTAGGTATACTTACACCAATTTTTAGACACAGCTGACTGGGAATAACAGACATTTCTCTCTGGGAGCAGTTTTATCCCTTGCAGTCCTTTCCCTTGTTTCAGTAGCCAGCTCTCTTGTTGGTGCTTCCTCTCCATTAGCCAAGTCCAACACTTCTTTCAGGTCTGCAAGCACTTTAACTGCAGAGTAATTTTCATATTCATATTTGTGCTGAGTGCGCTCTTCAAAATGCCAATTACTAGGTGATTCCATATATTTTTTTTCTCTGCTTATGAAAAACTATGCCATTAATGAAAATAATCTAATTTGTTCGAGCTGTGCTTCATCGAGCCTCAATGCTATCAGCAAATTTACAGTATGTGCTACGAAGGAAAAAAGCTGGAAGAACATCCTCTATTGTGGTACATCCTTAATTTTTGCCATGGGTTGTACGGCCCAAAATGTGTTGAGCCTCACTATAGTGCCCCCATGACTCTAACCGGGGTTATTTTGGGTGAACAAAGGAGCCAGTACACTAAATTTGGTATAGCAAGCGCCAACAGTTTTTGCTGTGCAAACACTTAAGGACAGAAAAAATTTTTAAAATCGGAACAAAAACAATAGGGTAACAAGTTTATTCCAGATTTATACTAATAACTCATGTTTCAGCGTGTCGACTAAATTGACCCTTACTGTACTTAAACCCTGGTCACTTAAATCATGTAATGCCTGGGAGGGCCCTTATCATACAGCACCATGCAAGACAATACATAAATATAAATCAGATAAAGTAAATTGTGCTTTCACATGTCAATCTAGTCCAAGGCTGCAGACTGGCAATATGCACCATTTGTCGCAGGAGAAAATAATGTTCAGTTCATAGTGCCTGGCTTGTGGTAATATTCATAGTTACATGATTTCTGGCCTTGGCAATGCATTTAACATGAAATTCATATTCCAGTGTCAGAGAATTATTAAAACTGTACAGCCCAAAAGGCTATCCATTCTCCCCGAAAATGAGACTTCTATATACTGAGCAGATACAGGACATAAAACCTCATTATCAAGAAAATACATTTATTGCAAGTAAACTGATATCACATATGATCAGTTGAACACATCTTCCCATTTTCATATTTATTTTCCAATTAGAGAAACTGTGGTTTGGTACAACCAACAATTAAGGTCCAAACGATCTCTTTTTGCAGCTCTTGAGTAAACATTAGGTCCTACTGAGCTGGAGATCATGACTTTCGATGACAGATGTTTACCAAATGCCACTCTTTGCAGAAGTAAAATGTTCAACCTGGGTCTGTGCAAAGATCAAGTGCTGTAACTGGAATTGGAAATGGATTCTTTAATATTCGTTGCTGGGGAAGGTCCAATATGCATCCACAAATATCCTTTTTCTGGACCAACAGGAATTGTGGGGAAAGGACAACTTCTTGACTTGAAATACTCAGAGGGGGCATGGCAAACAAAATCAAGGTACTCCATTTTTCTTGGAAGATCCTCTTCTGGACCTAAACCAAAGAGAAAGAGAATTAGCCAATGATTTAAATGTTTGAAAGTTGGTCTTTTATTTATTGGAAACATCACTGCACTGTAAATACCAGACATGTATTGGACACCATCTTTCATTAGTATTCAAGCATAATAAACAGTTTGCTGCCTTTTGAACTGTACTTCATTTCAATTGCACTCCATTAATTTAATTCTTTTGCAGGACAACACAAAATCCCATACATCATGTATTGTAGAGGGTTCTAGGGCACACCTGCGCATTAAAAATAGATCAGTGGAATGTCTGTTTTTTTCAAATTAGGTATATTTCAGGTATTACTGCGCTAGGGTGTGAAAAGCATTTATAGAAGCTTGTGTTTCGCTTGGATGCTCAGAATTGTAAATAGCAAGCTTTCTGTCGTGAGGTGAACATTCTGACCGTAAAATCAGCAGTTCCTTTAACATTATCCATACCACAGACACATATGCACTGAATACGCTATGCGGTGAAATCCCACTGCCGCACATAGGCACTTCTACCGCCATTATGGGAAACCCCAGGGACGCATATATGCGTAAATCCAGGGTCTGTCAAACAACTTACGATGGGTTCATATATCGGTAATCCTGTTAACCTCTTCCACTCCAGAGTCATCATCGGAGGGATAAGGGCACTGCTCTCACCACGCCTTAAAGCGCACTTTATGTCCAAACTCGATCCAATTTAGCTTTCCTAATTACCAACTATGAGTTAGTTTGTTCAGTGCTAGAATCAGTCTGAATGCATTTCCCCTCAGCTTTCTTTATAGTTAATCATCATCATGCATTTTCCTATCCACATTCATGGTAACATAAAATGTCAATGTCTTACAAAGCTTCTGAATTCCCGCAGCTCACAAAATGGAATATATTCATTTCTGCGTCCGCGTGCGATCGGCTCTATACGCCTAAATAAGAAAACGTTTGCAATCAAAGCGATACTATTGTTAACTCCTGGATAAGCAGTTGGCGAATCTTACCACCCATGGTGGTACTAACAGCAAATTGATAGACTGACGGATGATTGGTAAGTAACGCTTGAATCTCATGACAATACTCTTTCCTAAGCTTCACTTATTCAGGAGTAAAAATGCAGTTTTGGGACTTAGGTGCGGGCGCTAAGGCTGCTCATGTTAAAAAAAAAAAAAAACTGTCTACAACCAGTAACATTATCAAAATGCAGATTAATACTAAACCTATTTCTGATTAAGAATCAGATCATAAAATGAATTAATTTACTGAGCAAATGGGCTTCCTATAAGATGCATTGCCATTAACGATAATGACATACATCTTTGCGTCAACAAGGAAGGCTACAATGAGATTGCATGGACGGTAATTTAGTGCAATTTCTCCACATTACATCTTTAAGTAGAGTATTATGTAGTAAATGCTGCTGAAGATGGTGTTTAGATTTTGTTTAATCACATATTTGCCATTCATACAATCTCATATTATAGCCTTCCTACAACTCTCCTAGAAGCCGAAGTGCAAAGACCAAATGAATGACATTGCTAGCTTGAAAGTCCGATGCACGGCATGCATACTAATGGATTTGAAATGCATGCCACGCGCCAAACTTTCACAATGCAGTAATATCCAATTTGCTCAATTATTCAATCACCAATGCTTCAACGTGGAAGCGTTGGCAATTTAATAAATTATAGTTTTGCGTGGCAACCAGCGTGCAGCTATGCTTCCCAGCAAATGCAACCTATTTTTTTGAATGCTGAAAACATGATGCAATCTTCAAATAAAATGCAATCTTAAAATAAATTCGGTTACACTGTTAAAAAAATAGGCCTGCAATGCACGGAATACCCCTCAGCCCGATGTCGGAATTTTTGGAGACGCCCGCCCGCCCGCCCAACGGCACGAAGGATAGCAATACCCCGTCAGCCTTTAGGGTTGAGGGGTAAAAAAAATCCTAGAATGGGAGATGGAATTCACGGAAAGCACTGGGTTAATTGATAATTTTTGATTAATTCGTTTTTTTCCACCCATGCATACAATATCACTATTAAGTCTGTTGTGAATGTTACCCTTCAGTGATCTGTGATTTCTTAATACTTTAAAAATCACAGATGTACACATTGGTCTTAATTATTCAGAAAATAAATTGTGTGATTGACAAAGCAATCTTAAGCAGGGTCAGCTTGAAAGCAATTATGTGTTTAACGGTCAGAAACTCCCAGCATGTAATTTGAAAATTACACAACGCCGGCCTAAGTTGGGTTTTAGGGAGTTAAAGAATGACGAATCAACCGATCAGAAGGAAAGTTACAGGGACTATCAAACAAAGAGCTTTGCCAATATAAAGACTAATACATATAGCAACCCCAGTTCCCTGAGCAGCCTGAAAATACTCTAGTATGCAGCCTACAAACTACCTGCGGTATGAGGCTGGGGCCATCTCAGTGGTAGGCTGCCCACAGGCTACTGATAATATGGATAGGGTTAATGAGTATGTACTTGCTGATGCAGCTTTATAGAAAAATGGACATCTGCGCCTATATTGATAAATTCCTTGATAAAATTATCAATAATTATAATTCAGTAAAAATATTGATATCAAATCTCAGTTTGCCCAGCCTTTGAGACACATCTCCTCCCAAACCGCCTAATGGATCCCACGGTCTGGCATGCGCATTCCAGACAAGCCTGCCTCTGTCTTCTGCCATGTGGATTGAACTAGCCAGCCCCGTTACTGAAATTTGGGCTATTTTATCCGTTATTGCCTTCTGTTATCATGACAATGGGTGACATCACTACTCGTTAGGATTATTGGTTACAATCAACCCCCTGCGGAGCACGGGTATGGCTAGTCACGAGTCTTCAAGTACTTTCACGAGGGACTCGCATCATATCAATGTTGTAGCTCTTGAACATGTCATCCTTGGCCCAATAAACTTTTGTATAACACTTACGGTAAATTGTTTGGTTAAAAGCTTCAGGCAAATGAACATATTCTATGCTATATAAAGAAGTCAAGTAAGAACACCTTTGCTGCAAGGCCCCCTAATTAAAAAAAAAAAAAAGACCAAATACAAAATAAACACTGGTTGAACACAGAAAAAGAGTTTGTCACTAAAGTGACTATATCCCCCGCCTTTAAGTCACCAAAACCGACTGGTGTCTGCGCATTCCCAGTAGGAAGGTTGGTACCAGAAAGAATTGAAATAGGTTGACCCCTTCTTGAGATATCGCGCTGACAATATACCTGCAAGTGGTCGCTGGTCTGGGGTACTATCATGATTTCACGTCACTGCGTTTCCCCAGAACGTGCCCATGAGATTGTCATCAAACGCCAGTCTGCCGCGCCCAGGTCGCTAAACCGCAGGCAGGTTATCGCCAGCGCGATTTAGGGCAGGATTGGATCGTGGATGCCATTAACAGTGGTTGATTACATAGAGGGTTTGCAGGTTTACATCCTTGGTAGGCAAAGTGAAGTAGGCCATGACATTTGAAGCAATTGTGGTGTATTGTTTTCTTTTCTCTTTTTTCCTTTCGTTTCCTTTGTATGCCACTTGTATTGCTGCTACTAATTGTTTACAGTTTCATTTGTGGGTTTGATTTGTGCTTGGGGGGGGAAACAGCTGACGTTGCAAATTCCCATTTGATGCTTCAGGTCACGGCTGGCGGATTGCAATGCTGCGTGAACCTAGACGGCACTTGGTAAAAATGTATCCAACTCGGCCATTTGAGCCTACGGTTTAAAAACGCTAATGGTTAATGAGACTGCAATTTATTTGTAGTGTTATGGGTTATGTTTTAAGAAGTGTATGAACTTGTCCTGAATCTTTGATATGTGAAAGCATTAATGTTTTCTTATATAAGGTTTTAGTTTCACGGTGCTTGATGGAATAAAGTTTGCACCAGTCAAGCTCTTCACTGCTTTTATTGATGCCAAGGGCTGCAACAATACCCATCTTCAGAAGCAAGATTCTGAATATTACTTATAAATAGTATATATATCGCATTTTCAAAATGTGCCATTTCCATCCATCCATCCATTATCTACGCCACCTCTTTCTCATAAGGGTCACAAAGGAAGCTGGAGCCAATCCCAGTTGACTGAGCCAAAGGCAAGAATACAACCTGGATAGCTTGCCAATCAGCACAGGGTGAACACATAATTTGGCACCGTTCACTCATAAACTCATCTACGGGCAATTAAGTCTCTTCTCAAGCCTGACATGCATCTGTGGACTGTGCAAAGAACCCCAAGTACCATGAGAAAACCCACGAGAACACGGGGACAACATGCAATCGCCACGAAGAAAGGCTCGAGGCCGGATTCAAACCCACAGCCTTCTTGGAACGAGACTGAAAACTTACCTACGATGTATGTGCTGGGATCAAAATGGTCTTTGGGACTGGCTTGTGTAGGTATTAACCAAGTCAAAGCTGCACTCTTCTCACAATACTGATCTTGAACAAAGCCACGAATCTGTGCATAGTATGGCTTTCCATCATCCTCATCCGTTACTTTAATTACATCTCCGATCTGGAAATACACACCCTGCAAAAAAGAATGGTCTTCCATTAGAGCACATTATCTGATGAATAACCACAAATTTTCAATTTTATAAATTTTATTTCTTTGGCTCATTTCACTATCGAGATTGACCAAAAGTGCTTTACAAGAAAACGAGGCCAGAAACCCCAAAAAGCAAGCAAAAAGGTGACTGCGGCAAGAACTAACACCCTAGCAGAAAGAAAGCAGAACCCTGCTCCTAGAAAAAGGGGAACACAGCTGCATGAGGTCGGCACTGGAGAAATGTGGAGAAAAGGGGGAAGGAGAGGACTTCAGAATAGAGAGGACAAACTGATGGGGAGACCGGATAAAAGGGGCAACATTTCACAGGGAAGGGAGAAAACAAACCTATGAGCACCATAAAGTGCATTATATAGCCTAAAAGCAAGCAATTTTAAAGATGTTTCAAAAGGTAACAAGATGTGTTCGTGGAACACTGATGCCCTTGGTGGCAGGTTACAGTATCGCAGGTTAAAGTTTTTTTTTGCTGCTGCAGACAAACAAGCAGACAGAGACAGACCGGTGCAAAGCAATAAAAAATACAATGAAGATTGCAGGCCAGGGCAAAGGTTTTGGGATTGGCTGGGGACAACAGTGGTGCCAGACTACCAAGTCTAAGTCAACTTTATTGTCAATGCTGCCATATGGGCACGGCATACGGAGAATTGAAATTACGTTTCTCTCTTATCCCCGGTGCAAATAGCAATTAACATGAAATATAAAAATATAGGTACAATTAAAAAGATAAAATATCAAATATAAAAATATACAAGCTAAAAGACATAGAAGAAAGACAGTGACAAATGTGGAAGATATAAATATGACATTATCAATAAATATGGCAGTTTTAACAGGATTTTTAGTATGAACAGTGAGATCGATCAAGAGACACAGATGTATACAGTATAAACAGTTGATGTACAGCAGTTGACTGTAGACTGTGCAATCTGGTTTAGAAGAGTATTTCTAGAACTCGTAAAAGTAGCTGCTGCCATCTGGTTTTTGTGCATAGGAGTCAGGAGTCGGGGGGGTGGTGTCAGTGTCCAGAGTATGTGGGGGGCAGAGGGCAGAGAGGGGAGGGGGGGGCAATGCTGGGAAGAGTTCAGCATCCTGACGGCCTGGTGGATGAAACAGTCTTTCAGTCTGCTGGTTCTCGCCCGGAGGCTCCTCATCCTCCTCCTGGAAGGCAGAAGGCTAAAGAAGCAGTGGGCAGGATGAGTGGGGTCATCCACAATGCTGAGTGCTCTGCGGGCCAGGCGTGTGTTGTAAATGTCCTGGAGGGAGCGGAGAGGGGCACTGATGATCCTATCAGCAGCGCTCACTGTGCGCTGCAGGGTCCTCCGGCAGGATGCAGTGCAGCCTCCGTACCGCACCATGATGCAGCTGGTCAGGATGCTCTCGGTGGTTCCGCGGTAGAAAGTGTGCATGATGGGGATTGGTGCTCTGACTCTTCTCAGTCTGTGGAGGAAGCAGAGGCACTGCTGAGCTTTCCTGGCCAGTGATGCGGTGTTGCAGCTCCAGGAGAGATCCTCAGTGAGATGCACCCCCAGGAACTTGGTGCTGCTCACTCTCTCCACAGCAGCACAATTGATGGTCAGTGGGGGGTGCTGGGTGGAGGCTCTGCGGAAGTCAACAAAAATCTCTTTAGTGTTCTCCAAGTTCAGAGAGAGATTGTTGTCTCTGCACCTCCTGGCCAGTCGGCTCACCTCATTCCTGTATTTTGACTCGTTGTGGTTGATGGAGCCCCACCACGGTTGTGTCATCTGCAAACTTGATGAAGAGGTTGCTGTTGTGCAGTCGTGGGTCAGCAGGGTGAACAGCAAGGGACGGAGAACACATCCTTGGGGGGCCCCTTGTTCAGTATGATGGTGCTGGATGCATTGCTGCCGACCCGGACTGCCTGTAGTCTTCCGGTCAGGAAGTCCAACAACCAATTGCAAAGTGAGGTGTTCAGTCCTAGACAGACCAAATTCTGTATCAGCTGCTGGGGGATGATTGCATTGAGGGCTGAACTGACGTCTAAGAACAGCATCCTCGCATGAGTGTCCAGGTAGGTGAGAGCTGAGCGGAGTGCAGTGGAGATTACATCCTCAGTGGTTGGCCCGATATGCTAACTGGTATGGGTCCGGGGGGGGGGGGGGGGGATTGATTTAATGTGTTTCATGACAAACCACTCAAAGCACTTCATGATGATGGGGGTCAGTGCTACAGGGGGGTAGTCGTTGAAGCAGGATGGAGAGGCCTTCTTTGGAACCAGGATGATGGTGGTGTTCTTGAAACAGGTGGGTACAACAGCTTGGCTCAGGGAGGTGTTGAAGTTGTCTACGAGGACATCTGTGAGCTCCTCTGCACAGTCCTTAAGCACACGACCAGGAATGTTGTCAGGTCCTGCGGCTTTTCGAGTGTTGATCTTTGAGAGAGATCTCTTCACGCTGGCTGGAGACAGGGACAGCACCTGGTCATCTAGAGGGGGTGTTGTCTTCTGTGCAGGGGTGCTGTTGTCAGCTTCAAACCGTCCAAAGAAGTTATTCAGGTTGTTCAGCAGAGTGATGTTGTCATCACAGGTCTGTGGTCGAGGTTTGTAGTGCGTGATGATCTATATCCACTGCCACAGGCTCCTTGTGTCTATGCTGTCGGTGAAGTGGTGAGTTATCCTGCTGCTGTGCTGCCTCTTTGCAAGCCAGATGCCACGAGACAGGTTGGCTCTTGCTGATCTCAGACCAGCTTCCTCACGGGCTCTGAAAGCAGCATTCCGGGTTTTCAGTAGCCGATGGACTTCACCCGTCAGCCATGGTTTCTGGTTAGCCCGAACCATGATAGTCTTAGTGTCCGTGACATCAATACATTTGTTGATGTACGCAATAAGTGTCTGAATACTCCTGGATATTGATATAATGGTTGTAGGTGGCTGCCTGCTGTAAAATGTCCCAGTCTGTGATGTTAAAGCAGTCCTGAAGTGCTGAGGAAGCCCCTTCTGGCCACACCCGTACCTGCTTCCGGACCGGTCTGGTGACTTTCACCTTCGGCCTGTATGCTGGAATGAGCAAAACAGTGATGTGGTCTGAAGCACTGAGATGGGGGAGGGGTGAGGCCTTGTATGCTCCTCGCAGTGTAGTGTAGACCAGGTCCAGTGTGTTGATGTAACTGAGGAAACACTGTTTTGAGATTTACTTGGTTGAAATCTCCACCCACGATGAGAAATCCCTCCAGATGAGCTGTCTGTTGGTCATTAATGGCACTGTACAGTTCACTCAGTGTCTTGTCTCTGTCATTGCTGTTACAGCTAGGAGGGATGTAAACTTCAACAAGAAAAATGGCAGAAAACTCTCTCGGTAGATAGAATGGCCGGCAATTGATGATCATAAACTCCGCATGGGGTGAACAGTGTCTGCAAATCACTGCAGCGTCCCGACACCAATCCTCCTGAATATAAACACAGACCCCGGCACCGCAGGTCTTACCTCCTTCAATGAGGACTCTGCTCGCTAGCATGTTAGCCAGTCTAGCTGGATGTCTGAGTCCGGTATGTTGTTGTTGAGCCATGTTTCCGTGAACAGGAAAACACAACACTCTCTGGCAGTCTGCTGGGTCAATTTCAGGAGGTGTATGTAGTCCAGTTTGTTGTCCAAGGAGCGTACATTAGCGAGTGCGACGGTATCGCCGGCTTATACGGATTAGCTGCTCGCCTAGCCCAAATACCCCCACACTTCCCTCGCTTCTGCTTCCTCTTGCACTGCCTGCGGCGCTTCCTCTGCGGGCGTGCTGTTGTGGTGTAGGTCGCTGCTGAATTGGCTCGCCGAAGTAGGTAGAGGTAATGTAGCTCCTCAGTAAGTGCCTGGTTTAACTTGCTGAGAAAAGTGTTGCCGATGTCAAAAAGAGTCCCACGGCTGTATGTGCGCCTTGTGATGGAAAAAGATGATGAAAACATATCACTCGCACACATCGGAGTAAACACCATATGATCGGGACGGAGAGGGGCCGCTGCGTCCGCAAGCACCACCATATTGGCTCATCTAGACCAGTTTTACTGCCACAGAGGCAGATGAGGTACTAACAAAATTGCCTCGGCAACATTATGGCTTGACTGATGTCATGAGGGGGAATAGATGCAGAGGTTTCCATGGACAGATGAGCTAAAACTCCGCAATACAAACTTTGTTCTAAAATTATGATTAAACACAGTGACTGCTGGAAAAGGACTTAGCGCAGCCATGAGACATGTTTATTGTAGCTTCTATTTTTTTCACATCATTGTTGTACTGCTTCACAGACCCAGTATAGTGTTTCTGTCAGAGCATATTACAGTGTGAAAGTAAGTGTGATCTGTATGTTGTTTCATTTAATAAGCTACTTGCAACATGGACATAGTCATGTATTTAAGTGTTCCATCTTCTGGAATTTTAATCAAGTCAACCAAACTTCCAACAATGATCCATGTTAGTCTATTCAGAATTTTGATATTGTATGCATGCATGTCTTCACAATTTGTACTTGCCTATTATCAGGTTGCTGCAGTGGACTTAAAGTTAGGTTGAATTTATGGTATGGAATAAAGAGGTAAATAAAAAAGTACAATCTTCCTTTTTTAATTTATTAATTTTTTATGCAAGCATGCAATCACGTCGAAGACCTAGCAAGCACAGAATGACGAGAAAACCGGAACATGCGCTTGTTCAGAAAATAACTGGCAAACAGGTCAGAGGGTGCTTGAAAAACAAATTATGCCAGCCCAAACTGACTTTGTCCTTCACTCATCTTAAAGTACCACAAAGCCAACTGTGCTGTTTTCATGACGCTGCTGACTAAAAACTGCACTGTATGGCTAGATTTGATTAGAGGCAGTGGTTGAGCCAACCCAGCAATCCCCTGCAAGACAGCAGTGAACTAAACACAGCACCAAGGTGAAAGACTCAAATTGCAATCAGTTCATGAAATTTATACAAATTAGCTTGAAAATCAACTCTTCCTTAGCTCAGGACCAATCTAACTAAGTATGAAGTACCACTGACATGCACCCAAAGTGATTCAAATATATTTAGTTTTTATATCATCTTGGGTTATCATCAGAAGACGTAGTACTACCAACAGTCGAGGCACCGGGAATTCTAGCCTAGTCAAAAGGTCCTGTTGCTTCTCCCTTCATCTGGCAGCAAGCTTTTGGCCAAATGGCAGGGGCCATTCATCATCACCCACAGAATGGGCCCAGTCACCTATGAGGTCCACCATCCTGAAAAGAAGAGGCCAAAACAGACCTGCCATGTAAACTTGCTTAAAGAGTGGGAGGAGTGTCCAGTCCAGTCTTCAGGGAAGGTTCTGCTGGTGAAGGAGGTGAACATGGAGGGGAAGGGTGATGCTGGACCTGAAGCTCTCACAAGGACTACCCCACCTGCTATAGCTCATCTTGCCCCTGAGCAAAGAACTCAGCTGCTCCAGGTTTTCCAGAGAACTTCTTCACTCTTTACTGTCAACCCATGGAAGACCACAGAGGTTGAGCATACCATTCTTCTGAATGACGCACAACCAACCTGCCAGCGACCCTGTGTACCCCAACAACTCGTGGATAAGCTGAACAAGGAGGTGAAAGGGATGTTGCAGCTGGGAGACATTGAGCCCTCCAACTCAGAGTGGTCCAGTTCACTGGTCATTGTTTTTAAAAAAGATGGGTCCCTCTGTATCTGCATCGACTTTCGTAAACTCAATGCCATCTCTGAGTTTGATGCATGCCCCATGCCCCGGATCGATGAGCTGGTGGAGAAGATTGGCAGTGCTAGGTGCATCACCACCCTTGACCTGTGCAAGGGTTACTGGCAGGTGTCACTAGAAAAGTCAAGCCGACCATACACTGCATTTTGGATACCAGCTGGCATGTTCCAGTTCACTGTGATGCCCTTTGGTCTTCATGGGGCACCCGCCACCTTCCAAAGACTGATGGATCAAGTATTCCAGGGGTGTGAAGGCTGCAGTTCCGCCTACCAGGATGATGTGGTGATCTTCAGCCGGACATAGCAAGAACACCTCCAACACTTGTCGCTGGTATTTGGAAGAATCCAGCAGGCAGTCTTGAAAATAAATCATTCAAAATATGAATGGGCAAAAGAGGAGACGCGTTACCTGGGCTACCAGCTGGGAAGAGGTGAGGAAAGGTCACAGGTGGATAAGGTGAAAGCTATACACAACTGCCCACGACCTCAGACTAAGGAGGTGCATTCTAGCTGGCAAGTATCACCGGTTCATTCCCCAGTTTGCCACTATCGCTGCCCCACTCACTGCATTGACTGCAAAGAACCAGAGGAACCCAGTAACCTGGTCAGGACTTTGAAGGCTTGTCTGTGTTCCTCTCCAGTCCTCAAAAGACCCGACTTTACCAGGAGATTTCTGGCACAAGTAGATGCCTCTGCTGTTGGACATGGAGCAGTATTAGCCCTGGGAGACCCAGGGAAGAAACAACCAGTGATGTACCTCAGCCGGAACCTTCATCCTAGAGAGACCAGGTATTCCACGGTTTAGAAGGAAGGCCTGGCCATTATGTGGGCTCTCGAGAGCCTGCAATATTATGCATTGGGAAGGGAGTTTGATCTTGAAATGGACCATTGAGCACTCATTTGAATCAACTCCATGAAGGATCACAACAGCCGCCTGACCCATTGGTACCCATCTCTCCAGCCATTCAAGTTTCAAATTCGTCATAGATCTGGGAAGGCCAATGTGGTGGCTGACTACCTTTCGAGATTACCACACATTGCCAACCTCCAGGAGGTAGGGGATACTGTGACGGAGCGGCACCATCACTAAACGGCAGGCAGCACATTCCCGCAGAGGCACACATTTCTTTGCACTTTGCCAGTCTCTGGTTGCGGCTGCCGGTAAGCCAAACTCACACGAACCACACAGACACTTGTAAAACTTTCCTTGCTTCCCTCCATTCTCATTAACTGGAGACGTAACTCAATAGCATTTTCCCGTTGTGTCTCTGTTTCGCGAGTACAAACAAGGGTGCCCACTTGTCAGTCTCCATAATTTTAGGCAAACATTACACATTCATACATACACACTCAGCACCGCATCTCCGCGTCTTGTTTGCTGCTGGAAGGGAAACCGGAGCAAACCACACTGCAGTGTTTTATAGGGGTTTTGGCATGCCAAAATAGAACAGAGGCTTCTTTATTTCTTTTTTTTCTGCTTCCCTTTTTCATTGTATAATGCAGTATCAATGGAATTGTAATAAGCTGCCCAGCCCACAATATAGGTGGACATTTGTTGCAGTCGGCCAATGTAAATGCAAATACTATTATTTGCACTTAGCCCATCCCTCTGGGTTCAAACTCTGTATAAGCGGCTGCTGTAGCAGTATGGAGTTAGTTGCGTTACACAGCAGGAAATGGCTCATGTGCTTTGTGTATTACTTTGTTGTTGTGGTCTTTTTTTTTTTAAAGAAACTTCTGAATTATTGAAGAACTTGTTTTTTTCCCCCTTGTTGTTGTAAATAGTATTTTTTTCTCTGTTTTTGCTCGCACAATACCACAATTTTTTGTACAGCACTTGGGGAGGCGAAAATAAAAACCAACCAAATTAGATTTTTTGATTGTGCCATTGTTTTTCCATTCTTTGTGGAATTTTTCAAATGAACCCCACGACACTTCTATATTTTATTAATCTCTGTATACAGTTTTGATGCTGTTCAATGTGTGTGAATGTGATGTATGAGACAGGGCCTCACTGGAAAGCAGCTTTCTAGGCTGAGTTGGGCTACCCTATATTAATATGTTACATAAGGGCCAGGTCATACGGTAATGGAGTTACAAAATTGGCATATTTTGCTTTATAGCTCCAAAATGAAATAAGACAGTTACAATTTAAATGGTTTTGTGCAGGTCTTCCCTGGTACTCCAAACAACAAAGTAGCTCATTTTGTTCATTTGATTTATTTTAGGTTAAAACAGCAAAAAACGGTACCGACCAGGTATCGAGCAATTACAAAAGTATTTTGGCAAATGATGGATGTTATGACACAAAACCCACAAAATAGGCATTTATTTCCAAAAGAGTTGAGCACAGGGTATCAAGCCTGTCACTTTGCAGCAATTTCAAAGTTCGTCAGTAGCACTTCAAATCTGCACAGAACTTTTTCAGCCATCTTGATGACTGACTTAACTTTAAAACTTGGCAAAAGCAACAATGAATTTGAAAAGATAAGTTACCTTGTGAAAAACAGACTCTGATGTGATGATTGTAGAAACTGACTCAGCAGCTTTAATTGGCTAAGAGAGGAGAGAAAAAAATTGTTCTGCATATTACTGACGGTCTGCAGTGATGACAGAGACCCTTATTGCTCACCATTACCAAAACTTACCTGTACACTGCCTGCAACTTAGTCACTTCCTGAATTTGAAAATCCAAACTGCATATGGACAACATGCACACACATTCTTTTCAAAGCAAATCTGCAACTGCTCAAAACTTCAACTTTTTAAATACAGCTCTGACTGCGCTCAGGGGTCTTTTCAACTGTTCTCTTATAACCTCCATCTTTTTTGTGAAGGTCAACAATAACTTGAAGAAGCTCTTGGTTATTTCTCAAGACAATTGAGGACAAACGGATTTTACATGTGCACAACCCCACTAGGGTGAAATAGCAATAGGATCATTCCGTGTCAACTCAACCAGAGCCCCCCACATCAAAATTTTGATTTTGATAAACCTTTGCGCATTACAAGAGAGATGCATTGGGAGTATTGAGGACAAATATTTCAGCTCAATTATTGCTAGTTCCTGAAATTTAGCCTATTACAGGGAAGGGGGGGGTCAATCTTAACAAAATCGCCTTCATTTTGGAGGGAGTTTGAGGGCCTCAGATAAGGATTTTCAGAGCTGAAAGACCCACAAGTTTCATTTTGTCTTCAGAATAGTTGCTGAACTCTTGGCTTAAGCTACTTTTCTTTACTCAGTGTGTTTATTTTATCTGTACTGTGGCCTGGAAAAAGCAAAAAAACACTAATCGTACAAATTTTTTCCAAAGTTAATGCATTTATGATTCTGTAACTACACTGAACAAAAATATAAACCCCCCCATGTCAAATATTGATTCCACATGGAGATAACAACTCTAAGTGAGCATATACTGACTTACTTGTACAATAGGAATATTTCTCTTGATTTGTGTACCATTTTTTGATCCAACTCTCTGTCAGTGAGCATTTTCTCACTGAAAACTGAAGGAAGAGTTTTACATCGCCAGTGTTTTAATATGTTAGACCTAAAATCTATGCCTTCAAGCACTAAAAGTATGATATTGATCAGTTGAGTCCCTTCTGAGATATAAAGACCCGACATACGCACTTTTCATTCTGAAGCAAAGTTCCAAGGTTATTAAAACATTTAATACAACTATTGTGACTTAAATATTTTTTGTGTTCGTCAGATAGTTGACCGACAGTTTGCATACCAAGTCTCAGGGCTCTAACTGAATTAGTTATAGAATAATAAATACATTAAATCTAGAAAAAATTAGTATGATTGGTGTTTTTTTGCATTTTCCAGGCCACAGTACAGGTAAACTAAACACACTGAGTAAAAAACAGTATCTTAAGCCAAGAATTCAGCAACTATTCTGATGAAAAACTGAAACTTATGGCTCTATTTGCTCTGCAAATGTATATCTCAGGCCCTCAAACTTACTCCAAAATTATGGTGATTTTCTTAAAACTGACGCCCCCTTGCTAAAAGAAGCTAAATCTCAGGAACTGGCAAAAATTCAGCTTAATTATTTTACCATTTCACACTGGGAATATAATAAAAAACAATTTTTTTGGTTCGGATGTTCCTAAAATTTGGTCGATTTGACATGGAATGACCCAATACAATCAGGAGATTATGGCCAAAATACAATTTTTTTTTTCTAATTCATCTCCGGCACGTTAGTGTTAAATTACAGAAAATAAGTCTACTACAGTGAAATTTAAGTCATTATGTTTATTTTAAGTCGTCATTTCTGCTTATTTTCATCAAAGTCATAAAATAATTCTTGAGTTGACTGCACCATTAGGTTGGTCCAAAGCAGTCAGAATTCCCATCGACCTGGATTATTGACTCAATACAATGAAAATAGTGTTTTTCAAACCCACTGCATTACTAAATGGAATGTATACTGACATACAACCACCCACAATGTCAGATCTGCTATAGATACATTCGGCACCAAAGGGAACGACCACAAAGGCGAGCCGAGGGGGAAAATAAACCGGTCTCTGCCATTAGCCATAATGCCGAAGAGTTACTGTGTGCCCTTTTGCACAAAGCAAAAAAATCACCAATTAAAGTTTTCTGTTTTACCAAATAATTAAATGGAACCACAAGGGAGGACGAAATGGCTTCAAGCCATCAGAAGAGAAGACGAGTTTGGCAGATTATGGCGGGACCCCACAGGCCACTGAGTTGGACTATTCGCCCAGTCTTTTAAAACGTATGGACAACAATCCAACCCCAATATATTTAATTTTCTAATAATCGATCCTTGTCAGCAGGCAATAGCGACTCGAAGTACGTCATGACAAGTTCTTAGCGTTAACAAGACAAGTTTAAATTCCGGGGTTTTACAGTACAGCGGACGTTTTTTGTGGGCGTTCCCGTTGTTGCCGACTGTATCCATTGTCGTGAAAATAATGGTAAAGCCCTTTGATCTCCTTAATCCCTGGAAATCAACACAATCAAGCCATTTCAGATATCCAGTCTACCTGCTGGAAGATAAAAGTCAAAAGAAGACATTGCATAATGAACTCCACTTACCCTGATTGGAACTGATAGGAAATTTATTGTTATTAATAATACGAAACTCAAAATCAATACAGTTCTCTGTCTTGATAAGATCGCAAGGCATATAAAATTTGAAATGGATCCATAAAATAGTTTTTGAGTCATCACGTTAACACATAGGATCTGCAGTTGACGCGGACACGAACGCGTGGCGGTGATGATGATTCCGTAATATCAAAGAAATATGTCTCGCGGATATAATGAAATGAAATTAATGGTGCACTCGGCAATTCTGGAGACAAAAAACATTTACCAATGGGCTCAGTCAAGGGCTAAGGGATGCACAGAGCCACCTTTTACTTGCCCACAACCTGTTAACTGGAATTTTCAAACAAATTTTGAATCTTTCATCTCAGCATTTGAAATGTGGTACACCAATCCGGGTCAAATGTGAGAAAATGAAGGCAGGCAAGAGATAATAACAGCAAAATTATAAACTATGCATCAAAAGATGGGTCTTAGTCCCCTTTAAAACATATTTTAAAATGATAAGTAGCAAAAAAAGTTTGAGAGAAATTCCTTGGTAACGGATGCCCTCAAAATTAACACTTGCCTCACCAAACCTTAATATAAAACTAAATATTGTACTTTGATATTTACTGGCTTGAAGATGTCAACTAATATGGTTTTATGATACAGTTTTTCCCCATCGATATTAAAGCATGACCGCAGAATGAGTGGCAATTGGTGACCAAATTTGAATTGTGTTCCTTTTCTTTTCACAGGTATAGAAGCTACAGCTGACAATCAGGCTACCTAACAAGCAGATACAATATGTAGTCTCACAACAAGTTTGACTGCTACTTTTTTCCCCCCACTAGGACATACTGTATATAGATTAATCATAATTTCATCATTTTTTCTGACCCAATACAATGAAGTTGCCTTAAAAAAAATTCAGATCCAGTTTGCCAGATAGCTCACTCTGTAAAAGCATCACACTGCAAAGCAGAGGTGACCATCATGACGCAGGTTCGAGCCCCGGTCGTACCAATCGGCAGTGGTCGGAAGCTTTTACAGCGTAGCGCACAACTGGCCATTGCGCTACAGGTATGCAAATTGGAAAGGGTCTGCCGGGAAGGGTAATATCACATGGTTCCGTTGTTCGTTGCTTAGGCACCTCCTGTTGGCAAAGACAGGTGCTTGTCAGGAAGATTCTAAGCTTGTCAATGTTCGGGTATCCGCTACTCTGTCTGAACTTGCGATGAATCAACCAATGAGTGTAAAGGAAGCGGTGACTGACGGACGTGTACTTCGGAGGAGAGCTGTGAACTGTCTGCACTCTTGTGAATTGGCAACAAGGGGTCGCATACGAGCAAGTATTGTACATAGTTCCCCAACTGGGCATTCCAGATTCGGGCGGGATTGGAGATGCCAAATAAAAAACAAATTTTAAAAAATGCAGATCCCTCTACCAAGGCAACAAAGTTGTTCCCAGCGCCATGAAAACAAGTAAATTCATCCTCCAGTCCAATTTTAGGCAGTCTCAAACAACTGGACAACTGTTTCTGGGACATCGTTGATATTCAATTGGGTGATGAAAGTGAAACCTGTCCTCAAACTGCAATCTGTACATCAGATCTGCCAGACTCTGACTATTAAGTATTAAGCAGCAATTTTAAAGCTGAAGTCAGTAATATTTTTTGGTCATATTTACTGAAACTGTCACTTTGTCTCGACATGCGAATATGAATCAGGTGATTTTAGAAAGAAAATCTGCAAATTCATCTCCAACCACAACCCTGTATTGCGTTTTGCGAAATTCTACTGCTCCTCCAATCAGATCATTAGCACGTGCCTTCGGATGTGTACCAAAAAATAAATAAATAAATAAATGGAAAAAAAAAATTGAGGGACGGACTGGTTGGATTCAGCGCAAATAGGGGAGGGGCTTGAAAGTTGTAATCTTTAAAAAATCTGACTAAGTCCTCTCGGTCGGGCAATCTTATGCCCGTCACACTTATTCAGAATCAGCAGGAATCAAGCAGAACCAGCCAGAAAGAATAATTCGCGCAACATTCGGGCAGCAATTTCAAATTGACCAAAATTCTTACAGCTTTGAAAGAATGCTGTTCGAAAACTCAGAATGCGCATTTAACCCACCTCAAATGATTCTTGCACATTCTGAGTGTATTAGCTCTCAAATGCAGCTTGAATGTAGTTGGAACGCAGTAGGAATATTTAGAATGCTGTCAGGATGCAGTCAGAATATTTAGAATACACTTCGAATGCCGTACGAGTGCGGTTCAACTGCTGCCTGAACTCCACCCGAAGTCTGATTGGAAGGTGCCTCAAATGCTGTACGAATTCATCTTGACTGCAGTCAAAACCCTCCCATATGCGCTGACTGAGTAATTGCTGACTACAGCAGGGGAACTTAAATATGCCACTAAAACTGACGCTGAATGCGTGAGTTAACAGGTATGCGTTAATGAAAACTGGCCACACCTGATAATGTTGGGAGTTTTCGGAGTTTCTGTCATGGTAATTTAAATGAATGATTGAAACAATTATTTTCAGGGAATGGGTTTCAGCCTTCCCCATCACCAGTTCACCAGCAACCACTGATTCTAGCGGCAATCAAAAGATTCCAACGGCATTCGAAGAGCATTCCAGCTGAATTGTTTTAATATCGAAATGGATTCCTGCAGCAATCGAAATGCATTCTGGCTCATTCGAGGCACATTAAGGACATTCTGGCAGGATTTGACATGGCTTGCAGTTTCAATTCTCCCTCGATGGCAATCAGATTGTTTTAAACGCCGTTGGAATGGCATAAGAATATATATAATGCAGTCAGAGCGCAGTTAGAATACATGGAATGCTGTTTGATATTTCTTCACTTCGAATGCACTTGGAAAGTTTTGAGCATGAGCAAAACATTTGGGCTGGTTGCAAGAATGGGCCCAAATATTTGGAATGCACTCAGAATGCAGTCAGAATTTCTAGAACGCACTTTGAATATCCAGGAATATACAAAGAATTTATTCCGACGGCATTTCGGCTCATTCCACATCTAGTGTGACTAGGGTTTTACGGACTTCGGCTTTCAGAATTTTTTCAGCTGCAGTGGCTTGCTTACTTTTGAGTATATCAATCTTCAAGATCAGGCAATAATCATCCTAACTTTTGAAAGAGCCGATAAATAGCTTTGAATTATACACAGTGTGCTTTGACAAAATGCAGGGTTAAAAAAAATGAGCAGACATTTCCTTGGTACCAAATTTTGACAAGGCTTCCACCATTATAATCAGCTGAAAATTAAAATATTCGGTTGGGAATGTATTGTGTTCTGTACAGTTTTTTTTTATCATCAGTGAGGCTTCTGCAAGCATGTTTTTATCTATATTTATTTTTTTAAATGGATAGTCTCGTGGGTATCCTTTAAAACGTAGTCGGGGGAATAGATTATCAAGGCAAACAAAATAATGTAGTTATTAATAATAGCCTTCATCTCTCCGCAAAATCATTAGAGACCTCAAGTGCATATTCCGTAAATGTACTGTACATATAGTACACTGCTCTATAACAAAGTGCCCATTTATATAATACTTATGGCTTCATATCTTCAGATATGGTAAGAATTGAAATGCATCGCATCTCTGTAAAATTTATTTAAATAACTTGCGTAGGGTATGTCATTGATCTGGTGGTAGCTATTGAATAACTTGTCAAAACTGGAGTGACAAGTTTCAAACTCCTGCTCAAAGAATTGACCCAAAGGCTTGCTGTGGTGGTCCATTTAAAATGAGCCTTGACCCACAAAACACGGCGGCGCTTCTGGATCATGCTTAACAATGGCTTCCTTTTTGCATGACAGGGTTTTGGGTCTGCATCTGTGGATGGCACAGCAGACTGTGTTTACAGACAGTAGTTTCTTGAAGTATTCCTGGGCCCATTTAATAATGTCAATGACAGAATCATGCCGGTGAGTGATTCAGTGGCATCTGAGGGCCTGAAGATTACGTGCATCCAGTAAAGGTCTTCGGCCTTGTCCCTTACGCACAGAGATTTTTCCAGTTTCTCTGAATCTTTTGATGATGTTATGCACTGTAAATGATGAGACCTTCAAAGCCTTTGCAGTTTGACGTTGAGGAACATTGTTTTTAAAGTATTCCACAATTTTTTTGACGCAAGCCTTCAAAGGTTGGAGAGCCTCTGGCCATCTTTACTTCTGACGGACTCAGCCACTCTAAGACATCACTTTTATAGCCAATCATGTTACACACCTGATGCCAGTTAACTGAATTATTTGCCAAATGTTCTTTCAGCTGATTCTTTTATATATTAATTGCTTTTTCAGCCCTTTTTTGCCTGTGTCCAAACTTTTTTGAGACCTGTTGCAAACAGAAAATTTGAAATAAGCTAATTTAGTGGATCAAAAATGTGAAATGTCAGTTTCCACGTTTGAAATGCTATCGATGTTCTATTGTAAATAACATATTGTCTCATGTGATCTGAAAGTCATTGCATTTTGATTTTATTCACAATTTATACTTTGTCCCAACTATTTCAGAACTGAGGTTGTAGTTGAAAAGGCAAAGGCAGCACTAAGACACAAATCCTTGGTGCCTGGGGGGGTAATTGACCATTTTTTAGGGGGCTAGGCCCAAAAAGCAGGATTTTCGAGCCCAGTCGAAATGCGCTCTGAAAAATGATGACGTCATCGAAGCTTCGCAAGGGACGCAATGCAGTGGCATGTTCCAAGTGCCTACATGGAGTTATGTACGGGACATAGGCAGAAAGGTGTAACAAAAGGTGGATTATATTTACAGTTTTCATAATATTTGGGGAAATAGACAAAGTTTTAGAAATCTGCACTTTTATGCAAAAGCTGCATGTTTGAATTATAGTGATTAAATACATTTCCAGTTACCTGTATAGACTGTAAAGACCTATGGCTTCACAAATAGACTTCAAAATCCCTGGCTTTAATCTATAAACTGGTTGTAGATCATTTAAGTTAGCTTAACAATGCCAGAAGAAGATGGTTAATATTTTGTCTTTAGGATCTAGTTGTTTTGCAATACAAAAAGGAATGCTTTTAAGCACAAAAAATGGTGTTGTCCCATACATAACCTGTGGCTGATGAGTTATGTATGCGACACTAATTCATTGTCATTGCCCTGTTTTTCTAATGATAGAGTTTTCATTGATCCTTTTAGTCGTGTCCATGACCAACACAACAGCTTGGCATAGGCAAGATTTCAGCAGTGTACTGAAGATATTGTGTGAAAATCAGTACACCACTTATGTACAGGACATTGGAATATGGCATTAAATTTGAAGTAGTAGGATTTCAAAGGCACACCAAAGACTCACAATATGTGCTCCATCCAAAACACTGCAACAGGTCTTGACAAAATGCACTTACATGAGAGAAGACCGCACATTTCTAAAATACTGGGACAGGCAGTTGGCACCAGAGCTACAAAGAATGCATGTCATCTCAAAAACGGGTTACGTACGGGACATGCACACCTTGATGTGGCTGTAGCTTTCTTGGTGCAACATTTCAACACCTGTGCATGTTTCCTTTGGCAGCCAAGTTTCCAAGATTCCATGGAGTATTTAATGAAGTCTATTATCACCTTATTAATCTGTTTTGCTTACCAAATGTGACTTTGAAGTCAGGGGAAATCATTGGTTATGAATGGGACAGTGTAGAAGCCTCCCCAAAATGGTTGGTATTCAGGCATCAGACCCCAGATCAGAACTGGACAAGTTTCCTTCAATTGTGGATAGGTATTAATGTATTTTAGGCAAGAAAGACCTCCATATTTACTTAACTACACAGTCCAGATCAAAGAACACAGTAATCATGAAAACGCCCTTAAAAAAAAAAAACCCCTGTTACAGGCATTTTTAGCAAAATGGCAAGTTTTCTTGAAACACCCCACATGCATTTCCTGTAATGAAAGAGGCAGTCCATTTAGGCATCAATTCTCTTATCATACTTCTTTGAGGCACTGTTATGACGCTACGATTTTAGTCTCATCATTTTCCATTATAATGAAATTTGAAATATCAGGAAATAGGGGAATTCCCAGGACTTCCTTGGGTAGCATGCAGCATCCTCCCATTGTTGCCATTTTGTAAACTCGAGTTCAGCCTAGAAGTCGGCAGTTTGAGCTCTTACTCATGATTTCATTTAAACTCCAATAAGTTGTGGTAGAGAGCCAAAATAACAACATTGTGAATGCAATTTTCAAATATTGACGGACTTGATTCTGTACTGTTCTTAATTGGCACAACTTATGGGTAAACATGGACTTAACTTAAACCAATGGCTGTAGAGAGTAATCTTATCACCCAACAGTCAAAATGGTTAGACACTACTGGCGTAACACTCCAGGCCATATACCCGCAGACAAATGACTCAGCCAAGTTATCTCCTGAATGATACAGATTCACAAAATTCACAATGCCAATGAAACTCAGCTTGGTTCAGTTACTTACATTTTTCAGCTTGAAGATATGTCGCCTCCCTTTTCCTTTTGTGGACACCTTTTTCTCTGAAGTGGGAGCTCTGTATTTGGTGCTTCTTAATCGCGCTGATCTGCGATGGATCTCCTGTTTAAACTATATAAAATAAAATTAAATTAAAAAATCAGTATTCACAGTGATAAAATTTGCCAAATCCCTCTCAATGTATACCTTGAATTTTAATATATCTTCTTTACTGAAGTTAATGAAACCTATCAAAATCTTATCAAATAGTGCAGTTTCAGCTCATTTCAGAGAAAACTAGAAAATGCAGCTTCTGGAACAACTGCGGTGTGTTTTCTGTCAGTAGAAAAGCTGAGGGTAATTAGGATTTCTGGTTTATGAAAGAGTTAAAAACGTGGGAATGGTATGGATGATGGTAAATATAGAGGTAGCTCCCAGCTCTGGTTTGAATGGAGTTATCATATATAGATCTTTTTGAGATTTTTTTGTGGCGCATCTCTAAAAGTCCTGCTCAAACAACTTTCTGCCAAGAAATTTCAACTTTCTGGTCTATATACCCACAAAAATGGGGGAAAAAAAACATGTTGGAACCATACTTCATTTTTGTATTGCCAAAGTATGACAGGGTAAACCATAAAACAAATTGCATCACTGGAAAGAGCATGTTTTAACTGACAAATTTAGCAAATATCAAGTTGATATCTTAAAGGAAACAGTATTTTTCATAGTGTCAATTACATTATGTTTCGCAACAGGAAAAAATGTTATATACCATGCTATAAAAATGTACCAATGCAGGTTGCATGGATATACCTGTATAATATGACTGTTGTGACACAGCTGCCATGCCTTGCTATAGTGTTTGCTGAATGCACAGCTGCCCCCAGCACAAGAGGCACTCAGGTTCAGGAGGTCAATCTTGCCTTTTGAGTTTCTTTGCATAATCCGGTTTGTGACAATCATCACTGCACTCCAATTGGGCGTGGTGCCAAAGATTAAGCCATTTTACATTCACAACTGGGCATGTGCAACAGTGATGAACTAAATGCAATGTTATCATAAAACCAAGGCTGTGACTACTTATAAATACAAGACTAAAGCATTACTGACATCAGCTACCGGTACAATTTTGTCTCGCAAGTGAAACAGCAGGATATTACATTCTCCACAATTTAGGAATGTAATTTTGCGTACCGCAAGATGTGAGATCAGTAACCAAATTTACTCTGACAAGGAGAAACAATTTCTGTGCATCTGCAATACAATTATCTTAATACAAAGTATTATTTACAATGATAAGTTTTTATCCTGCCAGCAAAAAATGCAGGGGAATATACTCCTAAGTGCGGCCTTTTCTGCCCGTCCGTCTGTCCGTTGACATTTTTGTCTCCGAAGTTCCCGGAGAATAACTCGAATACAATTGGGGTTTCTTCATTTGGTCAGGTCTAAGCTCAGCAACATTACGCAGTAATTAAATGAAGTTAGTAAAAACGACCTAAAAGTATACCATGAATGAATTTATTAATCCCTGATGGCAGACATATTCCAGGAGGACAATGACATGACTCATCTGGCTCAGATTTTGTGAGAGTTGCTCAGCGTGAGCAATCATTCTAACACAGTAATTTACCACCAGAGTCCAAAACTAAACAAATTGGGAGTCTTGAGGATGTGTTCGGGTAAGCTTTAAGCAGGGGTCTCATACCGGTTCAGAAAGGGCCAAGAGGCTGCATATTTTCAATCCAACCAACCAAGCAGAGGCACTCCTGATGCAACTAATTTAACCAACTGATCTAAGTCTGCAAAGTTAATTAGTTGGATCAGGTGTGGATGGAATGAAAACATACAGATCCTTGGCCCTTTCGTGGAACAGTTTGAGGCCCCTGCTTCATGGAGTGGTTTGACTTTCCCGTCATAAGTACAAAAAAAATTATTGCTACTTCAGTCGGACATACAGCTAAATGCAACAACGCATAAGCTTGTCGAAAAAAAACCCACGACTGCGGATGCGCGTTGCGAGCCAAAAGCTGTTCAAAAATATTCACCACACTAAATATAGCTCTTACGTGCATAAATTAATCATCATTTTCAATAACTCTCTATTTTGCATTCTATGTTACTCTCGGAGACTAACGTTAAGTTCTCGCTGAGCTGGACTGGGGTCCGACTGATTTGAAGACTTATCAAAGAAACATTCAAGGAACCCAAACCTGCTTAACGCTGCCATTATTTTGCTGACTGCCAGAGGAGGCAGAGGGTCCAGCCGTCCCAATGATACTGTGCTTCCCCGTGCAGCTGTTGCACAGTATTTCTCCGTGATTTCCTTTCTTCCACATAGAAGACGAGTTCGTCTTGCAAACTGCGCACAATGGCTTTAAACCTAGCGGCATATTGACACACTTTTAGCTACTGGTCTTGTGACAGCGTCAGCTAGCTAACCAGTTTTCCTTACATTAGCCCACACTCTGCTTAACTAAATACGGTCTCTTTAACGTTGAACTGGCACGGCAAAAGGAAACAGAAATGTTGACGAACTGCTAGTCAAGATCTGAATTTTCTGTTGCAAGCCTCACTGAAAACACCATTCAGATATCTGGGTCGCACCTACTTACAGAACAAAAACCCATGATAAGATCCTAGACTTGTCTGTAAAAGAACGAGCGACAACAACTATTTCCTCTTCTTATTAGTGACAGGAATTGAAAGCAGTTAAGCTCGTAGTACCGCCACCTATCGTGCTGGAGTGCAAAGATGATCAAGCGCCACACAGCGGCGCAAGTTTTTCCGCTCTTAAAATAGCCTATATTGTTCAGTCATTTTTGAAAAAAGATTTTATGACTATATAGTCTCAAGAAGATCAGATTTGTATGTTGTTGGCGCTGCGCCATGTTTGTTGTCGCGTCATCCAAAACTGTTGAGCGCAGAGATCATAAATTACATAAAACCAGAGGCATAACGAGAACTGAAAATGTGGTGGGGCACCGGGCATCCCTTTAAAATAGCTATTAGTCCCGACTTATTCTCAGTCATTTTCAGAATTAACAATAGATTCACTTCGAGAACAATGAACACTATCAGGTGTTGCTAGTTCTCCACGTTTCGGTAACACAATAAACATTCATTTAGACACGTAATTTGGTGCATTTATAGTGAATTTCACACATTTCCAAGTGGTGAAATTACTGACTCTTTCAAATGGTTATGCTAAAGATATTGTAAAGACAACGCAGAAATATCAAAAAAGGTAATTCAGAATTGTAGAATTTTAAAATTAAGTAGCCGAGCTTCAACCATGTTACTGCTGCACAGCATGGCTATTTGCAATGCGTCATAGCTAGAACGACGTGGCAACACGAACCATCGGTGACTATGGCAGAAAATTAAGTTTGATTTCGTCAGTGTCAGACAGTTTGTATGAAATACAAAACCCAAAATCAGTGAAGTTGGCACGTTATGTAAATCTTGGATAAAAACAAAATACAATTATTTGCAAATCCTTTTCAACTTATATTCAATTGAATACCCTGCAAAGACAAGATGTTTAATGTTCAAACTTAGAAACTTTTTTTTTTTTTCAAATAATCATTAACTTAGAATTTAAAGGCAGCAACACATTGCAAAAAAGTTGGCACAGGGGCCTTTTTACCACTGTGTTACATCGCCTTTCCTTTTAACGACACTCAGAAAATGTTTGGGAACTGAGGAGACCAATTTTTGAAGCTTTTCAGGTGGAACTCTTTCCCATTCTTGCTTGATGTACAGCTTAAGTTGTTCAACAGTCCGGGGTCTCCGTTGTCGTATTTTACGCTTCATAATGCGCCACACATTTTCAATGGGAGACAGGTCTGGACTACAGGCAGGCCAGTCTAGTACCCGCACTCTTTTACACGGAGCCATGCTGTTGTAACACATGCAGAATGTGGCTTGGCATCGTCTTGCTGAAATAAGCAGGGGCGTCCATGTAAAAGACGTTGTTTGGATGGCAACATATGTTGCCCCAAAACCTGTATGTACCTTTCAGCATTAATGGTGCCTTCACATATGTGTAAGTTGCCCATGCCTTGGGCACTAATACACCCCCATACCATCACAGATGCTGGCTTTTGAACTTTGCGCCTATAACAGTCCGGATGGTTCTTTTCCTCTTTGGTCCGGAGGACACGACGTCCACAGTTTCCAAAAACAATTTGAAATGTGGACTCGTCAGACCACAGAACACTTTTCCACTTTGCATCAGTCCATCTTGGAGGAGCTCGGGCCCAGCGAAGCCGGCTGCGTTTCTGGGTGCTGTTGATAAATGGCTTTCGCTTTGCATTGTAGAGTTTTAACTTGCACTTGCAGATGTAGCGACGAACTGTATTGCTGACAGTGGTTTTCTGAAGTGTCCCTGAGCCCATGTGGTGATGTCCTTTACACACTGATGTCGGTTTTTGATGCAGTACCGCCTAAGGGATCAAAGGTCACGGGCATTCAATGTTGGTTTTCGGCCTTGTCGCTTACGTGCAGTGATTTCTCCAGATTCTCTTAACCTTTGGACGATATTACAAACCGTAGATGATGAAATCCCCATATTTCTTGCAATAGCTCGTCGTGGAATGTTGTTTTTAAACTGTTCGACAATCAGCTCACACATTTGTTCACTAAGTGGTGACCCTCGCCCCATCCTTGTTTGTGAATGACTGAGCATTTCAGGGAATCTGCTTTTATACCCAATCATGGCACCCACCTGTTCCCAATTAGCCCGTTCACCTGTGGGATGTTCCAAATAAGTGTTTGATGAGCATTCCTCAACTCTCTGTCTTTTTTGCCACTTGAGCCAGCTTTTTTGAAACATGTTGCAGGCATCAAATTCCAAATTCCAAAAAATTACAAAGGTTTCCTGTTCGAACATTAAGTAACTTGTCTTTGCAGTGTATTCAATTGAATATAGGTTGAAAAGGATTTGCAAATCATTGTATTCTGTTTTTATTTACGATTTACACAACGTGCCAACTTCACTGGTTTTGGGTTTTGTAGATAATTCAGGCACTGATGGAAATGCGAGCTTGGATGAAATGGTGGGAAACTTGCTGTATTTGTACGAGCTGTAAACATCAGAAGCTGACAATGGAGACACAGAGAGTGACAGTGACCATGGCGCCGCTGGCCCTTGCCGGGTTTCTGGCATAGTTGCCGACTTGACGTAACTGAATAATGTTGAATGGCATGTTAAAAAGTGGCATCTGGTTCGGCTTATCTCTTGCTTTAGAACTAACTTTAAATATTTTGTGGTTGACTGCATGTGCGCCACATGGCCATGAAAGCTGCGATGGAAATGAGTTCCTTAGGAGTTTCGTGCCCCCACCTCCCCCCGATATACAGGGATTCGTATATCTAAGGCTATGGGCTCTAGGAAAAACACCAAACAACAGAAATTCACCTCAGCTAAACGATAAATAGATGTAGGCCTACTTACCTGATTTCTTCTTCGAGATTGAAAATCACACATCTACAAGGTATTTTGTATTGGATAAAAAATATTTTGTTTCCATCCACTCAAGTGCGAGGCAAGGGGAGCCCCAGTAGGAATCTCGCTCATACATCACTTCCAATTTCTCCAATATGGCCAACACTGTTGATTGCGGAATATCGGGCGATCAAATAAAAAATTGGTATCAGTGCTTTAATTTCGCGTTTCCTGTCATTCTTCTTGCCGTTTGACAATGAGGAGTTTATAAGCTATCATTTTTCTAACAGCTGGAAATAGGATGGCAGATTCAATTTAAATCATCAAAACTGCATACCTGCACGCGCATGACGTGAGTCGCACGCCTTACTGGCATATCACATTCTCACGCGGTAGTAAGCACTTTAAAACGAAAGTGATAATTGAAAATTTTAATTCGAAAAACAAAGTTTATATTTAATAGTCGAGTCCCACGTTTTAATCAACCCACGCTGCACCTGTGGTGAAAGGCGATATGTCATTGGAACGCGGATCAGTCATTATTCAATCAACGCGTATTTAAGCTATTATCATGCAGAATTGAAGTCCTTGAGCATGGAAGTTTTACAGGTTCACGAGGGTTTTGGAAGATTTCACCATTAGTTGCGTGGAAACCAATTTTGACTCAGAAATTCTCTCTCTTCTCTTTTCTCAGGGGTCGGAAGCAATGAAGTTGCTAAAGACGTTTCAAATGGTCATTTATTTCATTTAAACAATTTAAGCTATCACGAAGCGCATGTTAAATCATTGATGTGCGGAAAAGGTTGCGTGGAAGTTTCAGAGCAGTTTTTCTTTCGTAAAACATGGGCCTATTTTGAGAAGATTAAATTGTTTTCCCGTTCCGAATTTAGCCCATTATTTTGTAGTAGTCATATCGCGCGGGGAGAGAAGCCTTGTCTTCAATTGGCAGTGATCATTACTATAATTGAAAACTGTGTGTTATGGCCCCAATTTGTTATTACATTTACAACATCCACAACAGCAAGGGATGACAGACACAATTTTAAAACTTAAACACATTTAAATAACAAAGACAATCAACAACTAACTAATCTACTGACTAATCTAATGACCAAGATTGATTATATACAAAAACAGAAATATTTACAGTCCCTTTGGTGGGTTGCTTGGTGATGTCCTGGGTGAGGAAAATGCCCTAACAGGGGCAAAAATCCACTAAAAGCTTCACAGGTCTTGAACAGAATGACAGGTCTGGTCACATGTATCCTTCTCCTTGCAATTTCTCCTACTATTTCACTGTCTCAGTTCTCCTCCTTATATACTCTCTTGCAGACCCCACCCACATTTAGACCTCTTTTTTTATTTTCTGGGACTTGCCCCAGACATGCCCAGAGCATGTCCAAACCTAGCTCCAGTCTGGGCTCAACAAAAAAAGGTAAATACTGCCATCTAGTGGCCTCTATTCACATTACACGTGTCAGTAAAGGTAAATCATTGTGAACTAGCCAGTGTGATAATTAAGTGATAATCATAACTGATGTATATACACTATATAGATTATCTGAATTTTTTGGAGTCCAAGCGCGTCAAAACATGTGGAACACTGACACATGTAGTAGACCCTACTTCTGGATTGGCTAAAATATGCGGAATTCACGAATTTGTGCTGATTTGCTTTATTTCATAGGTTTGCGTTTGATTGCTCGGTAATGGCAAAAATTCTTAATGGAACGAGAAGAACATACTTTTTTAGGTAAGAGCTGAAAAAAGTTTCAGTCCCCCCCAATTCAGCCTTCTATCCTTGGATGAATTATGACCCCAAAAAATATACATGTTTTTTGACCGTATTATCATGGATTTATGTCAATGGTCAATTTTTATTCACAAATCTTGCCTCGCAGAACTAGAATAACATGGTTTGCAGCTGTATGTACCCTTGCCAAGGAAGATATATTTTCATTTGTGTGTGTGTCTATCTGTCCGTCACAAACTTCACCCAAAAAACTAATGGTGCAATCTGCGCAAAAATTTACATAGGGGTCATTATTGGTCCAAGAACAAAATTGCTAAAATTTGATCTCATCTGAGCTGAATACTATGAAACTAAAAATAATTTTTGGATCAAAAATTGATGTATTTGCCAGATGAACGGATTGAGTGTTTTTAGTCATTTGATGGACGGTTTGTGGCCCCTCAGCAGAGGTGTATAATCCAGGTTCAGAAAGTAAAAGTCCATCCCAGGATATTGTTCCAGCCACAAAAGACCTGTCAGTTGGCACTATTCTTCAGCTGGGAGGTAAAACTAACAAGTGAAATCTGCTGACAGGAGTTTACGGGTGGAATGAAAACATGGTAGGATATTTACTTTCTGATCCCTGGATTATACACCTCTGCCCCTCAGAGAACGCATTTTCTACCTCTATAAAATGTAATCATAATAAAAATAATAACATTTGTTTTGAATGAGGTATGACGCCTTAGAGTGCTTTTTTGTCAACAAAACTATCTCTGGGGTCATAAATGTATATAATATACATTTACATATACAATATATCTTTCAGCTGTCTTTGATGCAGCAATAGGCCAATTCCTCTGAAAATCTATGAAAATTCGTTGGAGGAACAGCTTCACAAACTCATTGAAGAAAACATTTTTCTGATATGAAATATTGAAACAGCACATAAAAATGTACGTCTGGGGTCATAAAAGACCCCACTTAGTCGCTTGAGGGTTAAGGGATTGTGAAAAAAATCAAAGATCTACTCAGTTTAAGACTGGTAAATGAAAAAAAAGAAAAAAAGGCTAAAGAAGCATGGGAGTGAGTTTTTTTTTTTTTTTTTATTCACTATTTTTGTTCTCGCATGCTGACTATGCCATGAATGCAATGAGTGTGCCATGTACTTGCACATGCACCCTCATCTTTATAAATGCTGTGTCGGCCACCAAAATTATCTTATAGATAAATATTTATTTAATAACAATATTGTCTCTGAGATACTTTGGATAAGAGGTGAGTCATTCTATGGAATTGAACATCAATGTCCATCATACAACACAAAGCGTCTGTCGGTAAGCATGGTGATGACTACCTCCACTTCCCATTGGATAAAGAGCCATGACATATCAACGATGGGCCCTTTCTCAAATCAGCCCCTATTCTTTCACCCTATCCACTCCCGCTCTGTTTGCACTTTCGTTTGGAGGGTCCGCCACATTGAGTGCCATCCCAAAGCAATTAGTGTGGAGTAGAAGTGGCATATTAAACCCTCCGCAATGAGTCTATTCCAGTTGAAGCTTACAAACCAACCTTGTTTCATGTGCAGCACTTATTTTGTGTCCGGGATGGAAGAAACACTGCATATCTACAAATGCCAGTTTCAAGTGGCTATTTCCAAAAGATAAGTAATACTTTACCTAACCTTAATTGGACATTTGATTGACTATTTAATGTGCACATCACAGAACTAAAGGTTACTAATACTAATCAAGACCCTTAACAAACATTCCAGAGGTTGATTAATAGAATCTGAGGGGTATTCCAGGTGGGAGGTTCAACAAACGCTGAGTCTAATTCTGAACTCTGAGTTGACTTACTCTGAAATGTGAAACTCTGAGTATCTGGTTCCAGAACAGGTGATCTGAGTTAGTACAATCAACCCAGAGTAGGTTCACTCAGAGTCACGCACCTGCACAACAACTATAAAAAACCATCATCAGTGGAGCCCTGATACCACGAGTCAACATGGCAAATGATAAAAAAAATTTTAAAAAGATCCAGTTATTTTATCCTGCTGGAGGTGGAGGTCCTACTGCAGGCCTATGGAGACTATGACCATATATTCTGCTGAAAATGTAACACTGCAGCAGCAGCAAAAGTGAGAGAAGTGTCATGGGAGAAAATTGCTACCCGATGCGTAAGTTTGAGTGAAGAATTCCATTGACTTACTTAACATTTAACCGTAGGCCTACTTAAGATCATAGCACAGTTTTATCAATGGGAATAAAACCTGATTTTCATTTAGGAGCAATCCCACTGGGGAAACCGGTCTTGGAAGCTGCAAAAAATGAGATATAGAAACATTAATGAAAAAGGTAAGGCATAGTTTACTGTGTGTGGTGTGTTATTGTTTTTTTTAAACATGTCCTCTCTCAATACCCCAACTGAAGGCAGAGGCCTGAAACGGGTGGAGGGCCACTGCCTGACGGAAGCTGAGGAGCTGGCCCTCAGCCAAAACTGTGACTGCCCGGTGGCTGAAGGCTTCCTGGGGGAAGCCTATCTGAGCTGGTCAACCCCCCAGGACACAAGTGCCTACATCAGCTGCACCTCTACACTTGCATCATTTCAAAAAATTAAAACCTGTAATCTCCTCCATTTCTCCCCCCCCCCCCCCCACCAACAGTTGTGGATGGTTTCCTCTGCCTATTTCAGCCTCCGACTAAAACAATTGAACACCCTTCTGTGATCTTGCCTCAGATTGGTGGTTCAAAGTATTCTGAAACGGTACCCTTTCCTGCATCACAGGAGGATGATGAATAAATGCTGTCTGCTGCCACAGGGAGAGATCCAGTGTTATGATTCTGCCTTGTTTCCCATGTTTGGATAATGATTCTGCTTTGTCTGACCATGCCCTGGTTGTGATTTGGATCCCATGCCTTGTTTTGCTTTGTCTGTATGTTTGCCATATTCCATCTTTGCAGTTAGATTACGGTTCTTTTGTTTCTTACCATGCATTGCACTTTGTCTCCCCCTGTCTGGTCTCATGTCATGTGATTGCTCGCAGCCCTAGTGTTGCGTGCCACGCTTTCGGGTGGTTTCTGGGATTTCAATCATTCTTATCTATCTTCCTTTGCCTTGCTGTCCTATGATTACTAACAGTTTGGGTTAGTATCATTAACTAAGAGACAGACATTGTTCATAGTACTTTCTAACAAGCACTAGGGATTGTACAGCTGCACTTTACTGATGACTAATGATCTCATTTGCCCTATTGTCTTTACTCAATCTACTTTGCTGCAGTTTCAGTGGAACCTCCGGACTTAAATTTTTCTCCCTTATCTCTGCATATTGGAACTCCCTAACTGGAGCCCTATGTTTGTCCATAGGTTGTCTTTGTGATCCTGTCCACGTTTTGGCTTTCCCAATTTCACGTCAGGAACTTCCTTCCTCGTTCGTTCGTTCCTTCCTTCCTTCCTTTGTAATTGGTCTGATCCAGCTCACCTGTTTCCTATTGTGGCATGTGACTTCCCATTTGTGTATTTAAGCAGTCATTTCACAGCCAGCCGGAACATTTGCCTGTGCTACAATTGTTTATGCCTTGTAATCATTGTGATTCTCTTCTGACTGGACTGCCCCAGATTTTGATTTTGGCCTTGACTTGGATTTGTTTGCATTTGTGTATTGGCCCTTCTTGCCTGACAAGTTCTGTGTGTTTTCTGCCCTGGTTACAACTTGGATTACATCCCTGGGATTCTAATTTCTGGATTGTGGACTATATACTGTATACTAAAGCAGGGGTTGGGTTGGGGGGGTTTTTTTACTTGGTTGTCACATCTGGTTCCTGAGCGTAACCTCAGGCCTACTGAAGTGTCTTAAAATTATGTATAGCTACTGGCAGTGCTCTGCCCATTTGCATTCCTTTCTTGAGTGAAATTTGGAGTTTGACTTGTACACTGAAGTGATGAGCTTAGATAATGGACAAACAGCACATTCTAGTCCCTCTACAGAACATGGGTGGGCATCACCAAGAGGAGGGTCCATCAGCTTGACAGAGTGAGATTTTCAGTCAATACCACATTTAAATCTGCCACTGTAGGGTTGAAAGATACCCAGTGAAGGTTGCTTTTGGTTTTAAAGGTCTCATATTAATGTGGAAATGTAGTGAGAAAACACTTCTGCTTTCTGAAAGTCCTCATTTCTTTAAATGTTTCCCAGTTACCAGCGAAGGAGTTATAGAGAGTGCCCCTCAGGAAAACCAGAGACCATTTCTTTTTCAGTTTTTGCTATCTGGATCGACATATTCAAAAAACAGACCCTGAAATTCTATTACTGGAACACCAGTTGAGGTGGGTGCATTTTCACAGTTGAAGTGTTACAAATCCTAACTACTTTTGTACTTGTAGGCAAAGTATTTGACTATTTTAATCAAAACTAATTCCTGTTAATGAGGACCCTTACAGCCCTTCCATCCTGGACAACTGCAGGGTGGATGGGATGATCATCCTCAGGGCCATTTGTACGGCAGAGTTGCTCTCCTCTAATAGTTGCAATATTATGGAGAACAACACATGCCAACATGATGTCACACGCTCTCTCTGGGGTGACCCTGAGCTAACGCATACACTGGAACTGCGATTTGAGTAAGCCTATACTCATCTCAACCCAATCTCTAGTCCTGCAGTGGGGCCACATTAAAACATTGGGGCTCAGGGTAAGGGGTCAACAGAGACAGCTGTTGCTGACCTCTTGGCTGTGCTGTAGCGCTGTTCGTTGATCATTCTGCTTGAGTTGAGGAAGACTTGTGGAATTGAAGCTGAAGATTTACTCTTTTGTAAACAGGGTTTTCTGAAAATAGTTTGTGTGTTAAGACTCAAACAATAATAGAGATTAGACGATTTGCTCCCAAAGTATAACCTTTGTTGCAGTAGGGGCAGGTAGAATCTTCGTCTTTTCCCCCCTGTAATAATTTGGCTGTTTGCTCACCGAGATAAGTCGCTAATCTGGTCAAACAAAGGTGATGGGGTTTTTTTTGGGGGTGTGGGGGGTTCAGTCTTCCCGGGAGCAAAGTGAAATAAATTTAAATGCTAAATTTAGAGAAATTAATCGCTAAATGTCTAACGGAATTGTGTGACTATACAAAGTAAAACAGTTGTTTTCATGGACTGAGGTACTGTCGCCTGGTTTTTCTGTAGCTGATTTAGCTAATGAAACCGAGCAAGCTCAACGCCAAGAATATTATCGAATGACCTCAATATCTAACTATAACTCAGCTTGGTTTAATACTGGGTGGCTTGCCTTTCATAGACTTCTAGCCAATATATATTGACGTTCACCGGGGTTTTTTTAATTTTTGTTCTCTATCCTGACTGCATTACCGCATAAACGCATTGCCTAGCTTGAATATTAATGCGAACGGGGGTTTTTGTCTTTTTTGCATTTTATTACCAAAGGGCTCTTCTGATTAAACACATTGTAAATGACCCTCTTTGTATTTTCCTCTGGTTGCTGTGCCTTGATCAGCTGATTAGTTTAACTGCTGTTTTGAGTGCTTAGGACAGCTTGTGGGGGAGGTACCGTGTTTAGTTCGCTCACATAGAAAACGACTTGTTTATTCAGTCCATTTTAATTAAAGGGAACTAGGGCTTTACTCTTTTTTTTCAGTTACCCTTGGTTGTAGTTGCGGCTAGCTAGCTAGATATCTACTGTTTGCATTTTTGGCTGGGGATCTGAGATTTAGTATTTATTTAGTAGGGCAGCAGTCACTTGTGTTGTCCATTTGGTTAGGTTGGAATTTAAACGGTAAGTTTTACCGAAGTGCTCCGCCTCCTTCCCTCCAGTTTCTCCAAGGAGTTGTAGCCAGTCTGTTTTATCTGGGTTCTCAGCTAAGCCCTGTGATATTTTAAGGTTAGTATACTAAGAGTACTGGGACTAGATAAACTCAGCTTATTAGGAGTGCTTATTACATAGAGTTTAGCTCAATTTGGTATTTCATTTCTGTTAACTGAAACTAAGCCCCTGTTAAGAGGTTTATAATCCATTTACATAGTTTCCCCAAGGTTTCTATTGTGACTGCTGCTTAGGGCTTCTTAGGTTAATACATTAATAAATTGCGGTTCCTCAGCTTCTGTCTCGGCATTAGTAATTTTCTTTTATTTAGGGTGAGTGAGGTCATTAGGTAGGGGGTTCAAAATGTGGCCAAAACTGTGAGGGTTGCAGGATGATCGCACTTTTGGAAAGAGATTTCCAGGGTGGGTTTGTCTACCACTGGTGCCAGCTAATTGAGCATCTGGAGAGCGAGATCCTTGATCTTCAGGGCCAGTTGGTGGCACGACAGTTCGCAATCAGTAGAGTTCCTAGAGGAACTAAGTAGAATGTTGTTTGGAGAAATGGTGTGTATACCAAAGCAGGGTGGTACAGGGATCCCAGAGCAGGCTGGGAGAGAAAGTTGGGTGACTGTAGGTCGAAAGCGCAGGAAAGGGCGTGCACTCTGTACAGCGACAGCTCCTCCAGTGCTTGAGGTGTCCAACCTATTCCAGCCCTTGCAGGAACTCGAATTGGCCCCTGACCCTGAGAGTGAGGGAACTGATGAGCAGCAGGGCACCCTGTTGGCCTCTACCCCTCAGAAAAGAGTTAGTGATAGTGGGGGACTCAATACTTAGAGGAATAGATAGCTTAGTCTGTTCGCGTGGCAAGGAGTCTTGTACGGTGTGTTGCCTGCCTAGTGCCCAGGTAGGAGACCCCCTGGAGCATGTGGACAAGCTCCTGGCCAGAGCGGGGAGGGATCCACTTGTCATGGTCCATGTTGGGACAAGTGACATAGGTAAGGGTAGGTCTGAGGTTCTGCAAGGCAAATTTGTGGAATTAGCTGAGAAGCTTAGGAGCAGATCCTCAACTGTAGTATTCTCTGAGATTTCTACCGGTACCACGTGCAAGCAGAGGAAAGCAGAATTTTATCTGGAGGTTTAACACCTGGCTACAAACCTGGTGTTGGAAAGAGGGGTACAGGTTTATGGGGCACTGGAACTCTTTCTGGGACAGGGGTGACCTGTTCAAACCTGACAGGCTGCGCCTGATCCGGAGGGGTACCTTTGCACTGAGCCAGTGTATGTTGAGGGTAGCACAGAATTATTTAAACTTGAGACTTGGGGGGCAGGGAGGTTTAGTGAGTGTTACACATAGGGAAATGCAGATAGCCCTGATGGAAGCTGACGGCGTTACATATACAAAGTACTTTTAAAGCAATAAAGCGTAGTGGGGGGCTTGAAGCAGCGGCCGCATGGGAAATCAAGGGGGAAGAGCATTAGTAATAACCTGAAATGTTTTTTATTTAAATGCAAGAAGCATAAAAAATAAATTTCCAGAGCTTGAGGCCGTTATGATTAATGAGGGCTATGACATAGTTGGGATTACAGAGACATGGCTTAGTGAAGTGGACAGAGATGAATATAATAAAGAAGGTTATAAGCTCTTTAAGAAGGATTGATGTAATAGGCGAGCAGGGGGCGTAGCAATCTATGTGAAAGAAAACACAAATGTACAGGAAATTCCCGAAATTGAACATTCCTTGCCCTGTGAAGATATCTGGGTCAGGCTCATAGGCAAATAAGAGACAGGTTTAATCATAGCATATTCCTATCGACCACCAGCTTTGGACAGTACAGTCAATGAAATGCTTTTTAAGAGGATTACGCAGGCTTGTAAAGGTGGAGGGATTATTATGGGAGACTTACATTATCCTGGTATTGATTGGGAAATGGTGAAAGGACTGGGTAGGGGGGAAGAAGAATTTCTAGGTGTTATAAATCACAATTTTTAGGTGCAGTATGTTAATAAACCTACAAGAGTGATAGCAATTTTAGACTTAGTGCTGTAATGACCCAGATAGAATTAGCAATGTTGAGGTACTGGAGCCACTTGGAACAAGTGATCACTCTGCTGTTAATTTTGATGTTTCATGAGGAGTTAAAGGTGTATTCTAAAACAAAAAATTTCAATTTTAGGCAAGCAAACTTTGACAGGATGTGCTCATATCGAAGTGAAATAGAATGGGAGACTCTCCTGGACTGTGAGTCTGTAAATGAGATGTGGGAAAGATTTAAGGGGGTTTTACTTGAATCACAATGCAAATTCATTCCACAGGTGTCCAAAAGTAAGCATTATACATCCTCCCCCACCCCCAACATAATATCAATGAAAACAAAATGTGCTGCCTCAGACACAAGTGTTTCATTAGTTCTTTCCCTGTACTCTTACACCAACATTAAGTCCACTATTGTGCTCATTGGAGCAAGAGTCATCAGAAGATGACATATCCCACCGGCTCCACATAATTTGTGATTTTTGGGCTGTTTTTGGTTAAAAATCCCAAATTTTGGGCAGAATGGAGCTGAAACCCCCAAAAGGCACAGCTACACCATAAGAGTAAGTTCCGTAGCAAATTTGAAGTTGGTAAGTGGTATAGTTTTTGGGTTCTGCTCCGGAAATGGAAATGATAACGGATGGTCGAACGGACAGGGCGATGACTATATCCTACGGTATTACATACCGGTGGGATAATAATTGACACCCTTCAGTAAAAATGTGCGATACAAGATGGAGGAAAAAGGTCTCTTGTTTATCATCATAATCTTCCATTACAACTATTTACAGAAATCTAACTTTTTAATTGCAGTAGCATAATTGAAAGAAACCTTGAAATTTTAACAAGAAACAATTATATTTCTCAAAAATGTGCGTCCCACCATTACTTTCAACTCGGCACTTAATTTGTGTGACTTCCCTTTGCCAGGATAACAGCTTATAGTTTTCTTTTTTAATATTCAGCGCCCTCCATAATTATTAGCACCTTTGGTTAAGAAGTGTTCTTTAGCTACTAATAAATTAAGTATTTTACTAAATAATATAGGACCACAAGGAAAAACCGAGGAAAATCCAACATTTAATTCAAGTGCATTTATTCAGTGGGAAAAAAATCCCACATTAAGAAATAATTATTTTACATCAAATCATGTGTGCCACAATTATTAGCACCCCTGATGTTAATACTTTGTACAACCCCCTTTTGCCAACAAAACAGCACCTAATATTCTCCTATGATGTTTCACAAGATGGGAGAATACAGAAAGAGGGATCTTTGACCCTTCCTCTTTGCACAATCTCTAAATCCTCCAGCCTCTTCTCCTCTTCTCTGCACTCTTCTCTTCATTTCACTCCACAGGCTTTCAATGGGGTTGAGGTCTGGGGACTGAGATGGCTATGGGAGGAGCTTGCTTCTGTGTCTGGTGAACCATTTCTGTGTAGATTTGGCCACATGTTTAGGGTCATTATCTTGCTGAAAGACCCAGTGACAACCCATATTCAGCTTTCGGGCAGAGGCCACTAGATTTTGATTTAAAATTCCTTAGTACGTAGGAGTCATGTAATGACGTAATGACATTAAGCCAGAAGTGCACCTCTTCTTCTCTTACACCTTTTCAGGTCGCGGGACCTTTTGCGCATGTCAAAGAAACTGTAATCGGTTTCAGTTGGGGTTTTGTATACGCGGATTGAACGTGGATCGCTTTACTTAGCATTCACATATACTGATCAAATCAGATTAATTGAATCCATTTGATTTCAATCAGCTTGAGGAAAATAATCCATGTAAAAGCAGCTATTGAATATCAACTAATACAAAACCCAAAACCAATGAAGTTGGCACGTTGTGTAAATCGTAAATAAAAACAGAATACAATGATTTGCAAATCCTTTTCAACCGATATTCAATTGAATACACTGCAAAGACAAGTTACTTAATGTTCGAACAGGTAAACTTTGGAATTTTTTGCAATTATTAGCTCATTTGGAATTTGACGCCTGCAACATGTTTCAAAAAAGCTGGCACAAGTGGCAAAAAAGACTGAGAGAGAGTTGAGGAATGCTCATCAAACACTTATTTGGAACATCCCACAGGTGAACTGGCTAATTGGGAACAGGTGGGTTCCATGATTGGGTATAAAAGCAGCTTCCCTGAAATGCTCAGTCATTCACAAACAAGGATGGGGCGAGGGTCACCACTTAGTGAACAAATGCGTGAGCTGATTATCGAACAGTTTAAAAACAACATTCCTCAACGAGCTATTGCAAGAAACTTAGGGATTTCATCATCTACGGTCCGTAATATCGTCAAAAGGTTCAGAGAATCTGGAGAAATCACTGCACGTAAGCGACAAGGCCGAAAACCAACATTGAATGCCCGTGACCTTCGATCCCTCAGGCGGTATTGCATCAAAAACTGACATCTGTGTGTAAAGGACATCACCACATGGGCTCAGGAGCACTTCAGAAAACCACTGTCAGTAACTACAGTTTGTCGCTACAAGTTAAAGAGTTAAAACTCTACAATGCAAAGCGAAAGCCATTTATCAACAGCACCCAGAAACGCCGCCAGCTTCGCTGGGCCCAAGCTCATCTAAGATGGACTGATGCAAAGTGGAAAAGTGTTCAGGGCAACTTACACATATGTGAAGGCACCATTAATGCTGAAAGGTACATACAGGTTTTGGAGCAACATATGTTGCCATCCAAGCAACGTCTTTTTCATGGACGCCCCTGCTTATTTCAGCAAAACAATGCCAAGCCACATTCTGCACGTTACAACAGCATGGCTCCGTAATAAAAGAGTGCAGGTACTAGACTGGCCGGCCTGTAGTCCAGACCTGTCTCCCATTGAAAATGTGTGGCGCATTATGAAGCGTAAAATACGACAACAGAGACCCCGGACTGTTGAACAACTTAAGCTGTACATCAAGCAAGAATGGGAAAGAGTTCCACCTGAAAAGCTTCAAAAATTGGTCTCCTCAGTTCCCAAACGTTTACCGAGTGTCGTTAGAAGGAAAGGCAATGTAACATAGTGGTAAAAAGGCCCCTGTGCCAACTTTTTTGCAATGTGTTGCTGCCTTTAAATTCTAAGTTAATGATTATTTGCAAAAAAAATAAAGTTTCTGAGTTTGAACATTAAACATCTTGTCTTTGCAGTGTATTCAATTGAATATAAGCTGAAAAGGATTTGCAAATCATTGTACTCTGTTTTAATCAACGATTTACATAGCGTGCCAACTTCACTGGTTTTGGGTTTTGTATTCGATGGGGTCCATGATACAATGTATCCTTCTAAGATGTCCAGGGCTTCTGGCAGACGAACAGTCTCACAACTAAAAAAATGAATGAAACATGTAAGAATAACATAATACAAGAAAACACAAGTACAAGAAGAAAATACAAACAATACTCATTCCCTACTGGGTTGTTAATGTACTGTATAATCTTTTCCCTGATTCCATTGAATTTACTTGCAATTTGTAATGCAACTGGTTCTCTTCAACTCCAAGCTGCATAACTAGTATTAGATATTGCAAATATATGATTAATATATTAATATATGACCTATTGAATTGGGCCTTCACCGTCATTTTAGTCCTCACTTGACTTTGATTTTAATCCAGGATTTTCTTGGGGCGTCAAAACTTACGAGGTGGGTCAAACGTCATCAGTCACGTGGTTTTTCCCGATATGAAGCAAGCTCCGGCACAGTGCTTCGAAAAAATACCCCCTGTCGAGTTTTAAGCGCGCTTCGGAGCCTTGGTATCAGAGGTTACATCACTGCCTCTGAGACCTATCTGAAGGGCTCGAGGAAAAATCGCGCTGCTCTCTGACTTAAATTGATCCACATAAGCCACCGTCGACACCATCTGTTTATCCTCGTGATTGAGTCAGCTGAATGACAAACAGGGTAACGCACAGAAGGAAATAAATACATCTGAGAGGTGAAATGGATTTGCGGATCGGTGGATTAGGGCAGCTGTCTCCACTTGAAGAGTCCAGTGCCGAAGTGAGCAGAGACAGTGGTGTTGTGTCCCAGAGCGAAAGTAGTTTGTCGATGGTGAGCGAAGGACTTAGCAGTGGCACAGTCTCACAGAGTCAGAGTTTCAGCGTACCCATATCACAACCTGAACAAGAAGACTTATGCGAGTTAGTGCAGCAACTACAGCAAACGACACACAGTTATAGCACTTATATAACGGCTTCTGCAGCGGAAGAGGTGAGTTCATGCATGGAAAAGCTAAACCGGCTTAACCATTCAGCAGTTCTGCGAAAGGTTGCGCGAAATCATATTTTTAACAAAGAACTGGTTATTCCGTTGGCAGACACCAAGGCTGCGTCCGAATCGTCTTTTTTTCCTTGGAAAGTTCGCCTAGAAAAATGATCCGGAAATAATTATGTGGCAGGCACGATGAATGCATTCGAATTCGCTAAATGTTCAGTTAAGGTGTCCCAGTGTTACCTAATTTACCTCCGTCAGCATTGGACACACAGAACCAATCTACTTCGGAAAGAACGGAGGTAACGCTACCCCAAAACGCTGCGCAGCAGCAGTATTTAAAGCGGCGACCATTCATCTGGCCAATCGCGTAAAGAAACGTATATGATGGGCAGGAGACTCATGATCACGTTGCCTCGTGCAAGTGCATTCGGTGAGCGCGGTTGTCTTCCTTTGCAGTTCGGAATTCCAGGTGCGTTCGAGCCATGTACCTATAAGGAAAACTGGACAGACAACGGAGGCTGGAACACTCGCCGACTTGGGCGTAGCAGTGAACATGATATTGCAGGTCACGTGATGCCATGGGGGCCAAAAAGAAAATTCTCGGTTGGGAATAATAGAAAAAGGCACGCTGATAAATCCGTGAATACATTTTTTTGACAGCCACAAATTATTGATACTGAAACCGTTTATTTTTCTCATTTAAATCATTGATGCCTCGTTTCTGGGCAACGACAAAATGTTCTATTTATATTCAGGCTATGCGAACACCAACGAGTCCTCATAAGTAAGCGCGTTCTCGTCTCCTACGAATTTAGCACTGTAGCGCAGTGTTCCCCAACCCTCTCCTGTAGGCCCACCTGTCCTGCTCGTTTTAGATCTCTCCCTGCTCCAGCACTGGTGATTCAAATGATCAGACTGTCATCAGTCATCTTTAGGGGGTGATTAACGAGCTGATCATGTGAATCACCTCTGCTAGAGCAGGGAGAAATCTAAAGCATGCAGGACAGGTGGGCCTCCAGGAGAGGGTTGGGGAACACTGCTGTTGCGGATGTGAGTTGGTGGAGCAATGGGCATTGCTTGCCGGTGTAGGTACCAGATGTGCTCGGCCTACCATATCTGCTCGGGGTCGTGCGTATAGAGATGACGTAACACCTTATAATGCTCTGAACCAATGACATTTTTTATTTTTTTTCTTAACAAAATACACGCATATTTTGTTGAATAAGCCTCGTTATTTTGTTTCACAAATTTAATTTTTTCACAGCAATCGTATCAAGTGACTTTGCTACCACGCTATCCGCTGTATTTGAGCATCACATTTTTACCCATGATAGCTTGACCATCGTTTTCCGAGTTGGTGATTGCTTTGCCGCGGTGGGAAAAACTCAGTTTGTTCGTCTCCGGGTTGTTTTTGTTTTTACAGGCCGAGCGATTTTATGAGTTCGGTTCTGGTGAAAATGAATCGACCTCGAAGTGTTGCAGCGCGAAGTTTAGCGAGAATGTGGCATGATTTCAATTTTGAGTAACACCGCACTCCGTACTGCAGCAGAGAAGTTTTCAATATCATTGGTTCAGAGCATTATAATGTGTTACTACATCTATATTCGCGGGATCCCGAGCAGATATGGTACGCCGAGCACATCTGGTACCTACACCGTGTGTCTGTGTTCAACATTAAAGACGTAGCCATATCGGTAAAGTGAGCTGGCGACGTGGTGGTGCAAATATATTGAGCAGCAAAAGGCACGCGAGTTAAAGACGGACCGGAAAATAAGTTTAAACATAATTATCATAGAAAATCTAATTTACTAATTGCGAGCAGATCTGGGCTGATCAGAACCGCGAGATCCTCAAGGCTTTACCCGGGGTCTGTCATGCTTGTTATTATCCAGCCCGGGTTGAAGACGCAGATGTTGATGTGATTGCTTATAAGATGTTTCTGGATCTGTCGCGGGTTAAATACCACTAATAAGGGTTGCTGGCTCTGTGCAGTGGGCAAGCAGGCTGCCCACTTCTGTACTTGCGTTCCTCAGTGGGTAGCTTCTGGAGTGGAATCATATAGAAACACAAATCACCTGCACACACACCAGAGAGGCTATCTTGAAGGGACCAGTGGGCTAAGCCAAGCAGGGGCTATCTTGATTTTTTCAGGGTTTACTCCTATAGATCCGCTGCGCTTTGCAATACTAGAGGCGGCGCTAAGAGCCACAGCATGCAGTCTTCTGCATTTGAGAGGCTGGGTAACCTTAGTGCGACCACTTGCTAACGATAAGCCGTATGCAGCGCATCACATGCCACTGGATATAGGGAGACCAGAAATGGGCATTCCTTGCTGTCCGTCTGTGATCAACATTATGGACGTAGCCAAGCCAGTGATGTGAGCTTTACGGTGCAAATCTACTATGAAATTCAAAAGGGAGATGATGGAATGTAATGCATTGTACCTATCTATTGTGAAAGAATCTTAAAGGAGACCTATTTTGCTATATTTCCAAGGTTATATTTTGATCTTGGACTCCCCTAGAATACTCCTGATCATTCAAAGTCCAAAACGGGGTCCTTATTTAGCTCATACTGCCATCCTCAAAAAAACCCATTTGTTGTCCATTGTAGTCCCTGCCTGAAACGCCTCATTGGGGTGGCTCTCCTGCTATGGCCTCCTTTCCCCATGTGCCCACTTTCTTCTGATTGGCCAGCTCTGTGTAGGGCGGAGTTGTGCGGGACGAGGCTGCAGAACGGTTTTCCGGGTCAGTCTCCCCAGAGTGAAATGTGAGATATGTCTGCCATCTGATAAGGAATTGGCGGGGAAATTCCGAAATCTAACGCTATACTTGAATATAGATCTAATGAGATGAACTTGTTCTAATAAACGCAGAGGCGAAAGTGGAGGACGCGGTGCAAAAGTCTGGCAGCTCGAGCTCGAATTTGCTATCGGCTACAGTTTGCCACGGCAACAGTGGTGAGTACAGTGGTTTTTCTACTCTATAGCCAGGATGCAGGGAAAGCTATAATCCACCACATACAGACACATTTGTAGAATGGGTCGACATACCCAAGTATCGACTGGAGACTGTAGAAAACCAGTGGGTCTGAGTTTAGAGGGAAACATGGACAGTGAGGAGCAGCTAAAAGTGGACTAACAGCTTATGGACTGCTTCGGTGTGTATTAGGACCTGCTGGTTTGTGTGCTTAACTGTGGTGTGTCGTTAGCATGGAGTAACGAACAGCTTCGTCATATACCAGCGCAGGAGCGGCGAAATCTCCAGGCTTAACGGCATTTTCGGAGATTGGCCATGGTAATGGTTTACTTATTGCATCGGAATGACCAGCGTTTCCTCTCGGAAAATGGGCGCGTTATGGATAGCGCACGAGAGCTGGATAGAGCTCCGGTTATGCTATCAGCATAATACAGGTTTTACAGACCGTAAGTTCCATTTGCGTGAACCATTGCTTATGTGGATCTAGCGAATCCGTAACTTTTACAGGAAAGAATTTAAAATTCAATCGCCGATTTAATATTCTGTCCACTGCAACGCAGAGAAATTGTTTGTTATATTGGACACGTTATATCCTGTGCACTTCCTTATTGCTTTCTCCAGTAGCACCAGAGAGCTTGCCCAGGTATTGGAGAAGTATCAGGCTGACCCCGGTCATGGATAAGTAAAGCGATCGTTTCACAAGCACCCAAAAAACGAACCGCAAGCTCTGCAAAACCTACGTCTGGTCTAACTGCAGCCTTCACAGCCCAACTCTGGTTAGCTCCAAATGTAGTGGCTACAATCAGGCAGCGTTATGATGGAACTGCCACATTGATGCTTACCGCAGTAACACAAGCATACAGATCATAATTACTGCCTATAAGATACCAGGAGCATTTTAATTTGCACAGCACGCAAACTAAAATGCAGTAGCTGATAACTGAGCGGTCATAACAACTAAAGAGAGAAACGTTACCCTGCAATACAGGTTTTACAGACAGTAAATTCCGTTACCGGGGGGCAGTTGTACCAAGCATCCAAATTATAAACAAGTATAAAAATTTCAATTCAAATAAGGTTTAGGTTCTGACACACCTTCTGTTAAATTTCCCCTGATATTACTCTTGCATATTTAGGACGAAAACTTTAGCAACAGTAACTTGGCTACGTTAGCCGCATTGCTACAGCCACATTCAACCGGCCATCAGTTGGTAAGGCCTATGCTGTGACGCCACTGCTTCCGCACCTGTAGCCATGTTTCCATCCACACGCTCTTATTAATATGGAATTGAAATGCATCACGAAAACGAATTAGACTTGATTTCTAGACTATCGACTCATAGTTTGTACGGTCCATCTCATCAGATTTGCTCTTGATCGGTAAAAGGCTTATGCAATAAATGCTGATGGAAACGTTATTTGCTGAATAAATCTGCTACTGCATCTTGACAGTGTTTTGATGCCGTCGTTTCCTTCTGATAATGGTCTGCTATGCTGTTAATAGCTGGTATCTAAGCACTGCTACAACTTGTGCAATTATCGTCATTTGTTGGTAAACGCGATATATTTTGGCTAACCAGCTAAATATGTTCGCTAACAAACTACTTTTGTTCACTTGGAGGTTCTGCGATTCAGTGCGAAAATGAATGGAAACTGCTTAAAATGTCAGAAATGTACTCGATACACCAGTTTGATCGCATAACTGCATGTGGCGTTATTATGCGCTACTTTTTATTTGCTTTAATGCCGTTAGATGGAAACATCACCAGCTTTATTCGCATGAATATTTTTGGCAATCTTCACCTGATTCGATTGACAAGTGGATGGAAACATAGCTTGTGAGTTGCGGACAGTTGCAACCGATACAGGCTTTATCTTTAGATATTTTACAGAGGCTGCGTCTGAGGCCAGTTGTTAGTGCTAACTAACGTTAGCGGTCCTGCTAGCCTCCTGTAACTCGTTAGCTTCACTAACATTATCTGCGGTTATATCGTTACTTACAACGTGTGGCTCCAAGCGCTTGATCGATGCAACTGCTTCAGGTTTGAGAGGCAGCTGAAACGCTTATCCTGTGTCAAATTATCCTTTTGACAAAGCTGTCTTTGGTGAAATGCTGAGCGCAAACAGCTAACGTTCCCTTTGGCTGTGGCTGTTCGCTGCCAGCAAACAAAAAAGCTACCCACTGATTTCTGGAGGCTTCGTCTTATGGGAGAGAAATAGGTGCTTTTCTTCGCGTCCAAAAGTAAAAGGACGAGCAGCTTTGGGAGAGATACGACAAAACTGCACCTCAAATGATCTGCGGTTCTTTTTTTTTTGCATTTCTGGAAGTATAGATGCTACTAAGGCATAGTATGATCCGCGGTTGTTCATGTCTGCTTGAATAGTTTCCGGTGTGGGCAGGTCCAGCACCATGATTGGCTTTCGCTTACATCAGGTTTTGCCCAGATCTCGTGAAGATCTTGGGAGGAGCTGTTCAGAGAGGAAATCACACTCACAAAATCACTTTCTTGGATTACGACAAAACCCCTGTATCTTATGCTTAGAAACTTTTCAGAGGTTGAGTATGGACATCCAACATTATAACATTACCTACGTGTATTAAAAGAAGGATCAGCATAATGGGTCCCCTTTAACAATGGTTGGGATGTGTTTTTAATTCCCCTATTCAACATTGCAACCGATACTGTCCTCCATGCACTGTTGTATCGGAGGCGAGTTTGAATCAGGGAATTAAAAACACTTTGTGACCATTGTTATGATTCTTTAATGCTAGATTGGTACGATGTGTAACATTCCTCTATCTCTACGGAATATCACAACCGGTACTAGAGAAAACGAGCACAGAGGACTGAAACAAACCGAACCAATCTATCGTGAAAGAAGATGAGCCTAATAATGGTCGGATTGTGCTCGTAATGCAGCAAAATCGAATGAATTTTTATAAAAGACCGGGATGCTAGCTACTGCAAGCACATCATATGCATCCGCTATATGAATATTTAATCCACCTTTTGCTGTCCATTAGAAGAAAATGCATATTAATTTTGGTAAAATGGCGATCAAAATCCCCAATCTGTCAAAAATTGCACATTGTGAACATTGTATATGTACAAAATGTGTTTTATTTTATCAGTACATTTATTTATATATTTATTTAATTATTGTCATAAGATGCAACCTCCATAACAATAAAGTTTTTGGAGGGGTTTTTTATTCTATTTGCACATGTGAAAGACTCATTACAAGAGACAGATCACTCTAGAAGAGTGAGTTAAAAAGAAAAAGAAAAAAAAATGTGCAGGTGAGGTCTGAAGCCCGAAAGCGCTTAGAGTGGCCTCACCCTGACCTTATAAATGCTTATTATAAACTACCTGATTATTTCAGTCAATTACTAGACTGGATTCAAGTTCTGGTCATGTTACGTTTGCGTAGTGGGTAGCCTACAACAATGTAGTGGTAGCTACTTCAAGTAGCTACTTCAATGATGGGGTGTCCAACCCATCTTGGTGCGATCTTTTAAACTTAATATCTTCTTAAATTTATAATTTTCATTAGTGTTGGTTACAGTCACTCTCATAGATACAATCAAAGCAGCCACCACAACTACTTCTGTTCAAGCAAACCAAATTCTTCCGGTATTCTTGAAAATACTGCCGGCGCCACTTCCATTGCGTACATAAGTAGTCCATCACACGCATAAATGTGTGTGTCGCCTTCAATTCCACTTTTTAATTTCCATTTCTGCGCCAAACTCGCAAATCCAAGATCCATTAACAGCAAAGTATTCAGTTTCTGTTGCAATGTCTCAAAGCTGAAACTCCGAGAACCATTTTTTTTATAATGTAAATACACAGACCAGTAAATACGAGTGAAGTCGACGCCCGCCCAGCCAGCCAGCCAATCGTCGGCCAGCCAATCATTGAAGTCCTCCCCATCCGGCCGACCAATTGCTGCACTTCTTCCCCGTTGGCCAGCCAATCGTTGAACTTGATCACTCAGGCAGTCAGTCAGTCATTCAGCCATGCAGTCACTCACTCACTCAGATACTCGGCGACATTCGCATTTATAGGGGCCTGGCCACTGCTCGGCCCAGCCCAAAAATCATACATCTATTATAACTTAAAGGGTCTGTTTGTCAGTTCTAAGAGATCTGGAATTGTCAACAGTCAGCCGTCAACATAAATCGCGAGCAAGGATTTGTAGTCTAGTCTAACAACCTCCTGTTCCTGTTGTTTCGTGAACACTATGGGAGCCTTTTGCAATGACAATGCCCAAGCGAGGGCCACAAGTTCTTTTTTTCTCTTTTTGGTAACAGCGTAGGTCCTTTTCTAACAAAAATCTTTCAAAACATCGACTTTCCAATGCTCAAACTATTCAATATCTGTGTCACATTTAGCCATATTTAGTATTGTGGGCACGATCTGGGTAGTCCTGAACTTGACCGGGACCGGCATGCTTTGCGCACAGTAAGATGCTGAATTCATCTGCTTGAGGAGAGAAATGAACACGTGCCAATGTAGGCAATGTAGACATCACCTGCTGAGAACGGTCAGTCTTTCTGCCAATTTCAGGCTTATTGTTTGTGCCATGACTGTGCTAAGAAGGCCAGTGAGAACAAAAATAGAAATGGTCCGGGGCTAAGGAAGCCGACGGAAACAGGTTGCGCTGCAACGAATCCGAGGCAAGACGGTCATGAATATTCAATTCCACAAAGTGATCGCGGTGACGTCAAGTGGTATCTTGTAAACTGCTGTGGTCTATGTTCATTGCGAGCGGAAGTAGCAGATTTCTTCGACGGAAATAAATATTTATAGAATTTATATTAAGCCTTAAATTATTGGTAGATGGCTGAAAAGACCTTTGTAAAATTTGTTTGAGTTTTAAATCATGATAAAACAGATACGCAATGAAATAAGATCAGAATGCATGACATTTTGTGTCAACGTCGAAACGGTGCAATGATAGACTGCTTGCTTGGACACGTGTTTTGTACGCGTGACAAAAAGACACGTTGTTACATTGACCCTACGTGTGCATGTACCCATGTGTACGGCGGGTTATTTGTATCGAACACCAGAACACGCAATACGTGGCTAGATACCTGTACTTCGTTTGGACTGTCATCAACTCATTTGTATTAAATTTTACAATGGCCAGCAAAAGGAGCAATTGGGAACTGAATTAGATTCATGAAGCCTCAATAGTCCGGGGTTAACGATGGCAAGTGAGAACAGGAGCAATTTTTCTTAGCCCTCGTTTCGTTGATCATACAGTACTAAAAATGCAAGTGAGAAAAGGGGTTAAGGATAGTCTGGGGTAAGGATAGTACGGGGCTAAAGAGAACCTAGTGAGAAAAGGCCTTAACCCTGCTGCATGGTGCATGGTATCCATCTTACACACCTGAGCTTGAATGTTTTATTCACGTTTAACCACGCTATTCAGCATGCTTGCTAGTTGAAAACATTGCTGGATTGAAATAGATGACATTGGAATTTTCCGTCTCGTATGCATGTAAGACCCAATCACAAATTGTTGCGAGTTTACCATCAGCTGTTTGTACTCTGATTTGAACGTATACCTCTGGACACTGCGTGCGCATGGTGCTGTGGACACGTGTTGGACAAATCGATCGTTTCTCTCTTATGTACGATGTATTTTGTTAACAAATGCGCCACAATTAATTTTCTAGTGTGAAATATCAAGTGCATATCATGTTACTATCAAAATAAATAAAATCTGGGTAAGAACGATGAATACTTCGTCCACTTCGAGCCTTTTCTCGCCGCATCGTGTATGTACATATGAATGGATGGAGCTGGAAAGTCTGAACAGCGGTTGCACTTACGAGTTATGTTACTTGCGAAAGTAAAAAAAAAAAAATATCCCACTAAAAATAACGATGTTCTCAAAACATCTGAAAAGTGAAATAAACTTACCTTAGACTTGTCTGTGGTCACAAAACCACAAAATAAACGCCGATTGTTGACAGACTTTACTGGATCTACCGATGGTGGCTTTGGTGAACATATATGACGCACACTTGCACTTTCCCAGATAGCAGTGGACTTGCATTGAGGAATCGCCGGTGGATGGATACGCGTTTAGTTTTGCCCACGAAGGCAGTTGTATTTAAGAGCGCAACGATAGTACGAAAACTGTACTTCACGACAAGAGCCTGAGGTGCACGTACATAACGGGCTGGATGCGAAATTTGGGGTTGACATATTTTGGTCTAGATAAGTATGTTTTGGTCTTTTTAGCCCCCAAAATGATATTTATGGCATTGATTCAAAAAAATTATTTGGATATAGCCCAGTTTTGTCTATATGAGCTTATTTTTTCGAGGAATTATGTTCACCAAAATTTACATCGCAAGCCAGACACGATGGTTATGTATGTTTCACTTCAAGGTATAGCTGGTAATCCCGTTCAGAAACACTTTTTGTTATACTGGGTGATATGGCCCTTCCATCCTGAGAGTAGTCAATACATTGTGTATTCAGAAAAAGGAATGAAAAGAATCTGACCTCTGTGTCGGCTGCAGGACTGTAAAAACTCTGACAAATCCCTGCCATTCGGTCCGAATGGAAAGAACCAATCCGATGCCTTCATGTCTCGTCCTGCCCACGCCACCCTCTGTCCCTTCCTCCTCCCCCCCTCATCACGCTTCATTGTTGCCAAATCAGAACGAAATTAGGGATTTATTTTATAAATGGTCCCCGCCTTTGCCCGAAGTTAGCTGGGATAGGCTCCAGCTCGCCCCGTGACCCTAGTGAGGAATAAGCGGGTATAGAAAATGGATGGATTTTATAAATGAGTCCTGTTTCTCTTTTGATGCAAGGAAGAGGCTGGTCTCTGCTTTTTTTTTTTTTTTTTTTTTTGCAGGTTCTTCATTATGGTGAACAGTCAGTGTATGCATGCATGTGCATGCATCTGCACATTGCTTGCATAAGTCACCATTGTACTCTTTATGCCAGGGCTGAGAGGCCATCTTTGATCATGCATAGGCTGTCATTGTTATTTGTTTATTTGTAAAGCCATTTTGGGTAAGATCCCATCTTATATTTGTTCCTTAATAGCACAAAGACCTGACTCTAGTTACAGTTTGAGATCTCAAGAGTTGTTTGAGATCTCAAGTGTCAAGTGCATGGACCAATTTAGGAAAGAAAGCTTTTAAATGCTCTGCTCCCCTCACCTGGAATAACCTCCGAATAGATTTGAAGCTGAGGGTCTCTTCGTCTGATTTTAAAGTTCTTACTTGCACAATGGTGAATAAATCAGTTGGTACTAGACTATTTCCATACTGATTTTAATGTAGGTCCACGTTTTAATGAATATCTTTTTTTGTTAATTGGTATTTTAAGTGAGGCTACATTTTTGTGTTTATCTTGCTTATTTTCCTGTTTATTGTCATGCTATATGTGACATATCATGTTGCCATTTTGGCCAGGTCTCCCTTAAAGTGATCATTGATCTGAATGGGACTACCTGGTGAAGTACTGGTTAGATAAATAAATGTTGGAATGTACTTATTGTCCATTTCGGGTTTCTGCTCAATTTGAGGGAGCGGTTATTTTGACATAAAAACCCTTCCTTAATTCCAGTATAAAGGTGAGGGAGAACCTATTCAAGTTCATTTTTATTGCTGGTTGTCTTTGATTTGTGACGTTCAACTTACAAAAGTAAATTTAAAAATCCACATCTTTCTTTTAAATCTCAGATCCAGAGTTTGGAAAAGAGCTTGGAAGAAATGCTGACTCGCGTGGACGAGTTCGTTGGAATGCTTGACATGGTAGATAACCTTTTATTATATTTAAATCAAGTTGGGTTTTGCTCCTTTTCTGGTCTTGCTGAGCCCTGCAATGGGTTCTAGTGTCAGTCCTGGGGACCCTCTGTGCAGGTTTTTGTTCCAACCAGAATTGCGATCCCAAAATTTGAAAAAGCTATTATTATTTATTTATTTCTTAATTAGTTGTTTTTCAGATGAGATGGACATTTTACTCCCTTAAACCACATTATGACCAAAATGGCTATGCATTCCTTGATGTTTCAAAGCCCAACATTCATATTTTTTCTATTTTGATGTATTCTAAGTAAGCATGCCAAGAGAAGGTGGCAGTATGTTTTACGTGATCAAATGCAAGATTGTGATCGATCAAGAAGCTGCTTAATAGGGTTCTGATTGCAGGTGTTGAAATTCTTTCCTGAAACCATACAACTAACATTTAACACAGTGGGTCCCCTAGACCGAGTTTGGAAACCACTGCTCCTGGGTTTTTTACTCATATGACATGGACCCGAACAATGGTTGCTGTGCGCCGACTTTGTGTTCTGCAGGTATAAATAAAGTGGTGGGTTACAGTAGTCAAGTGTGAAACTTTGGGTCTGTTCTCTGTAATCTAATCAATTGAGGAAACAAAAGCAATGAGCACAAAGTAAGCTTCAGTACCATAGGCCTAATAAAGATTACCAATTAAGAAAATGCATGGGTAAAATTGATGAGGAAAAGAGAAATGGATGGATTTCAGCTCTTGAGTGGGGACTAGCGAATTATTGAAAGTAAGCATTTCGGGGATGCCTGCAGCCGTTTGTGATAAGCACAATATCAACATGAAAATAATGTTGAATACTGATTAACTGTCTTTTAATTACCTCTGATATGATCGTTCCAGGCACTTTACCCACAAATCCAGACACTGCTTGGTTTTACACTTTCAAACCTTTGTACTTCTTAAACTGATCTGTCATTCAAGAGGCAATTTTTTTAAGATCAGCACAGGGGTGGAAACTCACCATCTCCAAATTTTTTCATATTTCACAATTTTGAAGTTCTATGCCTGGAATGGAAAAATCACCCGTCTGTTCTAATTAATCCCTCCCCTGCCGCATTGGCCACGCCCATTTTTTGAGTAGTTTAATAACCCTAGCTGTTTAAGAGCATTTATTTTTGAACAGAACTGTTGGCCCATGGTTTTCAGTCACAGGGCACCTCCATGGCTAAGGTGTACCATGTCTATTAAAAAAAAAATTTTGGGCACGTTTCTGCCTGAAGCTAGCACCACCTGGATTACAAAGACACGTGAATGTATATCAAAGATATTTGGCCCTAGCTCAAGACAGAGTGTCCATGGAATTTATGACCATTTATCATTAAGGAAGTGTCCCTGAATAAGCAGAATAGGTAGGTACCTTGGGCCACCCATTCTGCAAAGAGAAAACTGGTCTCAAACTAGGACAAAAGGCAACCACGCTCATTTCCAGCAGAATCTCGACCTGCCAAAAATTTAGGTGTAGGATGCAGCTCTGATGTCTAAATTTCTAATATCAACTAAAGAATGTATGGGCAACCTATAGAGCATGCCATTTTAACTATTTTTAGAGCATGATGTTTCACCTCATAATGTGTATCCAAATCCAAATTGCCACTACTTACATTAGATGCAGTAGAAAGCTCACTGATCTCCTTCAGGTAGTCGCGCCAGGGCATAGTGCTGGGTGGAAATTTAGGCGATACACTGTTGTGAATGGAAACACAGCCGCAGCATATCTTTGCGGCCTAAAAGAGGTCCTACCTGAAAGTAATACACCATTTCAATTGTATGCTATATTAAAAAAAAATTACAGCACTTTAGCTGCTTGGGGGAAAAAAACACAGTTGCTCCTGTACTAACCAACTGACACATTCTTCCGTGAGACGCATCGTAGTTCACTGCACGCAGTAGCGATCAGCTGTTAAGGTCAGACTCTGAGTGGTTTGTGGCAGAGACAGCATTTCAATAGCATAGAATCACGTCTCAAATTTAAAAAAAAAAACAAAAAAATCCCAATTATGACCAGCACAGCAGATACAAAGTATGTGGCGCCACTTTTACACTGGACGCAAAACTAATTTTTTGCACACAGATTGCATTCAAAGTCAATGCAAAGACGTGAATACACGCATTTGTGCAATCAGCTTTACTGTGACCCAAACAGCTGATCGCTATGTGTGCAGTGAACTACGATACACGATACTACGATACTCGCGGAGGAATACGTCATTTGACTAGCTCAAGAGCAACAGTGTTTTTTTTTTTTTTTTTTTTTTCCTGAGCAGCTAAAGTGCTGTAATTTTTTTAAATATAGCGTACAATTTAAATGGTGTATTATTTTCAGGTAGGACCTCTATTAGGCTGCAAAAATACGCTGTTTCTGTGTTTTCATTCACAACAGTGTATCGCCTAAATTTCCACCCAGCACTATGCCCTGGTGCGGCTACCTGGAGGAGATCGGAGAGCTTTCTACTGCATCAAATGTAAGTAGTGGCAATTTGTAGCTCATACAACCCCACTTCAAAAAAAGTGAACTATCCCTTTAATGCAACAGTAGTTTTCTGCAATGAGCCCTTAAAGGCGCCCTATGTAATGGGAGCCAAAAATTAAATTCATACTCTATACCCCTGGTCCTCGAATCACACCCTACGAGGTCCGCAAACTGCTGGTTTTTCCACCCTCTCTTTACCTGGGAGTCAGGCGTTAACACAGTCTGGCCAACCAGAGGCACTCACTGTTCATTTACTTACCTGGGATAATAGAAAACCTGGGCTGGATTTGGATTTGAGGTCCAGATTTGAGGACCCCTGCTATTCACACTCCAAAGAAAAAGGGGGCAGTATACCTGCAGAAAGTGAGTTGGTCCACCCTAGCGTAACAATCGAGAAACGGCACAGTCCCTCCTCTCATCAAGCCTACTGTCCATGCTCCGCCCCCACCTTCCCAACAACCCCAGAGCCATAGTGGACTATCTACAATCCAAACAGGGCTGCTCTGACTCCAAAACTCTGAGACATAAACACATGAACGAACATCAGTTGATGTCAAGTGATTCCGTACTATGACATCTTCAAGCTACTCCCCTTCACCCGATCCAGTAAATATGTCAAAATTATGTGTCATTGTCCATTCGAAATAAATTCATTTGCTAGATAACATTTGCTGCTGTTGAGCTGTCCATTCGAAATAAATTCATTTGCTTGATAACATTCGCTGCAGTTGAGCAAGCTAACGTCAACGTAACGTTAGCTAATGTTAAGCGCTAATGCTGAACCAACATTTGCGTGAATAAATCTATCTAATGTCGGACTTTACCATAACCAGTCTCTGATTCCAAAATCAGCTGGCCAGTTGATCGCCACTATTGGTTGACCATCATTGGTTGACCATCACTTTACTGAACGTCAAAACAGTTATAGCGGAGTTCAAAATTATGACGTAATCTTAGCTGCACAAGTACAAGTAAAACTAGGGACAAGATCATTTTAGAACTTTATGTATGCCGCCCGCCTAATGCTAATTTCACAGTATGCAACCAGTTTGCCTGATATGCAGTCTTCATTAGCAAGACCTCTTTTAGCAATCAAGTATCATTAGTCACAACTAAACATTCGGTCATGTTTCATTACATTGTGCAGTGTTTTCCGTTATGTTTTGTGCGTTTATTTATGCCTGTTTTATAAACTCCTATCCCGTATTAGCCTTGACAAATGGTTAATTCTCTACGAATGGTATTCTGGTCTTAAGGCAAATGTTAAATGGATGGGGACATACAGTGAAACCTGTACAATAACGAGGGGTATCCGGCAAGGGAGTATCCTGTCACCCATCATGCTTACTGTTTATTTACGATCTTTTGTCATCTCTGTCAGAGTCCCCACATGGCCTTCGAATTGCTGAGTTTTTATTCAACAATTTTGCCTATGCAGATGATGTTGCACTTCTATCTGCCACTGTTCATGGGTTGCAAGACTTAATAAACATTTGTGAAGAGTACGCTAGGAAATGACGGTTCACCTTTGGAATTGCAAAGACGAGGTGTGCGACCTTTGGTCACTGCACTCTTCTAAAATCTCCTAGTTGGGTGCTGGGAATGATACTGTAGAAAATACTGATGTTCTGGAATTACTTGGTGTGAAGTTCAGAAGCGATTTAAAATGTGATGTGCATACTGACTGTAGAATTTCAGCAGCTTGACGCAGAGCATTTAGCCTACAGAATGTTGGATTTTCCTACCCTGGCCCTGACTCGGATGTTAAATGTTATTTGTGGAAAACTGCTCTATGCCCTATTTTAACTTATGGTGCTCACTGTCTATCTCACAGTGCCAAAGATATTCAGGCTATGGAGGCATTTCAGAGTGATAGCATCAAGAGAATATTTGGGTTCCCAAAAAGAAGCCATCACTCTAAGGTGCTTCAGGCACTTGATATCAGACCAGTGTCTGTTGTCATAAATGAACAAAAGGTGCTATTATATAAATGCCTTTTCATGCAGAACACTCCTGCTAGAAATTGAAATATTGCGCTTTTGGGGCAGTTTCTTGCTGAGAATAGCCTCATCCCTGGGAGCCTATTGGGTTCAGTTATTCGGCGTGATGTTCCTCCGCTGTTGTCAGCATTCTCTAAGAGGTCCCGACTGGCTGACTTATATTATGATTGTGGAGTAAAGGCCAGGGATGGAGTCGCTGATGGCGTTTGAGGTGTTATTTTTACAAAGAATTTTAATTGCAGGAGCTCAACTGAGAAATGCATTGCCAACCTTTTAGTTAAGGTCTTTTAACACTAGCCTGTCGTGCCAATATTGTTTTAACCATGCGTCTGTATAGTGTATGTTATTGATTTATTTTTTTATTTCTTCTGTAAAGGAGGTTCAACAAATTATTATTATTATTAATTATTATAATTAGGGTTCGTTATCACTGAAGCCATTTCAAGCTTCTTAGCTCATGTACCTTCCGCACGAATGATGTCAGGTTCAAGTACGCCCTCAAGCCGTGCGATTTATTTGTGTACATTGTGCAGTTTGGCTGGCTGTTATGTTGCCTGAATACTGCCACCCATGGCAGAAACTGGTATTGTGACACAGGACAGTGCGCAGCTAGTGATTTAGCGTGCTAATTCAGGTTGATATCTCTTCAGCACTATACCTTGTCATCTTTTTTATGACATCATTGCCCTTATTCTTCTCATTCTTTTGCAGTGTCTAGTTCTTTCTTACTTTTTTTTTTTTTTTTTTTTGTTTTGATATTTTGACCTCAATTCATGCACAGGGCACCTTTGAAACAAATAAGTCCTTTTGCTCACGTTATGTTACTCGTGTTACCAGTAGGTTTTAAGTATCTGGAGGCTCACTTTATTGCATTTTACTGATCATTCACCATGTTTCAGCCATTTCTGTTCAAGAGACCTTCGTGAGTTTCCATTTCTAAGGCCCCAATCTGCAAGTCCATCCTCCACCCCCCCCCCCCCCACCCCAGAAAAATGTCACACTCTTGGCCCCTAATTTCTCAGAACAACCAGTAGCATTTTATTCCATAATTAAACCAACCAAGTAGTCTTTTCACAACTTCACTATGTGAATGATGTCAAACTTTTTATTTAATATGCGTACTAAAAAAATTTGGTTTGCCTCAGACTTTCAGTTTCTTCTGAACCACTCCTGGATATACGAACAGTACAGCCATTCAAAAATTGCATTGCTATTTCATGTTTTAATTTTCAGTGGTGGTGTTGGGCAAGCTGGAAATCCTCTACAATAGAGGTTGTTTATCCTGGAAAAATACAAGAGATGAAAATAGTTTAGAAACTTGTACTTTGCATTTAATTGAAATTTGCACTTTGCATTTAATTGTCTTTGCTATGTATTACCTATGTATTTTGTTTACATTTGCATTCACATGCTGTAGTGAAATGTAATGGTCAAAAAAGGGTTAAAATGGCATTTTCTATGGGTTGCCCATACATCTTTTATTTGATTTGAAAAATTTTGTAATCAGAGCTGCATCCTACACCTAAATTTTCGGCGGGTGGTGATTCTGCTGGAAATGGGCGGGGTACAAACTTGGGCATGGTTGCCTATCATCCTAGTTTGAGACTTGTTTTCTCTTTGCAGAACGGGTGGCCCAAGGGACTTGCCCATTATTATTCAGGGACTCTTCCTTAATGGAAAAATAGTCATAAATTCCATGTGTGACACGCATGAATCCACAGTAGCCATGAAACATGGGGACAAATGCATTATACATAGTGAAGACAAGGTGGAGATGCTTAATGAACATTTTTACTCTGTTTTTACTCATACTTTACCTGATGCCCTGCCTGATATTCCTGCATCAACTAATTCAAACTTGGAGTGTTTGTATTTTGATCCACAAGAAGTTTATAAGGTACTTGTGAAGATGTATCAAAGGTGTATGGAGATTACATGATTTCCCCTTGTGTCCTCAAATTATGTGCCGATTCTTTGTGTCACTCGCTTGCCCTTGCTCATGCCAAACAGATGTTTTCCCCGAAAACTGGAAGAAAACTTTGAAAATGCTTTCTGCCTTTGATCCAAGCCAAGAAATATTTGTGCAAGAAAACCTGCTCCTGATGGTGGCAAACCGATGCAGTCTGTCTCGAGTTCACTTTGCAGAAGATGCTCATCAATACCAGTGTCTTTGAACATCGATAAAGTGACTCCAATGACTCTTGTAATTAGGAGTTCTTTTTGCCTAGGATCAAAGGCAGAAAGCATTTCCAGTTGAAGTTTTCTGAAAATCAAAATGAAAGCAGTTGAGGAAAGGCGACTTTCTGATCATCAGCTCACTTGTTCAGGTCTGCAGTCCATAGTGGTAGGTATCAATGTAGTATGTGAACTGTATAAGGCCTAAATGTGGCTATACATGTACTTTCACTTTCACTGGGTACCTCATTTGTAAGAAACTTGCCTTGCATTGTATGTCTTGTGATGACAGTCATCTGTGGTCCTGCTGACTTTTCCAACAGTACAGGGGAGTGGATCAAGCGGAGGATTGGAAGTTGAAGCCATAATGTCTCTTCAGGCCATGTGCTTTAATTAGTGGGTACTGCCCCCAAAATAGAACATCAGGTCGTGGCGCCATCTAATGAGTGACACAGTAAATGCCTAAAATTTTCAGTAGAGATTGCAATGTCGGAATGAAAATGGTACAAATACACTGTGCACGAAAACCATAAAAAGTTCAACGTTTGGATACAATTTTAATAATGAACCCATTGAAAGACCACTTTAAAACTTGTTTGTGGTGAAAGTACAGACAAAGAGCTTTTTAATGTTATGGGTCCCATATAATCAAAGGATACTCCCATTGAGAAAAAATGGCCCGAAAATGGGTTACCCCCCAAGACAGGGGATCATAATTGCCCCCACCACAGAACAACTGCAAAATATGTACAAAATATCAATGTTCCAATGGAGACCGGAGTATGTGCACTTACTCTAAGAGGCAAAACATTTTGAGATTTCTCATTCTGTTTGGTTGAAAGGGCCACCTGAAATGTGCCAAATTTTGGGTTCTGCCTGTTTTTGAACAACAACAGCACAGACATGAATGGGTTAATTTTGTTCCTTTTACTTGTTAATTGTTTACTTATGGAAGGTTAATAATTCCTGAAAAAATGAAGTCCATATCTATATTAGTTTGAGATATGACCCCATTAAAATGGCTACAATTCATTTTGCTGCATCTGAGGGTGCCTCGCCCACTTTGATATTTAAACAGGTTAATCAACTTGGATCTTTTGCCATTGTCTATACGCAGCCAGTTAGCCCCTTTTTCTGAACAGTTTCAGTTCATGACCAGTTCATGTTCACGGTTCATGACCAGCAGTGTTCAGAACTTTAAGCAGTTGTTTTTAGGTCTTCTTGTACTCTCAGACCTGCGTTCGTAGGTTAGATTAACAGGGCAATGCAACTTGATGCTCGCCGCTCATCTCTAGATTCCAGTTTCTGAGCTTTTCTTATGTATTTTGCGATACTATGCATAAAAAATGCAGCTTGTTGCCCCCTTTTCAATTTAAGGGGCCAGGAGTAAATGTTTGCTATTTACTGTATGCCTACTTTTCTGTGAAAAATGGTTGACTGTGATGGGCTGTGCTCAATCGGCTTCCATGGTTTGTACTCATAAATTAAAATGAGAGTTGCTGTCATCGAGCTGTGATTGAGGCTCACTTGACGATGGTCAATTCAATGAATGGTTTCAAGCATTTTGTGATTTGCTCTCAGGATGATCCATAATATTCTTCTGATATCACTGATCGTGGTGAGCTACATCATCATCTGCCTATGCCTCTCGTGGATCATACATTCCGCATGTATAAGGCTCATACAGCTGCAAGTGCCTTGCTGAGCAGGAGTGGTTGCTAGAGTGTTGATGTTGTGGTTTTCATTCAGAAATATTTTCATATTATGAGGTTCCCCCATCCTCAAACAATTGGAGAGAGACACATTCTTTAGAAAATTAGGCTTTATTAAGGCATATTGATGAATATAAAGCAGTTCTTTTTGCACCATAAGAACTGACATTCTGCTTTTCACACACAGTTTTTATACCTTCATCAGAGGAAATATCTTCCAAATATGGTTTATCCGCCCCTGATGCTGATGACTGAACAGATATTGCCTGAATCAACTGAATAGATGTCAATTATAGCTACAGAAGCCAACTGCTTGTGTGTGTGTGTACTGCTCATGCGTGCGTGCGTACGTGCGTGTGTGTGTGTGCGTGTGTGTGTGTGCGTGTGTGTGTGTGTGTGTGTGCGCGCATGTACCTGTGTGTTACTATTGCTTGCATAATATGGTTATGGTTATTAATTTACTGATGAATATATAGAGAAATTTTGAAATCTAATCTTCAAAATTGAGACCCTAGAATGTAATAGCATGCCTGGAATTCAAATATCTGCCTACAGGGCTCCCAGGCAGAAAACAAAAATTTTCTTCTCAACCAATTGTCATTTCAGCCTCTGCACTGCTTTGAGTGGAATTCAATTTTTGGCAAAACCCAACCAAAATTCTATTCATACAACAATGCAGTGAAACCAAAGGGATCGCATTAAAATTTTTAGCAGTGGCCTTTCCATTTTATAACTGCAAGTTCAATACAGTGCTTTGGTTGTTGAATAGCTCACGATTTTACAGATACCCTTGGCTCATTAGAAGCTTGGTAAAGTGATAGTGTGGAAATGCTGACTAATATTCAAGTCTGCACTTTCTTACATGGCATAGCCAACTTGCTTTTTGGGTTTTATGAGATAAAAATAATTTTGTTCAGTTAATTTTAGGCTTTTGTTATCTGTTAGCTGTCTCGTTTCGATTCCGTCTTGCTAAACTATTCTTGCCTGGTCCGATTTTAAATGTATTTAAATACTGTATAAACTCAATGGTAATTGGAATGAGTGTAGCAAATAATATGCTAAAAAAAGAACATTTGTAAAAGTGGACTTTTTTTTGCTTTTATGATACATATAGTTTTTGCTTTCAGATCCGGAATGACACATCTCAGGTTGTCAATGAAAACCTACCTCAGATTCACAAAAAATCTGAAGAAATGAGAGAAATTTACAGAAAAATTGATAAACTTGAGGTAAGTTTTGTTACTGAAAAAGAGGCCTGTCGGCCTAGAGAGCTCCGCTGAGAATGACTGAAATGTTCATGTCATAACTAAATTTCAGAAATCCTTTAGAAGTATTGCAATATTAACACAAGACACATTAATGAAAGACTGAAAAAATTAGCATAAACACTGATTTTGTAAGTCCAAAAGGCTGAATTTCTCAAAAATCGGGACATAGCATTTTCTCATTTTCATCATAAGAAAGGCTCACAACAAATTAGACAAAAAGTTATCAGAAAGTTTTTGAGATATTAATGAAAGACTGAAAAAATAAGCAGAAACACTGATTTTTCTTTGTCCATAATGCTGAATTTCTCAAAAATTGGGATGTAAGATTTTCTCATTTTCACAGTGGACATGCAGAATATCATAAAGAAGGCTCACACCAAATTAGAACAAAAGTTATCGGACGGTTATTGAGATATTCTACTTTGAAGTGAAAAGTTGATGCAGGATAGACAGACAGATGGACGCTGGACGACTTGGCCTTAGTCAGCTGTCAGCGGAGCTTTTCTATTGTAACAGCGGAGCAAAAAAGTTATCAGACAATTTTTGAGATATTAATGAAAGACTGAAAAAAAGAGCACAAACATTGATGTTCTAAGTCTAAAATGCTGAATTTCTCAAAAACCGGGATGTAGAACTTTGTAATTTTGGCAGGGGATCATCAGAACATCATAAGGACGGCTCACAACAAGTTATACAAAAAGTTATTCGACAGTTTTTGAGATATAAATGAAAGACTGAAAAAATGAGCACAAACACTGATTTTCTAAGTCCAAAATACTTAATTTCTCAAAAACCTGTCAATAGAATTTTCTCATTTTCACAGTGCATATTCAGGATATCATAAGGAAGGCTCACACCAAATTAGAAAAAAAGTTTGACAGTTTTTGAGATATTCAGATTTGAAATGAAAAGTTTACGCCGGACAGACTGATGGATGCCGGACGACTCTGCATTAGAAAAGCTCCTCTGATTGAGACGGTTGTCACAGCGGAGCTAAAAAAGGTGGCTGAAAGTTCTGTTTAAATACTTGGAATTCCCAGGCATGTTTACATATTTTCTGTGGCAACATGTAAAATGGTATATTTTTAAATGTTTACCGGAAATGGTTGTGATGAGGAGCATCTAGCTCAGCTGGTCTTATTTTGTGGTGTGATTCCCAGGCTTTTGTGAAGATGGTTGGCATTAAAGTCAGTGTGATGGAGGACCAAGTTGCCGAAGCAGAGGGAGGACAAGGCACTCTCCCTGGTGCATTCAAGAAGATATTCCGCACCATCAATGTTCCCGGGTTCTTAAACGTAAGCATTTAAGCTCCGCTCATGATCTGCATAATCATGCTTTGATATTATATGGCTCTTGCAAGAACGGGACTGCTGCTAGAGCAGGTTTTTGAACTTTACTTGGCCCTTTCAGGACCTTCTAAAATGTAAATGCATTTATAAAAAAGGACTTATTAGATTTTGAGTTATTTGTTTCATGCTTCTGGAACTATTAAAGCAACTGTAAAGGCTGCCAACTGATTCATTCAAGTATTTTTCGGAATTAATTATCTAGACTTTTATTCAATTTTATGTATGAAATATGCTTTGAACTAGGTGTTCATGTATGGTTACTTGACTAGCTTTATTATGACAGGCTTCTAAGGCCTGTGTGAATTGAAAACCTTGCTTGTTTTGACTCTGTGCTGTACATCTGGGAATGGGTACTAACTCATTGACTGAAATAATCCTGTCCTCTTCTACTCAATTTTTATATTGTAAAACTTAGTATTGAACCAATTGGCAAAAACAGTACTAGAAAAAAGTTTGGACACGCTCGCATTTTTCAAGAAATTAAACGTGAAAAGAAAAAAAGAAAACTATGAACTTCCTAAATTTCACCACTATTTGGAAATAGTCACCACTACTTGGAATAGTAATGGATGAAGGTGCCTGTATACTTTTTTCAGCAATGTCAGCCATACACTCATGGTTCCTAATAGACCTGCTCTGCATGATTTTTTTGACTGCTCACCTTTAGTCTTGCAATACTGGACTTTCTGTAATGTCACCCCCACCAAGTGTCTGGGGATTTCTAAATGCAAGGTAATTGCTTGAAGGAGCTGCCAAGGAACCCATGCCCCTTAAGGACACATCTTACTGGAAATTGTGTGTAATTTGTATATGTTTGTACTGAATGATATGATTTTAATGTATCGTTAGCTATATTCCCAGTTTTGTTCCTCGCTTATCTTCAAAACAATAAAATATTGTTCACAAAAAAAAACAAGCAGTTGGAGGTTAAATGTCAGGGGGGTCAAGGTCATTGCTTAAATTAGCTTATTTTCCATTACAACTCAAAAACGGTTAGATATAGAGGTGTTAATTATTTTGAACATATCGCAAGTCATATTTGGGCTTTCATTTGGCACTATAACCTTTGACCTTGAGTGATCTTGAAAGCTTAAACTAAAGGTTATGAATTTTCAGAAGGTTATGAATCAAACTGTTGCAGCTGGAGATATTTACTATTCTTGACATATAGCAAGTAACACATGGGCTTTCATTTGGTATCTTGACCTCTGACCTTGAGTGACCTTAAAAGGTCAAACTCAAGGTTGCATATTTTTAGTGGGCTATGGAACCTGAAGCTAAAGTGCTAAAGTAAGAGCTACCGGGCGAGGCTTGTTTTGCCTGTCATCACTTGTTAATTGTAGCCCCTGGACGAAGTCGGGCAGCTACTATGGATTCATGCTTTTCGTCTCTGCCACTGCTGCGGCCGCGTCCGTGGACGCTCTACAGGCTGTCATTTTTGACCGATTCCTTTCATATTTGGTGTGGATATGTGTTATACTTCACTTATGACACCTATCGATTTTGGTTGCCCAGGCAACAGCATTGGCCGAATAATGCACAAATTTGTGCTGAAGCATAGATACTTCCTTGTGGATGCTGTACTGGCTGCAATTTTTGACTGAGGACTTTGATATTTGGTAAGGTCATGTACTTCACTCACGACACAATTTTGTTTGCCATGGCGACAGTATTGGCCAAAAAATGCACAAATTTGGGCTGAAACATAGATACTTCCTTATCGACCCTGTGCAGGCTGTAATTTTCGACCGATTCGTTTTATATTTGGTACGGACATGCGTTACACAAGTTATGATGCCTATTGATTTTGGTTGCCACAATGACAATATTGGCTGAAAAAATGTGCAAAAAAAGGGAGAAGTGGGTTCTGGGGGGTTACACCTATGCGATCTTGTTAATACAAAATTTCAGAATTGCGTTTTGGTTGCAAGTTGTAAAGGATATACAAGAAAGAGCAAAGTATCCAAAAGCAAGACTACAAACATGAGGGACATGAGAGGAGAGAGTGATTTGCAGAGTTATTGGCCATTTTTGAAACAACCTGTCTTCATACTCCGTTACTAATCATAGCGAGAGGAGTGTTTGATATACAGTGTTAAGATTAAATTTGCCTCCATGTCAGGAATACTCAAATGCTGTGCTACCATGGCTTGGTTGAGTCCACAGCCAGAGTGGTTTTCATGGTGTACTGTACTGTATTCCAATATGCAACGCAATCAATGATGAGATCCCATGAGACCAGGTGGTGTTTTGTGGTCAAATGACTGCGTAATATAGGCATGATTATTATACAGGCACTGGTTTATTGACTGTTTACTTCCATGAAGAGGACCATGAAATATAAATTATACACTGGTGCAGTACATTAAACAAGTTTGCCATTTTGAACATGGAAGTTTTTTCCTTTTGCAAACACCCTGCATCTTTTTGAAATGACACACATACACTTAGGAACTTTCTGTACCATAAATTGTGATTTTAAAAATTGATTTATTTATTTTCACAAAACAAAGCCAAGCACCTCAGTTTAAATAAGTGCCAATTACACAGTCTGGCCCAAAAAAAGCGGTCTCTTGAATTTAAATAGGCAAACGCTTAGAATCTAAGATGTAATCATTATTGCACTGATTGATAGGTTTCAGTTTCAGCAACAATTCTAAATCCTGACTGATGAAGTATGTAGCTTCTCATTTCTTAACATCCGAAACCCCAATGTCTCCCAGCGGTAATGCCGGCGTAATGGGATTTTCAGCAGCGTGTGGTGAGCCTCTGACCCTAAAATGCAAAATTTCTTTCAAGCAGTTCCTGTGTAAGATCAGTAGATTATCTCACCATTTTTTTTACTGAATAATCAAGACCAATATATAAATTTGTCATCATTAAGAAATGATAATTCGCTGATTGGCTTCATTGACAACGTACTGAAGTAATATGGTAGGGATGGAAAAAGAAAAAACAAATAAAATCTAATATTTTCTCTGAATTCCATTTCCTGATTTTTTTTTTTTTTTTTTCCCAGTTTTTATCATTATTTAGCAGTGCAACCTAATTTAATTTAAGATTGCACCTCATCAGAATGTTTTCAAGTGTTAAAAAGAATAGGCTACTTTTGCAGGGAAGCGCAGTTGCACACTCATTGACAGGATGCGATAATACTATGCTGTAAGTTATTCAATTTCAGGATGGCAATGCCAAGATTCATTTGGCTCAAATTGTGAAACAGTGGTTTAGCAAGCATGAAGAATCGTTTTAATGCATTTTAATTGGCCACCATAGTGTCCAAACTTATCCAATTGAAAGTCTTTGGGATGTACTTGATAAGGCTTCACGGAGTAGATTGACTGTCAAGTTGTCCATACAATATCTCAGCCAAAAATGAATGCTGTCATGGACGGAAATTAACTTTTTGACATCGAATAACACTTTCATTGACGGACTGTGGAAGAGGTTGCAGTATTGTTTAGATGTATGGTGCATGATGGGCACAGATTTCATGCAATTCACTAAAAACTGTGCTTAAAAAAGTGCCTAAGAATTAAGTGCTTTTTCACCAGAAAAGTGTGTCCAAATTTTGACAGGTACTTTATGCGTATTTTACGTATGCACTGCAGTCATACAGTACCTGTCAAAAGTTTGAACACACTTTGCTAAAGTCATAGCACTCTGTTTTTTAGATACATTTAACCTGCTGAACTTTTCCATGGAATCTCAAATGGAACCTGGTAAGAGGTAAACAGTCAGAAGATAAAAGAATAATTTACTTGTTTGAATAGTGTCCGTAATTTTAGAATTCTCAACGAAGCCATATTTTGCAAAGTAAGCAGACGAACAAGCCATTTCCTTTTTCCAACAACCAAATTAAATACAAGCTGTTTCGGAATTTATTGGGCAAAAAAAAACAATGAAAAGCAAACCACAAGTGCAGCACATCTATGGGAACTTTAGACAGCAGCAAACTCATTATAGGCATATAGCTGCTCTTATAAAAAATGTAAGTATGCTCTGCAAATATGAGAGCAAATGCTGTTTTGTTTGATGGATTTAAGAATTATGTCTCTTTTTTTTTTCAATCCCCCGCCGCGCGTTTAGCGCGAAGCGGGGGATATAGTATTCAGCTCCGTCCGTCCGTCCGTCCCGAACATTGCCAGTGCGATATTTGAAGCAGGAGTCAACCTATTTCAATTCTTTTTGGTCCCAACCTTCCTATTGGGAATGCGCAGACACCAGTCGGTTTTGGTGACTTAACGGCGGGAGATATAGTCACTTTGTGACAAATTCTTGTTTTTGTTGCAAAATAAACAATGCCCATTTTTTTATTTAACATGTCTTGTAAGAAAAAATGTGGGTGTGTCCATATTGTACATTTTTATTTATTGTTGCCTTTGCGGGGCAAGACAAATTACTGGATGAGAAGATATTGGGAATGTGCTGATATTTTAGCTGACTGACTGATTCTCAATACTTGCACTTCCTTGCAGAAGCCAACAAGCCCTCGAAGGCAACAGCTGCCTCCTCAGGATCCTTTTGTATTCAGGACGGAGGATTACTTCACATCACATGCAGATCATTGACACGGACCCAAGTGTGGACTCCATTTCCCAGTTCCAGCAGCAGGGAAATTCTGCTTCACCAGTGCTTGACTGCATGGACATTGGAGGCAATAATGCATATTCCTTGACAGAAGGCATGTTCTTTGGTATATAGCTTTTAACAAGCAATACTATCCATTATGATACTCCCAGTGTAACATATCAAAGTCCTTGAGTCAATTAGTGTAGAGAACAACAAATCTGGACCTTCCACTGAAAACAGCCAACTTTGTGTAGCCAAGCATTTTGATTTTAAATAATCTTTTTTCAAAGATGTTGTACAGAAAGTGCCTTGCTTCTTTTCTAAACCTCACTCTGCTGCCAAGTAAAGAATTGATGTGGTTGGAGATACACTGTCATGATCTAAATAAACTGGCTGCAGGTGGATTGACAGGATGAATGGGCCAAACTTGGTGGACAGTAAAATGGAACTGTACACCTGCTGAATAAGTGGTTTTTCAACATTACCGCAGTATGCTATGATATTTTAAATGAGAAATCAACTTTTCACTATTTCTAAATGGGCGATTTCTATTTTCAGAAGGCTCTAGAATTATTTGCACTCCCAACGGAAAATGCCATAAAAATACCAAAAAAAAAAAACTTTTTAGAAATTAGTTAAAAAGGCCAAGCTGGGAAATAGAATGTAATTTAATAATGTTCTGTAGGAACCAATCAAAATAATTTATTTAATAAATAAACAAATTAGCAAAATTTATGGTCTCGTAATTATTGGCACTGTTTAATACTTGGTTTAGCAACCTTTGGCTGGGGTCATTGCATGCAGTCCTTTCCTGAACTGTGACAAGATGAAGGCACATATTTAGAGGGTTTTGGACCTTCACACTCTGCAGGTCCTCTGAAGATCACTCACATTCTTGGGTTTGCACATTTCAACTAGTATTCTCAGTTCGGCCTACAGGTTTTTGAGCAGATCGTGGTTTAGTGACTGAGTTAGCCATCAAATTTTTAAATAACTGCCCTGACAGTGCTTGGTGGTATATTTAATCTCTGGATTGTCTTGTGGCCATTACCAGATGAATGAAGGTTTACAAATCTCTCGTTTGAACTGCTGCTTCTTTTATCCTCATGGTGCTGGATGACTGAGGGGTTTGCATGTGTTTCACCGCATTTTTATATCCTTGCCAAACTGGAAACGATGTAATGACGCGATATATAGTTGTTTATAACTTCGTTAAATTTCATTGTTGCTGTAAAAGTGGTAGACTTGCATTCATATTTAGGGGTGACATTAATTGTGAAAACTTGATGTGGGGGGTAAATACGTCTTAAATTAATTAATAATTTTGGGTGGTCCTATTGAATCATTAATAAAGTGCAGTACTGCTCACATGTTGGCATTTTAGGTTGACTGGAAAAACTTTGAATGCAGTTCATTTTTTAGTTTATTTCCAGTCAGGGGTGCAAATAATTATGGGGTCCTCTAAGTATTTTAGTATATACAGGTGTGTACATGGGTCTAGGCATTGTACTTTTTAAATTGTCAGTCTTGCATTCTTTTTACGCATTTTACATTGTAGATGATGTGATTTTCAATGGGGTGTATTCACAGATCTTGTATTGAATTAACATGTTAAACTCATTTCCATTTTGCCTTTATCACGAATTCAAATCCAACGATTTCACCTTATTTAGTTCTGTTCCCCATTTTACCATTGGTTTTCCAATATACTCAATATGGAATTCACATTGACCTTAATTTGTTGTTGACATGCATACTGAATACTAAATAAATGATTTTCTTTTAATTGTAATTTCTACTGTCTCTCTCATTGACCTCAGATTTCATGTTGTTACTCCCACTGTGTTCATTCACATTTGGGACTTATTACTGTATATGAAAAAAATAATGCTTTTCCTGCAATTTTCTTTATTCTAAAAAATTCTGTGCACAAAATTCTACTTGCGCTGTGGTTGGCAATGCCTGCTTCCCACTCACTTTGCCAGAGGCTGCTACCTGCTTTGTGTAATGCGCTTTTTTTACCCTCTCCTTCATAAATGGCACTCTATCACACTGATATTACAACCCCATTTCCAGAAAAAATGGGACGCTATGTAAAATGTAAATAAAAACTGTGTAATGACTTGTAGATCATTTAAACCCTATATTTAACTGAAATGGCAAAAACAACAAATGTTGAAACTGAGTAATGTTTTAGTGTTTTGAATTTTATCACAGCAACATGTTTCAAAAAAGTTGGGACTGGGGCAATGTTTACTATTGTGTTGCATCACGTTTTCTTTCAACACTACTCTGAAAGCATTTGGGTCATTCCATATATTTTCAACAAGTGGCTCCCGCGCTACCCCCTTCAGATTCTGCAGAAAGTTCCAGCACGATAACTACGATAAATTTGGCATGGTTTCATTAAACATTTCTTGGATCATGCAAAAAATTTTTGAGTTACTAACTTTTGAAGTACATGGGTGCAAGTCAAAATTTAGGGGCTTCATTTTTTCAAGCCATTTTTGAGTCCTCATAACTTTGTATGTGATATAGGTAGATGAATGCAAATATCGGAGTTGAAAGCCACATATCTGCTCTGCTGAAAATATAATTTATGATACTACCATGTGCATTTGTGACCCCACAGCATGAATTCAAACTTTGAAAATTTGTGATTGCAGTTTTCTTTGCAGCCAACTTCAAGCATCTATATTTTTTTAAATATGTAAGTTTGATAACCGAGCTATGATCAAATTAATGCCTAGGACATGGAAAAATAAAATAAGCATGATTTGTCTGCATTAAGGATTCATTTTGTAATTGCGGGAAGATCTGAAATCTTGAAAAAACAAATTTTGGCATGTTTGGGGAACACTATGCCAGGTGGGTTAGCTTATTGGTCAATGGAAGCTAGGTCATTTGAAAGAACTCCTCTTTATCTACATTCTGATGAGTATATTTACACATCAACATTCAATAATATCATTTTGATTTACAATTCATATTAACACACTAGCATTGGCCTCTTAATATTTTTTAAAATTTGCTTAAAGTCCCCATTTATCTGAAATTTTTACTTTTGATTTACAATGCATGTATTCAGCCCCTGGTTTTGCCATTCAGTTTTTGGAATTCCATTTTACTTTTCAAAGTGATGCTTTGCAAACATGATGGCTATGGTTGTTAGGGTTTACTCCTTACCCAGGCTGGACTGGTAATCTGGAAAAGATTATTATATAATATAATATAATATTATAAAAGATTATTATTATTATTATACAAGGTCTTCCTCTTCTTTTTCTTCCGCCCAAATTTAGCCGACTAACTACTCCTACACTGTTTAAGCGATTGATTCCGCTCAAACTTAAAAGAATTCAGCTTGTTCTAAATTACGTTGCATCAGTACAGATTTTTAATTTTTTTTCGCCCGTTTTTGAGATATTTAATTTTAAATCAAAATCATTCATTAAACTGGGGTCTCAATTTTGTGCAATTTCAGTAGATGCAGATATTTTCTGCTATTTATATAGAAATGTTATTCAAGCTGTAAAATGCTAAGTTAAGCTTGTATAATTTCTTCAAGGTTCACATTTTTCATAACTTCTATCATTTTTTAGAATAATTCTTTTACAATAAATTCTGGGAACTTACAGTGTGGTGATGTCACTGTTAGAGTGGTGAACGGCTGTAAAATCGCCAATAAGTCTTCTCTTAAACTTGCTCTAACTCTCACATAAATATTTTATATCAAAGTTGTAGCAAAAGTTGTGCTGGTTACGAAAATGTAACTATACAAGCAATAGGACCTAAAGTTTGGGCAATTAAGCTGAAAAGCGACAGGAGCACCAACCGAAACTCCATTAACTCCTATATTAAATGAGACGAAAATGCCAGTTTGGAGGCTGAAAGACACAGTTTCATAACTTGCTTGTATTCCCACATTTTTGGCACTACACGCACAATTTTAACATATTTTGATTAGCCGACTCTCCTCTTCAGTATGGTACCTGTTATTTTGTGTATTGGACTTAGCATCACTGGGATAGCGATATAAGAGACGCCTTAACTAAAATCTCCATTGGTGCAAATACTTCAGCCAGTAACTCAAATGGAATGTAAGCTAAAATTGTGGCGTAGCGGTATTGCGGTTCAATCCTGCCCTCTGCTGGACTATTTTTTCCAGGCCTCAGCATTGTCATTGTTCGGATTAAGATTGATACGCTGTTAAGACAAATCTAATTTTGCTTCAAACTCTGTGAAAGAATTTTCGGTATTGTTGTTTGTACAGTCTCTCAAACCAGGTCCAAGAGAGCACATTGAGTGCGGCAAAGACCAGTCTTTTTTCAAGGCGCATCCATGAAAACATCTTACAGTGAAAAAAAAAATTGCAAAGCAGAAAAAAAGTTGCTCGAGGTCCTATTCCAGTATATACACACAATTGTTCGCACCAGCAAGATATATTTAAGATCATATCCAAAACAGGCAAAATATTGCTATCAAAATGGAGCCTGTTTAGTATAAAGAAATGAAAGTGATGTCCCCACTCGGTATTTGTTCATCCCCCTACATTTCTTTTTCCTGCATTTGAAAATAGTCGGGTTTAAGGCCGGGGTAAGCAGTAGCCCCAAGTAGTTTGGCTTTTCGCAAATGGATCAAAGAGGCCATATAATGTCACATGCCAAATTATTGTTATTATTCTTATAATTATTATTATTATTAGCAGTATTGATTCCAACTGACCATTTTTTTACAGCTGGGTTGAAGCAGAGTAAACTCGGTCATGGTGCAGCTGAAAAGTGAGAATTCCTCAAACAATTACTTTCAGCTTTTCTTCAGCAATTTCTTTTGCCACTCTGTTTCCGAGTACTTTCATATCATAAGCCAACCTCTTCAAATTTTCTCACTGAAGCCAGCACAAAAATTTTCGTCAGAAAATGTGGCCTTTTCTAGTTAAATCCATTCTTTATAGTCAGCCTGTGCTCCTGAGTCTCCGTTTTCTAGGCCCATGGTAATAGCGCCTGCCAGATTGCTTTTGGCATCCATGACACTTACCATGACAATGGTTATATAGATTTATTGAGCTTCTTGTGCATGTACATTATGGCAGAGGGGAACCCTCAGGGCCTTCTACGCCTTCTCTGAAGGCTGAAAAAAATCTGGACAAAAAATAAGAGTACTAAATGGAAATTTTAAAAATAATAATTTTTTTGTCGCATTTAGTTAAATACAATACATTTGATACATTTTCTCTCATCTATGTTCTAAAGTGAAGCTTACTGTCAAGTTCACATCAGCAATGAAAGGCTTACTGTCCTGAAAACATGTTATCCAATCAGAATCACCCGTCTCTATCAAGACCCGGTCGGCTTGCTAATTAATTGGTTAGGACTTCATGAATCCGGGGGAAGGCCAAGCTAAGCATAAGGCTATGTGTCTTGGTTTGGAGAGGGAGGGGCAAATTGAGCAATCACGATTTGATTTTAAGTGGGCGGGACAAAAACAAAAGATCGTAGGCCTTCATGAAGTCCGAACATCGTAATCTCGGCAGAGTGGTGAGAGCAGGTGAGAGACAGAGTTAAATGGCAGAAGACGAGAGCAATGTTGCAGCTAGCTTGATACCATTGCCTTTTTCAAGGCGGCCTTTCACAGAAAAACTTCAAATAATAAACAAAACTAGTGCAACCTAGTATATGGCTGGGCTGCCAAGTGCTGTATAAGAATGTGGGCCCAAGAAAAGGGTGCTAAATGGGGCAAAGTTCATGCAATTATATTAAGTGCAAGTTTAGTAATGAGCTGGAGCTGATAAATTATTTACAAAGTGGGTGGGGATAGTGAGAGAGTGAGAGTGTGAGTGAGGGAGTGGTAGTGAATGAGTGTGTGTGAGGTAGTGGGAGTGGGAGGCGGGGGGGGGGGGGGGTCTTGACTAAAGGAAAACATATCAAAAGCAAGTTATACATTTGAATAGACAAAGAGCTAGAGTAAGCGTAGCAGTTATTGATTTTGTGAATGTGAATTTGATAGAGACCGCAGCAACAGATGTACAAAAGTAGATAGCAGATAAAGTCACTTTTGTGAACACATGGCAGTTCGTATATAGTGAGGGCGTAAGAACAAACTTAAAAGATTCCTTTTTTTCCCCCATGTTTTGTCTTTGGGCATCTTATGGACAGTTTCTACAGTTTCCAGTAAAACCCCTTACTAAACATGTTCGAGTGAAGGAGCTACCATGTGTTTACATCAAGTGTTATTTGATATTGGTGATGAATGAATATGGTTAACTATGTGACAAAAAAATTTAAATGCAATTAATTTTATTGAATTTATGAGCTCTCAAAAAGGCCTTGTAATTAACAGCAAGATCATGAGAATTAGCCGAGAAATAAGAATAATTCATTCTATAATTTAATTTTGTTTGATTTGGCTGAGAAACTGATGTGATTTCCACTAGTCCTTCATCAGTGGACTTTCGGTCAGTAATTTCCCGCCAGAATTCCTCTCTGGCCTTATTAGCAGCAACAGTGTTGCTTTTTGCTGTTTTTTATAAATTTACATTCTTCATAATGGTCCATAATCAGGACCCACTCCTCCTAGAAGATTTTTTATTTTTTTAAAGATTTTATTAATCACCCAGCAACCACTTACAGTACATCCAACGAACAAGTGCATACATCAACCAACATGAATGCACTAACATAAATCTCAATTATAATTTCCCAAGTGGCCACCTGAGTATGCGCATGCATAATCATGCAGTCTTTCAAGTGTACAACCAAAGAGTGTAAAACTTCACATTGGTCTCCCATTAACCCGCTCGCGGCACACCCTGGTGGTGCGGGTGGGGATAACCCGCAGTGTTACTGATCCTGGATCAGGGATAGCTTCCTTGGAGAAACATACAGAATGCGATCGGTCATTGTATTAAAGGAAATAGGGTCAATTGCTGCATGAAATGCTCTTTTGTTGAGAGAACATACAATGTTGAAAGCACAAAACAGACATTAACCAAGAAAGATTACGACCACCGTTGTGGTACCAATTATATCTAAGAGTTCAGGGTTTGTTGAGCCGGCTCACTGAAATATAGTGTAATGTGAATATAGGCCACTAGATGGCAGTATTTACCTTTTTTTTGTTAAGCTCAGACTGGAGTCATGTATAGACATGTCCTGGACATGTCTGGGGCAAGTCTCAGAAAGTAAAAAAAAAAGAGGTCTAAATGTGGGTGGGGTCTGCAAAAGAGTATATAAGGAAAAGAGTTGAGACAGTAAAGTAGTAGGAGAAATTGCAAGAAGAAGGATACGTGTGACCAGACCTGTCATTTCTGTTCAAGACCTGTTAAGTTTCTTTTGTGGATTTTTCTCACCCAGGACATCACCAAGCCACCAAAACCAAGGGACTGTAAATATTTGTTGTTTTTTTTATAGATCAATCTTGGTCAATAGATTAGTTTGTTAGTTGGTTGTTATTGTCTTTGTTAATTAAATGTGGTTAAGTTTTTAAAACTGTGTCTGTCATCCCTTGCTGTTGCTGTGTTATAAATGTAATAACAAATTGGGGCCATAACAATAGCCTGTCCATGTGTGTCTCCCATTAAGTTGCTGGCGGTGGCCCCTGATGTCGGGGGGAGATAACACGCAGTGTTACTGATTCTGGACCAGGGATAATGTCCTAAGGGAATGTACAGCGAGCGATCGGTCATTTTGTGAATGGACAGAGTATCAATTGACGCTTGAAATGCTTTTTTGTTGAGAGTGCGTACAGTGTTGAAAGCACGAAAAGGAGATTAACAAAGAAAGATTACAACCACTGTTGAGGTACCAATTATCTCTGATTGCGAGTTCAGGGTTTGTTGAGCCGGCTCGCTCAAATATAGCCTGTCGATGTTGAACTTGCTTCATAATATACCGCCCCAGGAGATTCGAGTGACAAACGCCCAGCCAGCCAGCCAGCTAATTGTTGGCCAACCAATCGTTGAAGTTCTTGCCTGCCGGCCGACCAATTGCTGAAGTCAGTCATCAGGCAACCAATCGTTGAAGTTCTTCTCTGCTGGCTGACCAATTGCTGAACTTCATCCCTGCCAGCCAGCCAATCGTTGAACTTGATCAGTCAGTCAGTCAGATACTCAGCGAAATTCGCGTTTATAGGGGCCGGGCCGCCATCCGTGGACGACGGGCTGCAAGAAAGCACTAGAGAAGTACTCAAAAAAAAAAAAAGTAGTACCCTAACTGAAAGTTACTTTGGTAAAAGTTGAAGTCACCCATAAGCAAATTAGATGAGTAAAAGTCTTAAAGTAGCTCACATTATATGTACTTGACAATTGTAATTTGTCACAAAGTGGCCAGTATCAAGGTAACAAAGTATACTTTTTATGTTTTAAATGAAGTAAAGTAAAAGTCCTGGTTAAAAAAAACTCAAGTAAAGTACAAATCCTCAAAATAACTAAACCCTTTCAATTCATCGTAATGCTGCTTTTTTCTGTGATGATGTTTTTTCTCTGCAATAATGGCTGAAGTGAAAGCCCAGCTGTAGTGCTCACGGTTCGCCATGTCTTAATGATGAAAAATTGGGGAAACCCAACTTTCAATTCAGTTTGGGTATGATTCTGATGATGTCAGCATGAGCTGAGAGGAAAAACTCTATCATCACATTTGCCATGTTCAAACCCAAATGAATGGACTTACATTTTGCAATTATGGCAATTTTGGAAACTGTTTGTGACACAGAAGGATTCATAGCTAGAAGTTTACTTTATTATCAAAATGTAGACGAAAATGAGCTCTTTGAAATGACCTAGCTTTCATTGACCAATGAGCTATTGCACATGATTATGTGTGGTCAAAGATTGACCAAAATTAGGTTTTTCAAGTTTTCAGATCTTCCTGTAATTACAAAACAAATCTTAATGCACACAAATCATGCTTATTCTTTTTATTTTTCTGTATCCTTGCCATTAATCTGATCACTTCTCAGTTATCAAAATTACATATTTCCATAGATATAAATGTCTGAAGTTGGCTGCCAAAAAAATCGCAATCACAAATTTTCTAAGTTTGACTTCATGTTGCGAGACCACAAATACAAATGGCAGTAGTATAATTAATGTTTTCAACAGAGCTTATATTTGGCTCTCCATCCAGAAATTTGCATTCATCTACCTACAAAGTTACGAGGACTCAAAAATGGCAGAAAAAAAATGTAGCTCCCAAATTTCGACTTGCACCCATGTGCGTACTTCAAAAGTCATTAACTTGAATATTTTTTGCATGATCCAAGAAAAATTTGGCATGGGTTCATTAAACCCTGCGTCCTTATATGGGGACATTATATTTTGGGTTTGCAGCACTTTATGAATTCTAGCCAATTAGACCTGTTGTCGTCATTAGTACACACTTTTTGCTGCCATCTGGTGGTTGACAAAGCAAAATTCACCAATCAGTGTTGAAACAAGATGGTTGCCATGTCTACTGAAATGTCCTTCAGCCGAGACCTATATACAAGTGCAAAAGGTGCAAACCTGCATCAAATTTTATGGTTGAAATGTTATTATTTATGTTTATTAAAGCTTGTAGTTTGATACGGCATATAAATTCTAAAAGTTTTAGCGACAGTAACAAGCTAGGACGCTGGTAAGTAGAGTGTACTTGTTTGAGGACATCGGGACTTTATTTAAGCAAAGTGAAAGTGTAAAAGTAAGAAAAGCTGGGGAAGATTTGAAAAGAAACCAACAGTTTACAAGAGTATAAATACTTTTTACATGTACAAATTAGTCCACATTGTAGTTATTTTTGAATGAGGAGAGAACTCTGAGGTGGAAAATTTGTCTGATTGTGATGATGCTGTTCATTGTTCACTGGAACATCATCTTTGGCCAGCAACTTTTCCTTCAGAAGCTTCAGAGGTCCATGGACTGTATGCCCAAAAACAACCTCAAAAGGACTGAACCCAAGAGACTCCTGAACAGCTTCACGGGCAGCAAACAGAAGAAGATGGACACCATCATCCCAGTCTTTCTTTGTGTCAAGCCAGTAGGTCTTTACCATGTTCTTCAGGGTTTGATGGAACCTCTCCAAAGCACCTTGGCTCTCAGGATGGTAAGCTGATGACCTGTATTGTTTAATACCAAGCTCATGCATGATTTGTTGAAATATGCCAGACATGAAATTTGGCCCTTGATCAGACTGAATAGACTTAGGAAGACCAACAAAGCAGAAAAACTTGGTAATGGCCTTGACAGTCTTTGCCTTGATATTACAAAGTGGAATTGCCTCAGGAAACCGGGTGGAAGCAAACATGATAGTCAGTAGGTACTCACAACCAGACCTAGTCTTCGGCAATGGTCCATGTTATGGCCCCAATTTGTTATTACAATTTACAACACAACAGCAACAGCAAGGGATGACAGACACAATTTAAAACTTAAACACATTTAATGAAACAGACACTAACAACTAACAATAACCTACAACTTATGACCAAGATTGAATAACAACAAAACAACAGAAATATTTACAGTCCCTTGTTTGTTGGGGTGGCTTGGTGATGTCCTGGGTAAGGAAAATGCTCAAACACAGGCAAAAATCCACTAAAAAAACTTCACAGGTCTTGAACAGAATGACAGGTCTGGTAACGTGTATCCTTCTTCTTGCAATTTCGCCTTCTACTACTGTCTCAATTCTTTTCCTTATATACTCTTTTGCAGACCCCACCCACATTTAGACCTCTTTTTTTTTTTTAATTTTTGGGGACTTTCCCCAGACATGCCCAGGACATGTCTAAACATAACTCCAGTCTGGGCTTAACAAAAAAAAGGTAAATACTGCCATCTAGTGGCCTCTATTCTCATTACACCTCCATTCCAAAAGGGAAAAATTTTGACTTACAAAGGCAAAATTTTTCTTTTAAATTAAAAAAAAAATGGTTTAGTAGACACTTGTGTATACATATATACATATAATACAATATGCTCATAACGTGATATATACGCATATTCAAACACGGGATAAGCAATCAGCAATCACATTGTCAGTACCCTTTACATGCTTAATTTCCAAGTCAAACTCCTGTAAAATCAAACTCCAATTCAACAATCTCCGATTCTTGTTTTTCATCTTACTCAAAAACATTAACGGATTGTGGTCAGTGTACACAATCATTGGCTTTTGTCCTGTACAAACATAAACCTCAAAGTGATGTAAAGAAAGGACCAGAGCCAACAGTTCCTTCTCTATTGTGGAATAGTTCCTTTGGTGGCGATTGAACTTCCTGGAGAAGTATGCCACGGGATGCTCAATGTCATCAGAGTCACTTCTCTGTAGGAGCACAGATCCACAAGCTTGGTCGCTAGCATCGACCGCGATGGAGAACGGTTTGTTGAAGTCAGGAGATTTGAGCACGGGGAAGTGACACAGCAGAGACTTCAGGCGATCGAAGGCTCTCTGGCATGCATCATCCCAAGTGAACTTTATGCCTTTCTTCAGTTGGTTAGTGAGACTGAGAGCAATCTCAGCAAAGTTCTTGCAGAACTTGCGGTAGTACCCAATCATTCCAAGGAAGCGGCGCGAAGCTTTTTTGTTGTCAGGAACTGGAAAGTCCATGATGGCTTGGACTTTAGCATTTATTTCCGCTCAATTTTTCCAACCATGGATAACAATCAAGTTTGATATCATACAGTCAAGCCACTGTCAAATCATCTGAATTTGGTGATGTGATAAATTTGTCACGACGCAAACATGAGTATAATGGACTTAACATTTGCCAAGCTGTTCAGTATTTGTGCTACTTTTGCAATTTGTCAGCCTTCCACTATGCAGATGAAACCTGACAGTCAATTCCTGTTCATCGCAAGCTCGATTTTCGTCTCTTTGCAGTGGATGTTGCAGCACATCAAGAAACTGGTGCCAAATCATTCCTATTGTTTGAGAAAATATTGGTACTAACTGGTAGTTTGGATAAACACAAGGGCATATCTTTTGAGTTAGCTGCAGGTGTTTGGTCCCGTATTGCGGTGACAGCGGCGGTGCTCGCGGATTAGCGAAAGTAGACTGGCGCAGAAAGAAAGCGCTCCCTCCACAATGTCCGAGAACACCTAGTTTTCTACGCTTCCTTTACCTGGGAGTCAGGAGTGAGGACTTTCACTTATTGGAGAGGAGAGGAAACCAGGGGTGAGTTTGGATGCAAGGGCCAGATTTGAGGATCCCTGGTTTATATAGCTACTAAAATTCCAAGGCAGCAGTTAGTGTACATCAATTAATTTTCCTGTACAACAGACTCCAGCTTCTCACCTGATAGCTACTCTAATAGCCGAGCTGCCGTCCACATTTGCTGCTTCACATTTGAGGATTAGAGAGCAGATCACCATTTGTTGATGAGTTGAGCACATGCGACATCACAGCAAGACCCTTTTGACCCTCCCACTTGACCCCAGAACAAATATCCATTTCACTGTATTCCACCCCTCGTCACATCCCATAATGCTCTTAAGACATTCCCATAACTTGGTTTCAGCTCAATTTTTCCAACTATTAATACCAATCAAGTTTGAAAAAAAAAAATTATGAAGTCGAGCCGCAGTCGAATTATTCGAATTTGGTGATGAGATAAATTTGTCATGACGTACATTTGTGAACGATATAGACGTAATATTTCTCAAGTTGTTCATTTTCGTTTCACTCTTCTGATAGGTCAGCCATCGAGTATGCAAATGAAAACGAAACGTCATTTCCTGTCCATAGCAAGCGCCATTTTCCTCTCGTTGCAGAGGGAGATGAAGCACTGCAAGAAAATGGTGCCATAGAGGATAAATATTCCCATTGTCTAAAAAAATATTGGCAACGGCTGGTAGCTTGGATACGCGCAAGGGCGCATTTTTTTGGTAAAGTGCAGGTGTTTGGTCCCGTACTGCGGTGACATCGGTGGAGCGGCGCTCACGGATTGGTGAAAGTACACTAACTCAGAAAGCCAGAGCTCCCTCATCAAGCTAGACGCGGAAAGGTATTGTCGCTTGCTAGCTCGCTATCCTTTTGAGCGCAACGATATGGATGGCGAGGCCCACAAAAGTAACCTGTATGGCTAGTTCACTACCTAAGCAACCACAAGAATGATACGTTTAGCTTGATATCTACATTAACTGCGCTTATTACTATATGATCTGTTTAATGTTACGAACGTTAGTTAACGATGTTAACCCCAGACATTTTAGTGAACGTTATTACAGCAAGCATTTAATGTTTGTCATGGCAATCTTTCAATTTACCTTGGGTCATCTTTGCAACTGCAAGTCACCCAATGTTGCGAACCGGCGGCTGAGCGAATCCATCCTCTGCACTGCTTGACTATCGGTTTATACTTTTGATGCGCTACCTATCCAACCACGAGACTGTTGACTAGCGCTGCAGTAGGCGTGATCAGAACGAATCGCGCGTGCAGCTTCGGCGTTCTTTGTGAGCCAGGATTCGAATGTGATTCATGCACAAGCTAAGTTACGAAGCTAGTTTATTAGCCAACTGAACTGACACTATTGTGATTCCAATGTTAAAGATTAGCAATTGCACAATTTAAACATGCTTTATTGGTCTATTTATTCGGACGACATTGGCTTGCGTCAGGTAACGTCAGGTTGTGGAAGGTCAATAGATGTTCAGAAATGGCAGCAAATATTCGCTATCTTTTAGGCAGCTATCTTGTTATGCTCAGGCTTTCTGCCAAGCTCGTTAGAGCCTACCTTCAGTGATCGGCAGTTGACAGTACGGTGTATTAGTCAAGCTAACTTGCTGTGTTAGCTTTGTTGCTGTGTTTTTATTACCATTAAGATTTTTAATTACTATTATTTAGCCTCACTTTGGCTATTTAATGTCAACTCGTCCAGCTAACGTTATAATTGATAGCTGTAGTTTATGTAGTTAGTTTTGTCTTTATTGTGCAAAAAAAAAAAACAGAAGCAAGTTCTATATGGAAGCTCAAATAATGGTTTTGAGATCAAATATCGATCAGTAAACCGCAAAATTCTATGCCTTGAAAAAATAAATCATGCAACTACAGTAGTGTGCAGTGACGATTATGTACTTAACAAAATTAACCCTATATCGGGGAAGGAATTGGTAACTTCAGTCGGCATCCTAAGTGGCGCCCCCATGCCTCTCTGTGAGGCAGTGTACCTGCGGCGATTTCTCCCAGCCAATCAGAAAATCAGGCAATATCACAGGCAGTGATATCAGGGTGTTCGACCAATCAGCAGTGGCCCAGATCATCTCGAACAACTTTACTTCCCCAGACCTCTCGCAGTGCGGTTGTGTGCCCTTACCCAGTCCCACTCACTAGGACCTAACACCATTACTCACGAAAGAAAACTGATGAAAACTCACGCATTCAAAATTTAAAAAGGTTTGCTAAACGTTGAGATAGGTGTTGCTTGTGTAGGATTTCTAGAAATTTGTGAGATTTTTGGTGAAAAACAAAAAAAATGGTGGTGAGGCCATATTTGATCATATGCCCTTTTCACCTAAGTATACTGCAAGTGATGGTTAGAATATTTATAGACATGCTCCCAATGCACGGTACTTTTTTAGACTGCTGCTTCGGGTATTTTTGAGTGCCCCATAAAGGGTTAAGATAAATCAAGAAGTACTGAGTACTGTTCAAGTATTTACTTCAAGTAATATTGAATCATATAGACGAAAATAAACAGATGAAAATATATATACTAAAAAAAAAAACAATGTCTTTTGAGAGAAAAATACCATATTTAGTGTGGCCACCCTTTGCTTTGATTGCCTGAAAGATCAAATGCTGCAAAGTGTTAACTTTTTCTAATTTTCCTCACTTGCTCATGAAGTTCATTTGAAAGAGATTCTATGATGCTACCGCAGATTTGTTTATCTTGGTATCAGGCGAATCCCAGATTTTATCCATCAGATTAAGGTCTGGACTTTGAACAGGTCAAGTCGATACTTATGTCACCAGATGATAATATCTGACACAGATGGCCTAATTCTTGCTCAACTTAGAAGTGTGTTTAAGGTCATTGTCTTGTTGAAAATAAAATCCCTGACCTGTTGGTATCTTTCCAGATGGCAATGCAAGCCTCACAAGGATGCTATGATACTACTTATGATCCATGATCATAGCTGTCAACCCCTAGAGACTTCAATGAGTGAGAAGCAGGGGTCCAGGGGACGCAGCCCCCAGTGGGTCCCGGGCAAAGCCCTGGTGGGGGGTAGCAGGGGGGCGAAGCCCCACCAGAAAAAATTGAATTTCAGCGTTTTAAGGGCCATTTTAATGGCATTTCAGACTACTTCTTAAGCTAAAAACCCATCTCAAAATGACAGAAAAACAACAGAATTATTCATCATTTTCAGCACATAAAGGCAAAAAATTTTCACATCCTTTATGTAATTTAATGAAATGACACATGCTGAAATCAGTTTCAAAGTAAACTACTAGTATGCAGTATTTGCAAGTCACATTACCAACATGCCCTCAAATAACATGTATTTATGGCAATTCTTCCCATTCAAAATCACATGAAAACTCTGGAGTGTAAACATTAAGGGTAAATGCCATAGGTTATCTTAACACAACATTGTACATCTTTTAAAACATGAACAGTCAATATAAAATATCAAAATGAGTCTCTATAGTATCATCCTCCAAAAACACCAGTTAAGTCAGTAAAAGGATACCCTTTTTGTCAATATCATTGGTGTTATATTGCATTGGAAATGACTTGGATACATGGGTATGTGAACACAGTTGAAGAATGCTAAGAGAATATGTTATTCCTCTGGATCTTACTTCACACATTACCAACATACCCTAAAATATTAAGTATTTGTCGCCAATTCTACCCATTCAAACTCACATGAAAACCATGGAATGTAAACATTAAGGGTAAATGCCATAGGGTTACTTAACACAACATTGTACATCTGTAAAAGCATGAACAGACAATATTAAAATAAAATCTCTAGAGTATCATATCAGTTGCGTCCTGCGGGGTGGTTAACAATAGGTACTCAAGCGATAATGACCGTAAATATTGTAGCAGCGAAGTAATCAGGCTTTGTCCATTAAACTATTGTAATTGCGTACGTTTACAAATTAAGCTGACTTGCCCACTTCGTGAATCAGCGACTGCTGACAGTTCGCTAGCTACGTGCTGTGCCAGCAGTCTGATTTCAGCTTGCTAACTCGCACTCAAGCGATAATGACCGGAAATATTACAGCAGCGAAGTTATCAGGCTTTATTCATTAAAAAATTGTAATTGCGTACGATTACAAATGAAGCTAACGTGTCCACGTCATGTATCAGCCACTGCTGACAGTTCGCTAGCTACGTGCTGTGCCAGCAGAGTGATTTCAGCTCCCTGACTGCCCTGAAGTTCATTGTAATTGTGGGTAGCAAGCTAGCTACAGTCTGCATAGTCGCGCATCATGTTGTTTTTTTTGTTTTTTGTTTTTTTGTGCAAAACTTTCACCAAAAATTTCTGAATGCTGCGATATGATGTTGCAGGCAAATAATCATGGTATAAGCGGGATAATCAACTCGAAGGTGAACATTCCACGGTTTTATCCACTCCATCTGCAGTGGGCAGGTTAACCTATCCACTGCAGATGGAGTGTACGGTTTTTAGGCACTTAGCAGTGGAAAACACCCTCCACTTCGCATGGGGTGGTTATTTGCCTCCGCGTCCTGCATTAAAACCGCGGAATGCACACCTTCTCGTTAATTATCCCTTACATGATATTTGTTGATTTACTGACTTTGAATTTATGAAATAACTGATATCGCTGGGTAATAAAAATCATAACCATCAATTATAAAAATCGACATGGTCCGAACAAATATCTTGCATGCACATTCACGTGACGTGCACACTCGACGAACTAAGTGTGCCTTGTGTGAATCACCCTGGATGTGTCGTTGGACATCTCTCCAGCCTTGATGTTTACAACTCAAGCTTTTATTGCACGTATATCAGAAATGTGTCTTACTTAACTCATCAACTACAAAGCATGGTTATGTTGACGTCCAGTCCGGATAGAATTTGGTCTGATACTTTGCAGCCCCGCGATGTTATACAACTCTGGCCTTAGAAGGCCCCTCATCTTCCGATCCGCTCATCTTGCGCGCCAAGAATGACTATCATCAAAACACTGTTGATGCGTAAAACGCAAACGATGATTGGTGGTAATTGACCAACCAGAGAACTGTTTACAATTTAGGATGAAAGCGGAAGTCTTAGTATCCGAACAATTCCGTTGTACACCAAAATGATAAAAACAACGCAAAAAAAAAAAATTTTTTTTCATCATTTTCTCGAATGCGTGAGTTTACAAAGGTGTTGCGTGAGTGCGTGACCCTGGAGTCAAATGCGTGAGTCTCACGCCAGATGCGTGAGAGTTGACAGGTCTGCATGATTGATTTGATTTTTATGAAGTCATTTGCTTCCTTCCAGCAGTCTGAACCCCAAACCATAATATTACCGTCTCCATGTTTTACTGAATGGGTTAAACTGTCATTTTTGACAGACAAATCTGACGCACGCAAGTTCTGCGTTTGCTTCTTAACACCGCAGTGAAAGGCATTTTAGGTGCAATGCTGTGTGAAAAGATTGGGCTTGCTGGTTAATCTCAGAAGTGACACACTTGCATGCAAGTAAAAATCAGGACTCAAAAAGGACATTGGCCTGATGGCCCGAACCTGTGGAAATGCTGATCGGGCCAGCACACCTCTTCCTGTGCTTGCTCGATTGAGCCATTGCCATATTTCCATTCGTAGTGAGGTCAGACTTTTTTATTTATTAGTCCTCAGGCCCGCCGCTGAGAAAAATTCCAAAAATGGAATTCAAAAAAGAAAAATGTATTTTTATTTTCATTCCGCCCGCTGCCTCCTGGAAGGCTAGTGATCTTTTTGTCCCCTGTCGCGCGAAGCGGCGGGACATAGTATTTACGACCGACCGACCGACCGACCGACCGACCGTCCGTCCGTCCCGAATCCTTGTCAGCGAGATATCTCAAGAACGAATTGACGGATTTCCTTCAAATTTCATGTCAACATGTATTAGGGTGGTGGCGCCAGTCGATTTTGGTGACCTTCGCGTCACTCTCAAGGTTGCACCGAGACACTGTTCATTTTGACACGACTTGCCATTTCCTGGCGGGGGACTAAGACACGTTAGTGGCAAATGCTTGTTTTATATTTCTTCCGCGCTGAGTGTATCGCTATTCTGAAAAATAAAGAATCAACCAGTCTGGAATAACCATCGCATCAACGATTTCCATATTCCTGCGCCAGCCATCAGTTGATGACGTAAGATCTTGCACACACAATATCTTGTGCATGAAGATCATTGAGTGTTTATTGTGAGGAACTGGAGAAGTGGTAACAGTTTCCTGATGGGCGGTGTGCATGATAACTCCTCCAAACATGAAAGTGCAACTGAAACCGGTGTTGTTGAAATTCTTATTGGAAAGAGAACTGGGTAGGGGGTACAATTTTTGAAAAAAAAATGGCGCGCCGTTGGAGCAGTACACCTCAGCCTTGCGCTTGCCCTGCAGTGGCGGCCATGTTGATTATCGCGGCAGGACAAATCGATAGGGAGCTTCCTCTAACCACCCCCAACATGCCACCAAGAAAATGAGAGCATTTGGCTAAGGAGTCTTTCAACTATTGTTTGGAAACGAGAAGTTAACAGACAGACAGACGGACGCCGCTCGCCACGACAATACCCCTCCACGACTTTCATCGGCTGAGGGGTAAAAACCCGCACACATTTATTCTGGCTATGACACGAAGCAGAACTAGGAGCAAGCTAGCGTAATACGTTGGCTCGCTACAGCTCTACGTTGGGAGTCGAAAATTCACTACTAGCTTTCATTTAATATGTCAGCTAGCCAGCCTAGGGTGTTTTTCCCAAAAGGAGAGTTGCTAATAATATCTGCTGCATACACAGAACCATTCGATCATAGGTTGCAGCTATGCAAGCTGGCAGCTACAGCGTTGCTGGGAAATATACCCAAGGTTACTTTTCTATGTTTCTAAGTTATGACTTCTCGCAGTTGACCATGTCAATTTATTTTTGTTTTGTTCACTTGTTAAAGGCCTGCTTGACTGAGTGAATATAGCCAGCTAGAATTAGAATTAGCTATAGGAAATGTCTATTTAACTGTTTGAGGGATCTCGGTCTTTTCTGCCACTTTGCAGTCTCTTCTGTTTTTCATGCGCAATTGGAACAATTTTAAATAATCACGGAAACTAGGGAGCTAAGATACTCTGAGATACTGATATTGCAACCTGATAATTTTGCTGGCGTCAAATTAGCCCCAAGTAATTGGACTGAGATATCTTCACAAGAAGCATCAGATGTTATTGCACAACACTTCCTATCCGATATTAAATGCTGCATTTTCATTGACTATAAAGTTAGATTGGTTACTGGAATTGACATTCATATTGTGACTTAACAGCCCGGTAGCTTGATTACTGGTAGCGCCTATTGTAGGCTACTTTGTAAATTCGTGCCAATTGCTTTAGTTATATTGACTCACTACATGCATGTCGCACGCGGATGAAAAAATAATATATTGTTGCTAGCTGTTCATTGTAGCCATGGGTATCTTTCCAATCGCAATTAACATTTCCAAGTTAACTTGATGCCAAATCAGTATGTGCAGACCTTTGTAATGTGTTTCCAAGTTCACTTATGTTATGGCAATGTAGGTATAGCTCTCTTGCAATAGGCGTGGCCTAGCTGTGGCGAATACGAGGTCAAGCTCTTTCCGCCATTGATGTGGCCAAACAAAGCCTCAGGCTATTGACGCTACACACTGTACACAGAGAAAAGTAGAGAAAATGCCGAGTAAGTGTGCCATCGTTGGTTGTTACACTCAGTCTGACCAGGAGAGGGAGAAACGATTTTGCCATGTGCCCGGTATTATAAGGAATCAGGGTGAAAAAGCTTTGGAGTTGTCAATAATTTGACAAGCTAAATGGTTTTCAAGCATCTCCAGGGCCAACTTGGACATACACAAGAAGGAAAGCCGCATTTGTAATGACCACCTCATCTGTGGTTAGTTTTTTTGTAATTATATACTTAAAACAGTTTGTATTGGACTATAGTTGCAAACTGATAACAATAGGCCCATTTAAGAAAACTGTTATGACCACTCTGTCACTTCTGCATGTGACACACGCACACAATGTGTTCGCGTGTCACGCTGCTGGAAGCGCTCCTGGTTGACTTATTTGCAGTAATTTTGACTGGTATGCTTGTGTTACGTTGGTTAGCAATCAAGGTGGTAGTTTCGTCTAAATGTTACCTGATCGTAGCTGCTACATTTGAAGCCAAGCGAAGAGGCGTTGCATCTGTCTAAGTTGGGCTTATAAGGCTGCAATTAGTGAAACGATCATTTTGCTTATCCGGGGTCAGCTGGGAACTTTGCCATCGGGCACCCTTGCAGAAAATGCTATTTGATTTACCACTAGATACCATTCATTTACCATTGAGAATTTTTGTAAGGGTGGGCTAGCTCTGATGCTAAAGCTGTGTCTGGTATTACAAGCGATTGCTCTGCAATGCTGTGGTGGAAGTTTATCCCCTTTAAAAAAATGTTTTGGGGAATCACAAGCTGAAAAAAAGAGAACTGGATTCGGAATTTTTCCCGGTACAAGTTACCGATTTGCGAGCTCCACAAGCAAGGCTTTAGACCATTTGCGTGTTTCTGCTATGAGCTCATTTAGTAACTTGCTGTCGGAATTGTTTCATTTTGGAAGAATTGGTTATCAGGAGCTTATAGCAAAGCATTTTCCAGAAACGTGGAGATATAGCAGTACAGCTACAACCTCGTGCATGCAAGGTGAGACGGTACAATAGTGAGTTTTGGGCTCAGCCGAACTGTCCTCTGCCTCCATTGCTGATGTGCTTGGCCACACTAATGGCGGCGCAGGCCGTTTCTACTAGTTACTGAGGCAGTCCAGTGTTGGGTCACGTGACTATTGCAAGTCACCTATACTGTTCGCCTATAATTCTTGCTCGTCTTAATGCATGATTGAAGTAAGTCGTGTCTCTTATGCCTAAATACTTTAAATTGTCTTCCCCTTGCAGTTGCTGGGAAGGAAATGCTTCGGGTCCACTGTGCATTTACATTTTTTTATTTTAGAAATAGTTTTTTTTTTTCTTCCTCTTCTCTCGTACTTGCCAATTACCATTTTGAGGAAGTGGAAAATAAAATGTTTTTTTTTCATTTCGCCCTCTTCTCCTGTTGTCTGTGAAAAATAGCCGGAGGACCAAGGAATCAAAGTCTGGCCTTACTGGTTTTTACCCCTGTTGGCCAGCCGAGGGGTATTGTCGTCCCCTGCAGTGTCTGTCTGTCCATCAACGATGTTATCGCTCTGGCGCCTTTAGGTTTGCTCCTAGCTTTCTCATTCCTGGGTGGCTGGTACGTCTATGGATCCTTCACTTACCAATGGAATTCTGGCCATTTTCGACTCTTACTTTGGCCACCAGGGGGCTTATTGTGAAAAATGAAAAATTGGCATAACTTCATTATTTCAGCTACGATGCTCATATTTTCACTGAAGGTACATGGGTTCGCCCTTTATCACATACCAAACGCGGTTTTGATTTCACCAATTTTCCTCCCTTTTCTGCGTAAATGCTGCCAATCATTGAATTCAACTATGTTACCGCTCTAGCGCCTTCCGCTTTGCTTGTAGGTTTCTCATTTTTGAGTCGGTGGTACGTCTATAGATCCTCCACTTGCCTATCGAATTCCGCCCATTTTCGTCTCTTGTTTTGGCCGCCAGAGAGCTTATTGTGCAAAAAGAAAAATTGCCATAACTTCCCTATTATTTCAGCTAGGATGCTCAAATTTTTACTGAAGGTTCAAGGGATCACCCTTCATCACATATCAGACACATTTTTGATTTGACCTATTTTTTTACTGTTTTCCTGGTCAAATATTGTAAATGCTGCAGATCTTAAAATTCAAGGATGTTACCTCTCTAGCGCCTTCAGGTTTGTTTCTAGGTTTCTCATTTTTGGGTGGGTGGTTGGTCTATGGATCCTTCACTTGCCTATCGAATTCCAGCCAATTTTCGACTCTTACTTTGCCCACCAGGGGCTTACATACGCAGCCGAGGGGTCTTAAGTGCGATTAGCACGGTATTTTTTTTAGATTGCCAGTTTGTACACGTCAGCCTTTTTTATTGAAAGGTGGCGGGAAATTGCGGAGGAATGTTTTAAAATTTTCAGACATGGCCGTCTGAAGTCCTGCAAGCACAGCCGGAAATCTGTTTCATCTTAGACATATTATGACATTGCCGCGTTTACGACACTGCACTGCTAGCATGATTTACGTTAAGTCGGCGATACGAGCGCTCGAAGCTTCAACTTTGAGGCCGAGCTGGAAAGTTTGTCCACCAAAGAAATGCCAAAGTTACTTCCCAAAGACCCTGTTAAACAGGGCGCTGTGCTGTCCTGGATTTCCAGCAGCAATGCCCTGACTGAGCAAGCTGAGGCAGCTGCCAGTGCGAGAGCAAAGTACAAGTATTAGAAAAAGAGGACAAGGTTGGTAACTGTTGAATTCATAGGGGTCTGAATAATAAGAGAATAAGAAGGCCAAAACAATTCCAGCTTCTATGTTGAACTTTGCTAGTCTCTTAGTCTCATTTTGACAAATAATTTCCTTGGTAATGTCGGTGGTATCAGCAGAAAGAACGATTCCTGCTACTGTCTTTTCGCTCCATACTATATGTTCCACTCATAGCGAAATATATGTGAAAAGCGCATTCCTATGCAGTGGTGGTAGCACTCAAGTGCGTATAGGACATGCCGCTGTCAGTCAAAGTTGTTGCCCTGTCTAAATATATATTCTAAACACTGAAGTGTTTTCTTTATTGAAAAACAAAAAGATTTCCTTGCTGCAAGTAAAAATCCACAGAAAAGGGTCATCAGAAATTTGGGCCAGTGAAAAGTCTGTTCAATCCAGTGAAAATGACCAGTCAGTGGCCCTATAGGGACAGTGAATTTTTCAAAATTTGTTGAGCCCTGAAAATAAAAAATGAATTTCTTTTGTCCTGCGAGTGGAACGGCGACGTTTGTCATACTTTCCTATAAGGTCATAAAATTGCAGATGTTGAAAATGTCAGTCTAGGTTAATGGAAACAGTCTTTTTGGATTTAATTACAAAATGTAATTGCATCATAAGGTTGAAAGCTGCTAGCGTTCGGCAATATAGATTTTTGCCAGTTTTCATAATTCAACACGTGCATGTGGAGCATTGTAACCCCCTTGCGCGGAAGCCAAATCTGGCTATTTAGGTGTTACAAGGCTTTATATACTGACCAAAAGTAAAAACGCAATTATGAAATTCGGTTCTCATTTTTTTGAACGCAGTATTTGCAATGGTTGAGTAGCACAAAAATTAAACATGTGGTGTTGCCTTGAGTCTGTACAAATTTCCGAATGATCGGCGCTGACTCGACGACAACACGTGATAAAAACAAATTATTGGAGGTTGTAGGGTTTGCTCAGTTCCAGTGACTGACCAATCACGAACTTGAGTTCAATTTGTCGTACACACTGGGGCCTATAAAAATCACAGGGGAGAGTAGGGAAAATGTCAGTGTCAAACATGCCGCGCTTGACACGAGTTCAGCGTGAACGAGCCATCGGGATGCTGCAAGCTGGAACACGTGCTGGGAGAGTGGCACAGACGTTTGGTTGTCATCCATCGACTATCAGCCGTCTACAGAATCAGCTGGATGCAACTGGAAGTACAGATGATCGTCCACGATTCGGGCAACCACATGTGACGTCAGCAGCTACTGATCGTCGAATACGCTTGATGCATCTCCGTGATCGTTTCCGCCCAGCCACACGAACTGCTGCAGAGACTCCAGGGTTGCATAACTGCAGAATCAGTGATCAGACAGTCCGGAATAGACTGCGAGCAGCCAATCTTCGTGCAAGGCGTCCTTACCATGGATCGGTGCTCACGGAGCAGAGAAGGCAAGCACGTCGCCAGTGGGTCGCCGTGCATGGTCGCTGGAATATCGCACAGTGGTCTAACGTCCTCTTCTGTGACCAATCCCGCTTTGCCATGTCACACGCTGACGGCAGAGCCCGTGTTTGGCGACGAACAGGAGAAGGGTTCACGGACGCATGTGTGCTTGAACGAGACCGCTGGGGTGGACCAAGTGTGATGGTATGGGGCGGAATAACTGCTACGCGTCGAACCGAGCTTCTGTTCATGGAAGGAAACTTGACAGGTGTACGCTACAGGGACGAAATCCTGCGTCCTGTTGTCGTTCCGTTTGTGCGACGTCATGGATCAACATTCCAGCAGGATAATGCTCGCCCACATGTTGCCAGAGTATGCATGCATTACCTTTAAGCTGAAAACATCCCTGTTCTGCCCTGGCCTGCGTTCTCACCAGACTTTTCGCCAATAGAACACTTGTGGGACATCCTGGACTGGGCGATCCGTAGGCGTAATCCTCAACCCGCTACTGTACACCAGTTATGCCAGGCGCTGACAGAGGAGCAGAACATCCCACAAGCCACCCTGACAAGACTTGTATCCTCTCTGAGACGCAGGTGCAACGCAGTCCGTGACGCGAATGGTGGACACACCAGGTACTGATCCTGTAATCTGATTTTTTTGGACAGTCTGGCTTCTGCTGCTAAGTGAAGCTGGTCCAGTGGAGAAATCAGCAAAATTTCTCTGGAACATTCAAGTGTACATGTTGACGTTTCTGTTCATGTGGTTTGATAGTAGTTTGGCATGATCGGGTTAAAATAAAATTGTCTCCAAATAAGTTGCGTTTTTTACTTTTGGTCAGTATAATTCAAGATTGTATCTTCACAGACAGAAAAACTTTGGCTCAATTGAGTCTAGACACTTAAAGCATTTAGACTCCCATCGTATTTGTTTTTTTATGATTTTGCTGGAGAGAAGGGGCTGCAAACACAAAAAATCTTCTTAAATTCAACTTTGAAATTGCAAAAAAAAATAATACTGACAATTGAAAAACTGCTGGGGCCTAAAGCTATATATTTCTGGGATCATAAACTTCTAGACCACAAGCACAATTCATCTTGAACATTACATTCTAGATTACCCGCTTGCTATGAGCCAAATTAGACCGATATCCAGGTGTCTCCCCAAAGTCTGAGATTCATCAAAATGGTTCACTGTCAAATCATACATTAATCATATATTTAACACAAATTAACTTTTGGGGCATGAAATTGAGTTTGAGTTTGAGTTTGAATTTGAATTTGAGTTTGGCATGAATTTATCAATATCGGTACAGTTGAACATCAGTGGTCACCAGTAACCTCTCCAAACACAAAACATGCCTTTTCTCCATAATAAAGTTTACAGTTTTGTCCATTTTTCTTCGAAGTCCCCCAAGCATTAAATAAAGTGCTGATTAAAAAGCCATAACATTCACCCTGCAATGAAAAGCTATCCGCTCTCACATCAGAGCTCATAACCTTACACCTTATAAGGGTAAAAACTCACTAACTCGGTAATGTCTGAATTCTGAAATATACCTTATTTTAACAGAACAGAAATTTCACTTTCAGGAAAAATCAAACGACAAATGCCACCATATTCAACAGAATGGTGCAATGAACGTACCGAGGGATCTACCGACGTGCATGGGCTGCATGCATTTGGAGAAACAAAAACCTCGGCATTAGATGTCTTTAAACGCGGTATAAATTCTACAGCAAAAAGCCATATTGAGCAAAATGCAAACTGAGTAGAAGTATAACCTTTTTCTTTATTGATGCCGTCCTCCAGAGACAGATGTATCGGGTAGAAGGAACCCTCCCGTACCGTTTCATTAGGAATAATTCCCATTGACCATGTCCTTATCTTGGTGTTCTGCTGTATTTTCTCCTAATAAATTTTTGAAAATATATGGTGTTTTTTGTGGATGCAAAACATTTAATGGCATCAAAGGCATATTCAAATATTATTTTATAAAATGCACATAGTTAATGATAGAAAGCTCAAACTCAATGAAATGCTTTATTTCATGAATGTTAACTTTGAGTTATAACTCATATACAGTTTTCAGATATTAAAATACTGTAGTCCCAACATCAGTGGAAGATCAAACTTGTTACAAATCATTACTGAAAGTTATTGTATCAATGAACATTTACATCCAAGCAGTGATCAGATTAGGCGGATTCGCATCGTAAAATGCAAACCAAATTTCAGCAGTTTTGACAAAATGCTAATTATCATGACAATCCCTTTGCAAAAAATGCGATTCAAAATATCTGAATGATATTTTGTTGATCCCGACTCACTGGCCGACAAACTTCCGAGTTCCGGAGCCACACAGCAATAGAAGTTTTAACGACTTTGCTTGGCTGGAAAATGATGTTCATCGGCATACCAACCATTCAGCTTCTGGGGTGCGTATCCATGCACTAGGGAGGCTTTCTGGAATAGTCATGATGTTTAGATTGCAGTGTGATCCTTGGCGTATTAAATTACATTGCTCTTTGGATATAGTCATCTAGTTTGCTAGTAAACTAACTAACGTTTACTAAGGAAAATCTTTGTAAGATCATCATATTAAGGCGATATGATTTGTTTCTTGCCCCAACTTTAATAACTTTGCCAGCTGTCATAGGCTGCCATGAACTTATCTGAGGCTTTGCAGCAGTTTCGTGCAACTCAACTGAACTTTCATATTTTTGGGACGTTTGCTAGTTTGGTAGCTAGTTCGAAAGCATTCGCTTCAGTACAGCTAGCTGGTTAGTGAACCTATGATACCTATTGGAGAAGTTTTTATAGCTCTGATTTATCACTTTCAACGCCATTGCTTACAGAGGAGCCCTTTCAACATTGATGACCCACTTATTTTACCTACAGAGCAAATGGACAGGTCGGGCCTGAGACGTGGAATTTCTTGGCTTACTGTAGCATATGATGTTGTTTCACTCCTGATCAGAGATGTGAAAGGATCCAAACCTATTAAAATCTGGTCACACATGGCACTCTCCAACTCAGTCACATTTTTGTTTCGGGAGACGCTGCTGGTGAACCTGCGATTCCCTAAACCGCATACCAATGAGAGAAGTTCGGATGACTTTGATCAGCTTACCATGATGCTTGGGTAGCTAGAGGAACATTTGGGTGTGTAAAAAATGCAAAGCGTGTATCCAGTCAAGACAATTCAGAGTTAAAGCTGAAAAAAGTGGAGGTCAGACACAGAATTCTTTCCAGATAAGACAGCTCTACTGCAGGTTACAAGTAGTTTACAGAAGTTTCACAGGGAAATGGAAGTGTGCTGCATTAAATTAAGATTGTTCAGCGTAAAATTAATGCCGTTTGGAAATAAATTGTTTTGCTTTCAGAGTGGAGTTGTATTTGTAATTTGTCATTAGGAAAGAATAAAAAAGCCCTTAAGTCATTTAAAATCTGATTTACTGCTTTCTAATTTTTTCTAATCATTTTTCAGATGTGCTAAACAATTTCTTATCAATTGATACTAGTGCAGTGCCCATAGCAGGTATGTATTCCAATAGAAAAGTGGGAGCTTAAGTAGCTTTTTTTTATTGATTGCCAAACGAAGCTGTGTTAGTTGCTGAGACCAGCGTTTATTTGTCAGCGGAAGATGGGGAGAAAATAAACTGCTAACGCAGCATTTCGAACGGTATTTAACAATAGTTTAGAAACACTAGCAAGTGAAATCACAGGGAAGAGAATGGACAGTGGTCTCAAAATGAATACGATAAAGCAAAGAATAGCCAATCCACAAGCGCGTGCTATGAAAATCTCTGGGCGTATCAATCAAGACTGCACATATTCAGTACTTTGAATCATAAAGAATATCTGAACATGAAAATAAAACATTGAAAACCTGCTTTGGTATGGGAACTTAAGGCAATGTTTCAGTCAATCAGACCATCTTGTAGCCATGTCAGCAAGCGCGATGAGCAGATGAGAACTGCGTGGTGAAACTTAAGAAATTGCCTACTTACAGATGAGAATGCCATAAGCCTATGCAAACTTTCTGGAGAGCAAGAGCGGTATAGCAGTAGCATATGGGATTCTTTGAACTTTTTCCTGAGGCGTGGCTGGGCGTTTCCACAGTATTGACGACATGGCTTTTAAAAAATCAACTTCTTAATATCCTTCAAATAAATATCGCATGCCATAGCCAAATACCCTAAGTTTCATACTACAACAATTGTATTGTTGTCAATTGACTAATTAGCCATGTTAATTGCACTTTTAATAAGCCAAGCCACTGTTCTGCGTTGCGGACAGGACAACATGTTTCCTTAATTAAATCCTTTTTCTACCACTGAATAATGAAACTAGCTGGACATTATTGTAGTACCAGAATACATCATATTACCTTGTAGAAATTTTTTAAATGCATGTCACTCTTGAGAAAATGCATGTCACACGTCAGTTGTCCTTTCCGCAACGTTTGAGAAGGAAAAGTTTTAATTATATCCTAATGGTAAAATCTATATCACTAAAATTTATTTTCCTCTTACTATGGCCATGCGGTGACATAACTAATCTACTTTGAGAGAAATCACATTAGCCTTAAGTATATAAACAATAGGTTAAATTATGTTGTGGACAGGACAAAACGTTGCGGACAGGACATGTTACTGCATTAACTGAAACACCTGTAAATCACTTTTAGTTTCTCAACTGGAGCAATTGTTCAGGAAGTTTGCTGGTCTGCTAATCTAATTAATCAATTCTGCAATTGGGTAGATTATAGAGACCGATTAATTGCTGCTAAATAAACAATAGGGAGGAAATCACCCAACTGAAATGTGATTAGATCTAATTGATGTACCTGCCTTTACCTGATTAGCTTAGACTCCAAGTCTCAAATGCCAAATATTATTCAGAATAGGCATCCTATATAAATACATACTAAGAGTAAACAAATTCAGTTTTGAGAAGGATATGCTGCAAGCACAGTGTTTCCCACACGTTCATTTATTCGTGGCGGCCCGCCACGAATAAATTTTGGCCGCCACAAATACATTTTTCGGCTTTTGACTCGACCTCGCCTCCGGACTGTTTGCTTTGTGAATGTCGCGTGTCGTTACAATTCTGGTGCTTTGGGTGCCGGAATGCATTGTAACGCCGCCTATAAATTAATAAGACGCAGAAGAAGAAGTCGTGGTGGGCCTATAAATTGAGAAGACGCAGAAGAAAAAGTCGTGGTGGAAGAGGCGTGGATCGAACGACGAAGGTAAAGCCGTTTTCACATAGCACGCGCATGGCGCAGATCTCGACCACTGCAGCCATTCATTGTCTATGTGATCGCTTTGCGCGAGGGCGCACCATTCTGCACCGAGGAGGGCGCAGCGAGAGGCTGGCGCTGCCGCTGGATAGGGCGCTGCTCCCACCTCGGCGCGTCCAATAGGAGAGAATATTAGAAAAAATTGGCGGAAAAAATTTTCTCATCATTTGAAAATGCATGCGTGCTCTGTGATTGGCGGTTATTATAGAGAATGTATTATTTTGAAAATTAATTGTTCTTGTAAGTTTATATACAATATTCACATAATATAACGAATAAATGTAATCTATGTATATAACTCTTTGTTAATCATTTTGGTTATGGTTAGTTATGGTTTTGGTTGTGGTTTGGTTATGGTAATGAAGTGGAATTTATTGCGGACAATTTAGGGCTGGCTCTCGCTTAAAACTAATTTTGCCCAAATTGCCAATTTTTTTTAGCTTGCTGGGACGAATGTCCGGAGAGCTATTGTCGTACCTCCGGCGTCCGTGTCCGCGTCCGCATCCGTCCGCGTGCAGAAAAACTTAAACCTTGCCCCGGCGAGCTTTGTTGTCTTTCTGACAACTCTTGTGTCTTTATAAAAGCACAAGTTTAATGTTTCTATACATTGATATTCTACTTAAATTGAAAAAATATGAACAGTCTGAGCATAATTTTAAATTTGGCATTCTGTTCATGCCAGAGCCAGCCTGGACAAATGTGTCCTGTCCGCATCAAAATCCTTGTCCTGTCCGCAACGCAATATATTCATCAATAAATCCTTTCTGAAAAAATATTTTACCAAAGTATTACTTTGATAACATAAAGTAACTTATTGTCTATCAATATAATGAAAAGAAGTAAGATAACTTGGCTAAAAGAAGAGAAATTTCATTTTTTCTAATGGTTGTTAAAACCCATGTCGCAAAGTGTCCTGTCCGCAACGCAACTAATTAGGGCTAATGGAATCAATTATCACAACAGAAGAAAGTTCAAATTTCCTCCCAAGCAAAGTATTATGGTCCATTATATTTTGAATTAAGTGTTATAGTTCTACATCAAATAGTTAATTAGTTATAGCTAATTAAATTCTCATAATGTCCTGTCCGCAACAAAAAGTTTACTGTGGAATCGCCCGGCTATAGCTGAGAGCAAGAGTCTGATCTTTTTTCCCCTGAGGTGTGGTTGTAGCTTGGAGCAAGAGCGCGACAGACTAGATAGTTACACAGGCGAATGGGATTGTAACTTTTTGAAAACTAATCGAAAAAGTTTAAAGATGAAGGATGCACTCCATCGTGCCATGCGCAAGCCATATCCGAAAGAGAGAAATGCGAGCCACAGACAACCACCTCTTGTTTTATAGATGGTCAATGATTAGTAAAAAATGCTAAACAGTTTTTTTCCTTAATCTGATCACTGCCAAGTAGAAAAAATTACCTGTATGCTTCAATTAATAATAACTTGTGTTAAGCTTTTGACAGTCCTGCAGAATTGGAAATGATGAAATATTTGAAATGACCAGTTGATGGTACTGATAATACAGAAATTAGTGGAACTCCTTCAAGCAGTTTTTAGCTACGTTTGTGTCCTTCTCCTTGAGTGCATATCTATGTCCAGTTGTAGAGCTTGGAGCTTCAGTCTTGGCAATGATATGTTTCCCCACATACTCAGCGTAGGTCTTCACTCCTTGGCCAGAAAAAAGTTTTGCTGCGCTGTGTGGATGCATGAACTTTTGAGACAAGTTATAGCTTCTGCATGACCAAACATGTTTCTCAACTTACTGCTTAAAAAAATGTTATTAATTTTTGTTTTATTTTATAAGTTTATTAATAAATAAATTAATACAAAGTGTATATGATAAATAATTTAATCTCTGATCAAATAAAATGGCATGCTTTACACAAACTCTGTAAGATAGCTATATTGTATTAGATTATTAATTAAAACACATAACATAACAAACTTGAATAAGGTTAAGGTTGGATTTGTAATATTTTAATGTCTAAACATTGCATACGAGCTATTCTTCAATTGTAAGTTAACATTTATGAAATACTCATTTTGTTGAGTTTGAGCTTTCTTTCATTAACTCATATGCATTTCATAAAAGTGTTTTAATATGCCTTCGATGCCATTGCATGCTGTGTCCACAAAAATGATATATTTTCAAAAATGTATTTTGAGAAAGTAAAGCAGAACACCAAAGCAAATTTTGGATCTGTTAATAACGAGCATCTCGGCGACTTTTTTGAGATGTGTTGCTGCAATAAAATTCAAAATGAGCTAATATTTCTCTATGCTCTACTGTGAATAAAATGTGGGTTTGAGATTTGCAAGTCATTGTATTCTGTTTTTATTCAAGTTTATCACAATGTTCCAACTTCATTGGAATTGGGGTTCATACATGGGGGGGGGGGGGGGGGGGTGGTATTGCCAGAATTGTTCTTCGCATTTTATATGATGGCTGTTTATTATTTGTATTACTCCTCTGTACTTTGTTCCATTTTCCCTCTCAATGTTGTGTATACTGTTTTTAATGTAGTGTCATAGAAGTTTGTTGCTGCCTTTCTTGGCCTGCTCCCCCCTGTGAAAAGGGGTTTAGCCACGATTTGAGTTGGCATTAGGGGTGTCAATATCTACACGTGTAAACGGTTACATGGATAACAAATCATCTAAAACTGTTTAGAAAAAAATCAATAACCGTGTACACGTCATTTTTTCCTCTTCTTCCTCCTGCTCGTTCATTTATCACCAATACATATAGTCGCCTATTTTTAGGGGTGATAATGTTGCCTGAAAGCTTCAGATAGTAACATTAACTAACTGTACACTTTAATGTTCCCACTAGCGTATACAGATGCATGGGGCACAATGTTGCCTTGATATTTAAAAAAAAAAAAAACCCACAGCCAGTGTCGTGCCACTTCAAGAATAGGCTGCAGAGGACGCCTCTTCTTCTCCATGTGCAAATTGTTGCTGATACTGGTACTAGTGACCTATCTGTAAAGTACCGGCAACAATTATTTGCGTAGCGGTTGATTTTTTTCCAGCGTACCAGCATGCGACTTGTGCGTTCCTCAGCGTACCGGCCCGGTATGCTGAAATGGCCTGGCTGGAACTGTGCTACTACGAAGCCATGCTGTTGTAATAGCTGCAGTATGAGATTTTGCATTGTGCTGCTGAAATACGCAAGGCCTTCCCTGGAATATATGTTGTCTGGAGGGGAGCATATGTTGCTCTAAAACCTTTATATACCTTTCAGAATTCATGGTGCTTTTTAAAACATGCAAGTGTCGCTCACCATATGCACTAATGCATCCCTATACTGTCAGAGATGCTAGCATTTGAACTGAATGCTGATAACAGGAGGGGTGGTCTTTCTCCTCTTTAGCCCTGAGGACACGACGCCCATGATTTCCAACAAGAATGTCAAATTTGAAACCGTCTGACCACAGGACACTTTGCCACTTTGCTACAGTCCATTTTAAATGAGCCTTAGCCCACAGAACATGGTGGCGCTTCTGAATCATGCTCAACAATGGCCTCTTTTTTTGCATGATGGAGTTTCAGGCGGACTGTTACCAGACAGTGGTTTCTTGAAGTATTCCTGGGCCTATTTAGTAATGTCAATGACAGAATCATGCCGGTGAGTGATGCAGGGGTCTCTGAGGGCCTGAAGATCACAGGCATCCAGTAAAGGTCTTTGGCCTTGTCCCCTAGGCACAGAGATTTTTCCAGTTTCTCTGTATCTTTTGATGATCTTATGCACTGTTGATGACGAGACCTTCAAAGCCTTTGCAATTTGACATTGAGGAACATTGTTTTTAAAGTATTGTTTATAAAGGCCATCTTTACTTCTGAGTCTCTGTAAGACATCTCTTTTATAGCCAATCATGTTTCGCACCTGATGCCAGTTAACTTAATTACTTGCTAAATGTTATTTCAGCTTATTCTCTTATATATTAATTGCCTTTCCAGCCCTTTTTTGCCTGTGTCCCAAATTTTTGAGATCTGTTGCAGCCAGAAAATTTGAAATGAGCTCATTTGGCATATTTACGTTCCTCGGCTGTAGTCAGCAATTATTCAGTCAACACGTATGTAAGAGATTCTCGCGCGGAAATGAAGTGCTTGTGCATAGAGGGGTTGAAAGCAATGGAATTGCATAAAGATGTTTCAAATGATCTTATTTCATTTAAACGATCCTGACACACACAGACTGCTTCCAACCGCTGAGTAAAGAAAAGTGTGAGAAGTGCGGAGTCGTTATCTGTATGCGTTAATATGAAAACTGGCCTCCTGATAATATTGAGTTTTTTGAGTTTCTGTAGGGGTGATTTAAATGAATTATTGAAAACTGGTCATGATCAGTGATTCATTTTAAGGTATTGGTTGAGCCCCTCCTGTTGCCAGTTCACCAGCTGCCACTGGTACCTACATGTCTTGGGCTTATTCCATATTTATTCCCTCTTATCTGATCATGTTTTTTTTTTTTTAAGTATTGAATATTGAATTAAGATATTGGGGGACTTGCGGACACTCCAGAAGAGGGTCGTAGTACCATAAACAAGTCTATGATTCTTCTGCAAAATTTCAGTTATGGGGCACATGCATCATAAATCTGCATTGCTGCTTATTTTCTAGCATACAGCAGGGGCAAGACTGTATTTTTTGCCGCTTGGATGTGCTAATAATAACGCAAAGGTGCATTGCTTAAAGAACACTGCATACGGAGAGAGGAGCTAAAACGACCGGTTTCAGGCTGAAGGAGTCCAAGGGGCTGCATATTTAGCCTATACAGCTGTAATTTGACGCTTTTGATGATAAAAACATGCAAATGGTTGTTAATGGACCATGAAAATGATACTAAACTGGGGAATTAGCATAATATGACCCCTTTTAAACCAGGGTATAAAAATGAAGGAATTTTTTTTCTTTACACTGTAAATTTAACTTTTTCTCCAGGGAAGAGACGATGTATCAGATTCCTGTTGGAAACTTGGAAAAAATCAGACGATCACGGAAGAAAGTGAAAAATATTTTGTCTGAAATTGGGCTTGAGAATTGCCAAGATTTACTTGAGGTAAGTGTTTATTTTTCCCACTCCTATTTTTGAGCTGGTGCTGAAAGGCTTGCGGTAATTGATTCATTTATTCATTAATGCATTTTGAAGCTTTGCGTAATGTATTCTTGGGGGGAACCTCATTAACTCCACCAGTTTGCGTTTTTTTTTTTTCTTTTTTTTTCTCGCCAAATTTCCTTTTTCGTGTAATGTAACAATACAACATCCGTCCTTGACAGATAGCTTAATATGATAGTATTCAGCCCACACAATTGAATAATTAGCTGATGCTATTCGCACTTGTACATGTGGCCAATGCTGAATTTTTTTTCTTGGCCTCACTTATAAGTGCGCCAGTTGATGACCATTTCAGTGTCGCTTAGAAAGTACCGCTTAAAATAAGGATGGCCAAGAAAAAAAATTAGCTTTGGACACAACGTAGACTTGAAAGGCTATATCGGTGAGATATGGTCAAGCCTAATCCTCAACATTGTTATTTAAAGCACAAATGAAAATCCAAAATCAAATGCGTAGCATTCAGTCAAACAGTAATGATGTTTCAGTATGTCTTGGCCTAGTATTTTACATGTGAACCTGCACACTTATCTGATATGTTGAGAGGAGATGAGGATCATGAATGCTTACCGATTGTTTTGAACAGTGCAAATTCGTTGTCGGAGCACTGTAGCTCAGGGGTCGGCAATTAACTTGGGCTGCGGGCCAAGATTTATCTCGCCACTGGGTGGCGGGCCAGAGGCCAGGCTGTGGCCTATTTAGACGCTGTGATAGGTGCCCCTAAGGTCCATTCGCGAAAACCTGGCCTATACGGAGAATGGTGAGTCTAATAAAAAAAAACTAATGACAATAAATAAATTATGTGGACTGTGCACTAGCCCATCAGAAGTCTCTTTTGATAATTTGATAATCTAAATAGACTTAGTATCTCTTTCAATATTGAGTCACCTGAAATTGTGAAGAAGGCAATGATAGGCCCAGGTTAGGTCTATTAGGCTACTAGTAATATAAGTCTATCTTGGGCTACGTTTATTTTGAAATACTTGTTTGACCGCCTCCTTATAATAATACAACAAACTGACTATTCGCACTTATGCATGTGGCCAATGCTTAATCTTTTTCTTAGCCACTCTTCGCGCTTATTAGTGTGGCCTATGCTGAATTTTTTTCTTGGCCACAGCTTAAAATAAGTTTGGCTAAGGAAAAAATTTAGCTTTGGACACACTTAAAATAAGTGTGGGCAATGGAGTAATGTGAATCTTGGCCACACTTATAAGTGCGTCTAACACAAATTTCGATAAATTTTTGTGCTTGGACGCCCTGAAATAAGTGCGAATAACATCGGCCATAATACTGTGTTTGCTGTTTTGGTGGAAAGGGCGTGCAGAGAGGTGTAAGCTGAATTGAAAAGATGTCTCTGTCAAAAGGTCTAAAGAGGGAAGTTGACAGCGAAAACAGAGCCTATAAGGAGGAATGGAACGACAAATTTGCGTTCATCTTACCCTGTCGTAGTAATGGAAAGCCCATATGCCTCATATGCAAGGAAGTTATCACAGTTTACAAAGAGTATCAGTGTTTCCCACAGATTTGAAATCTACTTGGGTGGGTGGACGCTGGCGGGGGGGTGGAGCAAATTTTTGTTTTGTTATTTTACTCTTCATATCGTGCATTCTAGTGAATTTTCAGAGTAAAAATTGTTACCACATTAGTCAGTGACGCCACATTTTTTGCACTTATTTTGTATTCAAATAAAAAAAATATATGTATTAATAAAATAAGGCTGTCATTGGAGCGTAAGAGAAAAAACTGGATGGGGACAGCGAAAAACAAACATACTGAGCTTAAAACATATAACACTGTGTTGTTTTTGATGTTAATCCACAATCCCAAAGCACAAAGTGCTTTGCAAGCATGAAGTGCACAAAGTCTGGGGACAGAATTTGAATGACCATGTAGCAGAACGGCTACCACAACCTCTTCATCGAACGTGACAAAAATAATCATGAAAAGTATGGCGCGATCGACTTATCCTAAGTCTGGTTTAACTTGGCCTATTGAGACCATTCAAACATGGTATATAGTTGAGATTGTGCACTTTTGACAGAAGTTTGAATGGAAACTCTATGAGGCCGGATCTTAAAAAAAAAAAAAAAAAAAAAAAGTCATGTGATCGTCCGTCGCGCGTAGCCGCCTGAGCTACACAAGAGGGCGGGCGTATGATAGTTTTGCGAAGGGTTTAAAGCCGCGCTGCGGGTGGGGTGATGAGAGGGTGTCTTGTTCAGTCGAATAGCTGAATATTATTTGGCAGCAAACGGTTGTACCCCAAAGCTGCGAATTAAAACTACCGGGGAGTATTTCAATACCCATGTAAAGGTATTCCGTCGATTCCTTCCAAAGACGACAAACCGCACAACGAGAACAAGAGTTCGTTATTTGCAAGTGCACTGCTACGAGCGAAAGCACTTAGCCATATTGTATGCACTTTCTCTAGAGCTGATCATGAACGAAAGCAAAATCGTTGAAGTGCCTATTCAATGAAAGTGTACGACAAAGATTGCAAAACACACATATAAAACCAGAACAAGGTCGCCAATGGGGCTGGTGCGTATGAATTCTGAACATTAGATAAACACCATAATAGACGGCGGCCGTCTGTTTACCTGGGCAGCCCGCCCAAGTATCAACATGGTGTGGGAAACATTGAGTATAATGCAGGGGGTGTCCAGTCTTATCCAGAAAGGGCCGGTGTGGGTGCTGGTTTTTGTTAGAGCCCAACACCAACACCTGTTTCTACCAACCAAGGTCCTGATTGAATCCCCTGATTAGTTAATTAGTGCAATTGGGTGCTGTAGCACTGCTGGCTAGCACAAAAACCTGCACCCACACTGGCCCTTCATGGATAAGATTGGACACCCCTGGGATAATGTATAATGTCAAGCGGCATCACGAAACGAAGCATGGTTCCTTAAACGTTGCTTATCCGCTCTGGTCTGCGGCACGAAAATGTAAAATTGAAGCGCTGACAGATGGTTATACAAAGAGCAGCAGCATCCTAGAGCGAAGTCCAACATCCCAAGAAAAACCACAAGTGCGTCTTTAAATGCGTCTCTGTTGCTTTTTTTTTTTCTTTGTGTGTTTCGTTTCAGGAGCATCCGTGCCCACCACCGCTGCCAATGCGCGACAGCCTGATCATTTTATTTTATTTTACTTTGTGTGAAAGCCTTTTGGATTATGCCAAAGTTACTGTCTTGTTATATAAAATATAAACCTAGTTTCCTGTGTGGTACATCCAACTCTTTGCATATTTGTCTCAATTCACAAAGCCTGAGTAGAGAGATTGCTCTTCTCTCACTGACTGCAGGTTTGTTAGTGGTCTCCAGGTTTTTTTTTGCCATACAAAATGTTAAGTGCTCCTGCGCTCTACCAATCTAGCTTTCAAGCTCTTAAACCGAAAGAGTCTGTTAGTTTAGTGATAGTTCAGCAGGGCAGCCAAAAGGTCAAGATGACTGATTTTGTAGCGCGCTCCACTGTTAGATTACTAGGCAAGCTACGTCAAATTTTCTGATTATTCCTTTATAGAGACTGCAGCCTACACCTCGGACAGGTAATTACAGTTCTAATATGAACTTTTCACCCCACGTTCCAATGAAATTCTAAAAAGTGACAGCCCTAGTTAGAGCATAACATTACTTTACTGCACATGACGCATCAGGACAACTAACGATATTGCTCTGAGGCAACCTTTCACTGACGTTAGTTTACTAGCTATCCAACTAACCACAGACAGGAAAGAACAAAAATTGCTAGATACTGTTAACTACACTAATAAGAAAGACTTTTAAATTTCACCTTTTCTGGTTTCAATTTTATGAGGATAATGTGTGCGCTTGCTCCAGCGTGAAATAGTGCTGCACGATTAATCTAATTGCAATTGCGATCGCGATGTCAAGCAGTGCGATTTCATGACCTCAAAAAAGGCGGCGATTTGCGATTCAATCTAAATAAGCATGTGCTGCCAGTGAACATAACTATGTCTCCTTTAATTGTATGGAGCCTGTTGACGTTATGCCCACAAGCGCTATCCTGGGCTGTGTCTGAGTAGTCAAAAATTATGTCCAATAGCATAATTCCACTTTTCCAGTACTTTTCTTTAATCTATGTGGAAAATGTCTGAAGATAAAGGAAGGGTGTAACATGGAATTCCTACCGCTTAGGAATACAACCGCGCTAATAAGACAATCTGAATGCACTTAAAGCAGGCAAAGTAAACACGATGGGGTCCCATACGTTTCTTTACGCGATTGGTCAAATGAATAGTTGCCCCTTTAAATACTGCTGCTGCGCAGAATTGTGGAATGGCGTTATCTCCTTTCTTTTCGAAAAGGATGCGTCTGTGTACCCTATGCTAAAAGAGGTAAATTAGGAAGCACAGAGACACCGTTCCTGAACGTTTAAATAATTTGAAGACTCTTATCATAGTTGCCATGGCACTTAATCATTTTCGGATCAGTTTTCAGGAGTTAGGAACTTTCCCCGGCGAAAAAAACTATTGAGATGCAGTCATGGTCTGTGCAGCAGGCATGGTCACGTGACTACTCGCTACAGTTCTCAGAGACCAACATTGACGCCAAATAAAATCATGCGCAGGAGCGTGAGCAAGCCCAGGCTGAAAGTGAGTTTGTAGCGGGAAAAAACCCTGCAACATCTATCATATGCAGAGATTAGGCGCGAGTGTCTCGCCTCTTAGTGGGATTCACGTTCCTGTGTCTTAGTCAGCAATTATTCTATCAACGCGCACTGAAGAAATTCGCTCGCGGAATTTAAGTCATTGTGCATTATGTTAATCAGTTTCACGTACATTATGGTGGATTTCCCCACTAGTGACACAGAGATCGATTGACTCTCATGATTGTCTTTACTGAGGGCTTGAAAGCAATGGAATTGCATAAAGACGTTTCAAATGTTCTTGTTTCATTTAAACAATTCAGACAATCATGTCCACCTTTATGCACGTGAAACTGAAACTTCAATGCACAAGGATTTTAATTCCGCGTGAGAATCTCATTAATAAGCGTTCATTGAACAATTGCGGACTACCGTGAATAAGCAAAAAAAAAAAATGCACGAGACTTGGGCCGAGTGCGTGAGACTTGGCATCTCGGCATATGGGGATACTTTGATTTCAGGTGCGGCGACGTTGAACAGAATAAGATGTGTTGTGTAAAACTTGCAAAGTTTAAAATCTCCACATCCCGCGGCAACACTACCAATCTGAATCAATACTTGGGACAGCACAGAGAGAAGCATAAGGAATGCATGTGCATTCCTTGAAAGCCAAGCAAAGTAAAGCCAAAGAGACAACTGAAATCCGCTTATGCCCAATGGTGCCACTGCTTTTGTACTGTGCAGAAATGCCTTTTTTTTTAAGGGTACTGTACAAACTTTTTGCTTTTTGTATTAAGTAGTACCTAATAGGTTTACGAAAATGCCTGCAGAAAAGCATCTAAGTTTACAATAGTGCCACTGCATTTGCACTTTGCAGAAAATATCCTGATTTTCAAAAAAGCAAAAGCCTCTTTTTTGGAAAATGTTATTTTGAAAACAGTCCTATAAACTTGTTTTGTATTTTTATGCACCACTATGTTTGCATTTTTTGAGTTGAGAAAAATACCCTTACAAAGTCATCATTATTCTCTGCATTCTCCATGATAACAAAGCAAGTAGGCTCAAGATATCATTTTAAAAAAATATCATATCGTAATTGCAAATTGCAATATGGTCCACTATAATCGCAATTGCACATTTTTACCAAATCGTGCAGCACTAGCGTGAATAGTTGATTGACACTAGACGTCATCCGCTAACTCTTCAAGACACAGTTACGAAGTATATTTCTTGAATAAACTAACCATGCTTGAAAAGTGATTAGGCCTTCTATCAGGGGCGGACTGGGGCAAAAATGTGGCCCGGGAATTCATACCTCACTGGCCCACTCTCCAGGGGGCGGGAATGTAGTGGCTGGCCATATTTCACAAGACATTGATATTATTAGTTTTTCAACTTGTATCACACCAATTGGCCTACAACATACAAACCCATTGGCTATATGCATCTGTGATTTTAACAGATGTTAAGAGTCATTCTGTGAGAAAATGGCACTTTTTGAAGAAGTTGAGGAGTTGACCCCCCCTGGAATTGAATGAAACTTGGCAGATGGGTAGATATGGTAGTCTCCCAGAAAAAGCCAAATTTTTAGGTCCGTGTATCAAGAAGTCTGCCGGTGGGGCCACCTGGAAGCCACTTAAGTTTTGCTTTTGACACCATATTTTACGTCAGTTATGACTAAAGGGTACACAGTACCAGATATCTTATACTTCTGTTGTGACCTGTGACACTTCACGTCTGCATAGACATTAGTACCAGATCAGCGCCAGGCTGGTTAACTATGTTATTGAGCCGGAATTATTTGAGAAATTACAGTAAATAGTGAAAATGGGAATAACATAATATCCCAGACATATACCAATCAAGAATGCTCTATTATGTGTTTACTCACAACAAAACCATCATTTTCAGTTCATATTCCCTTGCTATCTTGCTGGGTTAGTGCAATGGATGGCCGGAAAGATGGTCAAAATTGATTTTGGTGCTTGTTTGCGGAGTATTTCCTCAGTAACCCAGACATGTTCCAAGATGATGAATGTGGTTTGTTGTGCTTTTGGAGCTCTGTTTTCAAGAATATCAAGAATTTCTTAGGTAGTAAAAGAGGAAAAGAACCATTGTCGTACGTCAGAAATAGGTGTATACAAAAGGGTGGAGTTGTTACAATCCGATATTTTTTTCAGCATTCACTTTTGATTTTTCTCCGGTTGTGGTGAATACATCTGAATAAATCTGGTACCAATTTGTTCCCTATTTTCTTGGCTTTCATTTGATATCCTCCATTCACCATCTGAGGCAAGAGCTGCAGAGCTAGGGAACATAAACTAAACGGAAGTCAGGGGTGGAGGAGGCGATTGAGGGGGTAATAACACAATGTATTGCAGATAGCTTGAAACCTAGGTTTGGTTTATGGATTAGCCCCTAGGTGTCTCTGGTGACAGGAAATGATCCAGTAGAAACAAAAGGAAGCCATTTTTAATCAAGGTCAAACCATGTGCTTTGGCCTGGAAGAGCATGCTGGATGATATCAGCCCAATCTAAGTTGTACTTCAGTGTATCATTTGATGAATCAACTCCTCATCATCAGGTAAATGAGATGAACAGATTGAAAAAGTAAATAAGTCAGAAGTCAAGTCTAAATCAATGGCCAGGTTCATCAGAGGAGTGCATTGAGTGGATGGACCATGTGGTTGGCCAAAGTTCTGAATCTCCAGCCTCTGGTTCTGATGGAAGTAAGCATCCCAGCTGTAACAACTTTACTGAAAGGTCAACTCGCCCAACCAAAAATGTTCTGCACACAAGCTTGGAGTGCTGGTACTGATAATTTTCCTAGTATCCTTTCAGGTTCAAGATGTCAGAGAAAAAATTTAACTGTGACAGGTGTGGTTTAAAAAATTTAACTGTGACAAGACATTTGATAGGGCAGGCCATTTTTGAGTCACTCAGTGACTACTTCTTATTCCACGAGACATTTCCGAGGGTGTGGTCACCCTTTCAGAGGATCTTACTTGTGATGGCCATCACTATTCTTCTGGGACTCGCATTCTAAGAGGAGTTTACTATGAACATGTTAAGTCAACCAGGAAGGGATTAGAGTACAAGAGGGGGAAAAGCTCAACTGCAATTCCGGCTGGATGCGTAATGTATGTGGGTCTTGACTTGACTGAAAAAGACAGTCATTTCCTCCTTTAACATCAGGACCATGAGGATATCATGCGTGTTATTGCTTCCTAATGAACATTTGAATCATCTCAGGGCAGAGCTGTGACCAAGTCATCATGTTCAAGTCAAATCAAGTCAAATCAAGTCACTGGTCATTAGTTCAAACCCAAAGCAGACAAGGGAGAGCAATGAGGAGTGAAAGGGGGCAGGGGTTAGGGTTAGGGTTAGGGCATACTAAATGGAGTCTTCTGAGGGTTATTAGAGACCTTAAATGTCCCATTGATTGATTTAGCAATTTCCACCTGTGAAAAGGGTTGAAATTTTTGTTGATTTTCAATGCTTGGGGCATGGACCTTCAAGTAAGCAATTTGGAAATTTGATGGTTTTATGTTGAAGAGGAATCTTTCTTCTTCCTTTTGCAAAAAACCAATCAGAGTTATGTTCAGTATTAAGTGAGCTATGACCTCTTATTATCTTACACCCTATTTTGAGAAAACGAACAAAGCGTTTTGAAATTCTAATGCATTTTCCTATGAAGCTGAAGTGTTTGGTCCCTCATAGCTCTGGTTCTAAACTGCTTATTGGTGTTTTGATTGTATTTCCTGGAAGTACTTTTGCATTCTGATAAAATATCAAAAAATCAAAAATTTGTCATTTTTGACCATGTAACGCAAATTAGCACCTATTTGTGACAAACGACCCCATCCGGACTGTTATAGGCGCAAAGTTCAAAAGCCAGCATCTGTGATGGTATGGGGGTGCATTAGTGCCCAAGGCATGGGCAACTTACACATATGTGAAGGCACCATTAATGCTGAAAGGTACATACTGGTTTTGGAGCAACATATGTTGCCATCCAAGCAACGTCTTTTTCATGGACGCCCCTGCTTATTTCAGCAAGACAATGCCAAGCCACATTCTGCACGTGTTACAACAGCATGGCTCCGTAGTAAAAGAGTGCGGGTACTAGACTGGCCTGCCTGTAGTCCAGACCTGTCTCCCATTGAAAATGTGTGGCGCATTATGAAGCGTAAAATACGACAACGGAGACCCCGGACTGTTGAACAACTTAAGCTGTACATCAAGCATGAATGGGAAAGAGTTCCACCTGAAAAGCTTCAAAAATTGGTCTCCTCAGTTCCCAAACGTTTACTGAGTGTCGTTAAAAGGAAAGGTGATGTAACACAGTGGTAAAAAGGCACCTGTGCCGACTTTTTTGCAATGTGTTGCTGCCTTTAAATTCTAAGTTAATGATTATTTGCAAAAAAAAAATAAAGTTTCTCAGTTTGAACATTAAACATCTTGTCTTTGCAGTGTATTCAATTGAATATGAGTTGAAAAGGATTTGCAGATCATTGTATTCTGTTTTTATCTACGATTTACATAACGTGCCAACTTCACTGGTTTTGGGTTTTGTATATAAAATTTTTAATCCCTTTGGCATAAAGCTCCTTTGGCTGGAAAGTGGTGGTGACTAAGCATTATCAGACGCACAATACATGAGCTATTACCAAGTACGGATTCAGTGCAGTCAGACACATACAGCACGCTATAAAACATGAACAGTCCAAAATTTTTAAATGCCAATAAAAGAATTGATTTAAAAGGCGCGCCACCGTAAGTACGCAGGCATGCGTCAACAGTGTACGAACACTAACATAAAATAAAAGTCCATTATTTGAACTCTAAAAAAAAATCTTCTCACAACCGTGTACATAAAGACAGAATGTCTATACAAAAGTTAAAACTGTTTTATACTTTTCATGTTATCCAATGCGAAATAATGTCAACACAGCATGTGACTAGCTCTATCCGTCAATCTGTTTTTGGAACTGGATTGTGGGTTGGCAGCACCTGGTGGTGGGCACCAGAGGTGCTCCTTGGCCTTGGCCTTGAGCAGCCATCCAAGGCCTCCTTCGTTGGGTCCGGGTCGGTGATACCCACCGAGCCAGTCGAGCCCGAGGCAAGCCCAACTACACTGCATCCTGGGTCTCTACAGGGCTGCTTACAGGCCATTGATAGTGAGCTTGTCTGTCTCTGAATTAAATAGTGGGCTGCAGCCTATATGGGCAATAGTTGCATCAACACCCATGGCTTGGTATGCACAGAAATGGGAAGTCTGTAAAAGAACCCCCGCCCTCCCAACCATTGGGCATCTCATAGGCTTCACATCATGGGCAGGTGTTAAGAATGAAGGCATGCAAGTTACCACTACAAATGAACTGCCCTTTTCTTGGCAGTGTGCTGCTTGCTTGCTAGGACCTCTGTGCCTTTTATCAGGATAACCACTTGCTAGACGCGACGGCTGTGCCCTTTTTCATACCCAAGCACCATTCCCTAGGGAAATCCTAGAATTATCACTGAAGCCTGCTCTCTGATTCTAATAGTAATGCAAAAATGCAGAGAATTTGTTATTTTCTGAAACTCGCCAACACTACAAAACTGTACACTGTACGGACTACTGGTAAAAGTCATGCATGTTGACACAATGCCACAATCACCACCAACATTCTTTTCCAATTTACAACCAACCCAGCGTTATACCAAAGAGATTACAAATGGTGTATATATAACTGCATGTACTTTATGCATGTCAAAAGACAGAACTTTGATATATGTCTGGGTATATGGAATGCTGGTCGGAAGAGCATTAGTTCTTCAGAGCACCACCTTTGGTCATATAGCTATCAACCCAGCATAGTACCAAGCTTAAACTCTTCATATTCAGAGAAAACTGACCGTGTACGTCGCAATTCAAAAACAATTTCTTTGTTACTTCGCTGGGGATGGCCTGTACTTTCATCCAGTGAACAGTGCCCCCTGGAGGCAAATTTTTATGACTTTTAATGTTTAAAATAATCGATATCGAAAATGCTACCATTGAGATATTACTAATGCTGTAATGTACCCCAAAGGTACTATGTATCCAGAGAATTTCAGATCTCTATCTTGCTGGGTAAACAAAATGATGCCACCTAAACATAGGCACAATCTGCTATGAAATTGACCATTTTGAGTTTTCCTCCAACTTTGGCTCCATCTAGCTTGAAAGCGTGGATATTACCAAATAAATTCTTGGTATTCCTGAAAACAGAGTTCCAAAAGCACAACAAACAGCATTTACCCTCACAGTACAAATCTGGGTTACAGAGAAAATATATTGTAAACATGCACCAAAAATGAATTTCAGCCATCTTTCTGGCCATCCATTGCACAAACACGGCAAGAACCAACGTACTATTCTCTAAAAAATTATAGTCTTGTTGCGTGTAAACGCTTAAAGTATTCTAGTTTGGTGTATGTCTGGGGTATTATTTTATTCCCATTCCCATTTTTATTCTTATTTCTCAAATAATTCTGGCTCGATAACGTAGTTACCCAGCCTGGTGCTGATGTGGTGCTGAAGTCTAACCGGACTTAGTGTCACAGGTCATGATAAAAGTAACATTTTTACCCTTAAGTCATGATAGTTGATGTAAAATGTGGCGTCAACAGCAAAAACTTAAGTGGCTTTTGGGTGGCGCTATCTGCAGGCAAATTGAAATACGGACCTAAAAATTTGCCTTTTCTGTGAGACACCCAAAGCTACTCGTGCCAAGTTTCATTCAATTCCAGTGGGGTCAACTGCGTTCCGAATGTGAATGTCTCGTGGAATGGCTCTCAAAAGATCATCAAGCCTACTTTATAAAACAATTCAAAAGATTCATCGACAAGATGATGACTTACTGATCTTGCAGTTGCAGGCAACTTTACGCCAGTGAACGCGCAACTTGAGAAAAATGAACGAAAGTAGCTCCGAGTAGTCATATTTTTCCTTCCAAGTAAATAACAAAAGCTTGGATTTTTACTTTGAAAGTGCACTAAATTCAAATGATTCAGGAAAGTGAGAACTCCAGCAAAATGGATTTTGCTTAACTTCGCACATTGAACGTCCCAATGTCATTTTTAAAAGTCTGAGCTAACGAGTACTGTATTTCTGCAGGGTACCGAGTGATATACACTGCTCATAACAATAAAGGGAACACTAACACATCCTGGATCTGAATGAATGAAATATTCTTATTAAATACTTTGTCCTTTACATAGTTGAATGTGCTGACAACAAAATCAGACAAAAATTATCAATGGAAATCAAATTTATTAACCCATGGAGGTCTGGATTTGGAATCACTCAAAATTAAAGTGGAAAAACACACTAGAGGCTGATCCAACTTTGATGTAATGTCCTTAAAACAAGTCAAAATGAGGCTCAGTAGTGTGTGAGGCCTCCACTTGCCTGTATGACGTCCCTACAACGCCTGGGCATGCTCCTGATGAGGTGGCGGATGGTCTCCTGAGGGATCTCCTCCCAGACCTGGACTCAAGCATCCGCCAACTCCTGCACAGTCTGGTGCAACGTGGCGTTGGTGGATGGTGCGAGAGACGTCCCAGATGTGCTCAGTTGGATTCAGGTCTGGGGAACGGGCGGGCCAGTCCATAGCAGCAATGCCTTTATCTTGCAGGAACTGCTGACACTCCAGCCACATGAGGTCTAGCATTGTCTTGCATTAAGAGGAACCCAGGGCCAACTGCACCAGCATATGGTCTCACAAGGGGTCTGAGGATCTCATCTCGGTACCTAATGGCAGTCAGGCTACCTCTGGCGAGCACATGGAGGGCTGTGCAGCCCCCCAAAGAAATGCCACCCCTCACCATTACTGACCCACTGCCAAACCGGTCATGCTGGAGGATGTTGCAAGCAGCAGAACGTTCTCCACGGCGTCTCCAGACTCTGTCACGTCTGTCACGTGCTCAGTGTGAACCTGCTTTCATCTGTTAAGAGCACAGGGCGCCAGTGGCGAATTTGCCAGTCTTTGTGTTCTCTGGCAAATGCCAAACGTCCTGCGCGGTGTTGGGCTGTAAGCACAACCCCCACCTGTGGACGTCGGGCCCTCATACTGTCCTCATGTAGTCGGTTTCTGACCGTTTGAGCGGACACATGCACATTTGTGGCCTGCTGGAGGTCATTTTGCAGGGCTCTGGCAGTGCTCCTCCTGTTCCTCCTTGCACAAAGGCGGAGGTAGCGGTCCTGCTGCTGGGTTGTTGCCCTCCTACAGCCTACTTTACATCTCCTGATGTACTGGCCTGTCTCCTGGTAGCGCCTCCATGCTCTGGACATTACGCTGACCTACGCAGCAACCCTTCTTGCCACAGCTCGCATTGATGTGACATTCTGGATGAGCTGCACTACCTTAGCCACTTGTGTGGGTCGTAGAGTCCGTCTCATGCTACCACTAGAGTGCAAGCACCGCCAGCATTCAAAAGCGACCAAAACATCAGCCAGAAAGCATAGGAACTGAAGTGGTCTGTGGTCACCACCTGCAGAACCACTCCTTTATTGGGGGTTTCTTGCTAATTGCCTATGGTTTCCACCTGTTGTTTATTCCATTTGCACAACAGCATGTGAAATTGATTGTCAATCAGTGTTGCTTCCTAAGTGGACAGTTTGATTTCGCAGAAGTGTGATTGTCTTGGAGTTACATTGTGTTGTTTAAGTGTTCCCTTTATTTTTTTGAGCTGTGTATTATATATAAAAGATGAATATTATTTTCCGAAAACACAGTAATGTACTTTTCAAAAAAGGAATCGGATGCCCCTGCGTCAGACAAAGAGGCCTTAACCTTGCTTTGGGCAGAAGGGTTGACTTGTTTATAGTCACCACTAAATCCCTAATCATAAATCTCGTCATCTTGGTCCAGCTCAGACATCGGTGACTGTAAAGCAGCAGTTAAAAAAAAAAAAAAATGTGACACCAGCCGTTCAGAAGTACAGACTAATATGACCTAATATGATGAGTTAATGTGGGAAACGCAACAAAATAGCTAAACAAATGAATGTAGCTACAGCGATCGCCAATGCGTCTTGACAGCGCAATACAATGTCAGACTAGAATTGAGCACTACACTCAGATGAACTCTGACAAATAATAAGGCACACCCAAAATCAAACAAGATGCATAATATGTTGCTGCAACCGCAAAACTCGTGCTCATCAAATATGAAAATGTTTGCATGAAAGGTCCGAGAAATTTGAAAACAAAGGGATTGGCCTATGCCTCCTAGAAGCAAAGAAAACTATGCCTTTCGTGGTGGGTTTTCCTCAAAATTCATCATTAATATTTAGATACACTTTTAGTGACCAAATATAAGCCAATGATGCTCAATGAATTGGAAGAAAAAACTTTTATGCAGAAACATTATGCTTCAAATTACCAAGTAATTTGCATTGCTTCCATCGGTTACTTTCAGAAAATCATATGAAATGGCGGATGGGGGGGGGAGAGTCAAACTGCTTTTCTTTAATCCCAAATACTTCACGATTTTTCAAAACCAAGTTTTGTGGATTACTACAACAGGGGAGCGTTTACCAAGAGCATGGATCATTGAGGGGCAATAAGCTGTTATGAATAGGTGAGGGAACACTTGAAATATTTTTATGAATGCGATAACTTGATTTGATTAGAGCAGTGACGCTGTTACCAAGAATGGATTTCTTGAAAGAATTCTGCAAAATTATATTGATGTTTTGCTGAATATATAATGGTATTAGAAGTAAATTATTTGAAGTTCGTAACTTCTTTAAATTCACTTGCACTTCCCTAACACCCACATTACCGCTTGTCAAATGACACATACAGGCCTGCATAACACAGAAATTTACTGGGATGACATGTAGAAAAAATATATTAGGACTACGAAACATGCCATCAATTGTGTCAGGAGGTTTGGTGGTGAAAAACTTGCTTCAGTCTGATGATGATGAGTCTGATGATGATGATGATGATGCTGCTCCTCTCGCAGGATCTAGAAAGCTGTGATGCCAGTGAAAACATCTTTCGTAATACCGACTGGACAGATTTCACGGAAGGCCACAATGGAAGAAGGAGAAAGAAGGTATGCATGAATATGTTAAACTCTTAACTGTGCAATGTTCAAATGCTCCTTGTTAGCCATAATGGCAGCGGCTCGAATCATGCCATTCAACAGTCACTGGACAGCTATCCACCTCTCTCACTCCCCATTCTCACAATCTCTCTATTGTGCTGTTTATTAACAGTGGAATGTTCTAAGCAAATATTCCCTGTCCTGTCGCCCATATCCAAACTTTTTCTAAACGTGTTGCTGGTTTAAGTATTTGGACAGGTACACCGAAGAGCCTCAAAGTACGCCAACTGTACGTCATAGAGCCACAAAGTTGGAAGGCTGGAAGGTTCCTGTGGACACCCACAATTTGAGGAAAATTTGGAAAAATTAACCAGATTGGCCAGGTAGTGTTGCTGTGGCAAATCCTGTTTTTCCAGTTCTGTGGCGTTAGGTGGACAACAAAAGCCTCTGACATGCGTGCATGCGTGCATATACAGTACAAGTTAAAAGTTTTTGCGCACTCTAAGATCTTGTCAAGTCTTTGTCTTACACTTGTGCTTTTAACTAATAAATCCCTGGAACCCAATACTTGTTTATTACGAATAATAAATTTACAAGAAAAATCCAAATGGAATCCAGCACAGGTGATTGAAATGATCAGTTCCCGGGTGGGGAGGGAAAGGGGGGAAATCGTACTGTGGCACAGTACAAACAATCATACCGAGTGTGACACTGCCCTTAATTAGAACTGGAGATGAATGACATTTGCAGTCTGATGAGGAAGGGAAAGCTGTTTTGGCCCCAATTTACATTTTATACACATCTTGGTGTGTAATTGCCTTGGCCATGTTGAAACCACTTGTATTTTGCATATATTATATGAAAAGTGACTGGTTTTGGTAGGATGTTTTTGATTTTTTTTTTAAATGTAGATACCCAGTTTAATCCATAAATAGTTGGATATCATTAAAGTTGTCATTTTTGCCATTTACCTCAGCATTTTGGATTGAAATAAATTGAGGTTGGAACTGCAAAAAATTTAATATACAATCCCTCCATTTCTGGGGATTTTAATGGACCAAATGCAATTGGACAATTGGCTGCTGTTTTGTGGTCAGATGCGTGTTATTGTATCTCCCCGACGATGATAGTCAGGAGATACTGTGGTTTAGTACGGGGGGCGCAGCAAAGATCTTCTGTTCCAGGCTCTGGAGGCTTCGAAGTTTATAGGATTTTTCTCTAAATTTGCATAGTCAAAGATGTTTATTTGGCAATGCTCAAGATCACTTCTCGGCAATTGTGGACATCCAATATGGCTGCCAGCGGTCTTTTCGTGAATTTTTTTGCAGATTTTGTCTTCTGCTCATTTTGAGCCGTATGTATGTATGTATTTATACATGCATATATAATTATTGGCACCTTTGGTTAAGATGTATTTAAAGCCTAAAAATTCAGTTTTTATTGCAGAAGCATACTCTCGCACTGAAAATTGTAGAAAAATGTAACCTTTAACTCAAGTGAATTTTGACTAAGAAATAATTATTTTTCATAAAATCACCTGTTCCACAATTATTGGCACCCCTAACAATTCCTAGGAAATAAATGTAATTGAAGTATTTGTCATTTCTACGGTAGTTTACAAAGTTGAGTATTAGAGTACCTAGGAACATTTAATTAGTAATTCATCACTTCCTGTTTCCCTGGGGTAAAAATATGACGTGACACAGAGGCCATTTCTATTATCCACTCTTCAACATGGGAAAGACCAAGGAACACACCATTCAAGTAAAGCATATGTGTGTCGACCTTCATAAGTCAGGCAATGGCTACAAGAAAATAGCCACTCGCCTGCACCTGCCCATATCTACTGTCAGAGGAATCATTAAGAAGTTTAAAACAACTGGAACAGTGGTAAACAAGCCTGTATGAGGACGCAAGGTTATTTTGCCACCACGCACTGTGAGGAAGATGGTAAGAGAAATAAAAAGTTCTCCAAAGCTCGCTGTTAAAGAATTGCAACAAATGGTAGAATCTTGGGGTCACAAAGCGCCTGATGGTTGTTTTGGAGACTATCTACATGCCAACAAGCTATTTGGGAGGCATGCACGGAAAAAAACCTTTTCTCAATCACAATCATTAATACAAATGTCTGGAGTGGTACGGTGGTACTGGGACTTCAACTGGGACCATGTGCTTTGGTCAGATGAGACCAAGATGGTGTTTGTTGCCGGAAAGCTCTAAGTGGGTCTGGCGTAACGCAAAAGATGAGTATGCAGAAAAGCACCTCATGCCCACTGTGAAGTATGGGGGGAGGATCAGTGATGCTGTGGGCCTGTTTCTCTTCCAGATGCCCTGGGTACCGTGCTAGGCTGCATTGCATCATGAATGCTTTGAAATACCAAGACATTTTTAAAATCAAAATTTGGTAGCCTCTGCCCAAAAGCTGAAGACGGTCACTGGGTCTTTCAGCAAGATAATGACCCTAAACATGTGGCGAAATCTACACAGAAATGGTTCACCAGACACGGAATCAAGCTCCTCCTATGGCCATCTCAGTCCCCAGACCTCAACCCAATTGAAAACCTGGGGAGTGAGCTGAAGAGGAGAGTGCAGAGGAGAGGACCCAGGTTGCTGGATGATTCAGATAGATTGTGCAAAGAGGAATAGTCGAAGATCCCTCTGTTCTGTTGGCAAAAGGGGGGGGTTGTACAAAATATTAACATGAGGGGTGCTAAAAATTGTGGCACACATGAAGAAAAATGTTTTTAATGTGGGATTTTTTGCCCACTGAATAAATGCACTTCAATTAAAGGTTGGATTTTCCTATTTTCCATTGTGGTCCTATATTATTTAGAAAAAAAACTGAATTTATTAGAACACTAAAGAACACATCTTAACCAGGGGGGCCAATAATTAAGGAGGGCGCTGTATATACACACACGTATATTTACAAATGTACAGGGATGCATATTAATGTCATAGCAGGAGTGAAAACCCTAACATTGCGGCAGTAAAAATTTGCAAGTGATCTCTCATGGGTATCGGGGAGATACACGACTCGGTCCCTGTGGCGACCGAGTTATCTAATTCCTTAATTTTTATATTAAGCTGATTAAAGGTCTAGAGTTGAATTTAAGTGTTCTATTTGCATTTGGACTCTTGGTCTCAAATCTCTTCTTGAAGTCTGAAAAGCTGTCAATGCCTCACTGCCCCATGAAGCCAATATTAAGCTTGAAAAAACAAAGGAACCTTCAGAGTTATGGCAGTTGCATTTCTTACTCCTAAAATCAACAGTTTAGGGCATTGTTAAAAAGACCACAGATGCAGGATGCTACAAAAGATTTTTTCCAGCTTGTCACTTGGGGCGAGTGAGTCAAAAAAAAAAAAAAAAAAAAATGGTCGCCCAAATTCAAATGTCACTTGGGGGGGACATAAAGACTTTGTTTTTTTTTTTGTTTTTTAAAGAAATATCTATTTTGTTTATTATGTTGACTGAATGCATTAAACAATCTGTGTTGACTATACACCAAATGACATTACAGAATGAAGCTATCCTACCGTGCCAGTTAACAAATCATGGATCATGCAACGAGATAAAATGCACCTACATTTTTAGTTCTCTTGATATAACTCCAGCACTCGCTTGTGCTGAGGAACTTTCATATAATATGCAGTTAAACCAATCAATCAAATGCCCATCAACTAAAAGTATGATAAATTCAGCTGCAATTTAAGACTTCCCTGTAAAATTGAATCGATCCCAGCAAACAATCTTCAAGATGATTGGATTCTGAAGCACATAAACCAGTAAGACCCCACTCTCAGGGTGATGGACCATGACGTGATCAGATGAAGATGAATCAGATGAAATGATCAATAGCTTACTTCAGCTCTGGCTTTTGTGTGGAAATCATTGCCAGTATTCGATCAAAGAGAAATAAAGTAGACAAGTTTCCTCACACTTGGGCTAAGATTGGACCTAAACAAAATTTGACGCACGTAATACGATCAGGAGGTGAACGAGACACAATCAATGTGCATTGTAAACCCTGGGCCTAAGCTCTGCTTACTAACAAGATACTGTTGTTTTTATCAATTGCATATTTTATTTTATTGTATTCAACGATGACACACGGTGTAACTCGGGTCTTCAGTGCGCTGCTCGTCATTTTCTGCCAGATTATTCTGACAAAGTGCGAACCAAACTAAGTTCGATAGGACGAAAAAGAAAAACTCCGCAGGTAATGGCATGTTGTGCAGGAGTCCTCGTAGTTCCATTCCGATTAACAGTGCGATGAACAATTACTTTTAGTTCTTGTCAGTGGATAAATCCACTTTCTGTAGTGATCAAGATATGAATCTTTGGTTGGAAATGTGTGAAAAGAGATCATGTGACCGGTTTTCTGCTTTTGGCTCGTGCACCCCTGGACTTCACACGATTTTGGTTGAAGGAAAAAATATCACCATCATAATGAAATGTTGACTGCTTTGAGGGTAAATTCAGTATGGTGACTTGGAATTGTTTTCAGTGGATGGGCGAGCAGGCGAAGCAAAAGCGGCACACACATCAGAAGGATAAAATGCGCCCAATGCTCGATTTGCTTTTGTTGCTATGTCACAATTTTGAATAGATAATCCTTTTATACTGTTAGGTTGCGCATCATGCATGTTATGAAAAATATATATATATTTGTTGCCTGATGGGGCAACTGTCCATAAAATTTACTTGCCCAACCGCGAGTTTTGGTTGCCCCGGGCAGTTGGACATGCGGATTTGTCATGCCCTGAGATGGACTGACCCCTTCACAGCAGTTCACCAGATGAATATCATCCTCAAGGTAGTCATGAATGGTCAAATTTTAAGTTGTCTACCATCTACGTGGTCAACCACCACCCTGAACGTAGGGGTACCGCAAGAGTTTTTTACGCTGTGACCATTTTCAGAGGCCCTAACTTTTTCATTAATGTTAATTTTGTGTTGTATTGCTCCTGCATTTTGTTACCCCACTAACACCTATCTATTTGATATTTTGGTCTTGGTATAAAGCTTACCACACAGTCATCAAGATCTGGAAAAAAAAAAATTTCTGTCCAACCAAAATCCCTTTTTCAAGTGCTCATAGATCCCAAATAACTCTTCACAGTCCAATTTTGATTCCATGTTCTGAAAGTATGGGCAAAAAAAAAACCGTTGTAGTAGCAATTTTCAGCTTTCTATAAGATTTTACAGCCTACCTAAAATGCTCACGAGCTAATGGCGTGATTCGCGAGAAATGGGGCCGACATCCCAATTTAAAATGGCTCTCACATGAAAACCATTCAAGACATTGAGCTGAAACTTGGGATTCCTTCTTTGACACTCTAAGGTATTTTTAGGGAAAAAAATTGACCCCCCTGGAACTTTTCTTAAAATTGGTTCATTTGGCATGGAATGACCCCTGCCCTTTATGGCACCACTCAGATAGCAAAAAGCATTAATTCAATGTTGGATTTTGGTCAGATCCGTTATTTTTGGTTGAGGTTGAAAAATCTATATTCACTCAATGTTCAATCATAGTTACAATTTCAACGTTTGAAAAACTGTTGTTGATTCAATGTAGTATAGATGATTTTTCAATGTTGAAATGCCCAACAATGATTTGACATTGTGTCAATGGGGGGGGGGGGGCAAATAGATGGCCATTGAATTCTCTAGGGTGCTTCCTCCACCTAAGTCAGGCAGGAAGCCTTTAAGGAAGGCTATCATAGCTGCGAAAGTGGGAAATTTTATTTCAATATATTATGAAATAAGCCCCTACGACTTTTTTTCTTTTCTCTTTATTTTGTGATTTCTTTCATTTTTATGAGCAATTTTACAAAACTAGTGAGCCGCGCCATTTTCACCCCAGCAGACACAAATTCACCCTCGATCCGCTTGGGGCGGCCCAAATCGCGACGTCAGTGCAGCTGCCAGCACCATGAATGTCCATTGTCCTGCGGCCCTGCATCGTGATTGTTGAATGACAGATTTTCCCGCTTCCTCTATGGCAGTGGCTCTCAACTCCAGTCCTGCAGACCCACAGCACTATAAATTTGTGTTCCAGCTCAGCAGTGGGATGATTCACTTAATTAGCTAATACTAATTGTCAATCTCTTAGTTGATTGAATCAGGTGTCCCCAGTAAAGAAACACCACCTTCAGACATTAAACTTTCTGATTAAGAACAGCATTTTACGATGACTTAACCTTAAGCACACTAACGGTAAGTTGGACAAGTTGCAATAAAACTAAACAGAAAAGTAACTTCACCATGTGTTCATTTTTTTTTATTTCATGAAGTACCCTAATCCATTAAATCTGGAGGCCACAATTAAAAATAAGAATAAAATATTTTATATTTGTTCCCTTAAGCTTGAGATAGTCATAAAAATCTATTTTTAAATAATGAATCGTCACTCTAACATCAAATTTCAATTTTGTCAACCCGCAAATCCCCTTTAATGGTGTTTCTTAACTCAAAAAGTAGCCATGTATCATGTATGATTGTACTAGCCCTGGTTTACCACACCTATTTCAACTTAGCAAGAGACTGATGATTAGGATTTGATTGACTGAATCATGCCATTGCTGAGCTGTCAGATAAATGTGTTGGGCAGCGGGGCTCCAGGTCTGGAGTTGCTCCACACTGCTCTATGGGGCAGACAGACAAGCTTGATTATTACCTTTTTCAATCCAACACAGCTTTAACTTAGAAGTGAACTAACATCAGAGGCCATTTGAAATGCTTCCGGAAAGAAAAGTGCGATTTGAAGTCTGCTAATTACCGGCGAGGCTGGACAGCTGCCGTCACCTTGGCATAATTAGCTCACCTTAAATCAATTCCCATTTACTTTGCCAAACTTATAATCAAGTTATTTATTCAGCCAACTGACCGATCAAAACCAAAATCAAGCCAATAATGATTTAGAAGAGATAATGAGAAGCAGACAAACCAAACCAGGCTACCATGTTGGATTGAAATAATGTCAGTAATCTGAATATATAGCAGATCTCTGAATTCCACCTCTCGCCGGAAAACTTTAATGTATTATTAAAAAAAAATTCTAAAAAATAAAATTGTGTTTAGATGGCACTGGTTTTTAAGCGTCTAAAACTATACGCAATGTATAAAACGTGAGAAGCGCATCCAACGTGAATGTGAGAAATTATTTTCGCATTGCAAGCAATGGACAAATGCACCGAAGACTGGGCAAGCACGTTCAGGCAAATCTGTGCTGCAAATTTTAAACATTTTTTATTTAATCATTTTTTATTTAACAATTGAACAAGATTCACACACAACAGCCAAATGTAATAATCAAGCAAACGCATTCAGGCAAAGTGCGTGCTGTACTAAGCAAAGTTAAGGTCGTCAAAATCATCCTCCTCTACTCGACAATTGCTTTCACCCCCTCCCATTTACTTAGCTCAATTTGCAATCAATTGATTCACTCAGTGAACAATTTTAAATAATTTGGTAGTCTTTAATTAATTTAGATATCAATGTATTCTGACATTTTGACATTGCATGCATCATGCACATGAATGCATATGGCAGCCGCAGTGACGTTATGATCTCGCAACTTCCCATGCCAGGCGCAGCATTCATGGCGGCCTCTTGGAAATAGCAATTCCAGCTAATTAATGATCATTTAAAAGAACAGGGGGTATCTATGGACAAAAAATTGACTGTGGATATTATGTTGTAGTTAATTACTGTAAGATTAAGTCAAAATGTAAAAGATCAAAAGGTGTGCGCTAAAATGTACAAAAGAAGTACAAAAGTGTAATTTCTTTTGAATGTTTAATAAATAACTAAATGAACAATGGTCTATTTTATTGTTTTTTGTTAATAGAGCATGCTGTAAAGGGGCTGTTCTCAACCTTGGTTTCTTAAAAAAAAAAAATGGTAATGGCCAATCTATAACGTTTTTGCCTTGCAGCCCCTCCCCTGTGGCTTTCTCTCACCTCCACCTTAAGGTGGAGGTCAAGGTGGAGGTGATTATCTGAAGTATATAGGGGCTTTATCATTGATGTGTGATTTTAACCCTGATGACATGTTGATGCTGCTCCCTGTTTTATCTCTGTGTGGTTTTTCTCTATTTATTAAATCTCCAGTTTGTACCAGCCTGGCATTTGGGTCCTGCATTCTTTTAGGTCCATTGTACTAGCTTCCGCCGGACTGCAGTTTATATCCGGCGGGGATGAAACCATGACACAATCTACAAGCTCACGAGTTGATATATGCCAATGAGTAATTTTTGTAACATTGATTTGAAAAAATGAAATTCAACCAGTATGAACATCGGTTGATCATAATCCAAACATGTAATATCAACTTGCAAACTATAAACGTATAGAAAAATTGTTTTTCAATGTTATTCAAAGCAGACAGTTCGATCGCGTGTTAGGTTTGACAAAGAAGTGTTTTCAAAATAATTTATCTTAAGGAAATCAACCGAGATGTGGGTATTGGCAAACATGAACTGCTCTTTGATAATCAATCAAGTGATCTGTTCAAATGTACTTTGAGACCTGACTGTATTCTATAAAGCCAACCACATTTTATGTTGTCTGTTTGACGGACAACCTAACGTCCGGAACAGATGATTTAAAGTCAAAATTTTAAGAAGGCAGTCACGTTTCGTGAAATATTTCAGTACATTTATTGAAAGATTTATACATGATGTGCTGTACCTTATAACATTTATGTGGAAATGTCATCAGTTTTGCAGTGAATATACATTTCTTTTAGGGGTGCACAGACATTACAAATCTACTCCTCAAACATGGGGTCCTTCTGAACTTCATCCCATGACTGCTAGAAAAGTGGTGGAGAGAATTAATTCAAACTGTGCATGCTGTTTCTCTATGAAATGATGTGCAACAATGCACAATGCCAGAAAATTCAACCCAGAATCAATATTGTAAATTCTGAATGGAATAAAAGATGTGCTAAATTACTCATTAGCATATTTCGACTCTCAGAACACATTTTGGAGTATTCAACTACGAAATAATTGTAATCAAGTATCGGGTCCCCCAAAGCATGTCCCTGTAAAGTGGGGTCTTTGTATAAAAAGGTTGAGAACCACTGCAGTATAGCATACTTAATGAACCATTTCAGCATTTTAACCTTCGTCTGTATGTTTTTAATACGCCTCATTCAAAAAAATAATCCTTTTAGTCTATTTGGTGTTTTAAAGTCCTGCGGGGGTTGCTCCAAACTGGTCTTTTAGTGACATCACTGCCATTCAGGCATATGGCAGTGACATCACTGACTAGTAGACTACTTTTGGCATGCTCCTTGTTGAATTATACCATAAACAGAGTTGTAAAATGATTATTTTTTAATGCATATTAAAAACACGCAGAGGAGGGTTGAAATAGGCCTTTAATAATAACTTTGTTTCAATGTATAATGCAACGCATAAATATAGTTGAATCAATGTTGATGCAATTTTACATTCATTCAATGTTGATCATTTCATGGTTGAATCAAGGTTGATTCATTGTCCGAATTGATTGGAAATTCAGCGTTATTTCCATGTTGATCATAGCAAGCACTTTCATTGTTTTTTTCCAATATATGACATCAATGTTGATTGCAATCTTCAGCCTGACAATATCACAATGTTGATTCAATCACTTTTTGCTATCTGGGCAGCTGCCTGGAGGATCATTATGGCAATTAATAAGTGATTAAGATACGTGAGTAAAGCTAATGTCTGTATTCCAGTTTAACCAACATAGCGTGATTAAATTGAAAATGAAGATACTGAGAATGCAGGGATCTCATATACTGTATAAGCAGCTCACGCATCAAACTGCATATGCTGCGTGGATGCATGTATCAGAAATTATTTGGCAGATATAGTTTTGGTTGCACAGGTGCTAGCTATGAAAAATGGTGATCAATCTTACCATTTCTAATTATACTCCTTTTCTCTTTTCAGTGGATATACCGCACACAGAATTTGTGCTGCAGTTTGTGCAAGTTCTCCGCACGGTCCTGGCATTCCTACAAAGGTCATGTCCTACGTTGTCATGATGAGGAGCGGGATCTGGGTTTGCTGTCGGTCTGCTCCAGTTGCCCATTCATCGCCCACCCCAGGGTCATTTCAAGACACTTTAAAATGTTCCATATTGGACCATCAAAGACTCCGGCCTTTTCGTCACTACCCTTTAAGTCCCAGATCCCCTTTGGAGCATTACCCCCTCCCTCAAGCGCAGAGAGGTATTTCTGTCGAAAATGCTCCTACCATGATACACTGATTTACTGCATGAGGAAACATGTCTTGGTGACCCACTACGTATCCCTACTGAACCACTACTTTGGGCAGCATATGGATATCGATCAACGGGCTCAGGGCTTGAACTCATTAAAGTTCTACTGCAAGGTGTGCTTCCTTGCGGCAGAGAGCTCTGAGCATCTGCTGTACCACATTCTATCCTCCGACAAGCACAAAGAGGTGGATGTCCACGTCAATGGCTTGATTTATGAACATGGCGATGTGCCTAAGAAGTTCCTTCCCAATCTGGCGCCAAAATCAGTGCAACAGCATGTTTATAACAGTCCCATGATTTCTCGAAATGGTGACCAGCAGTCTGGGAAGACTTTGCCTCCCCAGCGGCCTGATTCAGGACCAGTGTCTGGAGGTTCCCTGTCTGGAACAGTGCTGCATGGGGCCCTACACAACACTGGCCCCCTGGCATTTTCCTCTGGATCGAACCAGACCTTCCTTCCAGCACAGGCATCCGCTCTGGTGCAGTTAGCCAGTGCTGAGGCCAAGGGCCTTTTGAGGTCTAGTTCGTCAGTGGCAGCCCTTCACAATACACAGCCCCCCAGGGGGATCCCAGCCACCCTGCCCACTTCTGGGGGCTTAGCCTCACCAATGATTCAGGCCCCGATAGGAACAGTCCAGGCAAATGTTTGTCACAGTGCTCCCAAGCCGCTGCCAATTGCTGCAGGACTACCTTTGCAACCTCAGCATCAGCCCCAGCCTCAGCCCCATTCACAGCAGCTGCCTCGGCCAGTCCTCATGCCACCTGCTGTTCATGTCAATGTTCAAGGCAATGTGGGCGTGCGAGGGCCAACTCCTCAGCCTCTCCTCCAAAGTCCAAGGGTCCCCCTGAGCCAGACAGCTCCCCGTGGCACTATGATGACTTCACAGTCTCTTCTTAGCCACTTGATTCCCACGGGACAGAAGGTTAATGGCCTGCCGACATATACCCTGGCACCGCTTCAAGCCGGCTTGCCTATCACAGCCAGCTGTGTTCCAGTGGCCAGTAAAGGACCTTTACCCTCAGTCCAGGGCAGTAGCGCAGCTTTAATGCCACCAAGCAAGCCAACAGGAGACTCTGGCTGTGACCCTCCTTCAGTTACCAAACAAGCCAAAAAGTGGATAACCTGCCCAGTGTGTAATGAGCTCTTTCCTTCCAATGTGTATCAGGTACATGCGGAGGTGGCTCACAAAGTGCCTGCTAAACCTACCAGGCAGAAGGGCCTTGCAGCCCGGGCACCATTTTTAAAGAAGATGCCGGATAAAACGGTTAAATGTCTGGTTTGTAAGGTTCTACTATCGGAAAAAGGTCTCTTCGAGCACCTGCTGCATGGTTTGAGATGTTTATATTGCCCAGGAATTTTCTACTCCATCAAACTGCTCATGGAGCACACACGTGTTGAGCACAGTCTTCTGCAGAAGGAAAATTGTGACTTCATGAGACGAGAATATCGTCTGTACTCCGATGATCATGGCAATCTTCTCTTCCCGTATTTTGATATAAACACAACTGTCTCGAAGGAGCTAATTGGAGACAAAGAACTCAACTTTGCTCTGGTCACAAGCTCCCTGGATCTGATCTTCTTGAAGATGTTCCCAGGCTCCACTGAGCCAGCATTCAGACCATCGGTCACTAAATCTGGCATCACTACTTGCCCCTTCTGTCCTGAGAAACTTCATGGCGTGGAGAGTTATAACATGCATCTGAAGGGGAAGCATTTCATACTGCCTACCATCCACGCCGTTTTAAAGACCCCGGCATTTAAGTGTGTGTATTGTAATGGAGTGTACACAGGGAAGACCACATCCAAAGCCATCTCTGTCCATTTGCAGCGCTGCCAATCTGCGTTCAAGGCCACCAAAGGGGCAGAGAGGCCTACAAATGTGGAATCCAATGGCCAACCAGAAACTCGACCGAACAGGGCTGAAAAGAGGCCCCTGTTCCCTCCTGCGCGGCAGACTCCTGCCCCAGTTCGCACCCCCATGACCGCAAGGGAGGAAGCAGAGCTACAGAGCAAGCTGAGGCTGGAGAGAGCATTGAAGGAAGCAGTGGAGGCCAATAAGAGGGAACGAGAGGCCCGGGCAGCAAAGCGAAGGAAGCTGGACGTGCAGAAGCACCCCACACCTCCCCCTGTCCCGACTGAGGCACAACAAGACCAGTCCGTTTCACTCATATTGGACCCCACAGGAATGGAGATGCGTTCCTTTGAAGAACGTAGGGAGTTCATCGCTAACTACTTCCACAAGAAGCCCTATCTGACCAAGAAAGAGTGTGAAATTCTAGCCCACCGCCTCTGGCTAAATAAGAGTGATGTGGCTTGCAACTTTGCTAACAAGCGCAACAAGTGTCTGAGGGCCATTCAGAAAAACAAAACTGTGGCATTGCTTGGGTTTAACATGGCTGAGTTGAAGAAGGTCAAGCACGATCTCATATTTCCCGAAACTGAATCTGAAAAAATGGCTGCTTAAGGAGTTATGTATTAGTGATTTTCAATGAATGCGTTCAGTATTTATACTTTTATTGTACTTTGTGTACTGTGATCCAGCAACTTTTATTGGGTCTGGATCTGAATGACCTACTGACCATAGAGCTCTCAAGAAGCATTGTAGGCTAATAATTTACATGTTAAGCAAGATTTTGTTTATTCAACAGCCTTATTTCTGTACAGATATGCAGTACGTTGACATAGTATCCTCTCACAGATGGTTTTGATTTGACCTCCATGAACATTTGTGTATTGTATTTATCCCAATACACCTTTAAGTTTTGTTGATCTTGAATTTCTTTTTCCACCAAGAACCATTTTTTATGTCATGCAGTTTATGTAACAGCATTTTGATGGTAATGTACAGTTAATTGGCTTTGGCATTTGTTGTTTATATAGAGTCCTCGGTGACTTTTGAAGTTTGTGTAAGCTAGTTTATACAAAAAAATCTTTGTTTTCATTTAGTAGAATTTCATATTGCTCTCTTGGGTTTTGGGCGACTTCCTCTCTTTGTATCAATGTAACTATTGCAGTATAACGAAATTTACTAGTTTTTGCAATATAATACTTGGGAATATAGGTTGACCAAAAATTAACGCTGAAAGCACAGACCCTTGGAAGAGCTGTTACAAATGACCATCTTTTTTCTGGACTTAGAACTGATTAATTCAGTTATCAATTCCGATAAAATTCTTGCTGAAAGTTGCACTGAAACATATAGCATGCCCATGCTTTTGTCGCACTTGGTGTTACAGGGTGCACCTTCAGGGTATTTCACCTTTTTGGCTTTTCACCATCACTATACTGTTCTGATTGTTCTTGGTTGCAAACGGCAGAAGCTTTCCATCATTAAGAGCAGATTAAAGTTGTATTTGATCAAGCCAATTAAGTTGGCGAATCATGTAGATTCATTATCCATCTTAAATTTAAAACATCTAGAATCACTGTATACAGTTGGAGCTTTCGCAGTTTGAATCTGATGAAAAGGAAAAACTGCTCTAAATGTAATTATTTACAGTACCTGAGGCCCAGAATACCTTGAAGATGTTCAGGATGAAGTTTTATTAAGTGATTTTTACACTGGCCCCTGTGCCTTGGTTTACCACAACCTTAGGTCGACCCAGTTTTTGCTTATGAGCTTGCATTGTCAGCAGTGCCAAGCCATTCTGTCTCACTAAGTTTCCATGTAGAATTCTGCTTTTGGGAGTCAAATATTCATCGATTTACTGGCAATGACATCAAAGAATTGGTTATGATTCAGCTGCAGTGGTGCTAATTGTTTGTGTGGTATAGCCTCAGCTTGATGGAACTAATTCCCTTTTGTCTTCAAAGCTGATGTCTAAGCTGAAGCACTTGTATTATACCATTAGTTAATGTAAGATGTTTTGAATTTATTCCAATTTATGAAAAGAAGATTCTTTCCTTGTACTTTGCCAGAATCAGCTATAACACTCGTTAACAATGACTTACCCTGTTCGTTCTCGATATTTTGACCAAAAATAAGTTTGTGTTGCCTGTAGATATACATGTTCCCTAAAAGAAATTTTAGTGGCCTTCCTCCTGTGAGTGTGAAAAATGCTTCTTTTGCCTGTATTTAGGGGGAAAAGTTACTGTACAGTTTTGTAAATTGCTTTGAAATGCATGTCATCAAGTCCTTTCCCACATATGTAATATTGCCTTCTTTTGTACCTCATTTGTACATTGTGTCTAGGTTTTTATTCACACATCCTACCGAGAACATAATTTTATGAGGAATATATGTAGCCGATTGTAAAGTGGCCATCAAAGTGTAGAATTTGAATTCATAAGCTAGAACATCAAAACATCTTAAAGATTACAATATATTTTTCTCAAGTGCAGCTGGACTGGGCTGTTTCCATCCTGCCTTTTCCGATTGCTGACACAGGCAGCACTGATCAAGTATTATAGTGTCCTCCACATCGTTATTATTTTTCTGGCGATTAATAACTGGGAATGCCATTTGACTTCAGTTTCAAATTCAATTGGATTTGAGCAGATGCACTTAGCCTTTTATCATCCCAATGTTTCCTGCCTTGTTTTCAATGCATTTTGTGCACTCTTTGCCCTTGGAAGCTGTAAGATCCCACAGAAGTGTTCACACCTTGTATAAATTAATTGATACCGTGGAACATTAGATTTCATAGTCTAATGAGCCAGTCAGATTACCCGGAAATGTACTGCAAGAATTCTCCTGCAAGCATTTAAAGACTCTCAGCAAAAATTTACTGCATGACAGAGCACGCTGAAGAAACTCACTCTTAGCTGGCATCTCTGCGCTGCATTATCGCTCCGGGTTATATAGCAGTAAAACACTGTGCCCTCCAGAATTGTTGGCACCCTCGGGTAAAAAGGAGCTAAATGAGGTACAAAAAATGTCTGTTTATCCTCATGATCTTTCAATCAAAATATTCAACCTTTCATTAAACTTTTTAATTGAAGTAACGTGATTGAAAGCGCGCTTATTGCAACTAATCAACTGTGCAGGCTGAAATCAGTTGATTAAATTAGTTGTATCGGGTGTGCTTCTGCATGGTTGGATTGAAACAAGAAGCTCCTTGGCCCTTTCACGGACCAGTTTGACACTCCTTGTCTATGCCAGTGTAGCTCAGTCATGAAGAATGGAGGGCTGAGAGTATGCAGGGTTTAATTCCAGCCACTCACTACACCTGCTAATTTCACCAATTATGGTGCTTTTCCACTATGGGGTACCGACTCTACTTGCCTTTTTTTGCTTTTCTATCAGGAAAAAGTGCCTTGTACTTGGTAACTGGTACCACCTTTTCTGGTACCTGCTCTCCTGGGGTTCCAAAAAAAAAGCTGACCGGGTACTAGTTGGTACTAAAATGTGACTTGACAACTCCGCAGCCCACTGATTGGTCAGAGAGAATCGTCACTGTGAAAGACGATTCCGTAGTTGACCGCGGGCCATCTCATTCGAATTAGATTGAGTCTCAAGATTAGTGTAGTAGTTATCAACTTAAATTGTTTTAGGCAACTTTTTCAGTATACCGTGTGTTGCCTTACCTTTCAAACTCGGTTTCTCTTGTTCACCAAAGGGGCTACATTCATGAAATGCGTTTCTCATCGTCTGTGACTCCGTTCGTGGCAAAATTAATTGAGTGTTGTGTCCAGTTTTGTTCCTCTAACTAATTACTCTTGAGAAAGTTCTGTGATGCCACCCCTGTTTCAAGAAAATTGCGCAGAAAAATAACTTTTCGGGTGTTGACGAATCATTTTTCTCAGTTTTTACGGATGAGATGATGCATCATAAAGCAATGAATTCTGATTCTCTGCCATCTCCTGTAATTGGCGCATTTGTAACGTGGCACTGCTCTGCAATTGATCACTTAATTATCCCATGCTTTAACAATCTGCTTGTTTGCTGTCAAATTCAGGATGAAATGTTCAGTGCATTCGCTCTCCTTGCCTTTTACGGATATCAATACTTTTGCGCTGTTGTTAGGTGGTACACAATTTAATGTGCAACTGAATCAGACACGACTATGTCAAACAGAAAATACAATTCAACACTCGCTGGACTGTAGTGCCATAATATGATGACCGTAGTCTGCGTCCCCTGATTTTAAAACATATATCATTAACAAAATTGACGGAATAAATGTACACTTGATAAAACTGCAGCTGCATTGTGTGTCAGGTTGAGGATGACGTTGCGGAAGTTTCGTGCTGCGCCGCTATGACGACCAGCTGCTTGAGGCAGTACTATCCTCAAATGCAGGGGTGGGGAACCTTCTTCAGAAAGGGCCGGTGGGGGGGCAGGCTCTCATTCTGACCGAGCAGCTACACACCTGATTCTACTAATCAACCTCTGGAATCTTTGCGAAGGACCTTCATTAGTAGTAATTAGGTGTGTAATTACCTGGTTGGAATGAAAGCCTGCAGCCACACCGGCCCTTTCTTGTAAAGGTTCCCCATCCCCGCTCTAATGGAAAACGACCCCCCAGAAAAATACCTGGTACCAAGGCGGGTGGAGTAGAGTAGGATAGAGCCGGTATCACGTTGAAGAAAAGCGCCATTAGTTCCCTCTTCTCTGCCTGAAGATGTAAATCAATAAAATCAGCAGGTGTATCTACAGGTTGGAATGAAAATAGCATATTCTTGGCCCTTAATGTAGGGTTCTTGTTCAGAGCCGGCAACTGGTTATATTTACCGGCTGTTCATGGAAATGTTACTGGCTATTTCATTCAAATACAAAATAATTATCTAACAAATGTTGTTCTCTTCCAAAGTGAAACCCATTGCATTCAAATTTTAACTTTGCTTGTCTTCTTCCAACCAATGTTGACAATGTCTATCAGATGTTTTTGCTTTGAAAATACATAATGTGTTGAGAGAAATCCTACTTGTTTTCACCAATTTATCCCTCGAAGTGACGTCTCAAATGACGTCCGCCCACTGGTATGTGTGGAATTGCTGGATAGTTGATGACATCTTAACCCTCTATTAACCAGCATAGCATATCTGCTACATGAACTAAAAGGGTTAACAGCCTGGAAACCCTGTTGGTTTTGTTTCTTATTGCCAAATCAACATTTTAGAATAACTTGAATGGTATGTCACTTTTTGTTTGCATTATTTCTCCAATGTAGGAGATTTGCTGCAATTTGGAAAGGTGGGCCGAATGTGTCAATTTTTTTTGTCTACTGTTTTTCAAATAATGGCCCAAAATAAACATTTTTGCCTAGGGAAATAATTTTAACACATTTGGAAATGGGTTTGGTTAATAGAGGGTTAATTTTGAAAGAACCTTGTCGCCAAATTGGTATTCCCAACAATTGTCACCATGGACATAGCGTTGTTGATATGGATATCTCATACTGGGGGAAAACATTTCTTCACAGACACGGAAAATAGAAATAATAAAAGAAAGAAATATTAACTGTTGTCTTCTTTTCAGAAACACTTGGTGCCACATGTAACTGCGTACAAGGTATGCAAGTCCCAAAGGATGGCTTGTTTTGAGTGTTAGTTTCTGAGGTCCTAGCTATTACTGAATAGCTGACAATAAGTGAGGGTGGTATTCATGGGAAATATATGGGTTTGGTATTGATGGTTATATCTGCTTAGCTCTGTATAATAAGGTAGTCGTTCACATGAGAAGAGAGGTGAACGGTGCATTCTGGAGAGGCAGCATGCTAAAACTGTTTGGTATTTATTACAGATATCAATCATTTAGAGCCATCTCAGCATTATTGGTATCCATGGAAAATAAAACTAGTCAGAAATTTGGTGAATTTATTATATCAGCCTTGTTTCTGCTGGCTAAAATTAGCCTTGATGATTTGGCCAGTCAGTGCAAGGGGGTAGGAATGCACCCGGAAGTTGAAGCTCAATTGAACGCTCAAAGTAGATAGCAGGTGATCAACTAGCAGTACCTTCTCCATTCACCCCCATTCATTTTGCCTGACTTTTGACATCAAATAACTTTACACTGAAAACATGAGCCGTCATGTCAGCGATAAAACTTTCTACAGTGAAAATACATTTTGTAACAAACATCTTTACTTTATACGTAACATTATGGTCTAATGGTAAGCATTTTTAGCCAATGGCACCAGGCTAGGCTAAAAGTGACGTGAAATGCCGGCGACGATTCAGCCACATCGCTAACAAAGGGAAGTACCCATGAAGTAATAATGCACAAAACAACATCGAACAGCTAGCTATGTAGAAAAATGTAATTCCTGTGTGGGGCGAGGTCACCATTTTTACAGTATTTCTCCCCCTCCCACACCCACCTCTCGAGCTCAAAAATAGTCATGGACGTTTGGTGTTACAAGTATCGCCCCCAGGATTGCAGCATGTCTCTCCACACTTGCCTCAGTGGAAGTTTAGCTCTCCAAAAATGAGCAAATAACCCCATCCACTGCCCAGTGTCATTTGTTTACCTGCAATTTCTTGAGCTTTGCAGGAATTCATGATTATAGAGCATAATATGGTGCATTTTGGTATATGGTCATGGTTTAGAAAATCCATGCGATCAAATGTGACTTCGGCACTTTCATTTGCTAAATTCCAATGATTTTTTTATTTTTTTTATATGGTGCCGCACAAAATGTATCTATCTTCAATGTAGCATGTGCTTTTGTCACAAACTATTGTTCATTTATCAGCCATGAAAAAACAACCTGTACAATGGTGAGGTTTGAAACGGTGAAGCCTTACCATCCTTTTTGTCGCTGGAAGAATTTCAGAAATCTTTATATGGTTAGCAGCAGTATTGTTTTGTTGTTGAATGAAATTACTGAAAGAATGAGTAGTGTTTTTGAGCTAGTTTAATGTGTATTTCTGCTGCACAGACATTGCAGTAGGTACTGGCATTAATTTACCTCAAATAATTCTGAAATGTGTAAGGTAGCACAAGGTCAGTGGTAGCCTTGCGTCGTGATGTTACACAAGTTAATCGATAGACGCCTGAACAGTAATTTTGTAAGCCAAGTCTGTTATAAAGTAACCTTTCATCTCAGTGGTGCTAGATTAAGAAAGTCATGGTGTGCAACGTGGATCTCATTAATGTCAGATGCAGTCGTGAAACCTTGTGTATAAATATCTTATGAAAAGGGTATTTTTAAAACAACTGATTCAATAAATAATAAGGCTTCCAGAAAGGAGAGAAATAACCAGGTTTTCGAACTACAACCAGGTCAATATTGCAACAGGGCGACGCAGGGATATTGTATTGTGGAACGGATTGTGCAATGACCAAGTGTTCCTCATGAACCGAATCACACTGTATTTCGAAACTCCAAGTATCACCATGACACATGTCCATACCAAGTTGCAACCATGAGAAATCATGCCACCATTTTTGACAATTGGCTGACCTGATGCAATTTGACCTAGAAAACGGTAAAATGAAAACCTGTCTAATATGTGATGAAGGGTCATCCCATACACTTCCCATAAAAATTTGAGCAACCTACCTGAAGGCATAAGGAACATATGGCCATTTTTCTTTTTTCACAAAAAGCCCCCTAGTGGCCAAAATATGAATCACAGGACGCCTATTTTGGGCTTGCAAGTTTGTATCACCAAGACACATTCATACAAAGTTACAGCTCTCTAGGTTGAATAATAAGAAAACGTGCCGCCTTTTTCAACGAACGGCAGACCTGACGGCAATAGACCTAGAAATTGGTCAAAAGTTGGTGAAATCAAAAACCTGTCTGATATGTGATGAGGGGTCATCCTACGCACCTGCCATAAAAATTTTAGCATCCTAGCTCAATGCATAAGGAACTTACGGCCATTTTTCCCAAAAAAAAACCCTGGTGGTCAAATTATGAGTCGAATCACACCGGATTTTGAAATGAAACATTGTCTACCCACATACATGCAAGTTGGCAAAAAGAAAAGTTATCGATCGGAAACCATCCAACCAACCAACGCCCCGCTGCCTGCCTTTGGTATTATCATAACTGGGTTTTTTTTTTTTTGAAAACCTGGTTAGTAATAAAAAGGGTGCCATGAAACCTGTCAAAAGACCCTTTAAATTGCTAAAAACCTTAAATTGCTGGACCCCACACTCCTGACAGGGGGGGCAGGTAACAGTTACCTGCTGTTTCTTGTTCTTTGCCTCCAATGAGAACCAGGCAAGAACCCAGTTAATGGCATGTGATTGGGCATAATTGGTCTATGCCAAACACAGTTTGGATTTTTGTTGCCAAAAAGCTCTGTTTTGGTCTCATCTGACCATTTTATCGTGGTCCCATTGACAATCCAGCTACGTTTAGCAAACTGCAGGAGCTTTAGGTCGTTTATTGACACCAGAGGCCTATTTTTCTGGCAAACCTCCAAAAACAACTTGTGATGACATCAGTGGCATTTGATGGGAGTTCTAACCTCAAGATTCAACTCTCCAGGTCAGTTCTCCATCTGTGATCCTTTTGCCAGTCGGATCATCCTCTTCATTGTATAAGGTGTCAGTGCGGGCTCATGGTCTTCCAGGCTGATTCTTAATATCAGTCTTTTGAAACTGCTCAATTATTGCCCTGAGGGTGGAAATGGGCATTATCAACAGTTTATTTTCAGAGTATTTTTTTATATCCATTTCCCAATTTCTGCCTTAACTTTCCTCGCACATCATCACTGTGTTCTAAGCATTTTCCCATAGTGATGTGCGATTTGGGGGAATTTGGCCTGTCACCTCGTATTTTTGCCCCTGCAAAAATGGAAAGTCATGGTTGACCAGATAAGAATTTCAAATCAAACACATTAACTTGTTAAAGTAAAATATGCCCGGAATGCTTCAAATTGATTTTTGCCATCGGATTTTCTAGTGGTGTCAATCATTTTCGCTCCCATTCTGGAGATAAGCAAAATAAAATTGCCATTTTCAATAATATTTTAAAAAAAGGTGATTTTTTTTTTTCATATATTTTGGGTTAAAGGCCATGGGGATGCATAGCTAAGACATTTTTCAGCACCAGTTTAGCTCACAGTCATTAAGGTTACCAATAATTTTGCAGGCTACTGTATGCTAGCTGTTAAGGCTTTTTTGAAATTTAGTAATGTGCTGTAGTGCTATGAGAAGTTACCATGGTCATCCAGTGAGGATGAGCAGTAACTGAAGTGTGCACTCAGCTGAAATGGCTGCACGTGAGCTGGAGATCTGAAGGGTCATGCAGAGTACACTGGAGCTTGCAACCTGAACTAGAAAAAGCCAGTTGTCCTATTATGGAAACCTATTCAGCTATTCACGTTGCTAGAACATGAGCTACTAGGTCCCACTTTACGGATGTTGCATATAAATTGTATATGAGTATGAATTGCTAGTAAACCAAGCAAAACTTTTTTGGGAAGGCAACCTGCTGAACTAGTGAACTTTCATCTGGTAAGTGGCTTTGCTGTATGCGGTGAATGGCTTTGAGCCTTTGTAAATGGCTCAGAAAAGTCTTTGGTCTAGTTAATAGCGCAGCAAATCCTTTATCCATTAAATGCATCAGCTCCCTGTGCTTCAGTGAACCACACAGCTGCCTTCAGTCCTGTGAAATCAGTGGTCAGACTTGATCAGTACTTGACCAACTGAAGTTTTGAATAAGCAATCGACAAGTCATACAGATGCTTGACCAGTGTGCCTCAAAATTTCAACATTTTAGTTTGGATGGATGTAGCTTCAGGTTATTTTGAATCCTTTTTCTTTACAATTGTGACATAATGCTTCAAATGAAAAGAATAAAGACTTCACTGATTAAAATGTGTGCTAGTTGTTTGGTTATGCTTAAACCAGCCATATAGAAATGCGGCTTTATGCGGTCATTCAACTACTTGCATTCAGTCTCATACGTATTTGGAAATTAACAAAGTCTGCTATTTTAACTCTACTGCTTCTTATTACAACTGATATTAAGTTGTGAATGTGAGCTCAGTTCTTTCAGTTTTGGAATTGCAGCACTTTTTAGAAACCCCAATTGCATGTGTTGTTGCCTTTTAAGCGGATCAAATCCAAGATGACCGCCATGAGCTCTGATTGGTTGAGTCATTTAGAATTTCTTCTCAAGAACAGCTGAAGGGATAAAGCCCAAACTTGGTACAAATGTTCTTTATGAGGTGCCATACAAGTGTTACTTTTAGAGCGGATCGGAAATCCAAGATGGCCGCCATAAGCCCTGATTGGGACATTCGAAACAACTTCTCTAGAACAGCTGAAGGAATGAATTCCAAACTTCTCCTCATGAGGTCCTGTACAAGTGTTGATGCTTTTTGAGTGGATCAAAAATCCAAGATTGCTGCTCTGAGCATATGTGAAATCCAAGATGGCCGTAAAGTTTTATCATTATTCATTATTGCTCAGAAAGCACTAGAGGGACTTTGATTTTATAGGATTTCCACCTAGGGTCTAGTTGTGCATGCTCAATTTTCAGATTGGAACGCAATATGGCCATCTGGCAACCGTCTTAGATTTTGGCAATTAAAACTTTGCTATGCATTGCTATTTCTCAGAAAGTACTTGAGAGATGTTGATGATAATTAACTTTTCAGAGTAATTAAAAAGGTGGACGTCTGGGATTGTGTAAATTAATAGTTTCTTTATGGATTACAAATGTTATTTCTCCAGAGAGTAGTCCTTTGCTAAAAAATATGCTTTCCATGATATAAATGCTACATTTGTGTTGTTGGTGCCTCGTCGTACTGCTTTGCTTTCATGTGAGGCCTTTTTCAACTTCTTGCTGCATTGTTAATTTCCTATTAAAGATCCTTAAAAATACAGGTTTCCTCCTTTTCCACAATTAATAATTTTTGTCTCCGTAGTAATAAATATTGTGTTATACTAAAATTTATTTGAAGTGTTACTTTGGTACATTCCTGCTTTGTTTCGCTTTGGTCCTTGTTCTTCGGTTCTGGTATTTCATTGTACCCTCGATCATACAGGTCTTTTCATATCGTCCATGTTGATTGTGGTAAGTACACGCAAGAAAATTGATAGGCTGAAATGTACTGTGAAACATGTTTAATTTCCTTTCTTTGTGTCAGAAAATGTAATTGTGCATAAACCTTTTGATCAGTTCTGTTAACATTTGAAATATTTGTGGCAAATACAGCGCCCTCCATATTCTCTCTAAATCATCCAGCGACCTGAGTCCTCCTCTGCACTCTCCTCTTCAGCTCACTCCGCAGATTTTCAATGGGGTTGAGATCCGGGGACTGAGGTGGCCGTGGGAGGAGCTTGATTCTGTGTCTGGTGAACCATTTCTGTGTAGATTTGGCCACATGGTTAGGGTCATTATCTTGCTGAAAGACCCAGTGACGACCCACCTTCAGCTTTCGGGCAGAGGCCACCAGATTTTGATTGATTTAAAGTGTTCTGCTATTTCAAAGCATTCATGATGCAATGCACCCTAACAAGGTTCCCTGGGCCTCTGGAAGAGAAACAGGCCCACAGCGTCACCGATCCTCCCCCATACTTCACAGTGGGCATGAGGTGCTTTTCCGCATACTCATCTTTTGTGTTCCGCCAGACCCACTTTTTTTTGCCAAAAAGCTCTATCTTGGTCTCATCTGACCAAAGCACATGGCCCCAGTTGAAGTCCCAGTGCCGCTTAGCGAACTCTAGACATTTGCGTTTATGATTGTGAGTGAGGAAAAATTTTTTTTTTTTGTGCATGCCTCCCAAAAAGCTTGTTGGCATGTAGATGGCACCTGATGGTTGTTTTGGAGACTTTGTGACCTCAAGATGCTACGATTTGTTGCAATTCTTTAACAGTGAGCTTTGGAGAACTTTTTATTTCTCTTACTATCCTCCTCACTGTGAGTGGTGGCAAAATAACCTTGCGTCCTCGTCCAGGCTTGTTTACTACTCTTCCACTTGTTTTAAACTTCTTAATGATTCCTCAGACAGTAGATATGGGCAGGTGCAGGCGAGTGGCTATTTTCTTGTAGCCATTGCCCGACTTGTGAAGGTCGATACACATCTGCCTTACTTGAACAGTATGTTCCTTTTGTCTTTCCCATGTTGAAGAATGGATAAGAGAAATGGTCTCTGTGTCATGTCATATTTATTAAGGATCGACCGATACAACGGCCGGCCGATATATTAGGCCTGTATTTGCATTTTTTACTTGAATCGGCATCGGCCGATTCGTGCGTGGGTTCGCCGATTTATATTTCCGCGGCCTGATTTACAGACAAGCATACGGGAGCAGCTCTGTATTGCCGGAAGACCCTGCAGCCCATGCAGACGCACTACCCCTCCCCCACTGGAAGAGTGGCTGCTTCAGAACAAGGTGTTTTAAAATTTCAATTAGCCTCTCACTGCTAAACTTAGTTGAAATATTGCCACCCACTTTGAAATAGGAAACATGAATGGCAAGTAATTGCCAATTAGTATACATGCTTGCAAACATAGTTAAGTTTGTGGGTCAGTAAAGCGGGAATGATGCTGAATGCTTCGTCTTTAAAAGTGCTTACCATTGTATTTAGGGAGATGTTGACGTAGTTGTGGGCTAATATGTACAGATGTAACGAACGAAGGATTAAGTAATGTCAATGTTGTCAATTCCGTTCCATGGTGTTTGGAGGGCTCGAAATTGCGAACAAAATTAAGACTGTGCGACCTTCGAATTAAAATAGTTGCACCTGTGCGACCGCTTTTCCCCCCAATTAATCGCCTCTTTTCGGGTACATTTGGCAGTCAGAAGGCAGGCCTGCCGCCGCTGCAGCTTAAATAGAGATGGGCATACCTCTCGGAGCAGCGCATGAATCTAGTGGACTTACGCAGCCGGGCGCACCGGAATAAGAATGGAGCAGACTCCGTGTGTTCTCTCGAGCTGACAGTAACCATTCTGACCAATCAAAGGGAAGGTTAACGTCCTCTATAATGATTCTAGAATGGTTAATATTAGCCGTCAAACAATCCATTCAGCGGGAATGAGAGTTACTATTGTAGCGACGCACAATATTTGGACTGAAAATGGAACGAAGAGCAATGGATGACTTGTTTTTTTTGGTACTGTTAACGTTTAAAAAGTCGAGTCGGTATCAAAAGTTACTGAAACTGAAAATCATGACGGTGATTCGGATGAAGCGGCAGCGAAATCAGTTGATTATTTTCGCAAAGAGTTGCATCGAAATTTTGAATGGCTGAGGTTATATGAAGGTGAAGTGCACCGTGTTCATTGTAAAGATAATGGCCCGAATCTGGCTGTTAACAGCGCGTTATCTACTGAGTCCAAACACTTTAAACGTGAACGTCCTTCCAAACATGGAGAAAGCACGAAACACAGAAAATACTGTGACAAATGTGCGTAAACAAGTAGGTTCGGTGTTCTGTTAATAGTAGCAACTTATCAAAATATGCTGCCTCGCGGCACTGCGTTTGCGCAACTCTGAAATCTCCGTTTCGGTTTCTTCGCTCATATCTTCAGTATCCTATCTGAAAAAATCATTAACATTTTTAACAGCGCGTCTTTAGACCAGTAAACGTTTATATATTTGCAAGTGCACGCAACGGGTGCAGAAATTAGAAGACAATTGCGTCTGCAGTGGCGTCTCTGGAAGTGATAATTGGTGAAGCCCGGACCATGCCTTTGCGTCAAGGATTCTTCCTGGCTTGTAGACAGTTATTTTCCGTAATTAACACGTTTTCCAATTTTGACAATAATCCTCTGGCAATCGAAGCTACGGTTTCTTTCTCCGTGAGATCAATTGACGCCTAAATAATGGGATAAATTCAGATCTAAAGTATTTTTCTGGCCACTCAAAAATTGTTCAAACGCTTTATGAAAGACAAACTGCTCTCAAACGTCTGCGCTACCTTTTCCACACCAAGTGATTTAACTGGCGCTTCATGTTCGTTTTGTTTAAATAAAATATAAGACCATTTAAAACGTCTATGTGCAATTCTGAATAACGCTGATTTAAATGCACGAAATTACGCTTCCAGATTAATAATTGTCGCCGTACCGAAATGTACCGTACAGTACCGGCGTGTTCTCGGAGTGAATCTATTGCTCAGTCCCTCAAGGAAGTTGCATGTTGCGAGTGCAACTATTAAAGCAAATTCAACCAATTCACGCAAATTTCTCGCGGACAAAAAAATAAATTGCCAAGACATTGCAACTTTAATTGCCACTTTTTGAAAAAGTTACCGCAAAAAAAAAAAAAAACATTAAAAAAGCCAGGAAAATCCGGGAAGTATTGTTTGTCAATTATGCGAATGACTGCGGGCAAGTCAGGGTTAGTAATTAAGGGGAGCTCTGGGCCCCACCAATCTTTTGTCCTTGAGACGCGCCTGGGCGTGTGGCATTGGCCATCTTAAAACAAACATATCGAACTCAATATAAAGTCGGCTTATGTTATAATAAGCCAACAAATAGCAAAGCTACCGCTGTGGACTGATTCATATTGCAATATTGAGGCAAAAAAAAGGACCTCACATCAGATCTGCAATTAACCCTAACGCAATTTAAGATTTGATTGGGATCAGTGTGGAGGGTCCTCTGGATATATTTGATGCCTCACACGCAGTGAGGAGATGGATGGAAGGGCAGAGAGCAAGGAGACTCAGTTTTAAATCCTGGCCTCTAGATATGGCATAAAGCCAATGGAGTGGAAACCTTTGTTAATCAGTGAGCTCAAGACTCTTATATTGTTTAAAAATTGTCATTTGTTGGAGACAGTTGTATTGTTAATGCGGAGTGTTATATTGTAGTTTCTTTAAACATTAAAAAATACATATATTGGTGCTTCTTTGATTTCGGCTTGTGCGCTCCTAAATTTTTGCTCGCGCTCCTAACTTTTTGAACTTAGGAGTGCAGCGCTACCAAGAAAAAAAAGTTAATTTCAGTGTGAGTGTGTGTGTGTGTGCTCTCTCCCTCAGAGCGGAGTGGTGCAGCCATGTCTGCTATCAGATAGGTCTTTAGCGTGCACTAGAAGAACTTAAATGATGAGAGAAATGTTTTATATGTCGTACTAATTTGTGTCAGTGTTTAGTGAAAACGTATTCAGAGGTGTTTGCTGCCGTTATCAATCCAGCGGTAGCAGAGTTTTTCAGTCAGCGTCTGCTCAGCTGATGTGTGTGTGTAGGGGGGGGGGGGGCGCGTCTCACTGGGGAGGAGCAGCCATCACATCGATGGCTGGTTGAAACATTTCAATAAATGTTTATCTAACTTGAGACCTGTGATTTTTGTTATCATTGTGTTATTTTTTTTTATGTAAATTGAGGGAGCAAAAGCAGTCTCGGCCACAAATATCGGCCCAAGAAAATCGGCAGTCCATAATCGGTCATCGGCTAAGGGTGATGGAAAAAAATCGGTATCGGCATCGGCCCTAAAAAATCCACATCGGTCAATCCTTAATATTTATACTCCAGGGAAACAGGAAGTGATGAATTACTAATTAAATGTTCCTAGATACTCTGATCAACTTTGTAAACTACTGTAGAAATGACAGAAATACTTCAATTACATTTATTTCCTCGGAATTGTTTGGGGTGCCAATAATTGGAACAGGTGATTTTATGAAAAATAATTATTTCTCAGTCAGGGTTTTTTTTTCCCCTTGAAATTCCCTTGAGTTGAAGGTTACATTTTTCTACAATTTTCAGTGTGAGAGGATGCTTCTGCATTAAAAATAATTTTAAGGTTTTTAGCGCATCTTAACCCCTTTCTGTGGATGTAGACGCCTGCGTCTATAGACCTGCAAATTTAAGCACGCTGTTACTGTACTCGATCACTAGATGGCACCCCCGGATCAGTTATTGAATGTTCACAAGCAAGCAGACCTCGAACGCTGTTCTGAATATGGGGAAGTTCACTCCACTTCCTGTTTTTCGAGAGCTGCATGAATTAAACTCCTCAGCTAAGCCTGATGTGCAAACTGGTCAGTATCCTTGCCCATAGTATCGATCCAGCAGTTTTTAAAAACGATATCTTGACACAGAAAAAATCGTTATCCTTTGTGTGGCTGGAGAGGCTGCACAAGTGTACCTTTATACTCTATTACATTCATATTCTGTGATTTGCATATTGGCAGATTGTGGCAGCTATGCCTAGGAGATAATGTGCTTGACAACATGGCAACATATTAATCAGCAGTAGCAACCAGTTTAGCCACAGTGAGCCAACAGTATTCCAATTAGTGTTTCAGAAAAATCAGTTTTCTGAGGCAAAAAAATCGACATGGTATTGAGTCTCTCACATTCTACTGTCAATTACAGTTGTCCCATACAAAAAAATTCATTGTTCCCTACCGTGGATTTACGCGTAGGTTCCTTCATTGACAAAACCAGCGCTTCCTTATCTCCACCCAAGTTCTGGCGTTGATAGCCAATCTCTCAACCATACACTCAGGGTCTTCTGCGTAATTGTAGAGTTACACTTCATGCCCTCGTGAAGTTTCCCTGGTAACAATGTATTGATTGGCTCGTTTCTTATCCAATTCCCGAGTGTTTAAACATTTTAGAGTAAGTGAAACACATTGATTGGACAAACACAGAGCATACAAACCTATGCGTATCAGCAGGCTCGGTTGTATCCTGTCTACGTTAAGCGCATTACGTGGCTAAAATAGACGTGATTTATATAAAACAGGTTCGCAAAACTGGCCTTGAAGTGTTCAGTTACATTTACAGGATTTAAATGAGATAAGGATATGGTCAGTTGGAATTATTTCGAATGAAACAGGACCGAAGGGTTCTTGCTACTGGATCGGTCTCTGGAGGAGGGATTCATGAAAAAGGTCAGGCTGCTACTTTTTTTTTTTTTTGTCTCGTTTTGGAATGTATACATACTCGACAAAGTCGAATGTCGAGGTTTTTTTCCTGGTTAAAACGCGAACTGCCCGTGCATTTGGATGGACCCCCTGGTACGTTCATTGCACGTTTCTTTTGAATCGGGAGAGGCAATGGATTGTTTGATATTCCCTGAAAGTGGCGTGTCTGTTCTGTTAAAATAAGGTATATTTCAGAATTCAGATATTACTGAGTTAGTGAGGTGTACTTGTTCCTTATAAGTGTTGAAATGGGTTCGTGAGCTTAGAAGAGGGGACTGGTAGCTTCCATTACTGGGTGAATGTTCTGACCATTTAATAAGCAGTTTATTTAATGCGTGTTTGTGCTGGCTTTGAAGAAAAATGGCCAAAACTCTAAACTTTATTATGGAGAAAAGGTATGTTTTGTGTTTGGAGAGGTTACTGGAGACCACTGATGTTCATCTGCACTGATATTGATAAATTCATACTAACCTCAACTAGAAAATCATTTGTTCATATTAAATTTCATGCCTTAAAACTTTATTTGTGTTAAATACATGATTTTTTAATGATTTGACGGTACATGATTTTGAGACTCTGGGGAGACACATGGGTAGCTGTGTAATCTGGCTAATAGCATGTAGGTAATCTAGAATGTAATGTTGAAAATGAATTCTACTTGTGCTCAAGGCGTTTATGATACCAGAAATGTAAAGTTTTACGCCCCAGCAGTTTTTCAATTCTCAGAATTATTTTTTTTGCAATTTCAATGGTGAATTCTCATGAAGATTTTTTATGTTTGCAGCTCATTTTCTCTCCCAAAATCATGAAAAAAAACTGAAATACAATGTAATTCTAAATGCTGTAAGTGTCTTTTCTGAATTGAGCCACATTTTTCCTCTTTATGAAGCTTGAATCTTGAATTATACAGCATTAAAGTGGGTAACCCATAAATAGCCAAATTTGGCTTCTGCAGAAAGGGGTTAACCAAGGGTGCCAATAATTATGGAGGGCGCTGTATATTCAGGCTATTGGAACACCAACGGGTCCTCATATGCATTGCTATTATGCTGCCCAGATTTACAACGCAGATATTGATGTGATTGCTTACAAGATGTTTCTGGGTCCGTAGCGGGTTAAATACCACTAATAAGGGTTGCTGGCTCTGTGCAGTGGGCAAGCAGGCTGCCCACTTTTGTGCTTGCGTTCCTCAGTGAGTAGCTTCTGGAGTGGAATCATATAGAAACACACATCACCAGTACTAACACCAGAGAGGCTATCTTGAAAGGACCAGTGGGCTAACGCAAGCAGGGGCTGATCCTGATCTTTTTCAGGGTTTACTCCCATAGATCCGCTGCGTTTTGCAATACTCGGGGTGGCGCTAAGAGGCACAGCATGCGGTCCTCGGCATGTGGGAGGCTAGATAGTGCAGCGGCTTGCTAATGATAAGCCATATGTTGGGCATCACATGCCGCTGGGGAGACCAGAAATGGGCATTCCTTGCCGTCCGTCTGTGATCAACATTATATATGTAGCCAAGCCGGTAAAGTGAGCTGGCGTTACGGCGCAAATATACTGAGCAACAAAAGAAACACGAGTTAATTAAAGGCAGACCGGAGAATAAGTTTGCACGTAATTATTGAAAATTAAATTTATTACTAGCGTGTGCACATTTCCACTCATTTCATCAAACTTCCTTTGTTTTGTCGTCACTTTGAGTAACCATAAGAGCACATTAATTAACTAGCCAACCGTTTCTTTAGTTGCTCAGGATATTTTTGCCATTTTATTTTAATTGATGAATGGCCGTAATATGTAGCAACTCGACTGCCACACTTCATGTAGCACGACAAAATGTACAGTAAGCTAAGGCTGCTGTAGTGACATCCTCGAACCATGCAGCAGCCAACACTCAACTTATTTTTTCATATTAAAATGATATGGATATATCCATGAACTGAGTTGTATATTTCCATTACTTTGAGTAGCACCAATTCACATTACTCTAATTTGATGCATTATGCATAATGTGTCAGCTGAGTAGCATGTAACATAATGTCCATATGTGTGCATTTATGGCACTACATAAATTAATTTCGGACACTGCTTAGCAAACCATTTAGTAACCGTTCTTTATTCTTAAATTAGTTACAGACCTTCATACTTCATGACAAAACTTTTCAGCAACTTGACAGATGAAATCCAAAATGATAACTTTTTTGTGCATGAACCAAACATGCACTGTACATACATGCAAATAATTTTTTTGTGCATGATCCGAACAGAGAGGATGGAACAATGGGTATTCCTTGCCATCCCTCTGTGATTAACATTATAGACATGGCCAAGTCGGTAAAGCGTGCTGGCGTTACAGTGCAAATATTTTTTCCATTTTATTTTAATTGATGAATGGCTGTAATATACTCGATTGCCACACTTCATTATGTGGCGCAGCAAAATATACAGTAAGCTAAGGCCGCTGTTGTGACATTCTACAACCATGTACACAGCCAACACTCGCCTTACTTTTTTGTATTAAAATGGTATGGATATATCCACAGTGGTGGAGGAAGTACTAAAGTTCAGTAAATTATATATTCAAGTAAAAGAAGAAGTGCTCCGTTAACAATCCCACTTAAGTAAAAGTAAGAAAGTACTTGCTTTCAAATGTACTTAAAGTACTAAAAGTAAAAGTACTTGCACAATAGGTTGTCTCATGATTTCTAGGCCTATATTTACAGAAAAAATTGTTTGAGCAGTGCCTTTTTAATTCTTTTGATCATCCCTGTCAGGTAAGATATAATCTGCAGAATTAAAGTGTGAACTGTATCACAGAGGGAGAGCCTAATGTGTGCTCACCTTTACAATAAACAGAAGTTGTTGCTGGTAAAATTACTAATAATGGCATCTGTAGAGGCATAAGTATTACTAGTAGCAACATCTGCATTGTTTAATATCACTAAGCAAAACCAGTAAAGAAGACTGGTTATAGTATATTCAAACTAGAAAAGCACTCAAAGAGCACAGACCTCTGCCAGGGGGCAGCAAAACCTAAAAGCACGGCGATTGGAACTCCGGCCTATTGGAAAGACTTGAAATCTTGAACTTTGGCGTATATCTCAGCAGTACTTTGGCCTAGATATGCCAAAATTTAATCACCTGTTCCTTGACTTAATACCCACCTTCTCTGAAAATTTCATCAAAATCTCACCATAACTTTTTGAGTTATTTTGGAAACCAACAGACAAACTAACAGACAGACAGACAAACAAACAAACAGGCAAAAACATAACCTCCTTGGCGGAGGTAATAATTTATTTTATTATTGATCTATTCAATGTAGACGATTAGACTCTGTTGGCTTCAGCATAGGGGGAAAAAAAACACAATGTATCCAGAGTTTGCACTCCAGGCAAAACTAGGCCAGTTAAAATAAGGCAGGTCTTGAGAAACAGAGAATGAAGGAGTTTAAAATAAGAATTGAGCCATTTGCCAAGCAGCCAAACCTAAGTAACAGTACTTTAAAATTAGGGCTGCAATGAATGATTGAATGATGATCCATGTTGTAATGGGGGACGATTTTAAAAGGAGGCGCCAATATATTTCGGGGTGTTTTAAATTGATAAGTGGGTTTATAATATTAATATTGAATATTAATATTGCGCATACATATGCTGCGTGTGCCATAGCAACCCGGTGCGTCATCTGTAACATGGATTACCACGTACAGCAGCACGAGAAATTAAACTTGAAATTTTCTTGACTGAATGCTTTTTGTTTTTAACATATTCAAATCTTTCTCTGGGTACCCAAACATCAGGGTAAGCTGAAAATGTACTGAATAGCCTACATTCGACATTGGTGACTGTTGCATACGGAATTCTTTCGCCCCCGCGTTTTTGGCCGATTATGCTATACACTGCCTTATACTACGGAAATGTATCTTTCTCATTACTTGAGCTGCCTGACTTTCGCATGGCGTCCCGCGCTTCGAATTATTGCAGCCGCATTTTCAGTTTGTCACGGCACGGATCTATTATTCTTTGAAAACCACTGAATGTAACTACTCACAAATTATTCCATAAATCTCTTGAGTTTTTGGATGTAGTGTTCAGTTGTGATTGTGTATTTTCATCCCCCTACATTTCGAGCAACCATTTAATTTCTTCGTTTGAATGGAGATATCTTTTCGCCGCTGCATTTGTTAGAACAAGAGGCGTAACACAACGGTGATCTTCCCTTTTGTCTGGTCTGTCCGTTTCATGGCGCGAGTAGACTGAAAATGCGTCCAATGAAAGGGGTGATCAGAATAATTCAACACATTGATGATTTATTTATTTTGATTTTTTTCTTTTTTTTTCCGATTTTCGGCTAGCTATAAATCGGCCATAAATAATGGGAAAGTCACCCAGTACAGTAATAACATGAATGGGTGATGGGGGGGTGCGCGCGAGGTGGCGTGCGCGTGATAGAAAGGCACGGCCTCCGGTTCGCTGACATGCAGAAATTCATGGAGGGACTGTTCAATACACTCCAAGAGGCTCCGATATCTCTGAGGAAAGACAGAAAAAAGGAGCATTAAAACAAAGGTAAAACTATCGCTGTACAATGTGTGTGATATTTCACGGTAGACCCACATTTTACTCTTGCCTACTCCACAGAATGGTTATGAGTACCGCAAAGCTAAGTTACGTGAGCTAAAAGTAAATTAGCTTGCCAGAATTGTTAAAAGTTTAAGGCTCCTGACTTAAAAAAATATCGGTTTATATGGCAAGTGCAGTGCATTGTGTGTTTGGTTTATTGTCTTCAATCCGGAGAAGATAATGGAATTCGCAAGCAGATGAGCAAGAATCGTCTGACTCCATTAATTATTCATCGTTGAACTAAAGAGGACACGAGCCTGGAGCGCTTTTCCCAAATGGAGTGTCTGGAGATACGTCAGTTTTTAATTGGTACAGCAGTCGATTTGAGGGGATTAGGATAAGGATTAGGGATTCTGTTTAGGGGAAGGGTTAGGGTCAGGGTCAGGGTCAGGGTCAGGGTTAGTTTAGGGCAGGGTCTGAAATGGGGCCTGCCGTACCTCTACACATTGAAATGCATCGGAAAACTACCGTACCCGTAGCAACTGCCTTTCCCAAAAGTGAAGTTACAGCAACTAATGTAGTCCATCCATTTACAGTCAATGGTTCCAACTATGGAAGTTGGCATCTGTGATTTTGGGAAACGCACCCCTGAGCAATGTCACGTTACACAACAGCAAGTCAACTCAATAGTATTACTTCCCTGTTTAATCGCAATCCTTTTGAACTTTGACATTGTATTTGTGTTTTAAAATTGTATCACAAACTATGATTAAATCTTTACCTGCAGCTATGTTTTTTTTTTTTTTTGTTTGTTTTTTGATTTGTTCCGCTTAGACTTTCATCAGGATGCCATCTGCAGTGGTCAGAACTCCATTTCCAGAGAAAAGTGATCGTGAACACGCACGAGTTCCACGAGTGCGAGCCGTTGTCATGGATACCATTGCGTTCATGAGCCCCACACTACGCATGTGTGCGCAAAAAGTCACACAGCGCATGTCCACGTGGGTCCGGAAGCTTGGCCCCCATGTTGGCGTGCTGCGTCATTGAGCAATTTCCATTGAAATTAATGGGCAGCCTTTTTCCAACTGTATATCAAGTGAAATAAAAAACATCCTTGACAGAGCCACTCAAGAGGCCATTTTCACTACACTGCTTGATAAATTTGGGTGTGATCAAACATATGTGAGCTTACAGAGACAATTTTTTCAATGCCGGCAATAGGATAATGAGTCCATCGTTGGTTTTCCCATTCTTTGTTGCATTTGATGGAACTGCTTAAAAGTATAGATCCAAGGGGGGTTTCAAATCCAGAATTGGTGATTCGTGACACATTCATTGAAAATGTACATGACACGAAATTACAGCGTGAATTGGCTTATTTGGCTTGGAAACGCCCTAACCACTCTTTCAAAGATGTACGTAATGCAGCTAGCAAATGGGAAAAGCGAAAGCCTCCTGCTAATGGACAAAGAGCACAAGCATACTACTGTGATTCAAATGCTTCAGGAGTAGATCAAAGTGATGTTGACACCAACGCCAGTGCTGCTAAGCCCAGCGATGAGCTGGCAGAACTGAAGGAGGGTTTACGTAAATAGCAGGTACAGCTAGATGCCATTCTTAAACACTTAGGCTCCTTGTCCACTGCCCCAACTATGTAAGCCCCTAGGATCCCCCCCAGTAGCATCAGGCCAAAACAATACCAGTTTCAGTCAGATGGAAAACCAATATGCATGCGGTGTCACAAAGCAAATCATATTGCTTGCAGGTTATAACAGGCAAGTCTGGCATCCCGGATAATTGCACGCTTGCCCAGTAGTTAAGATCAGAGTAGGGGAGGTGGAGGTACCATCCTTGCTTGATACAGGGTCAATAGCAACTACTATAACACAGGCTTTCTTTGAACAGTATCTGATGCCCCAAACAAATGAGCTGCTGAAATCTTGTACTTTGCTCCAATTAACAGCAACTAATGGATTAGATATTCCATGCTTGGGATATGAGGAGCTAGATGTTGAAGTCCTTGGCACCATCCTCCCACAGATTGGCATCCTGGTGGTAAAAGACCCTCCTGACCCTGCTTTCCAGCGACAGAAAACTACAGTACTTGACCTGTTCGGAATGAACATTATCAGTGGCTGCTACTCTGTATTGTGACACCACCAGGACCAGCAATCCGGATACCAGCGACCTCCCTACAGTTTGTCCAGGCCACCTGCAACCAAGGTCCAGACCCAGCCCTTGGCACCATACTGCTGGAGCCTCTGTTATATGTAAAAGGTCAGCTACCCATTAACCTGCTAATATCAAGTGCTCTCCTCATTGTTTCCAGAGGGACTGTCAATGTCCCTGTTGTTAATGTTGGTGAGGAAGACCAGTGGATGCGATCAAAAACAGTGTTGGAGACGTTTCATCTGGCTTATTTGCATTCCTCTTCCCTGGCTGTACGGGGTGGAGGAGCAGACATAGAACCAAGGCCGGCAGGTGGTATTGATCCAGTCTACGGCAGTAGAGGCCTCTCTTCCCTCTCTGGCCAGAGTGAACTGAATTTGCCCGATCTCCCTCCTAACAATGAACAATCAGCCATGAGTTTGTTGACAAAGTACAGCGATGCATCCAGCCTGGATGATGGGGACATGGGCTGAATTGATCTGATCCATCATGAGATCCCACTGGTGGACGACGCCCCTGTCTGTCAGCGGTACTGCTGTTTGCCCCATCTCAATTTTCACTTGTCAAGGCCCATGTACAAGAACTGTTACAGAGAGGGATTGTGAGAGTGAGCTCCAGCCCATACTCCTCCCCCATCATAGTTGTCCAGAAAAAGTGTGGTGACATCTGGCTGTGTGTCGATTATCAACAGCTCAACGCCAAGATGAGGAAAGATGCATATCATTTGCCACACATTGAAGAATCTTTGGATGCCCTTACTGTTGCCGAATGGTTCTCAAACCTCAACTTAGCAAGTGGATTCAATCAGGTGCCAATGTTGGAGAGGGACAAAGAGGAGACGGCATTCTGCACCCTGTGCTTGGTGATCAAAGCATTTCTCCTCTTCTGGAAGAGAGGGCACCCCCCCAAACAGAGCAGAATGGTCCAGAGAACCCGACCAGGTTTTGGAGCTTGCCTGGCAATGGAGGAGAATCAGCAAGAAGGACAATGTGCTTTTTTAAGAGATACAGATGCCCCCAAGCCGATGAACAGTTCATCAGCTGCTATTACCAAAAGCATTACAGATGCTACTGGCCAAATATGCGTTCAGACATTGACCAGTGGTGTGAACGTTGCATCATTACCAAAGCAGTACGGCCCTCAGTCCGGATATTCCATTAAATATAGCTGCCATTGATCCCCCCACCCCCACCCCCAAATTTTGATAAGGGAAAAAATACTTTAGGCTACACTAATTCAAATTTTTGACAAAGAGCATCATATCCTGACTAACCAGAGCCATGCAAAGACATTAGGCTATCTTATATTCACTCTGCTAATGACAGTGATATATTGAAAATGTTTGATTATTCAGCCTACTTTGACAACCATCACAAACTAGACTGCTTGCCTCAGTAGACTCTCTCCTGTTTATCTTGTTTGTAACATTGTTAGACATAATTTGTGGCCTATCAATGAGCTATACGGTTACTGCCATTTTCACTTGTTGCATTGGAAAAATTAGATGAAGGATAAATAATAAAAAAATAACTTATCAATTTCAATCTCTATAATGTTTATTTCAAACATCTTTTCGCGGTTTGCAGCCGAGTGCGAAGTGGCTGAGATGAGAATCAGCACCTCCAAGTTCAAGGCCATGATTCTCGACCGGAAAAAGGTGGCTAGTCCCCTCCGGGTTGGAGGAGAGTTCGTGCCTCAAGTGGAGGAGTTTACGTATCTTGGGGTCTTGTTCACGAGTGAGGGAAGGATGGACCGTGAGATTGACAGACGGATCGGTGCAGCAGCAGCAGTAATGCGGTCATTGTACCGATCTGTTGTGGTGAAGAAGGAGCTGAGCCGAAAGGCAAAGCTCTCAATTTACCAGTCAATCTACGTTCCTACCCTCACCTATGGTCAGGAACTTTGGGTCATGACCGAAAGAACGAGATCTCGGATACAAGCGGCTGAAATGGGTTTCCTCCACATGGTGGTGGGGCGCTGCCCTTTGGGTGAGAAGCTCTGTCACCCGGGAGGAGCTCAGAGTAGAGCTGCTGCTCCTCCAGGTCGAGAGGAGCCAGTTGAGGTGGCTCGGGCATCTATATCGGATGCCCCCTGGACACCTTCCTGGGAAGGTGTTCCGGGCATGCCCCACCGGGAGGAGGCCCCGAGGAAGACTCAGGACACGCTGGAGGGACTATGTCGCTCGGCTGGCCTGGGAACGCCTCGGGATACCCCCGGGAGAACTGGAGGAAAAGTCCTGGGAGAGGGAAGTCTGCTAACCCCGTGACCCGGCCCCGGATTAAGCGGAAGATGATGAGATGAGAGGAGATCTTTTAGCGGCAAGATGGACTTTGAGATCTATCTCTTTAGTTACCTTTGGGTATGTATCATCCAGATATGCATAGTTTTTTGTGTTTCCCTCCTGGTTCTCCAGAAAAATTGTAAAAAAAAATTGTTAAATTGTACTATACAACAAATTACTTTGTTGCATTAAAAACAGAAAAATTGTGACTCTTGAAATAGTACAATCAATTGACTTTTGAATGTGAACCTGTGGACATGCGGTCTCTAAAACTAAACATTTATAAAGTAATTAAGATTTCAAAGACCAAAGCAAATTATGATGAGGCAAACCTGTGTGGTGTTATGTTTTTGGTTGGCTTTAGGAAAACCATTTGGAATTAACTTGAACACCAGTGTTCAGAAGCCTAATTAGCAGCTTATTGATTCACAATCGTCTTGATGTTGATCATTTAAAAATTATTTCCACCTTGGCTTGGCTTCCTTACAAGCAAGGTCACCAAATTAGCACAATATACAGCGCCCTCCATAATTATAGGTACCCCTGGTTAAGATGTCTTCTTTAGCTTCTAATAAATTCAGTTTTTTCTAAATAGTATAGGACCACAATGGGGAAAAAAATAGGAAAATCCAACCTTTAATTCAAGTGCATTTATTCATGGGGAAAAAAATCCCACATTAAGAAGTAATTCTTTTACATCAAATCATGTGTGCCCCAATTATTAGCACCCCTGATGTTAATGCTTTGTACAACCCCCTTTAGCCAACAAAACGGCACCTCGTCTTCCCCTATAATGTTTCACGAGATGGGCGAATACAGAAAGAGGGATTGATGTGGGTGAACGACCTCAATCTGGGCCCTTAGACTGAGGGGTTTCCACACCTGCAGTTTTCTTCCGAAGAATAGACGCGATCTCCAGAGTCTGATGCAAGTGGGTTTATTGTATCTTGCTCAAAGTGAAATACAACAACCCGGGCCGGTATGCGCATACCACAAAGCATTTGTATCCCATTAATCGCCCCACACCGACTGACCACTGATTGTCTGACCACTTAATTTATTGGGCCTTTGGACCTTCCCATAAGGTGGGGTAAAACATGATACTTTCTTCCTCGTTATACAATTATAATTTATGATTGGTAATTGTCACATAGTAACACTCCATCCTTAGTAACAAGTTTGCCATTACATCGTGGTGTAAATTCATTTTTTGCCGCCAGGGATGCTCGAAGACCATGATTGAGCCTCCCAAACCAAGGGGTGACCCGAGGGTCATCTTAGGGTACCCAAGAAGCCTGGATTTCTGGATTTTTCCAGCATAAACTGGAGTGCGCTGGTTTTTATGAGGGAACTTCTCATTGATTGATTATCAATATGGTCATTCCGGAAGATTAGCTCATCTGGTCTGGTTGCTATCTGGTTCTTTTAACAGATTTATAAGTTTTTGTTTCATTCCCACTACTTTTCCATAGCAGTTTGCAGGCTATGGGAGCCTGGCTCTGTTCTCTTTGAAGAGCGGCAATCATTTTATTCTTTGACTTTAGAATGTTTACCCCCCACACTATATCAAAGAAGTGCGGCACATTTATATGGCTCAAGATTGAGGGAACACTCATGACCTCAAGTTAGTTAAACCTTAGGAACCCCATGTGGTTCTAGATCAGTTTCACCCGCTTTGATGCAGGCAACACTGATAACGGGTGCAATGGAAAAGCGAGAAGAAAAAAAAACACAAACAAACCAGTTTCACAAATAGTCCTGTGTTGCATGAGTGCCCTTGTCACACATTGAGGCATGATAGATGTTTACGGCCCAGTCATGTGGCAATATATTTCCCACCACAGGATCTTCGACCATTCCTCTTTGCACAATCTCTCTAAATCATCCAGCGACCTGGGTCCTCTCCTCTGCACTCCCCTCTTCAGCTCACTCCACAGGTTTTCAATGGAGTTGAGGTCTGGGGATTCAGGTGGCCATGGGAGAAGTTTGATTCTGTGCCTGGTGAACCATTTCTGTGTAGACTTGGCCACATGTTTAGGGCAATTATCTTGCTGAAAGACCCAGTGACGACCCATCTTCAGCTTTCGGGCAGAGGACACCAGATTTTGATTTAAAATGTCCTGGTATTTCGAAGTGTTCATGATGCCGTGCACCCTAACAAGGTTCCCAGGGCCTCTGGATGAGAAACAGGCCCACAGCATCACCAATCCTGAAAAAATGCCCCTAGATGGCAGTATTGACTTTTTTTTTGTAAAGCCCAGTCTGGAGTTAGGTTTGGGCATGTCCTGGGCATGTCTGAGAGGGGAAGTCCCAGAGAATTGAAAAAAAGTCTGGAAGGTGGTAGGGGGCTGCAAAAGAGTATATAAAGAGAAAAATTGAGAGTAATGTTATAGGAGAAATTGCAAGGAGAAGGATACATTTGACCAGACCTGTCACTCTTTTCAAGACCGGTGAAGCTTTTTGTGGATTTTTGCCTGTGTTTGAGCATTTTCCTGTCCCAGGACATTGTGGAATTTTTTTTTTATTGATTCAGCTAATAATTATTAATTGTTTATCCTTGCTTGCCCTTACTTAGCTTTGGTTCATAACCTTTTAGGCCTGAGTGTGCACTCTTCCATGTTTTGGATTAGCCTGGGCCAGCATAACTGTAAGTTTCCATAAACCTGATCGGTGCGTCATGGCATGTAGCCTATCTGGAGTCATGAGGACCTGATGGGCCCATAACAGGGACAAGATGTTCTTTCTCTCTCAGTTTATATGTTTACAGAAGAAGAATTACAAGGGAGAAGCTTCGGAATGTGAACGAGATAAGCTAGAGGAGGAAGGAATCACCTGTCTTCTCTGCGAGATGTATACGCATAACTCTGGGGCGGCTTGAAGTGCGTTGCGTGCGACTGCAAGAGTCTTCCAGATTACATCATAATGTGTAAATCAGCGCAGGTGGAGAAGAACGTCACAATGTTTTCCTATAAAATCCACAGAATCAGAAACTGTCCTTATCCTCGATTTTGCTGACTTGGACTCTGTGTATGGGGATCCTTTTTTCTGCATAAAAAAGGAAACTGACTTTGGCTTGGATATTAACTTCTCTGCCTCTGACTGATTTTTTTTTTCTCTCAGTCATCTGAGTTTCTTTCTGTGAAGGTAATACGAGGAATATAAAATCAAAATTCCTACAACATTGGCGGCTTGTCCGGGATTCCAATATCTCACCTGCACTCCCTGGAGAATCGGCGCCAACTGCAAAACCGTTCACGTCGTCTTGAGAGACGTTAAAGGGGAATGTCCTCAAACCCGGAGCAACTGGCAAGGCTCCTTGGGTGTGTAGTGAGGCCAGGAGGGAGGTTCTCCAGAGTTTGTGGTGGAGGTGCGGGTGAGTGACGGAATTCTTACTGAATTCAGCATAGTTGCTGTGTCAGACCGAGGAATTAATATTGCCAATTATGGGACGGACGAACAGTAAGGAGTTCTTGTTGTAAGGACTGCTATTCGGGGACAAATGTTGACGTGACTTTGACTGAGACTGGGAAATTTGTTGAAAGTTGACAATGGTTCAGGGAATCATTGTGGGTCTGTGACTAGGGTGTGTGTAGAACGCTGGCATAATGGTTCTGGGAATCATTGTGGGTAAAGGAATTTGGTGTAAGTTAAAATAGAGCATTGTCTGTGTATGTTATCGAAGCAGCAATGGTGTCAGATCATAAGAAAATTAAAGCCTTGGATATTTTCCAATGTGAATGACTGTGAGAGAGGAGAGTGCACTGAGGTGTGTGTGTGTGTGTGTGTGTGTGTGTTTATGTTTGTAAGTGCTCTGAGCTCAGATTGCGTGTCTGTGTTGTTATGGCCCCAATTTGTTATGACATTTACGACAGCAAGGGATGACAGACGCAATTTTAAAACTTAAACACATTTAATTAAACAAAGACTTTTATCTAATCTACTATCTACTCTACTGACCAAGATTGATTATATACAGGAAAAAAAATATTTACAGTCCCTTTGGTTGGGTTGCTTGGTGATGTCCTGACAGGGAAACGCTCCAACACAGGCAAAAATCCACATCACAGGTATTGAAAAGAGTGTCAGGTCTGGTCAAATGTATCCTTCTCCTCGCAATTTCTCCCACCTTTACTCTGTCAATTTTCCTCCTTATATACTCTTTTGCAGACCCCTCCACCTTTTAGACTTTTTTTTTTTTTAATTCTCTGGGACTTTCCATCTCAGACATGCCCAGGACATGTCCAAACTTAGCTCAAGTCTGGGCTCAACAAAAAAAAGGGCATCTAGTGGCTTCTTTTCACATTACACCTCCATTCCAAAAGGGAAAAATTTTGACTCATGAAGGCAAAATTTTTCTTTTCAGTACAAAAATGGTTAAGTAGATACGTACGTGTGTGTGTGTGTGTGTGTGTGTGTGTGTGTGTGTGTGTGTGTGTGTGTGTATGTATGTATGTATGTATGTATGTATGTGTGTGTGTGTGTGTGTGTGTGTGTGTGTATATATATATATATATATATATATATATATATATATATATATATATATAAAATACGTATACATTTAATACAACATGCTAATAAACACGTGTGATATATACACATACTCAAACACGGGATAAGCAATCAGCAATTACATTGTCAGTACCCTTTACATACTTAATTTCCAAGTCAAACTCCATTTCAACAATCTCCGATTCTTGTTTTTCATCTTACTCAAAAACATTAACGGATTGTGGTCAGTGTACACAATCATTGGCTTTTGCCCTGTACAAACATAAACCCATTTATGGGCCCATAAAAATATTTTTAAAGAGCTAGAAAATCTAAGCACTTTTCTTTAAATAATTAGACTGTGCGAGATTGGTGGGCAAGAAGCATATCTCTGAAAAGAAAATGAAGGATAAGTAGAAACAAGAATAACGCAGTGTGTTCAAAATTTGCCAAGGTACTGTTTAACACTGTATACAATAATTTGGTGTGCCAAATTCAATTGATGCGGAGGTTTTTCTATCAAGCATTGGAAAATTGCAGTTGCTATCTGAAGGAAAAAATTAAGGTAAAGTGATCAGAAACATGCCAGTAAATACAAAATATAATATTAAATTTAATGACACATTTTAAATTCATATTTAAAAAAATCAAATAAACTATTGTGGGATTAGAGAGATGGATCTTTAGATAGGGAAGTGCAATGCAGCGAATGGAGCCCAATTGACCGAAGCAGATTAGGGAGCACAGTGAGGTGAAAGGTTGACATACACAAGTCAGAGAACAGAAGGATGATGAACAAATGTGACTGAAAGCTTTCCTGACCAAAGAAATGCAATTAAAGATCTTTTCTCCATTTTGAACAGGAAGTGTCAACGAGTGTCTTCATAGCAAAGGAACTGAGTGGCTGATAACCTTAATCTGTTATTCAACTTTTACAGGAAAGGATCCGAACGAGTTGAATTAAAACTAAATTGCTCATTATTGTTTGTCTCTAACTCCTCTTGGAACTTTTCCACAGAGAGATGAAGAGATGAAAATATCCTTGTGTGAAAGTGATAAGCTGGCCAGCTGGGGATTCAACTGTGCGGTTTCAGCTTAATAGTTTACCTTCTAAAATAGATTTTGGGAAATGCAATTTGAAGTATTAACGCAAGACTAAATTCAAAAGGTGGACCACCATATAATTGAAAAAGTACAACTAGTAACTAGTAACGTGATCACACATTACTTTGCTTGCGATTTCTAAATTTATTTTTGAATAAGTCAATAAAATAAAAGGATCTACCTTGATGTGCTAGGAGCCCAAGTGAAAGCTATTATTAAATTTGTAGCAATTTTTGTGAATAAAAATACTTTTTTTTTTTTTTTTTTTGCATATTGTCACATGGTCTAAAGTGACTCCACCCGGTTCTGCTGATGATGTGGGAAAATGTAAGAATGGTCGGGGCTAATAAGCCCTGACTGTGCATTTCCTCTATGCTTTTAGCGGAACCCTAGACTGAAGTGGATTGCTTAATCACAATTCATTGAGAGGAAAAAATAAAAATGTGACATATCTGGAGTCATGAGGACCTGATGGGCCCATAACAGGGGCAAGATGTTCTTTCTCTCTCTTAGTTTGTGTTTACAGAAGAAGAAATGCAAGGGAGAAGCTTCGGAATGTGAACGAGATAAGCCAGAGAGTAGGGAGGAATCAATCATGTATACGCATAACTCAGGGGCGGCTTGACGTGGGTTGTGTGCGACTGCAAGAGATTACATCATGATGTGTAAATCAGCGCGGGGGGAAAAGAACGTCACAATGTTTTCCTATAAAAGCCACATAATCAGAAACTGTCCTTGTCCTCGATTTTGCGGACTTGGACTCTGTGTATGGGGATCCTTTTTTCTGCAGAAAAAAGTAAACTGACTTTGGCTTGGATATTAACTTCTCTGCTTCCGACTTATTTTTTTCTCCGAGTCGTCTGAGTTTCTTTTTGTGAAGGTAATACCAGGAATATAAAATCAAAATTCCTAAAACAACAACATTACCAAGCAACCCCATCTCAAGGGACTGGTAATATTTTATTTCTTGTATATGTCAATCTTGGTCAGTAGTATTAATTGTAGGTTAGTTGTCAGTCTTTGTTTAATTAAATCTGTTTAAGTTTTAAAATTTTGTCTGTCATCCCTCGCTGTCTTATATGTCATAACAAATTGGGGCCATAACAAATCGGGGGCTTGTCCGGGGGAGACCATTGTGTGAGTCATTTATTGAAAATCTACCAGTTCAAATTGTGAAATTGCTTTATTTGAATTTTCCTAGATAGAAATTGACAGATCAACAGCAATGGATGATTTCTTGGCATCACCAACCATGGAGGTTTTAAAGTCTTCTGAAAAGACAGAGCTGCTAGAAATATGCAGACAGTTAGAGCTGACAGAGGTAAAACCAGCCATGCGGAAGGCAAGACTGGCTAGAGAGATTGTTGAATATTACATTGATGAAAATGTGTTTGCGCCAGGATATCTGGAACAGTTTCCTGTGGAAAATCCAAATGTAGAAATGGAACTTAGATTAAAAATGCTAGAGATTGAAAGAGAAGAAAAACAAAGAGAATTTGAGAGGGCAGAGGGAGAGGAGCAAAGAGAATTTGAGTGAGAGACAGGGGAAAGAGCAGAAAGAGAGAGACAGAGATTTTTAGTTACAGAAGTGAGATAGAGAAGAAAGGCTCCGAATGGAGCCACTAAAAATAAAAATGGAAGCGGAGAAAAAATTTTGTGCTCGCCAGGAGGTAAAGGTGGTGCCTCTATTTTCCAAGAAGGAGGTTGATAAGTAATTTCCAGTGTTTTGAGTAGGTAGCTAAGAGTTGCCAGTGGCCAAAGGAACACTGGCCTCTGATGTTGCAAACTGTCCTCCAGGGTAAAGCTCAAAAAGCCTATTCGGCTTTGTCTGCAGATGATTCCTCTGATTATGAGGTTGACAAAAAGGTTATTTTGACAGCTTATGAGTTGGTTCCAGAGGCTTACCGAAAGAAATTGGGAGGTCTGAAGAAATCTGACAATCAGACCTATGTGGAATTTGCGAACAAGAAGAAGGTTTGCTTTGAGCGCTGGTGTACTTCTATGGTGGTCAAGGATGATTTCAACTCACTAAAAGAGATGGTGTTAGTTGAAGAATTCAAGAACTGTGTTAAGGATGATATTAAGACCTACCTTAATGAGAAGCAAGCACTGAATTAGCAATCAGCTGCCAAATTTGCGGATTAATATGTTCTCACACATAAGTCCAAATTTCAGTCTAGCAGTAACAATAGATGGTTCCAATTTCAGAAAAAAGGTAATGGTGATACCCAATATTCCTCATCCAAAGACAAATCTGGTGATGGTGCTCAGAAATCCAGTCACAAGTCTGATCAAAGTGTGAAAGCTGACAGTGACTAAAGAGGTCTAGTTTGCAATTATTGCAAGAAATCTGGTCATGTTAAAACTAACTGTTGGTTCCTTAAAGCTACGAAAGAAAAAGAAAAGGATACCAAACCCAATGCCTTTGTGAAAACAAGGTTAGAAACCCCTGTAATAGATGACAGATCTGCTAAATTGCCTGCTCCTTGTGGGGCTAAAAAGCCTGATACTGCTGACTTTGTGAGGGAGGAATTTCTTCCATTTGTGTCAGAGGGATTTGTGGTTCTGAATGAGCATTCTACTCCTGTCCCAATATATATCCTAAGGGATACCGAGCTTCTTAGTCACTTTTGTTGATAGACTCCTTGGAGTTACGTGATGAGACTGTTTCTGGTGTAATGTGAATATAGGCCACTAGATGGCAGTATTTACCTTTTTTTTGTTAAGCTCAGACTGGAGTCATGTTTAGACATGTCCTGGACATGTCTGGGGCAAGTCTCAGAAAATTAAAAAAAAATAGGTCTAAATGTGGGTGGGGTCTGCAAAAGAGTATATAAGGAAAAGAATTGAGACTGTAAAGTAGTAGGAGAAATTGCAAGAAGATGACCAGACCTGCCATTCTGTTCAAGACCTGTGACATTTCTTTTGTGGATTTCTTTGCCTGTGTTTGAGCATTTTCATTATCCAGGACATCACCAAGCCACCCCACAAAAAGGGACTGTAAATATTTCTTTTTTTTTCCCTAATCAATCTTGGTCTTTAGGTTCATTAGTTGTTAGTTAGTTGTTATTGTCTTTGTCTGTTAAATTAAATGTGTTTAAGTTTTAAAAACTGTGTGTCATCCCTTGCTGTTGCTGTTGTGTTATAAATGTAATAACAAATTGGGGCCATAACAAATTGGGGGCTCAAGGTCCGGGATAGACCATTTTGTGAGTAATTTATTGAAAATCTAACATTTCAAATTGTGAAATTGTTTTTGTGAATTTTCCTAGATATATATTGACAACAGCAATGGATGATTTCTTGGCATCACCAACCGTAGGGGTTTTGAAGTCTTTTAAAAAGACGGAACTGCTAGAAATTTGCAGACAGTTAGAGCTGACAGAGGTAAAACCAGCCATGCGAAAAGCAAGACTGGCTAGAGAGATAGTTGAATATTACATTGATGAAAATGTGTTTGCACCAGGAGATCTGGAACAGTTTCCAGTGGAAAATCCAAATATAGAAATGGAACTTAAATTAAAAATGCTAGAGATTGAAAGGGAGGAAAAAGAAAAACAAAGGCTGTTTGAGTTGGAAAAATTAGCAAGAGAAGAGAAAAAAGAAAGGGAGGGAAAAGAGAAAAAAAGGGAAGAAAGAAAGAAAGAAAGGGAAGAAAGAGAGAAAGAAAGAGAATTTGAGTTAGAAAAATTTGCAAGACAGAGAGATTTTGAATTAGAGAAATTCGATAGAGAAGAAAGACTCCAAATGGAGCAACTAAAAATAAAAATTGCAACTGAAAATAAATTTCGGGCTAGCCAGGAGGTAAAACTGGTGCCTCCATTTTCGGAAAAGGATGTTGACAACTATTTCCAGTGTTTTGAAAAGGTAGCAAAGAGTTGCCAGTGGCCAAAGGAACACTGGCCTCTGATGTTGCAAACTGTCCTCAAGGGTAAAGCTCAACAAGCCTATTCGGCTTTGTCTGCAGATGATTCCTCTGATTATGAGGTTGTCAAAAAGGTTATTTTGAGAGCTTATGAGTTGGTTCCAGAGGCTTACCGACAGAAATTCAGAGGTCTGAAGAAATCTGAAAATCAGACTTATGTTGAATTTGCTAATGAAAAGCAGGTTTGCTTTGAGCGCTGGTGTACTTCTATGGAGGTCAAGGATGATTTCAACTCACTAAAAGAGATGGTGTTAGTTGAAGAATTCAAGAACTGTGTTAAAGATGATGTTAAGACCTACCTTAATGAGAAGCAAGCACTGAATTTGCAATCAGCTGCCAAATTTGCAGATGAATATGTTCTCACACATAAGTCTAAATTTCAGTCTAGCAGTAACAATAGATGGTCCCAATTTCAGAAAAAGGGTTATGGTGATACCCAAGATTCCTCACCCAAAGACAAAGACAAATCTGGTGATGGTGCTCAGAAATCCAGTAACAGGTCTGATCAAAGTGTGAAAGCTGACAGTGACAAAAGTGGTCTAGTTTGCAGTTATTGCAAGAAATCTGGTCATGTTACAACTAACTGTTGGTTCCTTAAAGCTAAGAAAGAAAAGGAAAAGGATACCAAACCAAATGCCTTTGTGAAAACAAGGTTAGAAACCCCTGTAGTAGATAACCGATCTGCTAAATTACCTGCTTCTTGTGGGGCTAAAAAGCCTAATACAGCTGACTTTGTGAGGGAGGAATTTCTTCCATTTGTGTCAGAGGGATTTGTGGCTCTGAATGAGCATACTACTCCTGTCCCCATATATATCCTAAGGGATACTGGAGCTTCTCAGTCACTTTTGTTGATGGACTCCTTGGAGTTACGTGATGAGACCGCTTCAGGGGATTTCATACTTGTACAAGGTATTGAAGGGAGGACTGTATCTGTACCCCTGCGCTCGATATTCTTGAAGTCAGATTTAGTTACAGGACAGGTAAAGGTGGGACTTATGTCAAGTCTACCTATAAAGGGTGTTTCTCTGTTGCTAGGCAATGACCTGGCTGGGGGCAAAGTAGTTCCCCCTGTACATCTTACTTCACAGCCGAGCACTGAAAATGGGGATGAGGACCCATCTCTGTATCCTTCTTGTTCAGTGACTCGTGCTATGGCCAAGAAGGCTAAAGAAGAAGATGATGTGGTGCCGTCCAGTACATTGAATAGTCAGGACTCAGGTGGTTCGCCTCATGACTCTGATTGGCCTACTATGGTTTCTCCGTTTGAGGACTTATCAGATACTTTTATCAGTTCTCTATTCAGCCAGCCGGATGGGTCTGGTGATTCTGATGTGTCTGGAGACTTGTCTCTGTCCAGAAAGCGGTTGATTGAGGAGCAAACTAATGATCCTGAAATTTGTGTACTAAAGAGGAGAGCCCTTCCTGATAAAGAAATAGACGCAGTTCCAGTTGGGTATTATCTCAAGGATGGTGTGTTGATGCGGAAGTGGCGCCCTCCTGATATCCCTGCCAATGCAGATTGGGCAGTGGTCAGGCAAATTGTTGTTCCGAAGGTCTATAGGAATGAGATCTTAACAATGGCTCATAGTTTACCTTTAGGAGGTCATCTTGGTGTTAACAAGACTGTTGATAAGATCATGAAACACTTCTTTTGGCCTGGGCTTCGGAAAGACGTTTCCAACTTTTGCAAAACCTGTCACACTTGTCAGGTAGTTGGAAAACACCAGTTAGACCCACCTGTAGCTCCATTGCAGCCTATCCCAGCATTTGGGGAGCCATTCTCTAGGGTCATTGTTGATTGCGTTGGTCCATTACCCAAGACTAGATCTGGAAATCAGTACTTGTTGACAATCATGTGTGCATCTACCAGATTCCCCGAAGCCATACCTCTACGTAACATCAAGGCAACTGCAATCTCGAAGGCTTTGATAAAGTTCTTCACGTTGTTTGGTCTTCCCAGGGAAATTCAGTCAGACCAAGGTAGCAATTTCACTTCTGGATTGTTTCAGCAGGTTGTGTATGAACTAGGTGCAAAGCAGATTCTTTCTAGTGCCTATCATCCAGAAAGTCAGGGTGCCTTAGAGCGGTTTCATTCCACTCTCAAGACAATGATGAGGACTTATTGTTATGACCATGAGAAAGACTGGGATGAAGGGGTTCATTTGCTGTTGTTTGCAGCTAGAGAAGCAGTGCAGGAGTCTACTGGATTCAGTCCATTTGAGCTAGTGTTTGGTCATGAAGTGAGAGGACCTTTGCTATTATTGAGTGAACAATGGCAAGAGAAAGAGCCCCATATCAGTCTGTTAGACTATGTTAGCAAGTTCAAGGAAAAATTGCGTGCAGCTTGTGACCTTGCCAAAGAGAACTTGAAATCAAGTCAGGGAAAAATGAAAACTTGGTATGATCATAAGGCTAGAAGCCGTGAGTTTAAACCAGGAGACAGGGTCCTTGTGTTGTTTCCCTTGCAGTCCAATCCATTGCAGGCTAGATTTCATGGTCCTTATGAAATTCTGACAAAACTCAATGATCTCAATTACATTGTGAAGACTCCAGATAGGAGAAAACCAAAACAATTGTGTCATATAAACATGCTAAAGCCTTATCGTGACAGAAATGCTAGGGTTGCAGCTGTCACTTCAGATTCTCCAATGGTCGAAACGTGTGAAGATGAGGGGGAGTTTCAAGATGATGAACCAAGAATTAAAGCTGAAGTTCTTTCATGTAAATTGTCAAACACTGAAGTGTTGCAAAATCTTGATGTAAAACTCCAGCACTTAGAACCCTCACAGAGAGATCAGTTTGAAAGGTTGATCAAGAAATATGAGGATTTGTTTCCTGATGTTCCAAAGAGAGTTACTATAGCCTCTCATGATGTAGATGTTGGTGATGCCAAACCAATAAAACAGCATCCATACCGGATGAATCCTGAAAAGAGAAAGATTGCTGAGAAAGAGGTTGAGTACATGTTAAAACATGATATTATCAGACCCTCCAACTCCGATTGGAGTTCACCCTGTGTGCTAGTTCCAAAACCTGATGGAAGTACTAGATTCTGTACAGATTATCGCAAAGTCAATGCTGTAACTAGAACTGATGTGTTTCCAATACCTAGGATTGATGATTGTATTGATAGTGTAGGGCAAGCAAAGTTTCTGACCAAGATTGATTTATTGAAGGGTTATTGGTGTGTGCCTTTAACTGAGAGGGCCAAGAGCATCTCTGCTTTTGCCACACCATCTGGATTGTACCAGTATGAAGTCCTACCCTTTGGCATGAAAAATGCCCCAGCCACGTTCCAAAGGATGATACAGTCTACAATCGCCGGATTGCCACACACGGGTGCGTACATCGATGACCTGATCACATGGAGTGACTCCTGGGAAGAACATCTAAAAGATGTAGAGACGTTGTTCCAGCGCCTGACCCAGGCTAACCTGACTGTTAACCTGAGCAAGAGTGACTTTGGTTGTGCTACTGTCACCTACCTTGGCTACGTCATAGGCCAGGGTAAGGTGGCACCCATAAATGCTAAAGTCCAAGCCATCATGGACTTTCCAGTTCCTGACAACAAAAAAGCTTTGCGCCGCTTCCTTGGAATGATCGGGTACTACCGCAAGTTCTGCAAGAACTTTGCTGAGATTGCTCTCAGTCTAACTAACCAACTGAAGAAAGGCGTAAAGTTCTCCTGGGATGATGCATGCCAGAGAGCCTTCGATCACCTGAAGTCTCTGCTGTGTCACTTCCCCGTGCTCAAATCTCCTGACTTCAACAAACCGTTCTCCATCGCGGTCGATGCTAGCGACCAAGCTTGTGGATCTGTGCTCCTACAGAGAAGTGACTCTGATGACATTGAGCATCCCGTGGCATACTTCTCCAGGAAGTTCAATCGCCACCAAAGGAACTATTCCACAATATAGAAGGAACTGTTGGCTCTGGTCCTTTCTTTACAACACTTTGAGGTTTATGTTTGTACAGGACAAAAGCCAATGATTGTGTACACTGACCACAATCCGTTAATGTTTTTGAGTAAGATGAAAAACAAGAATCGGAGATTGTTGAATTGGAGTTTGATTTTACAGGAGTTTGACTTGGAAATTAAGCATGTGAAGGGTACAGACAATGTAATTGCTGATTGCTTATCTCGTGTTTGAATATGTATATATATATCCTGTGTTTATTTGAATATTGTATGATATGTATATATAGACAAGTGTTCACTTAACCATTTTGTATTGAAAAGAAAAATTTTGCCTTTATGAGTCAAAATTTTTCCCTTTTGGAATGGAGGTGTAATGTGAATATAGGCCACTAGATGGCAGTATTTACCTTTTTTTTGTTAAGCTCAGACTGGAGTCATGTTTAGACATGTCCTGGACATGTCTGGGGCAAGTCTCAGAAAATTAAAAAAAAATAGGTCTAAATGTGGGTGGGGTCTGCAAAAGAGTATATAAGGAAAAGAATTGAGACTGTAAAGTAGTAGGAGAAATTGCAAGAAGATGACCAGACCTGCCATTCTGTTCAAGACCTGTGACATTTCTTTTGTGGATTTCTTTGCCTGTGTTTGAGCATTTTCATTATCCAGGACATCACCAAGCCACCCCACAAAAAGGGACTGTAAATATTTCTTTTTTTTTCCCTAATCAATCTTGGTCTTTAGGTTCATTAGTTGTTAGTTAGTTGTTATTGTCTTTGTCTGTTAAATTAAATGTGTTTAAGTTTTAAAAACTGTGTGTCATCCCTTGCTGTTGCTGTTGTGTTATAAATGTAATAACAAATTGGGGCCATAACACTGGGGATTTCATACTTGTACTAGGTATTGAAGGGAGGACTGTATCCGTACCTCTGCACTCTGTATTCTTGAATTCAGATTTAGTTACAGGACAGGCAAAGGTGGAACTTATGTCAAGTCTACCTATAAGACCCATCTCTGTATCCTTCCTGTGCAGTGACCCGTGCTATAGCCAAGGGGGCTCAAAAAGGAGATGATGCATTGCCGTCCAGCGCATTAAATAGTCATGACTCAGGCAGTTCGCCTCATGACTCTGTTAAGCATACTATGGTTTCTCCATTTTTTAGGACTTATCAGACACGTTTATCACTTCTTTGTTCAGCCAGTCAGATGGGTCTGGTGATTCTGATGTGTCTGGAGACTTGTCTCTGTCCAGAAAGCGGTTGATTGAGGAGCAAACTAATGATCCTGAAATTGGTGTACTAAAGAGGAGAGCCCTTCCTGAAAAAGAAATAGATGCAGTTCCAGTTGGGTATTATCTCAAGGATGGTGTGTTGATGCGGAAGTGGCGCCCTCCTGATATCCCTGCCAATGCAGATTGGGCAGTGGTCAGGCAAATTGTTGTTCCGAAGGTCTATAGGAATGAGATCTTAACAATGGCTCATAGTTTACCTTTAGGAGGTCATCTTGGTGTTAACAAGACTGTTGATAAGATCATGAAACGCTTCTTTTGGCCTGGGCTTCGGAAAGACGTTTCCAACTTTTGCAAAACCTGTCACACTTGTCAGGTAGTTGGAAAACACCAGTTAGACCCACCTGTAGCTCCATTGCAGCCTATCCCAGCATTTGGGGAGCCATTCTCTTGGGTCATTGTTGATTGCGTTGGTCCATTACCCAAGACTAGATCTGGAAATCAGTACTTGTTGACAATCATGTGTGCATCTACCAGATTCCCCGAAGCCATACCTCTACGTAACATCAAGGCAACTGCAATCTCGAAGGCTTTGATAAAGTTCTTCACGTTGTTTGGTCTTCCCAGGGAAATTCAGTCAGACCAAGGTAGCAATTTCACTTCAGGATTGTTTCAGCAGGTTGTGTATGAACTAGGTGCAAAGCATATTCTTTCTAGTGCCTATCATCCAGAAAGTCAGGGTGCCTTAGAGCGGTTTCATTCCACTCTCAAGACAATGATGAGGACTTATTGTTATGACCATGAGAAAGACTGGGATGAAGGGGTTCATTTGCTGTTGTTTGCAGCTAGAGAAGCAGTGCAGGAGTCTACTGGATTCAGTCCATTTGAGCTAGTGTTTGGTCATGAAGTGAGAGGACCTTTGCTATTATTGAGTGAACAATGGCAAGAGGAAGAGCCGCAAATCAGTCTGTTAGACTATGTTAGCAAGTTCAAGGAAAGATTGCGTGCAGCTTGTGACCTTGCCAAAGAGAACTTGAAATCAAGTCAGGGAAAAATGAAAACTTGGTATGATCATAAGGCTAGAAGCCGTGAGTTTAAACCAGGAGACAAGGTCCTTGTGTTGTTTCCCTTGCAGTCCAATCCATTGCAGGCTAGATTTCATGGTCCTTATGAAATTCTGACAAAACTCAATGATCTAAATTACATTGTGAAGACTCCAGATAGGAGAAAACCAAAACAATTGTGTCATATTAACATGCTAAAGCCTTATCATGACAGAAATGCTAGGGTTGCAGCTGTCACTTCAGATTCTCCAATGGTCGAAACGTGTGAAGATGAGGGGGAGTTTCAAGATGATGAACCAAGAATTAAAGCTGAAGTTCTTTCATGTAAATTGTCAAACACTGAAGTGTTGCAAAATCTTGATGTAAAACTCCAGCACTTAGAATCCTCACAGAGAGATCAGTTTGAAAGGTTGATCAAGAAATATGAGGATTTGTTTCCTGATGTTCCAAAGAAAGTTACTATAGCCTCTCATGATGTAGATGTTGGTGATGCCAAACCAATAAAACAGCATCCATACCGGATGAATCCTGAAAAGAGAAAGATTGCTGAGAAAGAGGTTGAGTACATGTTAAAACATGATATTATCAGACCCTCCAACTCCGATTGGAGTTCACCCTGTGTGCTAGTTCCAAAACCTGATGGAAGTACTAGATTCTGTACAGATTATCGCAAAGTCAATGCTGTAACTAGAACTGATGTGTTTCCAATACCTAGGATTGATGATTGTATTGATAGTGTAGGGCAAGCAAAGTTTCTGACCAAGATTGATTTATTGAAGGGTTATTGGTGTGTGCCTTTAACTGAGAGGGCCAAGAGCATCTCTGCTTTTGCCACACCATCTGGATTGTACCAGTATGAAGTCCTACCCTTTGGCATGAAAAATGCCCCAGCCACGTTCCAAAGGATGATACAGTCTACAATCGCCGGATTGCCACACACGGGTGCATACATCGATGACCTGATCACATGGAGTGACTCCTGGGAAGAACATCTAAAAGATGTAGAGACGTTGTTCCAGCGCCTGACCCAGGCTAACCTGACTGTTAACCTGAACAAGAGTGACTTTGGTTGTGCTACTGTCACCTATCTTGGCAACGTCATAGGTCAGGGTAAGGTGGCACCCATAAATGCTAAAGTCCAAGCCATCATGGACTTTCCAGTTCCTGACAACAAAAAAGCTTTGCGCCGCTTCCTTGGAATGATCGGGTACTACCGCAAGTTCTGCAAGAACTTTGCTGAGATTGCTCTCAGTCTAACTAACCAACTGAAGAAAGGCGTAAAGTTCACCTGGGATGATGCATGCCAGAGAGCCTTCGATCGCCTGAAGTCTCTGCTGTGTCACTTCCCCGTGCTCAAATCTCCTCACTTCAACAAACCGTTCTCCATCGCGGTCGATGTTAGCGACCAAGCTTGTGGATCTGTGCTCCTACAGAGAAGTGACTCTGATGACATTGAGCATCCCGTGGCATACTTCTCCAGGAAGTTCAATCGCCACCAAAGGAACTATTCCACAATAGAGAAGGAACTGTTGGCTCTGGTCCTTTCTTTACAACACTTTGAGGTTTATTTTTGTACAGGACAAAAGCCAATGATTGTGTACACTGACCACAATCCGTTAATGTTTTTGAGTAAGATGAAAAACAAGAATCGGAGATTGTTGAATTGGAGTTTGATTTTACAGGAGTTTGACTTGGGAATTAAGCATGTGAAGGGTACAGACAATGTAATTGCTGATTGCTTATCCCGTGTTTGAATGTGGATATATATATCATGTGTTTGAATATTGTATGATATGTATATATAGACAAGTGTTCACTTAACCATTTTGTATTGAAAAGAAAAATTTTGCCTTTATGAGTCAAAATTTTTCCCTTTTGGAATGGAGGTGTAATGTGAATATAGGCCACTAGATGGCAGTATTTACCTTTTTTTTGTTAAGCTCAGACTTGAGTCATGTTTAGACATGTCCTGGACATGTCTGGGGCAAGTCTCAGAAAATTAAAAAAAAGAGGTCTAAATGTGGGTGGGGTCTGCAAAAGAGTATATAAGGAAAAGAATTGAGACAGTAAAGTAGTAGGAGAAATTGCAAGAAGATGACCAGACCTGCCATTCTGTTCAAGACCTGTGACGTTTCTTTTGTGGATTTCTTTGCCTGTGTTTGAGCATTTTCTTCATCCAGGACATCACCAAGCCACCCCACCAAAAAGGGACTGTAATTATTTCTGTTTTTTCTTATTTATCAATCTTGGTCTTTAGTTGTAGGTTGTTATTAGTCTTTGTCTTTGTTAAAAATTAAATGTGTTTTAGTTGTTAAAACTGTGTTTGTCATCCCTTGCTGTTGCTGTTGTGTTATAAATGTAATAACAAATTGGGGCCATAACACCCCCTTGTGCAGCAATAACTGCAAGTAAACGTTTCCAGTAACTGTTGATCAGTCCTGCACATCGGCTTGGAGGAATTTTAGCCCATTCCTTTGTACAGAACAGCTTCAACTCTGGGATGTTGGTGGGTTTCCTCATATGACCTGCTTGCTTCAGATCCTTCCAAAGCATTTTGATTGGATTCAGGTCAGGACGTTAATTTGGCCATTCCAGAGCATTAACTTCTTATTCTTCTTCAACTATTCTTTGGTAGAACGACTTGTGTGCTTTGGGTCGTTGTCATGCTGCATGACTCACCTTCTCTTGAGATTTAGTTCATGCACAGGTGTCCTGACATTTTCCTTTAGAATTCGCTGGTATAATTCAGAATTCATTGTTCCATCAATGATGGCAAGCCGTCATGGCCCAGACGCAGCAAAACAGGCCTAAACCATGATGAAACACCACCATGTTTCACAGATGGGATAAGGTTCTTATGCTGGAAGGCAGTGTTTTCCTTTCTCCAAACATAATGCTTCTCATTTTGACCAAAAAGTTCTATTTTGGTCTCATCCGTCCACAAAACATTTTTCCAATAGCTTTCTGGCTTGTCCATGTGATCTTTAGCAAACTGCAGACGAGCAGCAATGTTCTTTTTGGAGAGCAGTGGCTTTCTCCTTGCAACCCTGCCACGTGAAGTGAATTTGAAGATGTAAGTATGCATTCATCATTCTCAGTGATCATCAACAACACATTAACTTTTGAAAGGTGCTGTGCTGTCTACCTCAATTTTTAAGTACCATACTTAATTCCCAGTGCACCCCTGGCTCTGCATGACAACTATGATTGATTCTAACTTTTCTAATAAACTTAAATGTTAAAAATTGATCTGAAGTATAATGGCTGCGGCATGAGGACACAGTTTGTGTAGTGGATGCCCCATCACTCTGTTCGTCTTCATCCCGAGGACACAGCATGAGTAGAAATGATGTGATGAATATTTCTAAGAATTGTAGCATGTGGCCCCCTGATAATAAGTAGATTTGGATGAACTCAGATGCATGCTGTAACTGAAATGCAAGTTCTCAGCTCAAGGATAAGTAATGAATGTTACAAAATCATGTAAAAGAATCATTAAAATAGTTCAGAACATTACAGAAAAACCTTTACAAAGTTTGTAGTGAATAGTGTTGAAGCATTACATTGTTTTACAGGCATTGCTGTAAAAACCGAGCTAAAATTGCGGAGACAAGGGATATATGGTGTGGATTTGCGAAAATTGAGGGGGAAAATACACCTCTGGTTTTTGTATATAATATAGAGAACATATGAGGCTACAATTTTTTGCGGGTTTTGTGTCAAGGTCGCAAGGTCAAAGTAAAGGTCAAAAGGTCATTATATTTTATTTTTACCCCACATCAAATCTAAGGCCAGATTTGGATTCCTTGGTGAATTTCCAGTCTAAGGACACCAATTTTATTGTGATGGCCCCACTGGTTGCTGAGATATTGGTGGTCAAACTTCGGCTGGTAACCCTGTTTTGGGCGATTTTTGCCAAATTGGGTGGGCCATAACTCAGTAACCACTGGTTGGATTGAGCTAATATTTGGAATTTCAGCTTTGCCAGCAAAAATCACCCTAGAAACTAAATATGAGCAAAATCTGAGGGTGTGGGGTGACAATTTTGATTTTTTTGGGTGATTTGATATGGAATGACCCTATAATTGAAACTAAAAATTTCCTGTAACTATTGATCAGTCCAGCACATCAGCTTGGAGGAATGTTTGCAGATTCCTCCATACTGAACAACTTCAACTCTGGGATGTTGGTGGGTGTCCTCATAGGAACTGCTTGCTTCAGGTCCTTTCACAGCACTTTAATTGGATTAAGGTCAGGACTTTGTCTTGGCCATTCCAAAACATTAACTTTATTCTTCTTTAACCATTCTTTGGTAGAACGACTTGTGTGCTTAGGGTCGTTGTCTTGCTGCATGACCCACCTTCTCTTGAGATTCAGTTCATGGACAGATGTCCTGACATTTTGCTTTAGAATTCGCTGGTATAATTCAGAATTCATTACTCCATGAATGATGGCAAGCCATCCTGGCCCAGACGCAGCAAAACAGGCCCAAACCACGATGAAACACCACCATGTTTCACAGATGGGGTAAGGTCTTACGGTGGAAAGCAATATTTTCCTTTCTCCAAACATAATGGTTCTCATTTAAACCAAAAAGTTCTATTTTAGTCTCATCCGTCCACAAAACATTTTTCCAATAGCTTTCTGGCTTGTCCATGTGATCTTTAGCAAACTGGAGATGACCAGCAATGTTCTTTTAGGAGAGCAGTATCTTTCTCCTTGCAACCCTGCCATGCATACCATTGTTGTTCAGTATTCTCCTGATGGTGGACTCATGAACATTAACATTAGCCAGTGGGAGAGAGGCCTTCTGTTGCTTAGAATGTACCCTGAGTCCTTTGTGACCTTGCAGACCATTGCATGCCTTGCTCTTGGAGTGATCTTTGTTGGTCAACCACTCCTGGGGAGGGTAACAATGGTCTTGAATTTCTTCCATTTGTACACAATCTGTCTGACTGGACTGGTGGAGTCCAAACACTTTTGAGATGGCTTTGTAACCTTTTCCTGATGTGCATCAACAACCCTTTTTCTGAGGTTCTCAGAAATCTCCTTTGTTCATGCCATGATACACTTCCACAAACGTGTTGCGAAGATCAGACTTTGATAGATCCCTGTTCTTTAAATAAAGCAGGGTGCCCACTCACACCTGATTGCCATCCCATTGATTGAAAACCCCTGACTCTATTTTCACCTCAAATTAACTGCTAATCCTAGAGGTTCACAAACTTATGCCACTCACAGATATGTAATATTGAATAATTTTTCTCAATAAATAAATGACCAAGTATAAAATTTTTTGTCGCATTTGTTTAACTGGGTTCTCTTTATCTACTTTAAGGACTTGTGTGAAAATCTGACGATGTTTTAGGTTATATTTATGCAGAAATATAGAAAATTCTAAAGGGTTCACAAACTTTCAAGCACCACTGTGTGTGTGTGTGTATATATATATATATATATATATATATGCGCGTGTTTGTGTGTGTGTGTGTGTGTGTGTGTGTGTGTGTGTGTACAATTCTGATGCCTTCATGGCTGACAGTAGAGACTCCCTCAGCATTACTGGAACCTTCCAAGGCTAATTTAAAATCTTCTTTTTTTCAGCCCATAGATCTATTAAAGTTCGAAACCAACCACGTTACCTCAGAAAACTGACCGAGATGTTGCATATTGGTGCTGTCTTTACTTTTTACATCGCCAGAATTGGCGAGTAGGTCGCCAAGTTGGCAACACTAAGACTATAGCAAAATCGACAGTGCACATTTCATCGTTCATTTTCAGTGGTGACATGCTAAAATAAATGAATTCAGGAAAATGTGGATGTAACAGCTACGTCTTACAATTCATTGTTATACATTTGCATTAACAATAACGTCATATTTGGAAGTTTTACTTACCAACCGAAAGAGACACGCCTGATTCCGCCATCTCTGAAAGAAGCCTGGGGCTGTACGCACAAGCGCAGTAAATGGCAAAGACGGATGAAAAAAATGTTGCAGTTTAATAGTCTTATGCTACCGAGTCAAAAGTTGATGTTGCTGTTTTTACAGTTTCGGTGGCAGGGTTTAATTATTCTGTTGCTATTTCCGCAAATAATGTGTGCATTTCAAAGTTTTTGTGTGCTGAGACAACGTTTTCTTTGGTAGGCCTGTGGAAGTCGACGTCTGAAGGCAACTTCACCCTGCAGCCTAACCAGATGTGACGTCTGTGGGCGTTCCCGTTGTTGCTGATGTGATGGTCAAATGAAGCCTCATGAATCAGTGAGGCTTTCCAGCCCATTGCTTCAACAAAAGGTTCAGTACTCGAGGGCTCATTAAAACATTGAATTCTGCCATCTGCTGGGCAAAACAACATATGACAGTCAATGAACAGTACCATGACCTGAGCGGAAATGTATGAAAAACTTTTGTGTGCGGAAAAAATAAACAATTGATATATTTCCATAGCATGTGCATGTGTAAGTATATGTAAAAAAACATAAGTCGAGCCCGCACACCAGAACTCCGTATTAGACCTTTATAAATAAAACAAACGACGTGTCGATCAACATGTGATCTTTGCAAAGTTCAAGTTCAACACAAATATGGGAGTGACATTATTTAAAAAAACTAAATAATTGACACTCTCACGTCAAGGTCCAACAATGGGGAAAATAATATGTAACTCATTACATCACAGTGGTGGCACAGTGGTTAGCATTGCTGCCTCACAGCAAGAAGACCGTGGGTTTGAATCCGGCCTGGGGCTCCACACTCTCTGTGTGGAGTTTGCATGTTCTCCCCGTGTTGCGTGGGCCCTCGCCAGGTGCTCCAGCTTCCTCCCACAGTCCAAAGACATGCATATCAGGCTAATTGGAGACACCAAATTGCCCATAGGTATGACTGTGAGAGCGAATGGTGTGTGCGATGGATTGGCAGGCTGTTCAGGGTGGGTCCCTGCCCTTGCCCGTAGGCTCCAGCTTGCCCCATGACCCTAGTGAGTAATAAGCGGGTATAGAAAATGGATGGATGGATTACATCATGGAACGTACTACACCTCTCTCCATCTTATACAAACGCGACAACATCCACAGTTTGGCTCCGCGACTTTCGAAGCCAAGCCGCATCGAGGAGGCGATACGTTGAACGAACCAATGACCAGGCCTACCAAAGAAAACGTAGCCTCAGCACACAAAAACTTTGAAATGCCTTCATTAATCGCGGAAATAGCAACAGAAAACTAATACGCCGCTACCGAAACTGCAAAAACCGCAACATAAACTGTTGACTCGTAGCATAAGACTATGAAACTGCTACATCTTCTTTCGCATCCGTCTTTGCCATTTACTGCGCTTGCGCGTACCGGCCCAGGCTGCTTTCAGAGATAGCGGAATCAGGCGTGTCTCCTTCGGTTGGTAAGTAAAACTTCCAAATATGACGTTATTGTTAATGCAGATGTTTAACAATGAATTGTAAGACGTAGCTGTTACATCCACATTCTCGTAAATTCGCTTATTTTAGCATGTCACCCTGCCGAAAATGAACGATGCACTGTCGATTTCGCTAAAGTCTTAGAGTAGCCAACTTGACGACTTTCTCGCTTAATCTGGCGACTTTCCAAATCGGGATTGTTTGTCCACTCAAGACGTATGTATACGTCTTGAGAAAGTCGTCAAGTAGGCAACTCTAAGACTACAGCGAAATCGACAGTGCATCGTTCATTTTCGGCAGGGTGACATGCTAAAATAAGCGAATTTACGAGAATGTGGATGTAACAGCTACGTCTTACAATTCATTGTTAAACATCTGCATTAACAATAAAGTCATATTTGGAAGTTTTACTTACCAACCGAAGGAGACACGTCTGATTCCGCAATCTCTGAAAGCAGCCTGGGTCGGTACGCGCAAGCGCAGTAAATGGCAAAGACGGATGCGAAAGAAGATGTTTCAGTTTCATAGTCTTATGCTACGAGTCAACAGTTTCAGGCCTACCAAAGAAAACGTAGCCTCAGCACACAAAAACTTTGAAATGCCTACATTAATCGCGGAAATGGCAACAGAAAAATAATACCCCGCTACCGAAACTGCAAAAACTGCAACATAAACTGTTGACTCGTAGCATAAGACTATGAAACTGCAACATCTTCTTTCGCTCCATCTTTGCCATTTACTGCGCTTGCGCGTACCGGCCCAGGCTGCTTTCAGAGATAGCGGAATCAGGCGTGTCTCCTTCGGTGGGTTGGTAAAACTTCCAAATATGACGTAAATGTTAATGCAGATGTTTAACAATGAATTGTAAGACGTAGCTGTTACATCCACATTCTCGTAAATTTGCTTATTTTAGCATGTCACCCTGCCGAAAATGAACGGTGCACTGTCGATTTCGCTAAAGTCTTAGAGTTGCCAACTTGACGACTTTCTCGCTTAATCTGGCGACTTTCCAAATCGGGATTGTTTGTCCATTCAAGACGTATGTATACGTCTTGAGAAAGTCGTCAAGTTGGCAACTCTAAGACTATAGCGAAATCGACAGTGCACCATTCATTTTCGGCACGCCTGATTCCGCTATCTCTGAAAGCAGCCTGGGCCGGTACGCGCAAGCGCAGTAAATGGCAAAGACGGATGCAATAGAAGATGTTGCAGTTTCATAGTCTTATGCTACGAGTCAACAGTTTATGTTGCAGTTTTTGCAGTTTCGGTAGCGGGGTATTATTTTTCAGTTGCTATTTCCGCGATTAATGTAGGCATTTCAAAGTTTTTGTGTGCTGAGGCTACGTTTTCTTTGGTAGGCCTGAGTTTATGTTGCGGTTTTTGCAGTTTCGGTAGCGGGGTATTTTTCTGTTGCTATTTCCGCGATTAATGTAGGCATTTCAAAGTTTTTGTGTGCTGAGGCTACGTTTTCTTTGGTAGGCCTGAATGACGCACTCTCTACAAACCGAGGCCTAGTTTGTCGTCGGTCACGTGGTTTTTACGGCAACGACGCGTGCCAGATGAAGCCACGATTCGAGGCTTGCGTCGAATCGTGTCGGAGCTCGACACAGGCTCCGACGCCTCGCTTCAAATGTCGCATCACTACTGACTGTATCCACAATAATTATGCAGTACAGATTGCAAGGGCTGGCGTGCAGCATAAGCGCGCCAAGATTTTCATTTAAATTTCGTCTAAAATAATGATCATAGCGATAATCGCCCCAGGGCATGCATGGAAAGCAGAAATAACTCCTAATGGTTCGAAGCGTCATATTCTGACAGCGTCATAGTAACCTTGATTCGGCCTCATAGTGCAGAACCTTTATGACGAGCCATTCAAACGCAATCTATATAAAGGCAGTTGCGCGATACAAATCATGCAAAACCAGTTTATTCTGTAGCTTGAAAGCTGCAGAAAAAGCGCAACTATTTACTGAGCAACAGCTAGAGCTAGTGAGACCGCGAGAGAGCACAATGAGCCGGATGAAGACGAAGAAGCCCGTGTATTCCCTGGGCTACCTTGGAGAGCCGGTGAGTGGCGAGGACACTGTATTCGATGCGCGTCATTAACTTTCGAAGCGGCCATATTGTTGACATGCCGCTGAGGAGCAGAGCGAAGATTTCAATTGAGTTAAACGAGCCGTTATGGCACCCTCATCGCGCTACGACGAGAAAACTTGTTTAATTGCCGTCGATCCATATAAATTTGACTCGGCAGCATTTAGCCGAGATATATCTTTGCTGCCAGCCGTGGATTACCCCGATATTTGCCACTATTTAATACTCACAGTGTACGCCTACACGGCGCTGGAGCTGAATGCGTAAGGAGTCGTATAACTATTTCATATAACTAAGCTAACATTAGCTGCCTCCCAAAGCGCCTGAATTAAATCCTCGTTCTGTAAACTTTTGTTTGGTCCAAAACATCGGTTTTTGTGTCTGCATTAATATTTTGTATTTCTGTGTCTCAACCGGGAATTTTATGGCGTCTTAACTGGCTATTTCTGTTGTACAATAAGAGAGTGCTAACCTGGCATTTTATAGCTTTTAAAGACACAAATACAAAATCTCAATGCTGATGCCAAAACCGACGTTTTGCTAGTGTAGCACCATACGAGGATTTAATTTTGGCGCTGTTGAATGCAGCCATTAACTCCATTCAACAGTAACTTAGCTCACCGTGAATCTCGTAAATCAATTATATCCACTGTCATATCAGCTGTCTTGAAGTCGCCTCCAACCAGAACGATGTCGGGCGCCGGTAACCAGCACCTCGCATCATTTATCACATCAAGCAACATTCACTGTCTGACAAAACGATCTCTGACTAATAAAACCGTTAACTACCAGTGATTAAATGCTATGCACACACTTTACTGGGGAAAGTGGCTTATCTAACTCCAACGTTACAGGAGGTAAAATGATCGGAACAGACTTTGCTGTAAGGAGTAGCCTGAAGTCTCTCCTATTGATTCTAGCTAGCCATAGGTCTCTCTTCCACTGGCTCAACTCCTCTCTGTCTCTCCTCTCTCCTTTCCTCACAGTGGGTATTGCAAAGAAATCTAACGCAGTTTTTTTCTGGCTGTCATTAGAACAGCCGTGAACCACACAGCAAACCATATTGAACCAACCAGGGTTGATACGATCGCTAAAGAATGTGAGGTAGAAGCCTCTTGATAGAGTCTAGTCAGGAATATTAGTGGGGATTTCAACAATATGGCCGCATCGAACGTTGATGATGGGAATCGAATACCATCAATTCCGTTTTCATGACCGAAGTAGCTAACTGCCAAAATGTAATTAAACCATGATAACATACCGCATCAATACAAACACGATTGAGCGAGTTTCAAGTTTAAGCGCCACAAGCGCTGCTTGGTAATATCAACGGTCAAGGCACATGAACATTGCGCTCCGCCAGGATAATGGCGGCAAATCATGAACAAGCGTGTCTGTGGAAACGGGGATAGATTACAACAGTTCCTTCGTGACAGTGGTTTGCCTGTGACTGGGAGAGTGGAAGACCTTAGAGCTCGAGTGTGTGTTTTTTTTTTTTTCCATGTACCACTCAAAACAGCTGGGGCGCTTTTCCCAAGTAACATAGTCCGTCCATTTAGTCAATGAGCCCAACTACGTTAGTTAGCATTTGTGATTTTGGGAAACGCACCCCAGATCAGTACTAGACCCTGCTTGTCACTGTGGGTGGATGTTTATAAATCTGACTTTCAGTGTACTCCCGCATAGACATTGCTCGATCCATTCACTTCAGGCATACGTTTTCGCTCTATGTCTGTAACATTTCCCCAACTCTTCGGATCATAACAAATCAAACGCACATACCTTCCTTGCTAAGACAGCTAGTTAAACCGCGAGTACACGCCGGAAGATGCCTTCCGTGCTGAAATATGACAAAAAAATTCCTCCAAAGCGAAGCGCTTCAAACACTTGTTGCCATTTTTTCTAATCCCGACATGCAACGGTATGCCGGAGAATACCTGTAAGAAGACATGGCGACATATGTTTGAACCGGAGGAATTTTTTTGCTCATATCTCCGCATGGAAGGCATCTACCGGCGTGTACTCGCGGCTAAGTTTTGCTGTCTTAACTAGGAAAGTATGTGCCTTTGATTTGTTATGATCCGAAGAGTTGGGGAAATGTTACAGACGTTGAGCGAAAAAGTATGCCTGAAGTGAATGGATCGAGCAGTGTCTCTGAGGTAATACATTGAAAGTCCTATTTATAAATATCCACTCACAGTGACATGTAGGGTCTAATCAGTTCAGGAGTCCGCTGATCGTCCATGCCGGTGTCACCTTACCCGGTCCATTTGCCGTCCTCGCGTATGGTTGGTTTTGTAAGTTACTGGATGATTCAAATAAAAAAACATGCACGCCTTAAAACCTAGTGTTTTTTGTTTTTGAAAATGATAATATTTTGAATTTGCTGCCAAACTAGAAATTACAACGATTGCGATTCGAGGTAATGCTGCGAGCATGTCACCAATGAAAAAACGTTTAACGATAGTCGGCGCGAAAATCTAGCGAAACATTAGCAAAGAACAATAAATATGAGCAGTTTTCACCTTGGTGGTGCATTGTTGTGGGTTTACATTGGCCAGTTTTACAGAATTTGTATGGAAATTGTGTGCTTTGACCTGTAACCTGGTAGTGTTATTTAGCTGCTCTTACATGTACACTGATAAGTCGAAATTTGCTGTCCCTGCCAGATATGACTCCATCCTTGTCTATAATTTTTTTCTGCTCAATAATCTTCAATACTTTATGCTTTCAGATCTATGTGAAAAAGGACAATTTCGACTTGGACCCACATATGCCCTTCATACAACCATCTTGCAGCGAACTGCATGATCCTCATGTCCGAGACTATTACTACCGCAAGGATAAGCTTGATGTACTGAAGAACAAAACTAAGCAAATCACAGAGGACAATAAGGCAAGATTCAGGCTACTCATGAACTTAAGGCATTATGAGCCGCTAATAACTTCACAGAATTATATGCCTGAACAGGCTGCTCATAACCTTGCTGCAGAATGAGCATGTCCAGGCCACTCGTAACGTTATAGCAATATTAGCCTTAACTGGGCTACTCATAAGCTCATAGCACTATTAGCCGAGACATGCTGCCTTTAGTGCTATAAGGTTATAAGTAGCCCTGTTAAGGCTAATTGTGCTTTATGAGCAGCATGGTTAGGCCAGTAATGCTGCAATGTTAATAGCAGCATAGTCAGGGTCTTAGAGCTGTAGCTCGAAGACCCTGACTGTGCTGCTAATAGCATTGTAGCACTATTAGCCTAATTATGCTGCTAATAACCTTAGAGTTCCGTTAGCCCAACCATGCTGCTGATAACCTTGCAGCACTATGACCCTGAGCTTGCTGCTTACAACCTTTCTGCACGATAAGCTTAATCGTGCTGTTACGGCTCTATGAGTCTCACCAGGCTGCATGTACCTTAACTGCTCTATGTCTGTCCTGGCTGTTTGTGACTGTACAGCACTATGAGCCTGAGCAGGCTACTCGTGACCTTAAAGTACCAGCAGAGCAATTTTGTAAGCTCATCGTGATTATACTTAATGTTTCCCCCACAGGTGAAGTGCACCTTTAGGGAGTACAAAATGCACCAGCGGTATCTGGAGCAGCAGAAGCTCATCGCAGAGAGAGGTCACAAAGAGATGGAGGTGAGAACCGCTGTGCTCAGTGATTCACCAATCAGAATTGACCTTTATGAGTACGAGAACTGTGGAGTTGATCTGAATATAAATATCATTTGAATATTGTTGTGTGTATGTGTACTCTAGAGGGCCAAGATGAGGCAGTTTTTGGAGCAGCAGCAGGAGGGACACGAGATGACCCTGTCTGACCTGAGAGAACAGATGCTGGATGAGTATGTGGAGTGTCTGCGGCCATCCATGAAAGCAGAAAGAATTCGGTATGCAACTCGCTTGCACAAACCCGCATCATTCTGATGAGACCAACTTTGACCACACAAATGTGCTATCAATTCTTTCCATACTAACATGCTACGCTTACTCATACTTAGATGTTATGCTAACCCCAATTCTGACCATACTTGCATACAATACCAGGCTAATTCCTCACCATACTGATGCTAAGGTAATTCTAAGGTTCACCATACTAGTATGTTATGATAATGCTAATCCTCAAAACACAAATAATGTGTGCTGTGACTAAGTCAGGATGAGAGGGACAAAAATGTATGTTTTTTGAAATTTTAGATGATAATATTTATCACATAACTGCAGTACTTTTCCTATAGCCCCAGCTGATTACATATTTTTGACATTACCCCAAGTAAATGTCACTTTTGCAAAAATTTCATTGGCTGAGAGCATGGGGGAAAAAAAATCGCTCTGCATTACATCACGCTGTTAATATTTAGCCAAACTGAATTCTGAGACTAGAGTCATTAAATCGGTATGGCTCAGTGCTGTTGGTAGCTCTCTAGGTGCCATTTGCATAACTAGTTCAAGTTAGTTAGCTAGTTAGTGTGTACGCAGTACATTTTCATGACCATTATGAAACGTTAATTTGTTAGCGAGCGAGCTAACGATAGCCAGCTACACAGTTGACTGAATTTACAAACCTTTGCTAGTTCGGCCGCGAATTTCTGTGACTCAGTGACTGACGGTTAGTAGAGCGATGGAGTTAGCATAATGCTAACAAACAATGGGCACTCATGGAAATTGCATTTGTTTTCTTTTAAATTTTGCAATTCATTTACATGATAAACAGAATCTAATACAATTGGTTGTGTCATTAGAAAGTTATGAAACTCAGTGAGTAAATTTGGGTTTGTTGCTCGCTAAAGCTTACAATAAACACAAAATTAACTCAACTCATTTCATGACTTTCATATGACACTTCTGTTAGATCCTCAGTATATAAAGGGATATACTTTTTCTCCTAATTTCAACAGAACTGGCTTCATAAGTATGACCACTATCTACAACCTCAATTCAATAACAACTGTGACAGTGTGTAGTGTGCTGACGAAAGCAAAATTATATTATTTGAAAATCCTCTTTTACCGATTCAAGAGCAGTGTGTGTCCATGTTGCCATTGTATAGCAGTGCCGTTCTTGTGACTAAAAAAAAAAATGAAACGAATATGACAACGGACACCCAAACTGTTTACCAGCAGTTGCTTTGAGGCATTTCAAAAATAGCTATTGTCAAAACACGGTGAAGTTGTTGACCTAACACTACTCATTTCGTTTTTTACCTCTGTTCATTTGAATGCGGTTAAAGCATTTCTTACCTTTCTGTCATTTTTTCACTTTTCTTTTATAGTCTTAAAATGCACCTACTGAGCTTATGGCACCCTAAATTGTGAAAGAAATCAACTAGGTGTTGAAACTCTTCAATATTCAATTCTCATTTATTTTTGACATAAGTCTGGCCAATCATTTTCTTCGGTCCGAATAAAATGATTTGCCAAGCCTCTTGTCTGTCATCCGTCACTGCGCCCCTTACAGTTGCCTTTCGCTGTCACCACTTGTGAGTCGTGCGCCTCTCTGGCAGAAAAAAAAGACCCATTTTACTGTAAACAAACGGCTGCTGAAATGCTACAATTACGATAATAACGTTAATGGTAGTTCGTCAGACTACAAAGGTAACTAAACGCTACAAGGGCATTTTATTTTAAACCACATATAGAACTGAATATTAAGTAATTACTGTTGATTAGTTTTCACTTACCACTGCCTGTGAATCTGACTCCATTGACCTGCTCCACTTTCCTACGAAAAAAAAAAATAGAGTGCGGCGCAAGGAAGTGAGCAGCGCGAGTGAAACGGGCCAATTGAGACAGTTGGGTGGGACTTTGGAGGGATGCGGAGTTGTTTATGTTCAAATTTTTACTAAGTGCTGTGCGACATGCCAGAAAGGTTAGGATTGCTTTGAAAGGATTTTTAAATCACTGGTCACTGTTTTTTATTTACATTTAACACATTTTCTCAGTTCTAGAATTTAAGGTGTAGAAAGAATTAGGGTGCATAATTGATTAGGCAGGGCTGAAATCAATTTCAAAGTAGACTTGGGTCAGTCAGCTCTTTTTAATGCCTGGACATGTTTTAAAGGCGAAATGTTTTGCACTCACGCTGCAAAGTCAAGTTAAAATTTTCCTCTGCCAGCATGGATGACATGGGCGTCAGTTTGTTTTGAAAAGTGGTGGGGACAATAACATGAGGTAGGAAAGCTTAACGCGGGGCGGCATATCCCTGAGTTACGCAGTTTGTGGTAGGATAGGGGTAATGGTTACTACTCACCCTGGGTGGCTTAACAGAGGACCAAGGCATTAGGCTTGTTCTTATCCGACCAAAGTTTTAAACCAGGGGTCTGCAGTCTTTCCCAGAAAGGGCCGGTGTGGGTGCAGACTCTCATTGCAACCAGGCAGCTACACACCTGATACTACTAATCAAGCTCATTAGCAAAGAGACCAGGGGTTTATTAGTAGTATCAGGTGTGTAATTGCTTGGTTGCAATGAAAGCCGGCACGCACACTGGCTCTTTCTGGGAAAGATTGGGGACCCCTATTTTAAACTAATGAGCCATTTTGCTGTTTGGAATTTAGCCCGATGTTACAATCTTGCGCCTCTCTCTGTCAGCCTCTATATCCCGAGGTGGTAAATTCGAGTATTTCGCCAGAAGTTGACGCATGGGCACTTTGCATCATTTCAAAAACCGAGAGGAGGAGGGAAAATAGAGCTGAGATATTACATTTTGTTCTTCTTGTCTTGTTTGCCCTTTTCTCCACGAAGTTAGGAGTGAAAATGAACGCTAATCATAGAGCATTAATGGTATCGAGAAATGTTCATTCTGATGAAGACGGAACACAAATAGGCTAGCGGGCTAGTTGGCTAGATCCCGTATTAGCAGGCTATTTCGGAAACTAGACCAAGATTTTGGGGTAAATTTTCCTTATCAAATAGCGCGCTATTCATGTCTTCAAACAGCAATAACTGGCTAATTTGACATCGGGCTAATTTCAAAACCGCAAAATAGCGTGCTAGTTTATAAATTCGGTCTGATGAGAACATGCCTATTAATTTGGGGGCATCCCCTGCCCTGGCGACTCAGCTCTTTCTTGTCCTCATCCTCTCAGTTACTTTGTTGCTGAAATTCCTGAGCTCTTTACTCTAGTCTGTGCGGGTCTATGTTATTCTGGATGAAGTTGTTTCGGTGTTGCAGCCAGTCCTGTTTCTATGCTGGCACATTTAGTGGCCGTTTGCGATCTCTCCTGTAAAATGATTCGTATGACGATTTATTTATTTTATTATTGAATAAAAAAAAAACCACTGCAAGAGAAAGAGGTGGGGACAAAATTACTTCTGACAAAAAGTGGTGGGGACCCATCCCCACCTAAACTGATGCCTGTGATGGACCGTGTAGCTAAATTCAATTTGTGGCACATATTTCTCACTGTACACTGTTTTTATTGATATGCTGCCCATTTCTAAGTGCAACCCTTTTGAAGTTGTGTAGGAGTAATCAATAAAACGTGACTAAATCTGAACTTTTTTTTTTTTTCCTTGAAAGGTGGGGAGAACAGTCCGCCTTGGAGGATGGCACATTAGAGATGGTGAGAAATGCCATCAGATCTAGGCCGAATAATGCACTTTAGTGTGTGTGTGTGCGTGTGCGTGTGCGTGTGCGTGTGCGTGTGCGTGTGCGTGTGCGTGTGCGTGTGCGTGCGTGCGTGTGTGTGTGTGCGCCATAGCACGTTTCACTCTGTATGCTTGTTCACTGCTCTGACCTGTGCGTCCGCAGGACCTGCTGAGCTGTAAGGCAGAAAAGCGCACACAACTGTGCAAAATACAGTCAGAGGTTCAGTGTGAGTGGAACAGAGAGAAGCGACTGAGGGAGGAACAGGAGAGGAAGGAGAGACAGGTGCCCACTTCACCTGTGACAATATACAGCACTGTGCAAAAGTCTTTGGCACATTTAAAGTGATTTTGCTGGGCATATATGCTTGGAAAAATGATGGAACTACACCTGTCATACTCATCACCTACACCTGTCATACTCATCACCTACACCTGTCTGACTCATTACTGACACCTGTCATACTCATCACCTGCATCTGTATGACTCATCACCTACACCTGCCAAAGTCATCTCCAGTACTTGTTAGACTCCGCACCAACACCTGTTAAACTCATGACCTACACCTGTCACCAGGTCAGAACTGTAAGCTTGAATAGGCTTACATCTTGGGCTTATAATCTTACATCACTTTGAGCCTGTCCAGGCTGTGCATAACCCGATAACACTATAAGCGTAAGCTTCAGCAGATAGTAAGAGCACATTAAGTTGTTTTTGGGAGATAACTGCATGTCACATTGTTAATGATACATATGCTGTTGTTTCAGAAATATGCTGCACATCAGCGCAGGACTGCTCTCCAGAAGCAGCGGATGCTCGAGCAGGTCAAGCGTGCAGAGAAATCTTCGCTTGATAAACTAAACAAGAAACCTAACCTGCCAGGCAGAAGCAACATCACCACAAAGGTAACAAACGTCACTCCACCCAGAGGTATTCAGATTGATTTCAGTTCTGCTGTTTCCCAGAATTTGGCCGTATTATTCATGTTATTAGCATAACAATCATCAGATCATCATGCCAACTCGTAAAAGAAAACTTCGGCAGGTGGCTATATCGGTGAAAAATGAACGTTGTTCCATCATGAATTTTCCCGGTAGGGAATTTAATTACACAAATAGCGATTGTTTGGCGAGAAGTCTGTCATGTAATTATGACACGTGAGCAACGATGTATTTGTTCACGTCATGTTGCCAAAACTAACTGTGGCATGCAATCGAAATAAAGATTTAGTGTCATTTCATGGTTACTCTGCCCTTGTATCATGCTTCAGAAGCCTGTCCGCCGCTAGTCATGAGGAGCTCTTTGCACGGGAAATTTTTGGGCTATTTTCTTGTTAGGGCCACCGATAACCCGCATGTGATGGGATTGGCTGCAGTGATCAGATTAGGCAGATTCCTATCACCAATTGCGAACCTCTCCCATTGCTATGTGGTTTAGTGAATCGCAAGTTCGTCATCGGCCTCCACCGAAACATGCACTATGATCTCTAATCATTAAGATACATTATGTTGTGATGTCAAAATGTGACTAAGTTGGAGAGTGTCTGGATTTTGATGGGAGTGGATCCTTTCACATCTGTGATCAGGTTTTAACCTCATATGCTACACATGTTATCTACTGGCACCTTTTTGCCAGTTGTTTTAACTAATTTTACAATCAATTTTTAACAGAGGTTCCTTTTATGTTAACTGTGAACTACAGTTGCGTAATACTCGCCAGACTCTACTTACAGTTAAAATAACAAGGAGACAATGCGTTAATTAAACTGTTAAATTCAGTTACTTTATAACAGTGCAGTAAGGTACAGATAAGGCAGCTGTACTGCAGGTTACAAATAGTTTACAGAAATTTCACTGTGTTCTGTATTACATGAAGATTGTTCAGGGTAAGTTTGATGCCTTTTGGGAATAATTTGTTTGGCTTTTGGAGTGGAGTTGTATTTCTCTTGTAATTGTAATTTGTCATGAGGAAAGAATAAAAAGCTTTTTTTTAATCATTTAAAATCTACAGAAGGCAGGTAGGGTTACATCCACAAAGCAAGGAAAGTGACAGGTGTTAGGAATGAAGGCATCCAAGTTACCGCTGCAGATGAACTGCCCTTTCCTGGCAGGCTGCTGCTTGCTTGCTTTGACCTGTGTGCCCTCTTTCATGACGACCACTCGCTCGACGCAACCGCTGTGCCCTTTTTCATACCTGAGCACCATGCCCTAGAATTAAGAGTGGTGCCTCTGGTCTGATCATGCAGCTGATTTTCTGTGCTTCTTTTCTTTTCTTAGAATCCTGATGCCAGACGTGCAGTAGAGCAGCGCCCCATGAAACCCCAGATCAAAGTGCCTGTGGCCCAGAGGTGTTGGAGATGAATCTGGTCAAGTGCAGCTGTACTCTCAGGGATTCTTTTTTTTCTCAATCATTTTAGTCAACTTTTTGTTTTTTTAGCTTACCTGAACCAAAGGTCCACGTGAGCTACTGTCATCGCTTGGCATCTGTCGTCCTCTGTCATCTGTCGTCGTCGTCGTCTGTCGTTAACATTTTTCAAAAATCTCCCCTGAAACAACTGAACAGATCCTGACTGAAATTAGCCACAGGCATCCATAGGATGTCGACTTTAAAAGTTGTGTCGATTATGCCAGCTGTCTGAATAACATGGCAGCTGTCACTAAAAATAGAACATCGGGGTAAAACTTCCTATTTTCAGCTATATCTCAGGAATTAAAGCAGCTAGAGAAAAAAGTGTTACCTCAAAATGATCAGCAGGTGAAACTCTACAAAAGTTGTCATAGGATCGAAATCATAAAATGCCTTCTTGTAGGAGCTAATGGCCTTGAAATGTCATATTTGACCTTTTTTTTTTTGCCAAAATAATGAAAAATGTAGGAGATAGAGAAGAACTTTCAATTGCAAAAATGATCAGCACATAAAGCTCTACAAAAATCAATTTGAACATGAAATTGTACAATGGCTCTTAGTCGCTATCATCAGGGGTTTAATAAATACGAAAGTCTGGAACTTCATTATCTTCGTGTTAATAATTATAATGTTATGTTCACAAGAGTTCAGATCCATCGTTACTTCACGTTAGTAATCATGGAGTAATCAATGAAGGCGACATTGAAAGCCCATAGGAAGTCAAATGGAAGAAGATGGCTGGTGGAGGTGTTAGCCTTTACATGGGCAAATATCACGACAAACAGAAGACATAAGTGAGAAAACTTCTTCGGAGCGAATGAAAAAGGAAGATCTAAAAAAGGACACTGAAGACCTTAGTGCTGCAGCTCCGTGGCAGGCATTAAGAACAAATGCAGTTAAAGCCAATTGTTATGTATGAGTAATTTTTTTACAGCAATATATTTCATTTGTAAGTTAAGATTTGTTACATGCTGTTTTGCTGCCTTGCTGGTCAGCTATATTTGTTTTGTTCATTTGGCACCCTCTGGTGGTGTGTCTGTAAAACATGCTCTGATGTAAAATCATTAGGAAAAGACTAGGGCTTTCTAGAAGCTTCTGGCACCTTCCTGACTGGAAGGGGCGGGATTTCCCTAGAATCCTGTGGATCTTTCTAGAAGGTTGCTAGTCTATATAAATGCTGTGATTATAAGCACAAGAGCAGAGAGCAGAGCAGAGTTTTGTTTTGGCAACAGTTAAATAGTGGCATCAGAATGTCAGAGAATTAAATAGAGGATATATTTTTTTGTACAACTTTTTTTGTGAAGAATAAATTTGTTTTAGTTGTACTTTCTGGTTTTCTTTGTTGTGATTTTTTTCCAGTCATAACATAATATAGATAATCAAGATGTATCTCCTCTGAAGAACGTGTGGAATCAAAGAGGAAATGGCTCCAGCTATTTCTTACTTTTGGTTTACCACCATGATCACAGAGCTAGTTTGTCACATTGGGTAACAAGAGTATTCGATACTGCAGTGTGCTGGCATTTTTCTTAACTAGGCGATCAGTTTCAGAATTTATACCACATTCAATGAAATGGAATGCCTTGCATTCTCACTCTTTTAAAGTGCGAACAGCTATTACCGTGACTTGAGTTATACTTGTTCCATAGAGGGTGTGAAAAGCACTGTTACAAGCTTGCGTTTCACTGGGATGATCGGAATTGTAAACGGCAAGCTTTCCGTCTGAGTGAACGATCCGACGGTAAAATGAGCAGTGCCTCTAATGAGTATCTGTGCTTTCTGTGCTTTTCTTTGTAGAAAAATGGACGAGACTCAGAACTTTATCATGGAGAAAAGCCATGTTTTTAGTTTGGAGAGGTCACTGATGACCATTGATGTCCAGCTGCGCCTCCATTGATAAACTCATGCTAAATTCAACCAGAAAATCATCCATTCATATTGAACTACATGAGTACAAATTTGATTTGCGTTTAAAATATGATTATTTTATGAATTGAAAGTGCGCCATTTTCAAAACTGGGAGTTTGGGGAGCCACCTGGATAGCTATCTTATTTGGCTTATAAAAAGTGGATAATTTAATATGTCACGTTCAGATGAGGAGTACTTGTGGTCTAGGAGTTTATTAACCCAGAAATGTATTGTTTTAACCCCCAGCCATTTTTCAATCGTCAAAATTATACATTTTTTTTTACCATTTTAATGGTGAAATCTCATGAAGATTTTTACCTCCGCCAAGGAGGTTATGATTTAGGCAATGTTTGTTTGTTTGTTAGTTAGCAAGATAACTCAAAAAGTGATGCACCGATTTTGATGAAATTTTCAGAGAAGGTGGGTATTAAGTCAAGGAACAGGTGATTAAATTTTGGCACATCTAGGCCAAAGTACAGCTGAGATACACGCCAAAGTTCAAGATTTCAAGTCTTTCCAATGGGCCTGAGTTCCAATCGCTGTGCTTTTGGGTTTTGCTGCCCCCTGGCGGAGGTCTGCACTCTCTTGAGTGCTTTTCTTGTTTATCTGCAGCCCATTTTCTCTACCAAAATCATGAAAATGAACTGAAATACGATGTAATTCTAAAGGCTTTAAGTGTCTTTGAGAGTTGAGCCACATTCATCCTCTTTATGAAGCTTAAATCTTGAATTATAAAGCATCAAATTGGGTAACCCATAACTAGCCAAACTAGGCTTCTGCACTATGGCCTATGTTTACATTACACCTCTATTCCAAAAGGGAAAAATTTTGACGCATAAAGGCAAAATTTTTCTTTTCAATACAAAATGGTTAAGTGGATACTTGTCCATATATACACATCATACAATATTCAAATAAACACGTGACATATATATATACATATTCAAACACGGGATAAGCAATCAGCAATCACATTGTCAGCACCCATTACATGCTTAATTTCCAAGTCAAACTCCTGTAAAATCAAACTCCAATTCAACAATCTCCCATTCTTGTTTTTCATCTTACTCAAAAACATTAACGGATTGTGGTCTGTGTACACAACCATTGGCTTTTGCCCTGTACAAACATAAACATCAAAGTGTTGTAAAGATAGAACCAGAGCCAACAGCTCCTTCTCTATTGTGGAATAGTTCCTTTGGTGGCGATTGAACTTCCTGGAGAAGTATGCCACGGGATGCTCAATGTCATCAGAGTCACTTCTCTGTAGGAGCACAGATCCACAAGCTTGGTTGCTAGCATCGACCGCGATGGAGAACGGTTTGTTGAAGTCAGGAGATTTGAGCACGGGGAAGTGACACAGCAGAGACTTCAGGCGATCAAAGGCTCTCTGGCATGCATCATCCCAAGTGAACTTTACGCCTTTCTTCAGTTGGTTAGTTAGACTGAGAGCAATCTCAGCAAAGTTCTTGCAGAACTTGCGGTAGTACCCGATCATTCCAAGGAAGCGGGGCAAAGCTTTTTTGTTGTCAGGAACGGGAAAGTCCGTGATGGCTTGGACTTTAGCATTTATGGGTGCCACCTTACCCTGACCTATGACGTAGCCAAGATAGGTGACAGTAGCACAACCAAAGTCACTCTTGTTCAGGTTAACAGTCAGGTTAGCCTGGGTCAGGCGCTGGAACAACGTCTCTACATCTTTTAGATGTTCTTCCCAGGAGTCACTCCATGTGATCAGGTCATTGATGTATGCACCCGTGTGTGGCAATCCGGCGATTGTAGACTGTATCATCCTTTGGAACGTGGCTGGGGCATTTTTCATCCCAAAGGGTAGGACTTCATACTGGTACAACCCAGATGGTGTGGCAAAAGCAGAGATGAGATACTCTTGGCCCTCTCAGTTAAAGGCACACACCAATAACCCTTCAATAAATCAATCTTGGTCAGAAACTTTGCTTGCCCTACTCTATCAATACAATCATCAATCCTAGGTATTGGAAACACATCAGTTCTAGTTACAGCATTGACTTTGCGATAATCTGTTCAGAATCTAGTACTTCCATCAGGTTTTGGAACTAGCACACAGGATGAACTCCAATCTAAGTTGGAGGGTCTGATAATATGTTCTAACATGTACTCAACCTCTTTCTCAGCAATCTTTCTCTTTTCAGGATTCATCCGGTACGGATGCTGTTTTATTGGTTTGGCATCACCAACATCTACATCATGAGAGGCTATAGAAACTCTTTTTGGAACATCAGGAAACAGATCCTCATATTTCTTGATCAACCTCTCAAACTGATCTCTCTGTGAGGGTTCTAAGTCCTGGAGTTTTACAACTAGATTTTGCAACACTTCAGAATTTGACAATTTACATGAAAGAACTTCAGCTTTAATTCTATGTTCATCATCTTGAAACTCCCCTTCATCTTCACAAATCTCGACCATTGGAGAATCTGATGTGACAGCTGCAACCCTAGCATTTCTGTCATGATAAGGCTTCAGCATGTTAATGTGACACAGTTGTTTTGGTTTTCTCCTATCTGGAGTCTTCACAATGTAATTGAGATCATTGAGTTTTGTCAGAATTTCATAAGGACCATGAAATCTAGCCTGCAATGGATTGGACTGCAAGGGAAACAACACAAGGACCTTGTCTCCTGGTTTCAACTCACGGCTTCTAGCCTTATGATCATACCAAGTTTTCATTTTTCCCTGACTTGATTTCGAGTTCTCTTTGGCTAGGTCACAAGCTGCACACAATCTCTCCTTGAACTTGCTAACATAGTCTAACAGACTGATGTGCGGCTCTTCCTCTTGCCATTGTTCACTCAATAATGGCAAAGGTCCTCTCACTTCATGGCCAAACACTAGCTCAAACGGACTGAATCCAGTAGACTCCTGCACTGCTTCTCTAGCTGCAAACAACAGCAAATGAACACCTTTATCCCAGTCTTTCTCATGGTCATAAAAATAAGTCCTCATCATTGTCTTGAGAGTGGAATGAAACGGCTCTAAGGCACCCTGACTTTCTGGATGATAGGCACTAGAAAGAATCTGCTTTGCACCTAGTTCATACACAACCTGCTGAAACAATCCTGAATTGAAATTGCTACCTTGGTCTGACTGAATTTCCCTGGGAAGGCCAAACAACGTGAAGAACTTTATCAAAGCCTTTGAGATTGCAGTTGCCTTGATGTTACGTAGAGGTATGGCTTCAGGGAATCTGGTAGATGCACACATGATTGTCAACAAGTACTGATTTCCAGATCTAGTCTTGGGTAATGGAGCAACGCAATCAACAATGACCTTAGAGAAGGGCTCTCCAAATGCTGGGATAGGCTGCAATGGAGCTACAGGTGGGTCTAACTGGTGTTTTCCAACTACTTGACAAGTGTGACAGGTTTTGCAAAAGTTGGAAACGTCTTTCCGAAGCCCAGGCCAAAAGAAGTGTTTCATGATCTTATCAACAGTCTTGTTAACACCAAGATGACCTCCTAAAGGTAAACTATGAGCCATTGTTAAGATCTCATTCCTGTAGACCTTCGGAACAACAATTTGCCTGACCACTGCCCAATCTGCATCGGCAGGGATATCAGGAGGGCGCCACTTCCGCATCAACACACCATCCTTGAGATAATACCCAACTGGAACTGCGTCTATTTCTTTATCAGGAAGGGCTCTCCTCTTTAGTACACAAATTTCAGGATCCTTAGTTTGCTCCTCAATCAACCGCTTTCTGGACAGAGACAAGTCTCCAGACACATAAAAATCACCAGACCCATCTGGCTGGCTGAACAAAGAACTGATAAAAGTATCTGATAAGTCCTCAAACGGAGAAATCATAGTCGGCCAAACAGAGTCATGAGGCGAACCACCTGAGTCATGACTATTCAATGTGCTGGACGGCACCACATTATCTTCTTCTTGAGCCTTTTTAGCCATAGCACGAGTCACTGCACAGGAAGGATACAAAGATGGGTCTTCATCGCCATCTTCAGTGCTCGGCTGTGAAGTCAGATGAACAGGGGGAACTACATTGGCCCCAGCCACGTCATTCCTAGCAACAGAGAAACACCCTTTATAGGTAGACTTGACATAAGTCCCACCTTTACCTGTCCTGTAACTAAATCTGACTTCAAGAATACAGAGTGCAGGGGTACAGATACAGTCCTCCCTTCAATACCTTGTACAAGTATGAAATCCCCTGAAGCGGTCTCATCACGTAACTCCAAGGAGTCCATCAACAAACGTGACTGAGAAGCTCCGGTATCCCTTAGGATATATATGGGGACAGGAGTAGTATGCTCATTCAGAGCCACAAATCCCTCTGACACAAATGGAAGAAATTCCTCCCTCACAAAGTCAGCAGTATCAGGCTTTTTAGCCCCACAAGAAGCAGGCAATTTAGCAGATCGGTTATCTACCACAGGAGTTTCTAAGCTTGTTTTCACAAAGGCATTTGGTTTGGTATCCTTTTCTTTTTCTTTCTTAGCTTTTAGGAACCAACAGTTAGTTGTAACATGACCAGATTTCTTTCAATAACTGCAAACTAGACCACTTTTGTCACTGTCAGCTTTCACACTTTGATCAGACCTGTTACTGGATTTCGGAGCACCATCACCAGATTTGTCTTTGTCTTTGGGTGAGGAATCTTTGGTATCACCGTAACCTTTTTTCTGAAATTGGAACCATCTATTGTTACTGCTAGACTGAAATTTGGACTTATGTGTGAGAACATATTCATCTGCAAATTTGGCAGCTGACTGCAAATTCAGTGCTTGCTTCTCATTAAGGTAGGTCTTAATATCATCCTTAACACAGTTCTTGAATTCTTCAACTAACACCATCTCTTTTAGTGAGTTGAAATCATCTTTGACCTCCATAGAAGTACACCAGCGCTCAAAGCAAACCTTCTTCTCATTAGCAAATTCCACATAAGTCTGATTTTCAGATTTCTTCAGACCTCTGAATATCTGTTGGTAAGCCCCTGGAACCAACTCATAAGCTCTCAAAATAACCTTTTTGACAACCTCATAATCAGAGGAATCATCTGCAGACAAAGCCGAATAGGCTTGTTGAGCTTGACCCTTGAGGACAGTTTCATCAGAGGCCAGTGTTCCTTTGGCCACTGGCAACTCTTTGCTACCTTTTCAAAACAATGGACATAGTTGTCAAAATCCTTTTCTGAAAATGGAGGCACCAGTTTTACCTCCTGGCTAGGCTGAAATTTATTTCTTGTTTCAATTTGAATTTTTAGTAGCTCCATTTGGAGTCTTTCTTCTCTATCCAACTTCTCTAATTCAAAATCTCTCTGTCTTGCAAATTTTTCTAACTCAAATTCTCTTTGTTTTTCTTTTTCCTCCCTTTCTTTTTTTCTCTTGCTAATTTTTCTAACTCTGCCTTTGTTTTTCTTTTTCCTCCCTTTCAATCTCTAGCATTTTTAATTTAAGTTCCATTTCTATATTTGGATTTTCCACTGGAAATTGTTCCAGATCTCCTGGTGCAAACACATTTTCATCAATGTAATATTCAACTATCTCTCTTGCCAGGTTTGGTTTTCGCATGGCTGGTTTTACTTCTGTCAGCTCCAACTCCATATTTCCTACAGTTCTGTCTTTTTAAGAGACTTCAAAACTCTTATGGTTGGTGCTGCAAAGAAATCATCCATTGCTGTTGATTTTTCTATATATATATATATATATATATATATATATTTAGGAAAATTCAAAAAAACAATTTTACAATTTGAAATGTTAGATTTTCAATAAAAATAAATGACTCACACAATGTTCTATCCCGGACTTGAGCCCCCAATTTGTTATGGCCCCAATTTGTTATTACATTTACAACATCCACAACAGCAAGGGATGACTGACACAATTTAAAACTTATTTAAAACACATTCAATTAACAAAGAAAACTAACAACTGACTAATCTACTGACTGATCTAATGACCAAGATTGATTAACAAAAAAAACAGAAATATTTACAGTCCCTTTTGGTTGGGTTCCTTGGTGATGTCCTGGGTGAGGAAAATGCTCTAACACAGGCAAAAATCCACTATAAGCTTCACAGGTCTTAAAAAGAATCACAGGTCTGGTCACATGTATCCTTCTCCTTGCAATTTCTCCTACTACTACTGTCTCAATTCTCCCTCCTTATATACTCTTTTGCAAACCCCTCCCACCTTTTAGACTTTTTTTCTTTTCTCTGGGACTTGTTTCAGACATGCCCAGAACATGTCCAAACCTAGCTCCAGGCTGGGCTTAACAAAAAAAGGTAAATACTGCCATCCAGTGGCCTATATTCACATTACAATAGACATTCCACTTTCAGGGAAGATAAACTATACATTTCCTCCCTGGATTCAACAGAACCGTGCAATGAACGTGCCAGGGGGTCCATCCAAGAAGCCTAAGATTTTTCATGAATCCCTCCTCTGGAAACCGATGTATCCAGTAGAAGGAACCCTCCAGTCCTGTTCCATTCGAAATAATTCCCATTGACCATGTCCTTATCTCATTTAAATCCTGCAAATGTAACTGAACACTTCAAGGCCAGTTTTGCGAGTTTTTTCCCCCTCTAAATCGCGTCTAATTCAGCCACGTAATGCGCCCTACGTAGACAGGATGCAAGCGAGCCTGCTGATATGCATAGGCTTGTATGCTCTGTGTTTGTCCAATCAATGTGTGTCGCTTACTGTAGAATGTTTAAACACTCGGGAATCGGATAAGAAACGAGCTAATCAAATTAAAAAAAAGAAAGAAACGGGCCAATCAATGCATTGTTACCGGGGGAATTTCAAGTGGGCATGAAGTGTAATTGTGCAGTTACGAAGAAGAGTTTGAGTGTATATTCGAGTGATTGGCTATCAACACCAGTACTCGGGAGGATATACGGAAGTGCTGAATTTGTCGATGAAGGAATCTACTCGTAAATCCACGGGAGGGAACTGCGCATTTTTTGAAAGAGATGACTGTAATTGACAGTATAATGTGAGAGAATCAATACCACGTAGAATTTTTTGCTTCAAAAAACTGAGTTGTCTGAACACACAGGACAACGATTTTTTCTGTTGCAATAGATCATTTTTTTAGACTGCAGGATCAATACTATGGGCAAGGATATTGACCAATTTGCGCATCAGGCTTAGCTGAGGAGTTTAATTCATGCAACTCCTGAAAACAGGGATTGGAGGGAACTTCTCCATACTCTCAATCGTGTTTCAGCTCTGCCTGCCTGTGAATATTTAATAACTGATCTGGGGGTGCTATCTCGTGGTCGAGTACTGTAACTACGTCCTTAAGTTTTCAGTTCTATAGATGCAAGTGTCTACATCTGCAGAGAGGGTTTAAGCAGATGATAAACCTATCAACTGTTAATCATGTCAATGAAGTATTACAGCTGGTCCAATAACATTCTTGTTTTGTTGACATTAAGGCTGGGATGCTTCCTAATTTCTTGCTACTTTAATTCATACAGGACTGACATGTTGGTTTCACGCTCTAGAAAATCGCTTACCCCATCAGCCAACAACTCATAGTTCTCAGGATACCGGCTATCAGATAGTCCCAGGAATAGGTAAGAATATAACAGGTGGTTCAGCCTTCTCATACAGAGCCCCAATTCTGTGAAACGGTCTATCAAGATGGATTCGGGAGTCAGTCTCAGCATCGCAGGTGAGATTAAAAGTGCACCTTTTTGCTCAATCTTAATCAGGCATTGTCAGTGGACAGGGTTAGACAGGGCCTGTCATCATAGTGTATTCAGGTCTGGAAACCTTTCCTGACTGTAATGGTAACTCTTAGCTAGTCACTCTTTCCGCAAGTGGCACTAGTGGCTGAAAAAGTTTACCCGTTAACTTTTGCTCAACTACTAAGGCAAAATGCTGAACTAGTGCGGCCATATGTCCCAATTAGCGCTGACAAAGACCAAACTAGTATAGAAAACCGACATTTGATATCAGGGCTACATAATAAACGCTCAAATTGCTTTCCGTCCTGATGGATTTGGTGCAAGGTGAACTCTAGTCGCCTTTCTCAAACTTAGTTGAGTCAGGGCCCAGTAATGCATTGCCCCCAGCCTGCGGGTCTACTTAGAGTGCCTAACCTCTTTCTTTTTGTCTTCGAGAATCACCTCCCTCCCTCAGCCTGACTCCGTGGACCACTTGAGCCCTGTCCCTCACAGTGTGGCCGCTGGCTGTTGGTGTCCTGACCCAGTTCTACCCCTGGATTATGTTCACGCCTCACCATGTCCTTGAGCCTTGAGCCACGGATTCTACTGCTTGGATATCTCATCAGATTTCTCGTGTCACTTTCATCAAACTGTCATTACTATTAGCTTGCCCGCGGAGGATGAGCTCCCCCAATATCGCCGGATTCTTCCTGAGATTTCTTCCCACTGGGGAGTTTTTTCTCACCACAGTTTGAGGATTTTTTTCCTTACTGAGACTTTTTTTCCTCATTTGCTATTTTGGGGATTTACTGTAGGAAGCACATGCTGTTTGATTAGTCTCAGAAGTTGTGCGCATGAAGACCAAGCGCATGCACATGATACAAGTGAACAGAACACTCTCTGGAAGCAGTAAAGCATCCTTGCAAGGGGGCATTTAAATTCTGCGAGCGCACAGAACAGAATCCGCCAGGACAGTGCTGTGAGGATAGCGAGTTCGACCCTCTCTATGCCTGCAACTTCGATGCTCACTCGCCCGTCAAGTCGACTGAGATTTTGGAAGTGGAAACAGCGGCTGATGTCTTGGTCACTTTGAACGCCTGCAGTCTCTCGTGTACCTTTCAAAAAGTTATGGTGGCTCAGTGGGGAGCACTGCTGCCTCACTGCAGGAATGTTGCAGGTTTGAATCCGGCATGTGATCTTTCTCGTAGGAGTTTGCATGTTCTCCCTGTGTTGACATGGGTCTCCTCAGGGCAATCCTGTTTTCACCCTCAGTCCTTAGACATGCATGCCAGGCTAATTGGAGACTCTAAATTGCTCGTTGGTATGAGCAAGTGTGTGAATGGGTGGTGCGCCTTGATATGGATTGGCCAGCTGCCCAGTGTTTGCTCCTGCTTTTCACCCATAGTCAGCTGGGAGAGGCTCCAGCTCCCCTGCGAACTTAGTGAGGAAGAAGCAGTATAGATAATGGATGGATTAGCTTGTTCGTATAGTTTGGGTATAGTACCATAGAAAGTAATGTTATGGAGTAAAAAAGGTAGATGTAAGCTTAATTTTGTACATTGTATTTGTCATGGGGGTAATCCATGCCTGGGATAAGTAGGTGACACACTGCTTCTACATACAGCCAAGAGACACACAGTTCTAGCTTTTTTCCATCTGGCCGGCATGTAGGATTGTGGTGACTTGTGGTGTATTGTAGTGGGCATCATTGTTGCACCTCATTTATACATTTTGGCCTCATGGTGTGCCCTTCAGTTTAGCATATGTGATAGCATAGATAACTAGTGCTAGGTAACATTTCAAACATTTACAGAGCTGTTCATGGCATATGGCTCACAAGCATGTGGGGTTCATAAACATTCATTTCTTCATTGACAGGCATTAAACACACACAGGCCTAATATCTTAAACATCATTTATTGGGATATTGGTGGATTGCCAAGTTGTTTGTGCCGTTTGTTGGTTTCTGTACCTTTTGTCTCCTGCAGTTCCTGGTTAGAGTGGCAAACCAGGCGTGAGGGAGTCCATGTGGCTATATAGGAAGGGGGACCCAGGAGGTACCATGTGTGGGCCCATTCAGAGGGGGGTCTTGGCCCTTAGTTCTATATAGGTGTTTTATTAGGCTAGACAAGTTGTGAAATGTGATATTTCTGGGTCAGTGTAGACTTAATACTAGGTAGGAGTATACAGGAATATGGATGTGTGTTATTGTGCCATGGTGTGCTTGATTAATTTATATTAACTGTGGTACTGTCTTGTATGAGGGGCTTTCTGCATAAAACCAGGAGTAGAAGCTCCACTCCTCAGTGTGGCTTGGGCCTGGAAGGCGGAAACAGCTAGAGCCCCATGAGCTAGGGGCCTAGTTTTCGTCCTTTTTTTTTGTTTGTTGGACCTAAGTTTGTTTTGTTAAGTTGAATAATTCTACTTTGATTTCTTTCTTTTTTTTGTATTTTTCATTTTTTGTAAATATAGTTTTCTATCCTGCACAAACTGTACTTCCACGCACTGGTGAAGGACAATAAAAAGAAAAAACTCCATGAGAAGAACCTGCGTCTGTCTCACTTTCTCTACTGATGAGCCAAATCCTACAGTATTGTCAATTCATGTCTATGAAATACGGACTCTGTGGTGCTTCTGTTAATTATAAAGTAAAAATGTGAGTTTCTTATGTACCTATAGATGTCCTTGCCGAATATGTTGATTCTGACATGCAAGAAAGCACAATGTGAGCACAACAGCACAAACAATTGGAGGACACAATTTGAATTGCGAAAAAATAGTGAGATTTAATGGAAGATCTGAAGTATTTACAAAATGAAAGAATGTCAGGATATGAGGTTAAGTCAACATATGTACAGTGTCGAGCATTGTATGCATGGCCTGTGAATTGCGTGAATGTTGCATGTACAGACTACAGTTTTGTTAAAAAAAAAATAGCACAACATCAATAACCTGACGAACCACTGTTATTCGTTGTAGTGATATGTCTGCATGGTAAATAATTTGCTTTTTCATATAGTAATGCAATAGAAAAACAACAGACCCAACTGTCATGACGCTCACGCTGCTTGTTCTGAGTAACTGACTCATTCATTTAAAGGGGCGTGTTCAAAATAATAGCAGTGCAGAGTTCAACTAGAGAATTCATTCATTCTGTGAAGAAACAGGTGTCAATAATTGTCCTTTATGAAGGAAGAAGGGTAGCAAATGTTTTACGCATTGTTATAAAAGGTACTTCCTTCTGAACTGCAAAGTAAAATGAGCCGTTCCAAGCATTGTTTGCAGGAACAATGTTATTTGATTTAAAAGTTCATTGGAGACTGGAAATGTATAAAGAAGTGCAGCAAATTATAAAATGCTCAGCTAAAATTATCTCCAATGTTTTAAATCGGCAACAAAAACCTGAAAGGCGGAAGTAAATGAGCAATTGCTGTTAAAACGGATGAGAGAATAGTCAGAATAGCAAAGATTCAGCCAATCATCACCTCCAGAAAAATAAAAGCTATTATAAATTTACCTTTATGTGCCGTTCCAGTCAGAAGACATTTGATCCAAGCTAAACTATCAGCAAGAAGCCCCCATGAAGCACCTTGTTGAAAAATGGCATATGCAGCATTGGTTAAAATTTGCTAAAGGGGATTTACATTTGAACGTACGGGCGTCTACGTGCAACTTACGTGCGAAATTTGGGAAAAATGACTGCGTGCTCGACGTGGCGAGTACGTGACACGTGCGTGTTTTGCGAGCCGTAGGGCACGTAGAACCGCCCGTAGCAAAGAATTGGTCTGCAAATTAATTCCACGGTGCACGCAGCGATCAGTCGAAAATAGTCCACGCCAAGTACATGGCAAGTACGTCACAAGTGCGTGTGCTGTAGATATATATAGGGTTTTATGGGGAAAATTCCATTAAAATTAGTTCAAAATGAATCATATATCAAGAATTTTAAAATATTTTTATTATTGTAAGCGTATGAATATACACCCACGCAAGTGCCACGCACGTGGTAAGCACTTCTGTCGTCCGGGTAGCGCAAAACTGACTTACTTTCCACGCACGACACTGGCGGAGCAAGCAGGTCGGACGTACGTCTCACGCAGCGCACGCACGTGGCAAGTACTTGCACGTGCGGATTATTTAAACCCGGTCATTTGCCAGTTCTTGAACAGTTGTGAAAATGCCACCCAGGAGATCCAAGAAATCACCAGCTTCCAGTCAGCTTTCTGCTTCCACTGCCTCCACTTCCAAGGATACCAGCACGGATGAAGTTGACAAATAATGCTGAGTCCTGTTACATCAGCATTTTTAAATTGAACCCCAACCCGCACTGGCCACGTAGAACACGTACTCCACACTCACTTGCGCCTTGTCGTCGACGTGCATGCCACTCAAGTGGCAATCACGTTACACGTGCGTGAACCCCTCCCGTACGTCTGCATTACTTGCCACTTGAATCGCGCGTGCATGTTAAGTACTCTCCACTTGCGAGCATCACGTCCCACGTGCGTGTGAAAAGGTTCCTGATCGTCACGGATTTCGCAGAACACGCCAGCTTCATGTAAGTGGCACGTATTGAACAAGTACTTACCCTCTACGACCAGAAAAATTGGCTGCGTGCGCCACGATCGGTCTGCGGGTCAGTTTTGGCCGTAGAATTCGGGTCGCCCGTAGAACACGCAGTTCACGTAGACACGCACGATCAATTGTAAATAGCCCCTAAGGAACTCATCAATTGCCCCAAAGAGAAATGGCGTAACATTCTGTGGAGTTAAATTGTTCATTTCGGGTCTAGTGGTCATTTACAGTATGTCAGTATGACCCCCGTGTACAGAATTCAAGCCACAGTACACTATGAAGACATTGAAGAATGGTGGTGCAAAAATCATGGCATGGGGATGTTTACCATGGATTATGGATCAGTTTGAATACATCAAAATACTCAAAGAGATTATGTTGCCATATGCCAATGAGTAAATGCCCCTGAAATGGGTGTTTTAACAAGACAAAGACCCCAAATGTGAGTAAGTGAGCAACATCTTAGTTCCAGAAGAACAGGATTGAGGTAATGGAGTGGCCAGCTCAATCCTGACATTTTTCAGTTTACAAATGTTAGCAAAAACATATGGAAGCAAGCAAAAGTAGAATTCTCTTCCCTCTCCTGTTCCCCCTCCCCATCCTACCACACCGCCAGGCTGGCCCTCACAGGGACATCTTGCACAACTTAAGACATGGCATATATATAGCAGTCTCAAGAGCACACATATACCTATATCATTGTTTTAAATATAGAGTTATTATCTTAGACAGCTCTTAATTAAGAGCTTACCCTCCCAAGTGAGGATATAGAACAGCTTAATATGCATACATACAATACATACTGTTGTGTTCCATGGGTCTGTGTGTTTGGTTAGATAATTTTAGGTTTTTATTATATTTGTGATGTTGGTTTTTAGTCCATGTCTTAGTGTTCACATTTCATTCCTCTCCCGTGTTATTCCAGTCCATGTCTTACCCATGTACTTTCTTTGCTTTCTCCCCGGTCGCGTCATTGTTTGTAGCAGTTTTCTGTCTTAATTGATTTTGCCACTATTTTGGGTGATTTAATGGATTCTGGGTTTCAGCCTTCCTTCCTTTCTCGTTAACTAGTTTCCCCTTGCTTTTCTATATTACTAACCCCTACTAACAGTTTGTTATTTTCTAAAATTTACTAACCAAACTAACATTGTGTATTAGACTAACCTACTAATGAGCACCCGGGATTGTATAGCTGCACTTACTAATTGACTAATGATCTCTCAGCATTCGCCCAGTTCTAGTCTCCGCCTCTTACTTTTCTTTCACTGGCTTTGCTGTGTTTTCCTGCAGAACCTTCTGCATTTATCTTGCCTGTCCTGTCTCTTTCCTGTTGTCTTGTAATCCTCGTCTGTGTGTTAATATTTATCCGTTTCATGTAATTAGGTTTCCCTTATGTTCCACCCCTTGTTAATTATATTAAGTTCCTGCACCTGTGTCTGCCCGTGCCCCTGCCTATATCTGTTCCTGCAGCAAGCCAGTTTCAGATCTGACTTTGCCTGCGCCTCACCACTCCTTGCCCCTGTGCACGGTCCCCTTAACTTCTGTGTTTTCCATCAGCCTCATGACCCGGCCCAACCTGCCCTGCCTGCCGTATTCCGCTCCAGTCTGTCTGAGTCTGCCCCCCGCCTGCTGTTTCCAGAGCCTTCTCCCGCCAGCTGTGCCAGTCTGCTAGCTGTGCCGTCCAGTCCTGTCCGCCCTGCCTGTTGCCTCCAAGCCCCCTGGTGCCCCCTGATGTCTCCCGAGCCCCTAGTGTTCCAGTCATCTCCCAAGCGCCAAGATGTTCCTGTTGCCACCCCAACATGTTGCTGTCGACCAAGTCTGCCTCCCCCCGATGTCTCTCTGCGCCTTCTCCTGCCAGCTATGCTCTCCAAGCCAACCATCTGCCAGCTGTGCCCTTGTCCTGTGCCTGCCCTCTTCCTGACGTCTCCAGGCTCCGTTGTCCCAAGCTCCCCCTACTCCCGAGCTCCCTCCCCTACTCCCGAGCTCCCCCCCTACTCCCGAGCTCCCCTCCCTACTCCCGAGCTCCCCCCTCCCCTACTCCCGAGCTCCCCCCCCCCACTCCCGAGATTCCCCCCCCACTCCCGAGATCCCCCCCCTCCCCATTCCCGAGATCCCCCCTCCCCACTCCCGAGATCCCCCCTCCCCACTCCCGAGATCCCCCCCCTACTTCCGAGATCCCCCCCCCACTCCCGAGATCCCCCCCCTTACTCCCGAGATCCCCCTTACACCAGTCACAGGTGGGATCTATATTTGGGTAAATCCTTGCCAGTTTTTCTTTTGTGAAATGGAGACGATGCAGTATTTTGAATTGTATTGAACCATGTCTTGCACATAGTGAGGAAGAGGGCACTAAATCAAGGATTGAAGTCCACTGATCTTCTGCAAGGACACTGCTTTTTTTCAACAGATTAATATTCCTTTTCTTTGCTTCCAGTAAATGTATAACACAGACTTGATCAAATTTGTTAATGCTTTGATTTGGAATAGAATGCGCAATGTTTCCACAACATTTGAAATATGGAACTGAAGGCTAGTTATATCCCCGAATACGGAATGGCGTTCCGGGGATATTATGTTTTTGGTCCGACCGCCGCCGCCGCACTACGTGTTAACGCGATAACTTCAGTAATATTTCAATTACAAATCATAAATTTTGCTTATAAGTAAGTATCATAAAGAGGAAGAACTGATTTAATTTTGGACAATTTACGATGTCTAGATTGGCCACCAGGGGCCAAAAACTGATTTAGGTGTTAACGCAATAACTGCAGTAATATTTCAATTAGAAATTCCAAGTTTTGCATATAGGTAAGTATCCTAAAGAGGAAGAACTAATTCGATTTTGGACAATTTAAAATTTCTAGATTGGCCACCAGGGGCCAAAAACAGAAAAAATCACCGTTCCGAGATAACTTCTGCGCGCGATAGAAAGGCACGGCCTCCGGTTCGCTGACATGCAGAAATTCATGGAGGGACTGTTCAATGCACTCCAAGAGGCTCAGATATCTCTGAGGAAAGACAGAAAAAAGGAGCATTAAAACAAAGGTAAAACTATCGCTGTACAATGTGTGTAATATTTCACGGTAGACCCACATTTTACTCTTGCCTACTCCACAGAATGGTTATGAGTACCGCAAAGCTAAGTTACGTTAGCTAAAAGTAAATTAGCTTGCCAGAATTGTTAAAAGTTTAAGGCTCCTGACTTAAAAACATATCGGTTTATATGGCAAGTGCAGTGCATTGTGTGTTCGGTTTATTGTCTTCAATCCGGAGAAGATAATGGAATTCGCAAGCAGATGAGCAAGAATCGTCTGACTCCATTAATTATTCATCGTTGAACTAAAGAGGACACGAGCCTGGAGCGCTTTTCCCAAATGCAGTGTCTGGAGATACGTCAGTTTTTAATTGGTACAGCAGTCGATTTGAGGGGATTAAAATAAGGATTAGGGATTATGTTTAGGGGAAGGGTTAGGGTCAGGGTCAGGGTTAGTTTAGGGCAGGGTCTGAAATGGGGCCTGCCGTACCTCTACACATTGAAATGCATCGGAAAACTACCGTAACCGTAGCAACTGCCTTTCCCAAAAGTGAAGTTACAGCAACTAATGTAGTTCATCCATTCACAGTCAATGGTTCCAACTATGGAAGTTAGCATCTGTGATTTTGGGAGACGCACCCCTGAGCAATGTCACGTTACACAACAGCAAGTCAACTATTTTTTGAGTTGAAATCAATAGTATTACTTCCCTGTTTAATAGCAATCCTTTTAAACTTTGATATTGTATTTGTGTTTTAAAATTGTATCACAAACTATGATTAAATCTTTACCTGCAGCTATGTTTTTTTTTGTTTTTTTTTTTTATTTGTTCCGCTTAGACTTTCATCAGGATGCCATCTGCAGTGGTCAGAACTCCATTTCTAGAGAAAAGTGATCGTGAACACGCACGAGTTCCACGAGTGCGAGCCGTTGTCATGGATACCATTGCGTTCATGAGCCCCACACTACGCATGTGTGCGCAAAAAGTCACACAGCGCATGTCCACGTGGGTCTGGAAGCTTGGCCCCCATGTTGGCGTGCTGCGTCATTGAGCAATTTCCATTGAAATTAATGGGCAGCCATTTTCCAACTGTATATCCAGTGAAATAAAAAACATCCTTGACAGAGCCACTCAAGAGGCCATTTTCACTACACTGCTTGATAAATTTGGGTGTGATCAAACATATGTGAGCTTACAGAGACAATTTTTTCAATGCCGGCAATAGGATAATGAGTCCATCGTTGGTTTTCCCATTCTTTGTTGCATTTGATGGAACTGCTTAAAAGTATAGATCCAAGGGGGGTTTCAAATCCAGAATTGATGATTCGTGACACATTCATTGAAAATGTACATGACACGAAATTACAGCGTGAATTGGCTTATTTGGTTTGGAAACGCCCTAACCACTCTTTCAAAGATGTACGTAATGCAGCTAGCAAATGGGAAAAGCGAAAGCCTCCTGCTAATGGACAAAGAGCACAAGCATACTACTGTGATTCAAATGCTTCAGGAGTAGATCAAAGTGATGTTGACACCAACGCCGGTGCTGCTAAGCCCAGCGATGAGCTGGCAGAACTGAAGGAGGGTTTACGTAAATAGCAGGTACAGCTAGATGCCATTCTTAAACACTTAGGCTCCTTGTCCACTGCCCCAACTATGTAAGCCCCTAGGATCCCCCCCAGTAGCATCAGGCCAAAACAAAACCAGTTTCAGTCAGATGGAAAACCAATATGCATGCGGTGTCACAAAGCAAATCATATTGCTTTCAGGTTATAACAGGCAAGTCTGGCATCCCGGATAATTGCACGCTTGCCCAGTAGTTAAGATCAGAGTAGGGGAGGTGGAGGTACCATCCTTGCTTGATACAAGGTCAATAGCAACTACTATAACACAGGCTTTCTTTGAACAGTATCTGATGCCCCAAACAAATGAGCTGCTGAAATCTTGTACTTTGCTCCAATTAACAGCAACTAATGGATTAGATACTCCATGCTTGGGATATGAGGAGCTAGATGTTGAAGTCCTTGGCACCATCCTCCCACAGATGGGCATCCTGGTGGTAAAAGACCCTCCTGACCCTGCTTTCCAGCGACAGAAAACTACAGTACCTGACCTGTTCGGAATGAACATTATCAGTGGCTGCTACTCTGTATTGTGACACCACCAGGACCAGCAATCCGGATACCAGCGACCTCCCTACAGTTTGTCCAGGCCACCTGCAACCAAGGTCCAGACCCAGCCCTTGGCACCATACTGCTGGAGCCTCTGTTATATGTAAAAGGTCAGCTACCCATTAACCTGCTAATATCAAGTGCTCTCCTCATTGTTTCCAGAGGGACTGTCAATGTCCCTGTTGTTAATGTTGGTGAGGAAGACCAGTGGATGCGATCAAAAACAGTGTTGGAGACGTTTCATCTGGCTTATTTGCATTCCTCTTCCCTGGCTGTACAGGGTGGAGGAGCAGACATAGAACCAAGGCCGGCAGGTGGTATTGATCCAGTCTACGGCAGTAGAGGCCTCTCTTCCCTCTCTGGTCAGAGTGAACTGAATTTGCCCGATCTCCCTCCTAACAATGAACAATCAGCCGTACTGAGATGCATCCAGCCTGGATGATGGGGACTTGGGCTGAATTGATCTGATCCATCATGAGATCCCACTGGTGGACAACGCCCCTGTCTGTCAGCGGTACTGCTGTTTGCCCCATCTCAATTTTCACTTGTCAAGGCCCATGTACAAGAACTGTTACAGAGAGGGATTGTGAGAGTGAGCTCCAGCCCATACTCCTCCCCCATCATAGTTGTCCAGAAAAAGTGTGGTGACATCTGGCTGTGTGTCGATTATCAACAGCTCAACGCCAAGATGAGGAAAGATGCATATCATTTGCCACACATTGAAGAATCTTTGGATGCCCTTACTGTTGCCAAATGGTTCTCAAACCTCAACCTAGCAAGTGGATTCAACCAGGTGCCAATGTTGGAGAGGGACAAAGAGGAGACGGCATTCTGCACCCTGTTTTTCTCTTTTGAGTTCAATTGAATGCCATTTGGACTTTGTAATGCGCCAGGAACTTTCCAGCGCCTTTCGGTCATTGCAACTTTATTTGGACGGTATCATCATTTTCTCCACATCCTTGAGTCAACACTTGCAGCGGTTGGAGATGGTCCTGAGTGTGCTCCAGCAGCGCAACCTGAAACTGGAGATGTCTGAATGCCACTTTTTCAGCAGGGATTTTTTTTCAGGGAATACCTTCTGGGGACAACCTTTACTGTATACACAGACAACAACCCCCTGAGCCACCATCAGATGGCCAAGCTAGCAGCTGAAGAGCAAGGATGCATCCGAATTGGCCAGTTTCAACTTTGACATTAAGTACAGCCCCGGAGTAGCCAACCATAATGCTGATGCCCTTTCTGGCCAACCGAAAACCCCAGCAGTACAGTCAATTTCTGACATTGTGCCTGGTTTTAACGTTCCTCCACATATGACTGATTCCATAAAGCATTCTCCCAGACCACCACAGCTCACTGCTAACGTCATGGCCGTGGACGCAGCTCCTGTGCGAGAGAAGGCTGACCTGCAGGCCCTGCAAGCCACAGACCTGGTGATCAAAGCATTTCTCCTCTTCTGGAAGAGAGGGCACCCCCCCAAACAGAGCAGAATGGTCCAGAGAACCCGACCAGGTTTTGGAGCTTGCCTGGCAATGGAGGAGAATCAGCGAGAAGGACAATGTGCTTTTTTAAGAGATACAGACGCCCCCAAGCCGATGAACAGTTCATCAGCTGCTATTACCAAAAGCATTACAGATGCTACTGGCCAAATATGCGTTCAGACATTGACCAGTGGTGTGAACGTTGCATCATTACCAAAGCAGTACGGCCCTCAGTCCGGATATTCCATTAAATATAGCTGCCATTGATCCCCCCACCCCCACCCCCACCCCCAAATTTTGATAAGGGAAAAAATACTTTAGGCTACACTAATTCAAATTTTTGACAAAGAGCATCATATCCTGACTAACCAGAGCCATGCAAAGACATTAGGCTATCTTGCATTCACTCTGCTAATGACAGTGATATATTGAAAATGTTTGATTATTCAGCCTACTTTGACAACCATCACAAACTAGACTGCTTACCTCAGTAGACTCTCTCCTGTTTATCTTGTTTGTAACATTGTTAGACATAATTTGTGGCCTATCAATGAGCTATACGGTTGCTGCCATTTTCACTTGTTGCATTGGAAAAATTAGATGAAGGATAAATAATAAAAAAATAACTTTTATCAATTTCAATCTCTATAATGTTTATTTCAAACATCTTTTCGCGGTTTGCAGCCGAGTGCGAAGTGGCTGAGATGAGAATCAGCACCTCCAAGTCCAAGGCCATGATTCTTGACCGGAAAAAGGTGGCTAGTCCCCTCCGGGTTGGAGGAGAGTTCGTGCCTCAAGTGGAGGAGTTTACGTATCTTGGGGTCTTGTTCACGAGTGAGGGAAGGATGGACCGTGAGATTGACAGATGGATCGGTGCAGCAGCAGCAGTAATGCGGTCATTGTACCGATCTGTTGTGGTGAAGAAGGAGCTGAGCCGAAAGGCAAAGCTCTCAATTTACCAGTCAATCTACGTTCCTACCCTCACCTATGGTCAGGAACTTTGGGTCATGACCGAAAGAACGAGATCTCGGATACAAGCGGCTGAAATGGGTTTCCTCCGCATGGTGGCGGGGCGTTGCCCTTTGGGTGAGAAGCTCTGTCACCCGGGAGGAGCTCAGAGTAGAGCCGCTGCTCCTCCAGGTCGAGAGGAGCCAGTTGAGGTGGCTCGGGCATCTATATCGGATGCCCCCTGGACACCTTCCTGGGAAGGTGTTCCGGGCATGCCCCACCGGGAGGAGGCCCCGAGGAAGACCCAGGACACGCTGGAGGGACTATGTCGTTCGGCTGGCCTGGGAACGCCTCGGGATACCCCCGGGAGAACTGGAGGAAAAGTCCTGGGAGAGGGAAGTCTGCTAACCCCGTGACCCGGCCCCGGATTAAGCGGAAGATGATGAGATGAGATGAGATCTTTTAGCGACAAGATGGACTTTGAGATCTATCTCTTTAGTTACCTTTGGGCATGTATCATCCAGATATGCATAGTTTTTTGTGTTTCCCTCCTGGTTTTCCAGAAAAATTGTAAAAAAAAATTGTAAAATTATTCTATACAACAAATTACTTTGTTGCATTAAAAACAGAAAAAATGTGACTCTTGAAATAGTACAATCAATTGACTTTGAATGTGAACCTGTGGACAAGCGGTCTCTAAAACTAAACATTTATAAAGTAATTAAGATTTCAAAGACCAAAGCAAATTATGATGAGGCAAACCTGTGTGGTGTTATGTTTTTGGTTGGCTTTAGGAAAACCATTTGGAATTAACTTGAACACCAGTGTTCAGAAGCCTAATTAGCAGCTTATTGATTCACAATCGTCTTGATGTTGATCATTTAAAAATTATTTCCACCTTGGCTTGGCTTCCTTACAAGCAAGGTCACCAAATTAGCACAATATACAGCGCCCTCCATAATTATAGGTACCCCTGGTTAAGATGTCTTCTTTAGCTTCTAATAAATTCAGTTTTTTTCTAAATAGTATAGGACCACAATGGGAAAAAAATAGGAAAATCCAACCTTTAATTCAAGTGCATTTATTCATGGGGAAAAAATCCCACATTAAGAAGTAATTCTTTTACATCAAATCATGTGTGCCCCAATTATTAGCACCCCTGATGTTAATGCTTTGTACAACCCCCTTTAGCCAACAAAACGGCACCTAGTCTTCCCCTATAATGTTTCACGAGATGGGCGAATACAGAAAGAGGGATTGATGTGGGTGAACGACCTCAATCTGGGCCCTTAGACTGAGGGGTTTCCACACCTGCAGTTTTCTTCCGAAGAATAGACGCGATCTCCAGAGTCTGATGCAAGTGGGTTTATTGTATCTTGCTCAAAGTGAAATACAACAACCCGGGCCGGTATGCGCATACCACAAAGCATTTGTATCCCATCAATCGCCCCACACAGACTGACCACTGATTGTCTGACAACTTAATTTATAGGGCCTTTGGACCTTCCCATAAGGTGGGGTAAAACATGATACTTTCTTCCTCGTCATACAATTATAATTTTCTGATTGGTAATTGTCACATAGTAACACTCCATCCTTAGTAACAAGTTTGCCATTACATCGTGGTGTAAATTCATTTTTTGCCGCCAGGGATGCTCGAAGACCATGATTGAGCCTCCCAAACCAAGGGGTGACCCGAGGGTCATCTTAGGCTACCCAAGAAGCCTGGATTTCTGGATTCTTCCAGCATAAACTGGAGTGCGCTGGTTTTTATGAGGGAACTTCTCATTGATTGATTATCAATATGGTCATTCCGGAAGATTAGCTCATCTGGTCAGGTTGCTATCTGGTTCTTTTAACAGATTTATAAGTTTTTGTTTCATTCCCACTACTTTTCCATAGCAGTTTGCAGGCCATGGGAGCCTGGCTCAGTTTTCTTTGAAGAGTGGCAATCATGTTATTCTTTGACTTTAGAATGTTTACCCCCCACACTATATCAAAGAAGTGCGGCACATTTATATGGCTCAAGATTGAGGGAACACTCATGACCTCAAGTAAGTTAAACCTTAGGAACCCCATGTGGTTCTAGATCAGTTTCACCCGCTTTGATGCAGGCAACACTGATAATGGGTGCAATGGAAAAGCGAGAAGAAAAAAAAACACAAACAAACCAGTTTCACAAATAGTCCTGTGTTGCATGAGTGCCCTTGTCACACATTGAGGCATGATAGGTGTTTACGGCCCAGTAAGGTGGCAATATATTTCCCACCACAGGATCTTCGACCATTCCTCTTTGCACAATCTCTCTAAATCATCCAGCGACCTGGGTCCTCTCCTCTGCACTCCCCTCTTCAGCTCACTCCACAGGTTTTCAATGGAGTTGAGGTCTGGGGATTCAGGTGGCCATGGGAGAAGTTTGATTCTGTGCCTGGTGAACCATTTCTGTGTAGATTTGGCCACATGTTTAGGGTCATTATCTTGCTGAAAGACCCAGTGACGACCCATCTTCAGCTTTCGGGCAGAGGACACCAGATTTTGATTTAAAATGTCCTGGTATTTCGAAGCGTTCATGATGCCGTGCACCCTAACAAGGTTCCCAGGGCCTCTGGATGAGAAACAGGCCCACAGCATCACCAATCCTGAAAAAATGCCCCTAGATGGCAGTACTGACTTTTTTTTGTTAAGCCCAGTCTGGAGTTAGGTTTGGGCATGTCCTGGGCATGTCTGAGAGGGGAAGTCCCAGAGAATTGAAAAAAAGTCTGGAAGGTGGTAGGGGGCTGCAAAAGAGAATATAAAGAGAAAAATTGAGAGAGTAATGTTATAGGAGAAATTGCAAGGAGAAGGATACATTTGACCAGACCTGACGCTCTTTTCAAGACCGGTGAAGCTTTTTGTGGATTTTTGCCTGTGTTTGAGCATTTTCCTGTCCCAGGACATTGTGGAATCTTTTTTTTTATTGATTCAGCTAATTATTATTAATTGTTTATCCTTGCTTGCTCTTACTTAGCTTTAGTTCATAACCTTTTAGGCCTGAGTGTGCACTCTTCCATGTTTTGGATTAGCCTGGGCCAGCATAACTGTAAGTTTCCATAAACCTGATCGGTGCGTCATGGCATGTAGCCTATCTGGAGTCATGAGGACCTGATGGGCCCATAACAGGGACAAGATGTTCTTTCTCTCTCAGTTTATATGTTTACAGAAGAAGAATTACAAGGGAGAAGCTTCGGAATGTTAATGAGATAAGCTAGAGGAAGGAGGAATCGCATGTCTTCTCTGCGAGATGTATACGCATAACTCAGGGGCGGCTTGAAGTGCGTTGCGTGCGACTGCAAGAGTTTTCCAGATTACATCATAATGTGTAAATCAGCGCAGGGGGAGAAGAACGTCTCAATGTTTTCCTATAAAAGCCACAGAATCAGAAACTGTCCTTATCCTCGATTTTGCTGACTTGGACTCTGTGTGTGGGGATCCTTTTTTCTGCATAAAAAAGTAAACTGACTTTGACTTGGATATTAACTTCTCTGCCTCTGACTGATTTTTTTTTTTCTCTCAGTCATCTGAGTTTCTTTCTGTGAAGGTAATATCAGGAATATAAAATCAAAATTCCTACAACATTGGCGGCTTGTCCGGGATTCCAATATCTCACCTGCACTCCCTAGAGAATAGGCGCCGACTGCAAAACCGTTCACGTCGTCTTGAGAGACGTTAAAGGGGAATGTCCTCAAACCCGGAGCAACTGGCAAGGCTCCTTGGGTGTGTAGTGAGGCCAGGAGGGAGGTTCTCCAGAGTTTGTGGTGGAGGTGCGGGTGAGTGACGGAATTCTTGCTGAATTCAGCTTAGTTGCTGTGTCAGACCGAGGAATTAATATTGCCAATTATGGGACGGACGAACAGTAAGGAGTTCTTGTTGTAAGGACTGCTATTCGGGGACAAATGTTGACGTGACTTTGACTGAGACTGGGAAATTTGTTGAAAGTTGACAATAGTTCAGGGAATCATTGTGGGTCTGTGACTTGGGTGTGTGTAGAACGCTGGCATAATGATTCTGGGAATCATTGTGGGTAAAGGAATTTGGTGTAAGTTACACAGACAATGCTCTATTTTATGTTATCGAAGCAGCAATGGTGTCAGATCATAAGAAAATTAAAGCCTTGGATATTTTCCAATGTGAATGACTGTGAGAGAGGAGAGTGCACTGAGGTGTGTGTGTGTGTGTGTTTATGTTTGTAAGTGCTCTGAGCTCAGATTGCGTGTCTGTGTTGTTATGGCCCCAATTTGTTATGACATTTACGACAGCAAGGGATGACAGACACAATTTTAAAACTTAAACACATTTACCGTTTTGACCCGAATATAAGACGACCCTGAATATAAGACGACTCCTCTTTTCAAGACCCTTATTTGGAAAAATACTTTTTATTTGAACAAAATTTCAAAAAACATTTCATTGTTTTTCTCGCACATTTCAACATCTTTGGTGTTTATCATGGGGGAGAAAATCATAAAATCATCCATAGCCCTGCAAATAGGAAAAGCGCAGAATGCACTTCACGGTTATATGCCATGAAAACAGTGCAATAAAACAGGCTTAGGCCTATTGGCCTAACTTGTGCAATAAACGGCGCTCATTCGCTTGACAAACACTGTCAGAAAAGTCTGCAAAATGTAAGAGCATTAACATCCAAAAACACTATGAACAGTTTTTTTCCAAATTCATTCTGAATGACGTTGATTTAAATACAGCAAATACGCGTCCAGATGAATGATTGTTGTCCCACAACAACAAGAACAAGGAACACCTGTTAACTGTGGAGTGCTCTCGGAGGGAACCTTCAGTTAATTATGAAAATGAGTGAGAACAGGTCAGGACTAATAATTGTTTTAAACGGAGGTTTTGTACAGGGGCGAAGCTAGAACCGGGAATTATGGGGGCACAGACACGTCCCTTTATGACAATTAGGATAGTCCTGGCTAGTTCTCAATTATTCTTCTTTATTGACGCGTTTTCCAATTATCGTAATAGGCAACTGAAGACACGGTTTCTCATGCGATCTAACAGCGATGAAGTCATGGGGTAAATTCCGTAAAACAGAATTGGGGTGGACGTAACATCTGTTTTAAAGAATTATTAGTCTTGACCTGTTCGCAGTCATTTTCATGATTAACAAAATGTTCACTCCGAGAGCGCTCCGCACTTAACAGGTGCTGCTTGTTCTCCCCGATTAGGTAAGACGACAATCATTCATCTGGAAACGTTTGCTTAATTTTTCGGTTGCCAATTACGATTATAACGTTGCACTCTGTCATACATCTTTTTCCTGCCCTCACGTTGTTCGTTCTCCCAGCTTCGTTTACAACCGTAAGTTTAAATTTCACAGCATAACTTCTCCTCTAATTTTTATTCACCTTGCCGATTTTGGAAGCACTTTTTTCAAGTGGATCTTTGTGCATTGGTTGCATCTTTCAGTCATTAAGTAGCTCATGCAAATGTAAGCTAACACACCCACTCCAGCCGACTTGTTTACACGATCACGCTAGGGTCACACTGCTCTAAACACTGACAGAGAGAAAAGCGCTCTTATGGCACCACATATTGTTTTACATGGGTAACTCCTTAGACCCCGAATATAAGACGAGGTGTCATTTTCAGGCATTTTTCAAGGAAAAAAATATCGTCTTATATTCGGATCAATACGGTAATTAAACAAAGACTTTTATCTAATCTACTATCTACTCTACTGACCAAGATTGATTATATCCAGGAAAAAAAATATTTACAGTCCCTTTGGTTGGGTTGCTTGGTGATGTCCTGACAGGGAAACGCTCCAACACAGGCAAAAATCCACATCACAGGTATTGAAAAGAGTGTCAGGTCTGGTCAAATGTATCCTTCTCCTCGCAATTTCTCCCACCTTTACTCTGTCAATTTTCCTCCTTATATACTCTTTTGCAGACCCCTACCACCTTTTAGACTTTTTTTTTTTTTTTAATTCTCTGGGACTTTCCATCTCAGACATGCCCAGGACATGTCCAAACCTGGCTCAAGTCTGGGCTCAACAAAAAAAGGGCAATACTGCCATCTAGTGGCTTCTTTTCACATTACACCTCCATTCCAAAAGGGAAAAATTTTGACTCATGAAGGGATCTGGACAAGGGTGACTTTGGTTGCGCTACTGTCACGTATCTTGGCTAGGTCATAGGCCAGGGAAAGGTGGCACCCATAAATACTAAAGTCCAAGCCATCATTCCTGGCAACAAAAAGGCTTTGCGCCGCTTCCTTGGAACGATCGGGTACTACTGCAAGTTCTGCAAGAACTTTGCTGAGATTGCTCTCAGTTTCACTAACCAATTGAAGAAAGGCGTAAAGTTCACTTGGGATGAAGCATGCCAAAGAGCCTTTGATCGCCTGAAGTCTCTGCTGTGTCACTTCCCCGTGCTCAAATCTCTTGACTTCAACAAACCGTTCTCCATCGCGGTCGATGCTAGCGACCAAGCTTGTGGATCTGTGCTCCCACTGTTGGCTCTGGTTCTATTCTTACAACACTTTGAAGTTTATGTTTGTACAGGGCAAAAGCCAATGATTGTGTACACTGACCACAATCCGATAATGTTTTTGAGTAAGATGAAAAACAAGAATCGGAGATTGTTGAATTGGAGTTTGATTTTACTGGAGTTTGACTTGGAAATTAAGCATGCAAAGGGGACTGACAATTTAATTGCTGATTGCTCATCCCCTGTTTGAGTATGTATATATATCACGTTTATTAGCATATTATATTATATGTATATATATACCAGTGTCTATTTAACCATTTTTGTATTGAAAGGAAAAATTTTGCCTTTATGAGTCAAAATTTTTCCCTTTTGGAATGGAGGTGTAATGTGAAAAAAGCCACTTTTGCAAGGAGAATGATACATTTGACCAGACCTGTCACTCTTTTCAAGACCTGTGAAGTTTTTTTTGTGGATTTTTGCCTGTATTGGAGCATTTTCCTGTCCCAGGACATCACCAAGCAACCCCATCTCGAGGCACTGTAAATATTTTTTTCCTATATATCAATCTTGGTCAGTAGTATAAATTGTAGGTTAGTTGTCAGTTTGTTTAATTAAATCTGTTTAAGTTTTGAAATTTTGTCTGTCATCCCTTGCTGTCTTTTATCTCATAACAAATTGGGGACATAACATCCTCAAAGCGGAGCGGACTTAAGAACATCAATATTGTTAAAAAATGAATGCATTTAATCATCTTTTCTTATTAAAGAAACTGATTAGTGAGGTTACGCTAGATATTTCAGCTATTTCGATTATGTTAATCAATGCAAACACACGCTTTTTTTTTTTGTCTTGCAGTTAACTTCTAGATCTAACCTTAGCTAAACAGGTCATACTCGTTAACATAAACACTTCCACAATATAACTTCAAGTATAACTCTGAAACATAAAATTGGCCTACTTGATAGATATTTTGTTCAATAAGCTATTTAGTTGAGCTTAAAAACTTCAACTGCAAGTTGTTGTATCGTTAGCTGCCTTCAAGGCTGATTGCTGAGAATAGTGCCTTGCAGGCTGGTCAGAAGGCTAGTGTTGATTTGATATCACATAACAAATAACATATAACATATAACATATAACACATAACATAACATATAACATATAACACATAACATAACATAACATCATATAACATAACATCATATAACATAACATAACATAACATAACATAACATGAATGGCAAGAACAGGCCTTTCAGCCCAACTAAGCTCGCCAGTTTCTTTCAGCCCAACTAAGCTCGCCAGTTTCTTTATACTATTGTGAATATATCCCTTCAGATACTAAATGACTCAATGGTATCTAGCTTTAGGTCAAGCCTGCTCTTGAAAACCCCCAAGGTCTCTGCCTCAACAATATGGTCAGGTAAGCTATTCCACATTGAAATTACTCTTTGGGTGAAGAAATATTTCTGAATATCAGTGCTAAATTTACCTTTCGTCAACTTCCATTAGTGACCCCGAGTTCTATTCACAACCCTCAGTCGAAGGAATCCTACATGATTCACTTTGTTAATCCCTTTAACATATTTAATAGTATTGCCTCAGATGCCTTCAAGGCTGATTGTAAAGCACAAGTGCCTTCCAGGTTGACTGTAGAGACTAGTGCCTTGCAGGCTGGTTAGAAGGCTAATGTTGATTTCATATTGTATTATCTTTGATAATATTCAGTCAGATGCCTTCCAGGCTGACTGTAGAGACTAGTGCCTTGCAGGCTGGTTGGTAGGCAAATTTTAATAATCAGACAAAAATAACCCCAGTAAATACAAAATGCAGTTTTTAAATGATGATTTAATTTATTGAGGGAAAAAGCGATCCAAACCTACGTGGCCCAATGTGAAAAAGTAATTGCCCCCAAAATCTAATAACTGGTTGTGCCACCTATGCGACAAAAACTGCAATCAAGCGTTTGCAATAACTGGCAAAGACACTTGCCATCGCTGTGGAGGAATTTGGGCTCACAGTTCTTTGCAGAATTGTTTTAATTCAGCTACATTGGAGGGTTTTTGAGCATGAACGGCATGTTGAAGGTCATGCCACAGAAGCGCAATTGGATTATGGTCTGGACTTTGACTAGGCCTCTCCAAAGCCTTCATTTCGTTTTGTTTTTGAAGCCATTCAGATTTGCACTTGCTGGTGAGTTTCAGATCATTGTCCTGCTGTATAACCCATGTACCCTGGAGCTTGAGGTCACAAACTGATGGTTGGAGAGTCTCCTTCAGGATTTTCTGGTAGAGAGCAGAATTAATGGTTCCATGAATTACAGCAAGTTGTCCAGGTCTTGAAGCAGCAAAGCAGCCCCAGACCATCACACTACCACCACCATGTTTGACAGTCGCCATGATGCTTTTTTTCATGAAATGCTGTGTTAGTTTCCAGAAATAACGGTACACACATCCTCCTAAAAGTTCAACTTTTGTCTCGTCAAGTTTCACAAAGTTTCAAAGCTTCAAAAGTTTCAAAGTTTCTGTCAGTCCACAGAATATTTTCCCAAAAGTCTTTGGGATCATCAAGATGTTTTTCAGCAAAAGTGAGAGGAGCCTTAGTGTTCTTTTTGGTCGCAGTGCTTTTTGACTTTGAACTCTCCCATGGATGCCATTTTCACTCAGTCTAGTCTCTTTCTTATTGTCGAATCATGATCACTGATTTTAACTGAGGCAAGTGAAGCCTGCAGTCATTTAGATGTTGTTCTGGGTTCTTTTGTGATTTCCCTTGATGAGTTGTCAAAGCGCTCTTGGAGTAATTTTGGTAGGCCGGCCACTCTAGGGAAGGTTCACCGCCATTCCAAGTTTTGTCCATTAGTGGATAATAGCTCTCACTGTGGTCTGCTGGAGTCCCAAAGCTTTAGAAATGGTTTTGTAACCCTTTCTAGATTGGTAGATGTCAATGACTTTGTTTCTCATCTGTTCTTGAATTTATTTAGAAATCGCAGCATGATATGTTACTTTTTGAGATCTTTTAGCCTACTTAATTTTGTCAGACAGGGTTGTTCAAGTAATTTCTTGATTCAACAGGCCTGGCTGTAATCAGGCTGGGGTGTGGCTAGTGAAATTGAACAAAAAAAAAAAAAATGCGGTAAATCACAGTTAATTCATGATGTAACAAGGGGGACAATTACTTTTTTACATGGGGCCAGGTAGGTTTGGATAGCTTTTTTCTCTTAATAAATGAAATCATCATTTAAGAATTGCATTTTGTATTTAATGGGGTTATCTTTGTCTAATATTAAAATTTGTTTGATGATCTGAATTATGAAAGTGTGACAAATATGCAAAAAAATATGAAATCAGGAAGGGGGCAAATACTTTTTCACAGCACTGTATATATATATATTTATGAGTGGTGCTTGAAAGCTTGTGAGCGCTTTAGAATTTTCTATATTTCTGCATAAATATGACTTAAAACATCATCAGATTTTCTCACAAGTCCTGAAAGTAGATAAAGAGAACAGAGTTAAACAAATGAGACAAAAATATTATATTTGGTCATTTATTTATTGAGGAAAATGATCCAATATTACATATCTGTGAGTGGCAAAAGTATGTTAACCTTTACTTTCAGTATCTGGTGTGACCCCCTTGTGCAGCAATAACTGCAAGTAAACATTTCCAGTAACTGTTGATCAGTCCTGCACATCGGCTTGGAGGAATTTTAGCCCATTCCTTTGTACAGAACAGCTTCAACTCTGGGATATTGGTGGGTTTCCTCATATGACCTGCTTGCTTCAGATCCTTCCACAGCATTTTGATTGGATTAAGGTCAGGACGTTGATTTGGCCATTCCAGAGCATTAACTTCTTATTCTTCTTCAACTATTCTTTGGTAGAACGACTTGTGTGCTTTGGGTCGTTGTCATGCTGCATGACTCACCTTCTCTTGAGATTTAGTTCATGCACAGGTGTCCTGACATTTTCCTTTAGAATTCGCTGGTATAATTCAGAATTCATTGTTCCATCAATGATGGCAAGCCGTCATGGCCCAGACGCAGCAAAACAGGCCTAAACCATGATGAAACACCACCATGTTTCACAGATGGGATAAGGTTCTTTTTTTTATTTTATTTATTTTTTTTAACACTATTATTTTTTTGATTTTCAGAAACAGAAAACATGCGAGGGCTGGGACATATCCACAAAAATAAAAAATAAATACATAATAAATAAAAATAAAACAACACTGGGTACAATGCATACAAGTACATCCAAGCATACAGGAATGGGTAACTAAGAATCTAATGATTGCGAAAATCCCACTTTTCCCAGTATTTATCTCCCTTCTCCTTCTGAAGCCGGAGGGAGAAAGTCATTTTCTCCATAATTCGAATAGAGTTAATAATATTTATAAAAAGACTAATAGAAGGGGGGTTCTTTTGAAGCCAACATTTCGTAATTGCCTTTTTACTAGCAGCAATAAAAATCTTCAGAAGATATGCGTCACTTTTACGGAGGCCTTCAGGGATTTTTCCAAGATACATAAGAATAAAAGAGAAATCAACCGTCATGTTCAAAGTATCATGGTCCTGTGATGCAGGGAGGAAGTGTGGATGGAACGCAGGCCAACTCAGCAGTCCGATTTCCCGATGGAGCTTAAATCTGCTCACCACTTCTGACCACATTTTCAATGAAAAACCAACACACTGATTCTGCTGCATGTGTATTTCATTAAATCTGCTCGGACACCCCAAAACAGACTGAATGGGTATGTCAATTAGGGACAATTCAATTTCTTTCCACTTGGCCTCATATGATGAATTACACCAGCACACTAAAGGTTGCAGCTGCGCTGCCAAATAGTAATTGTTACGACCCAGTACGTTTATGCTGCCCCTAGTGGCTGGAGGACCTTTGTCTGTCTTAAGTGTTTAATTGCAGGATTGGTGGCACCTGGCTACACCCTATAAGAAGAGTTTGGTGTTGTGCAAAGGGGCTCTCAATTGCCAGTCTGTTCTCTAGCAGCCACTCGTTGCCCTGACCAGTTTGCTTCATTTTTGGGCAAGATGTTTCTTCAGATGAAGTGTTTTTAGAAATTGAATCTTTTTTTTACAACCATGTTGTTCTCCCATTTCATGTTGCGATTAGTCAGTGGGCTGGTCGTAACAGATTGGGGGCTCGTCCGGGAGATGCAGTCCAGTTAAATTAAACCCTAGACAGTTTTGCTTCTTTGCTCTGGTAAATACGTGGTGAGTTGGTCAATGTGGACATTGTTTTGAGCATTACAGTGCCTTTCCCCAGTTAGTCAGTCGTCGGGCAGGTCCTGTGGGGCTTGTCAATTTGTTATTTTGCCTTTTTTGTTTTTGGTGGAAATTCTGGGTGGGGGTACGCTTCGGAGCACAGTTAGTTGACTTCTCAATTGGTTTTCTAACCATGCTCACGAGTTCAGCGTTCAAAGTTGCCTCGAGCCCGGAAGGAACACTGAAGACTAGCACAGGTCATAGTTAAGTAGATGGAACTGTGCAGTTAGTCAGGATCTGGGGAAGCCTCTGATTGCTCGTTGAACATTCCAGAGCAGTGTAATGACTATAACCTGTTTTGGAGTTAGCTGATTGGGTTGATTTGAGGACGATAACTCTGGTTTGTTGTTGCTTATTACTAATTTGTATTTTGTTTGTTGGTTGTTTGCACAAAGGAATGTTCCAGCTCCCTCGGTGGTCGATTGCAAATTGGTTTACGGCCCCTTTTTATCTGTTTTGTCATCAAATTAATTGATTGTACCTGAAGTTTCCTGTTGGAGGGGAGTGGCTTTGTTAACTTGCTTGTGCCATGGGAGAATTTGAGCATTGATGTTCTTGTAGCATTTGCCTTGAGCCTATTTGGAACAGACCGGTGTTACATTTTTGGAGTTTCTTGTTGGTTTCATTAACTGACACTTTATCTGGCTGTGTTTGAAGTAATTTTTGGCATGTGATTTTGCGAGGTTTGCTTGAGTGGACTGGCTGTGTGGTTATCAGATGTTTGGCAATATTTACTGGTGCTAACTTCCTGCGTATATGTCCTGTTGTGTGATATAGCAAATGTCTTTGGTGTTGGACTCAGCAGGGCTGTCTTTGGTGTATGGTGCTGCCCAGGAGGGTCCTTTGTGTACCTTTGTTATCTGGGACCCAGAATTCCTTTGTAAGCCACGTGGGCTAGCTTTTTGTGTCCGGGGATCCGGAATTCGTTCACTAGCCACGTGGGCTAGCTTTTTGTGTCCGGGGATCCAGAATTCGTTCACTAGCCACGTGGGCTAGCTTTGTGTGTCCGGGGATCCGGAATTCGTTCACTAGCCACGTGGGCTAGCTTTGTGTGTCCGAGGATCCGGAATTCGTTCACTAGCCACGTGGGCTAGCTTTGTGTGTCCGAGGATCCGGAATTCGTTCACTAGCCACGTGGGCTAGCTTTTTGTGTCCGGGGATCCGGAATTCGTTCACTAGCCGCGTGGGCTAGCTTTTTGTGTCCGGGGATCCGGAATTCGTTCACTAGCCACGTGGGCTAGCTTTTTGTGTCCGGGGATCCGGAATTCGTTCACTAGCCACGTGGGCTAGCTTTGTGTGTCCGAGGATCCGGAATTCGTTCACTAGCCACGTGGGCTAGCTTTTTGTGTCCGGGGATCCGGAATTCGTTCACTAGCCACGTGGGCTAGCTTTGTGTGTCCGGGGATCCAGAATTCGTTCACTAGCCACGTTGGCTAGCTTTGTGTGTCCGGGGATCCGGAATTCGTTCACTAGCCACGTGGGCTAGCTTTGAGTGTCTGGGGATCCGGAATTCGTTCACTAGCCACGTGGGCTAGCTATGTATTGTTAAATCTGGAGCTTTAAGTTTATTTTGTTGTTTGGCATATTTCACACTTTTGGTTAATTTTTCTTTTCCTGTCTGCCCAGGAGCACCCTGTATCCCTCTCCGGTCCCCTTGGACTATAGTTTGGTGACTGGAGTCACCATTTAAGGGAGGGGGTGTTACGACCCAGTACGTTTATGCTGCCCCTAGTGGCTGGAGGACCTTTGTCTGTCTTAAGTGTTTAATTGCAGGATTGGTGGCACCTGGCTACACCCTATAAGAAGAGTTTGGTGTTGTGCAAAGGGGCTCTCAATTGCCAGTCTGTTCTCTAGCAGCCACTCGTTGCCCTGACCAGCTCGCTTCATTTTTGGGCAAGATGTTTCTTCAGATGAAGTGTTTTTAGAAATTAAATCTTTTTTTTTACAACCATGTTGTTCTCCCATTTCATGTTGCGATTAGTCAGTGGGCTGGTCGTAACAGTAATCCTTAAGACAAGGTAGGGCCATGCCCCCCCTCTCTCCCGGCTGCTGCAAAGTAGAATATCTCACTCTAGGGCGTTTATTATTCCAAATGAATCTTGAAAAGTGCTTGTCCCACTCCCTGAATTGTAAAGCGGGAACCTCTACTGGGAGTGCTGTAAACAAATATAGCAGTCGTGGAAGGACATTAGTTTTAATTGTTCGTACTCTACTACCAAGATCAAGAGGGAGCACGTTCCACCTGTCCAAATCATCATATATTTTCTTATTTAGGCGTTTATAATTAGCATCATACAACTGTGAAAGGTTTTTTGTCAGAGAGACGCCAAGATAATTAATTTGAGACTGGTACCAATTAAAATGATACCTGTTCAACAACCTTTTCGAAGGAGCAAAACGAAAGGTCAAAATTTGGGTTTTTTGAACATTCAGCACATAACCGGAGTATTTCCCATAAACCTCCAATATGTTCATTAATAATGGGACACTCAATTCGGGGTTTTGTAATGCTACAAGCACGTCATCTGCATATAAAGAGATCTTGTTTTCAACATTTCCAATAGTTATACCCTCCAGAGCAGTCTCCTCTCTGATGGCCTGAGCCAGTGGTTCTATAAAAAAATTGAAGAGTAATGGGCTCAATGGGCAGCCCAGTCTACATCCTCGTTGTAACGTTATCTGGTTTGAAAGACACCCATTAATTTTTATCCTTGCTGTCGGAGAGGAATACAGCATTCTTATACACTGAATAAATGAATCACAGAAACCAAATCTTTTCAGGACTTGGAACAAGAAGTCCCAGCCTACCGAGTCAAACGCCTTCTCTGCATCAAGACTGAGGAGGACAGCACTTGATGTTCCTTTGGAAATGTGATTGATAACATGAAGGGCTCTACGTATGTTATCATGTGTTTGCCGATTATTTATAAACCCTGTCTGATCCTCATCTATCAGGGAGGGCATTATTTTGTTCAATCTCTTAGCTATGATGGCTGCATACAACTTATAATCTATATTTAGGACACTGATTGGTCTATATCCTTTGCAGTCTGTTCAGTCTTTTCCCTCTTTTGGTATAACTGATATGAATGCCTCCCTCCATGATGGGGGGAGAACTCCACCCTTTGATGTATAATTGAAAGAGGCCTTTAATAGGGGGATCAGGAATTCTCTCATACATCTGTACCATTCCGGAGGGAACCCGTCACAGCCTGGAGATTTATTGGCACTAAGGCTTGAAATTCCACAATCAATTTCTTCGGCTGAGATTTCAGAAAGTAGTTTATCATTTTGATTTTTACCAATAGATGGAAGGTCTAATGAATCCAAAAATGTTTGAATCGTGAGTCCATCTGCCTTATCTGGTTGTGTATACAGGGATTTATAATATTTTACAAAAGCATTCTGAATTCCTTCCAATTTGGTAATTACCTTATTTGTGATAGGGTCTCTAATTTTGTGAATTGTGTTTTCAGCCTGTTTTTTCCTTAGTCTCCATGCCAACAATTTGGAGGCTTTAGGTCCTGCTTCATAATATCGTTGTTTCATAAATCGTAATTTTTTTTCAATTTCCTCACTGAGAATTTTATCCATCTCCTGCTTGATTATCCTCATTTGATCAAGTATAGAATGATCATTATTAATGCAGTGAAGTTGCTCCAAGCTCTTTAGTTGTTCATGCAAGTCTGTAAGCTTTTTTGCCCTCAATTTTTTTAATTTCGCACATTTAGCTATAATTTTTCCACGAAGAAATGCTTTTGCTGTGTCCCATAAGATCGCAGGGCTCACCGTACCATTATCATTATGCTCCAAGTTTAGTTCTTCAGCCATTTCCCTTTTGAATGAATTACTATTCAGTAAACCCGTATGCAGCCTCCATAGCGTAGTTTTAGGCGTCCCGCCCAAATTAAGCTCCAATGTTAATCCAGCGTGATCAGAAAGGTCCCTCTGTCCAACTGTACAATCTTTCACTCAATGGCAATCTCTACTAAACATAAAAAAGTAATCAATTCTGGAGTAGATATTATATCTTGCAGAATAGAATGTGAATTCAGTATCAGATTTGTGCAAATGTCTCCATATATCAATGAGTCCTAATTCTTGTAAGATCTTATTAATTTGTTTTTCCAAAGGGCTCTTTTTCCTCGCTCGGTTAGTAGTGTCCAGTCTAGGATTAAGGAGTAAGTTGAAATCCCCTGCACAAATACAAATACCATGAGTTTCTGCCGCGATAAGACTGAATATCTCCTTGAAAAATACAATAATCCTGCCTGGGGGGGCATATATATTGCACAGGGTGACTTCCTCGTTTCCAAGTTTTCCCTTGACCAAAACAAATCTACCTTCCCTATCTTGATATTCAGAAATAAACTCAAAGCAGACATTATTCGAAATGAGGATTGCCACTCCCCGTTTTTTTCCTGTTCTATATGACGAGAAAAAAGAATTTCGAAAACCCATTTTCTTCAGCTTGACATGTTCTGTGGGAGACAAATGCGTTTCTTGCAAAAATACAATAGTATTTTTTTCTCGTTTTAACTTTGCAATTATTTTGCTCCTTTTTATGGGATTGTTTATACCATTAACATTCAAAGACTGTATACTATAGTACTGCATATTCACATATCGTCACAAACATATGTTCTTGTACCCGTGCGAATCCAGTCCCAGTCCTCATGTAACAAAGAAAAAAAATTAAGACAATCACGAACCTAATAATCCAAAACATCTTAATATAGAACAGGTCTTCCAATTGTGAGGAATTCTTGTAACCTCTCAATGAAGGGGGATTATGCCACTAGGTGGGGTCCCTTCGCAGTGCAAAATAGAAACTAAAGAAAGAAAAAACAGTAAATTGGGTGGCTTATTGTAAGAGTAACCTGCATCGATCCACGTTGCAACTTCGATTTTAAGGTAGACCTACGCATAAATAATGAAATAAAAGGTATTTTGCTAAAGCCATCGAACTCGAGTCAAGATTACAGGGGGCTTGAGAAGCATTTTTATGGAGGTGGTGGGGGAGAGGCACTACTCATCCATTCCGGTATCCTCTCTGTCCGTCCTCTGAAACTCCTTCAGCTTTTCTCGGATGTTTTCCTGGAAATCGTGCGCGTTTCCCACTCGTCGGGACCCCGTTGTACACCACGGTAGAAGCTTGTTGATTGTCTCCACTGTAATGTCCCGGGATCTTTTCGCGGGGAGCGATTCCACCGTGAATCCACGTCTACGCAGGTCCACCACAGCCTCCCCCGCGCTGCTGTACGTGACCGCGCCAGAGTCAAAGTGCACTCGCATCCGGGTCAGCGGGGTTTGGAAGCGGATCCGCTTTAAGTACTCGCTTAATTGGATTATACTCTCTCCGTTTCTGTTGAACGTTCTCGGCATAATCGTGATCGAAAAAAACTCGCTTTTCTTGAATGTAGATGGTCTTCCTCCACGCTGCACAAAGGATTTTTTCCTTGACGTTAAACTGAAGGAACCGGACCACCACCGAGCGTGGGTTCGCGCCTGCAGGTGGTTGTGGACCCAGGGCTCGGTGTGCTCTCTCGATTCCCAAACTCGTTCCATCACTCCGACCGGTAATATCCCCCAGTTCCGTCAGAATAAAATGCTCCACATATCGAGGCACAGACGAACCCTCGACCTTTTCAGGGATACCGTAAATGCGTATATTATTACGCCGAGAGCGCCCCTCTAAATCAGTCACTTTTTCCTGGAGAGCCTTGTGGTTATTCAACAACTGAACAAGAGAGTCCCGAACTCCAATGTCCCATTCTACCCTCCCTTCCACTCTCTTCTCCATTTCTCCAAGACGATTAGCTACTTCCCCAATCCTGCCGGAGACGGCATCGATTTGCTGGTTAATATCGGCAGTCAGCTCTTCAAATTGTACTTTCATGTCCTCCTTAAAGTTTACCCTAGCTCGCGACAGTTCTTTCTTCATTTCCGATTTGAGATCCCGCATGCCCGCAGCGACAACTTCACTCACCACTTCTCTGAGAGATCCGAGTGTAGCAGGCGATGCCTCGTCTTCTAGCATGTCGCCATTTTCACCACTAGCGATTACGCTAGCGTTGCCTTCAATTCGAGTTTCTGATCCTATGTGGCTCCGAGAAGCGGCCCTACCTTTCTTGCTTTTATCCCCACTCATTGTTCTTTTGATCAAAATCGCTTCAACCTTGTTTTAAAACTGAATTAAGGGGTATAACCTATATCGATGCAGGAGACTCTCTTTATGCTGCCGTTCTAGTCGCCATGCCACCGGAAGTCCCGGGATAAGGTTCTTATGCTGGAAGGCAGTGTTTTCCTTTCTCCAAACATAATGCTTCTCATTTTGACCAAAAAGTTCTATTTTGGTCTCATCCGTCCACAAAACATTTTTCCAATAGCTTTCTGGCTTGTCCATGTGATCTTTATCAAACTGCAGACGAGCAGCAATGTTCTTTTTGGAGAGCAGTGGCTTTCTCCTTGCAACCCTGCCATGTGAAGTGAATTTGAAGATGTAAGTATGCATTCATCATTCTCAGTGATCATCAACAACACATTAACTTTTGAAAGGTGCTGTGCTGTCTACCTCAATTTTTAAGTACCATACTTGCACCCCTGGCTCTGCATGACAACTATGATTGATTCTAACTTTTCTAATGAACTAAAATGTTAAAAATTGATCTGAAGTATAATGGCTGCGGCATGAGGACATAGTTTGTGTAGTGGATGCCCCATCACTCTGTTCGTCTTCATCCCGAGGACACAGCATGAGTAGAAATGATGTGATGAATATTTCTAAGAATTGTAGCATGTGGCCCCCTGATAATAAGTAGATTTGGATGAACTCAGATGCATGCTGTAACTGAAATGCAAGTTCTCAGCTCAAGGATAAGTAATGAATGTTACAAAATCAAGTAAAAGAATCATTAAAATAGTTCAGAACATTACAGAAAAACCTTTACAAAGTTTGTAGTGAATAGTGTTGAAGCATTACATTGTTTTACAGGCATTGGTGTAAAAACCGAGCTAAAATTGCGGAGACAAGGGATATATGGTGTGGATTTGTGAAAACTGAGGGGAAAATACACCTCTGGTTTTTGTATATAATATAGGGAACATATGAGGCTACAATTTTTTGCGGGTTTTGTGTCAAGGTCGCGAGGTCAACAAGGTCAAGGTCAAAGTAAAGGTCAAAAGGTCATTATATTTTATTTTTACCCCACATCAAATCTAAGGCCAGATTTGGATTCCTTGGTGAATTTCCAGTCTAAGGACACCAATTTTATTGTGATAGCCCCACTGGTTGCTGAGATATTGGTGGTCAAACTTCGGCTGGTAACCCTGTTTTGGGCGATTTTTGCCAAATTGGGTGGGCCATAACTCAGGAACCACTGGTTAGATTGAGCTAATATTTGGAATTTCAGCTTTGCCAGCAAAAATCACCCTAGAAACTAAATATGAGCAAAATCTGAGGGTGTGGGGTGACAATTTTGATTTTTTTGGGTGATTTGATATGGAATGACCCTATAATTGAAACTAAAAATTTCCTGTAACTATTGATCAGTCCAGCACATCAGCTTGGAGGAATGTTTGCAGATTCCTCCATACTGAACAACTTCAACTCTGGGATGTTGGTGGGTGTCCTCATAGGAACTGCTTGCTTCAGGTCCTTTCACAGCATTTTAATTGGATTAAGGTCAGGACTTTGTCTTGGCCATTCCAAAACATTAACTTTATTCTTCTTTAACCATTCTTTGGTAGAACGACTTGTGTGCTTAGGGTCGTTGTCTTGCTGCATGACCCACCTTCTCTTGAGATTCAGTTCATGGACAGATGTCCTGACATTTTGCTTTAGAATTCGCTGGTATAATTCAGAATTCATTACTCCATGAATGATGGCAAGCCATCCTGGCCCAGACGCAGCAAAACAGGCCCAAACCACGATGAAACACCACCATGTTTCACAGATGGGGTAAGGTTCTTACGGTGGAAAGCAATATTTTCCTTTCTCCAAACATAATGGTTCTCATTTAAACCAAAAAGTTCTATTTTAGTCTCATCCATCCACAAAACATTTTTCCAATAGCTTTCTGGCTTGTCCATGTGATCTTTAGCAAACTGGAGATGACCAGCAATGTTCTTTTAGGAGAGCAGTATCTTTCTCCTTGCAACCCTGCCATGCATACCATTGTTGTTCAGTATTCTCCTGATGGTGGACTCATGAACATTAACATTAGCCAGTGGGAGAGAGGCCTTCCGTTGCTTAGAAGTTACCCTGAGTCCTTTGTGACCTCGCAGACCATTGCATGCCTTGCTCTTGGAGTGATCTTTGTTGGTCAACCACTCCTGGGGAGGGTAACAATGGTCTTGAATTTCTTCCATTTGTACACAATCTGTCTGACTGGACTGGTGGAGTCCAAACACTTTTGAGATGGCTTTGTAACCTTGTCCTGATGTGCATCAACAACCCTTTTTCTGAGGTTCTCAGAAATCTCCTTTGTTCATGCCATGATACACTTCCACAAACGTGTTGCGAAGATCAGACTTTGATAGATCCCTGTTCTTTAAATAAAGCAGGGTGCCCACTCACACCTGATTGCCATCCCATTGATTGAAAACCCCTGACTCTATTTTCACCTCAAATTAACTGCTAATCCTAGAGGTTCACAAACTTATGTCACTCACAGATATGTAATATTGGATAATTTTTCTCAATAAATAAATGACCAAGTATAATATTTTTGTCTCGTTTGTTTAACTGGGTTCTCTTTATCTACTTTAAGGACTTGTGAGAAAATCTGACGATGTTTTAGGTTATATTTATGCAGAAATATAGAAAATTCTAAAGGGTTCACAAACTTTCAAGCACCACTGTGTGTGTGTATATATATATGTAACCCCTTTTTGGACGGGTGTTAATCACCCAGCACAGTACAGGCTACTTATAGTTACCCTGAATCACAATAAATAATGGCGCAACAGGATCCGAAGTTCTCAGCGGTGGAATGGTGAGCTGGCTGAGATTCCTTATACCACAAGCGTAATTGAATAACTGTGTAGTAGTAGTAAATAGGGATATGAATACTTATAAATGATTACAAATTTAGTAGCGCGGTGCCTCCACTGTGGAAAAACTACACTTACCCTCAAGCCAGTGCAGGATGTATCTCCCCAGAATTCAAATACATTATGTTCAATCTATTATAATGAATGCTCTAGCTATGTAACTGTAGTGTATTCAATTACAATACACTCATTAAGCTACCTAAATAGCACTCTTCATGGCAATACCGTTAGCCAGGTGGAAAAAAATGAGCTGCCAACACCCCAGATAGAATTAAGTAATAATGATTATATTTATTAATAAGAAATAATAATAATAATAGGAAATATTATTGATATGTAACCATGAAAGTGAAAACATTTAATATACAACACATTAAGTGATTTATAATTAACAAAGATCTAAAAAAAACAAAACACAGCGCACAGTTGGGGCCCGTATGTTGGTGCACAAAGGTTACGTCAGCTTTTGAGCAAACGTTAGCTCCGTCAAGGATCCACAGCTCTCTGAGCCGTAGGCAAAGTAGCAACCGCGACAGTGCCCTTGATTCGACTCGCTCGCAGCAAAATGTGTGGTGCGTAACTCACGACCAGTCTTCCCACTCAGTCCTGAAGCTTACGGCTGTGTCTTTCTACCAGCCTCCAGACTAACTGCACGGAGGGGGGGGGGATTAACAGATCGCAATCTGCTCTGGCTCGCCTAGCGGTGCCACTACGACCCCTGTTGGTCCAGTACCGAGTCCTCCTCCAACGCGGAGCACTCACGCCGCCAGTCCCAGGTCTTCAACAGCCCACAAGGTTCATCTTACGGTTCTCCGTAACCCTATCGCTAATATTTAGCGAGGTTATAAGAAACTTCAAGGAAAAAAAACAAGCTTAACCGTCGAATCACACCAGGCTCTGTCGCTGTCTCCGCTCCAAAACAAAAACGGCCAACGTACCAAGCTATGTCTCAACGGTCTCCGGTAATCAGCACGAGCATAAAACATGTACTAATTATTATTGGTGGATTATAAAATTCAAATAAAAACAGAAGAAATACATCTGATTAGCTAATACAGTTTGTCACATCAGAACAGTGAAAATATTCCCAAACACAAAGCATTATGGTAAATGGAGTTTTGTAAAATACACAGTACACAGTATTGTTTTAGAGGACCTTACACTCTCCCCCCACCAAACAAACAGCATGCCCCCATGCTGGGTCAAATACATTGAAAAGGAAAGTACAGGTAACAAAACAAACAAAACAAAGTAGCAAAACAACAAACATAAACTAGTACGTTAAACTAGCAATGGGTGTCATGACAGTCTTACATGGCATAAGAACTGGCCTGTGTGTGCATGTGCTACAAAGAGCCTGTGGAGAACACCACCAGGCATGAGAATTATTCCTTTCAAAGGATGGTTGCACTGAGGCTAGAGTGGACGCTACTACAGTGTGCCCACTCTGCACTCCCAGCTTGCCATAATTCAAGCGATTAGTTGGCTGTCTTTCCCTATGTGACCTACGCACTGCAAGGGGTACTGCGACTGAGGCAGTTGCAGGGTCAGCTACAGAGTGAACATCAGGAGGACTACCATCCTGATCAGCATCTACTAAATCTTCTACCACCTCAGGGGACTTATGTGAAGAGGCAGGGAGTGCAGTGTTAATTGAAGCTAGCAAATTATCACTAGGCGTGTGTACTAAACTAGGGCTTCTAGATGTCGTGGAGACACACGGCGCAGGGGACTCCGGTGTAGGCTGGCTAACCTGTGTGCTGGCTCCCAAAGGAGTGTGTTGCACAGCATCCTCAATATAACAGCCATATTCCGAATCAGAATCAGAACCTACAGAGCTAAAATGTGTGGGCACTACAGGGGGCAACACTTCAGGCACACCAGCTCTGTGCTTCTCCTTAGTCCTCCTACGTCTCACAGCTCTTGGGCACAAAGCTGAGGGGGCGTCAACCACAGGGCCTAATCTCACCTCCTGTCCCAAAGGCAATATGTGGTTGCGGTGCAACACCTTGACTGGCCCTTTACCATCAAAAGGTTTCAGTCTGTACACCGGAAGATCAGACAGCTGACTGTCCACAATGTAAGGAAAAGAATTCCACCTGTCAGCCAACTTCTGCTGCCCTTTCAGACCCAGATTCCGAATCAAAACTCGATCCCCAGAATTCAGGCTATGATATCGGACTTTCTGGTCATAACGCTCCTTGTTGCTCTGGTTCATCCTATCCACTGAGTCTCGTGCCAGCTGGTAAGCAACTTGCAACTCCTCTTTCATCTGGGTCACATACCTCAAGTGTGACACAGATGACGCGTCCTTAGATGAAACACCAAAACACACATCTACTGGGAGCCGGGCCTCCCGACCAAACAATAAGAAATAGGGAGAGTATCCAGTTGCCTCATTAGGAGTACAATTATACGCATGCACCAAATGCGCAATGTGCTGACTCCATTTAGACTTCTGATGTGACTCCAGGGTGCCCAACATGTCCAACAAAGTCCGGTTGAACCTTTCAGGTTGTGGGTCACCCTGTGGGTGATAAGGAGATGTTCTCGACTTTTTCACACCCAACATGGTCAACATCTCTGTTACCAGTCTGCTCTCAAAATCCCTACCTTGGTCAGAGTGAATACGAGTGGGCAAGCCGTAATGAATAAAATACTTCTCCCACAGGGTCCTCACCACTGTGACCGCTGTCTGGTCCTTAGTAGGAAAGGCCTGTGCATACCGAGTGAAATGGTCGGTAATGACTAACACATTACAGACATTGCGAGAATCAGGCTTAAGGCAAAGAAAATCAATGCATACCAGATCCATCGGCCCGGAACTCTGGAGATGCGAAAGAGGGGAAACTCTTTGTGGCAGCGTTTTCCGCTTGATGCAGCGTTCGCAAGTCTTACAGTGCTTCTCTACGTCAATTTTCATGCGAGGCCAGTAAAATCTGTCACGCACTAAGCTGTATGATTTATCGAATCCTAAGTGGCCAATGTCATCATGCAGCAGCCTAAAAACAAGACCATGAAACTGCCGTGGCAGCACCAACTGTCTGACCTGCTGATCACCGTGCTTAACCGTCCTGTGCAACAAGCCATTGTCAATAGAGAGCTTAGCCCACTCCTTTTTCAGGACCTTCATGTCAGGATGCCGTGTCAGGATGCTGCTAGCAGGCTCCTTAAGATTCACCGCATGCCAAACCTCCCCTATACAAGCATCATTCTTCTGGGCTTCTTGAAGCTCATCAGAACTAAGCACAGGCAACTCATCAGGCGCTACTGCAGCAACATGCGAGTACGCCTCGGGAACAGCTGACTCATGACTGCAAATCTGATCTGCCACACGCGGAAAAGAAGGGCAACCTGCCCTCTGTGTGGCCACCACCTGACAAATAGCTCGCACCCCAGGGGCTGGAATCTCTTGCCACTCATCATCAGGGGACAGACTGATGTGAGGGCGTCGTGACAGTGCATCTGCATCCTGGTTCCGTTTCCCTGGCCTATACTTCAGGCTGAAGTTGTAGGTTGACAAAGCTGACAGCCAACGGTGACCAGTGGCATCAAGTTTTGCAGACTTAGTTATACAAGTCAGCGGGTTGTTGTCTGTCCTGACTTCAAAGGTGGCCCCATAAAGGTAATCATGCAGCCGATCCACAATAGCCCACTTCAAAGCTAAAAACTCCAACTTGTGAGCAGGGTAATTCTTCTCTGAAGGGGAAAGACTGCGACTGATGAATGCCACTGGACGCAACCCGTCAACATACTCCTGGTACAGAACGCCACCCAAGCCATCCAGGCTTGCATCCACATGCAAAACATACGGCGTTTGGGGATCTGCAAAAGCCAAAACTGGAGCCCGAGTCAGCCTTTGCTTAAGCTCTTGAAAAGCAGCCTCACACTGGTCACTCCACCTGGGACCAAAAGGCTCAGAGGGTCGGAAACGAGGTTTCCGGTCAGTAGCCTGTGAACTTGAGTTCGTCTTCCTGGACGGCCAGCCCTGCAACAACTCATTGAGGGGACGGCACAATGTGGAAAAACCCTTCACAAACCGACGGTAATACCCACAAAACCCCAGAAATGACCGCAGCTCCGTGACAGTCTGAGGTCGAGGCCAAGACACAACAGCCTCAATTTTTGAAGGGTCAGTGGCTATGCCGTCCTGTGAAACTATGTGCCCAACATAGTTCACTGACGTCCGACCAAACTGACATTTATCCAGAGAGATTTTAAGACCTTCCTCTCTCAGACGGTCAAGAACCTTCAGGAGCCTTTCCTCATGTTCTTCCAGGGTACGGCCAAAAACAATCAAATCATCTAAGTACACAAGAACCTCTAGAAAGTTCATATCCCCGACGGTCCGCTCCATGACTCTCTGGAACGTGGCAGGCGCACCACAGATTCCTTGAGGCATGCGGTCAAACTGATAGAAGCCTAAAGGACAGATGAAGGCAGTCTTCTCTTTATCAGCCTCGCTCATGGGAATCTGGTAGTAGCCACTTCTCAAATCCAACACTGAGAACCACTTACTACCAGAGAGACAATGGAGGGCATCCTCAATTCTAGGAACAGTGTACTGGTCAGGGACAGTCCGCTGGTTAAGCGTTCTATAATCCACACACATCCTGACCTTACCAGACTTCTTACGCACTACTACAATAGGTGAGGCATATGGACTCCTGGACTCTGAAATAATGCCATGTTTCTGTAGTTCCATCAAATGCTGACGCACATCCTCCAAATCAGCCGGGGCCAAGCGCCGAGATCTCTCTCGAAAAGGCCGTGAATCATTCAACCGAATCTCATGCTGGGTGCTTCTCGAGCAGCCTACATCCCACTCACTACAAGAAAACACTTCCTTCCTCTGCAGCATTTTCTCACAGAGGCACTGCTTTGCCTCCTCTGGCATAGGAGAAGTGCCAAAGTCAAAAGAAGCAGAAGAGAGTGTACTAGTGTCTGTGGAACAGCAAGTGGACGGAATCTGCGGCACCATGTCTACAGGGAATATGTGAGCAAGGGGACTACCTCGTTTCACAAGAATATCCCTAGAAGAGACATTCTTCACATTTACCGTGATGCGGCGACACAACACAGCAGAGACCGGATGTACTTCAGGCCTAACCTCGAGCTCCGGGGCAGACGCGCCATCAGCACTAACATGCTGATCTACAAGGACTAAAGAGTCATGAATCTCACCAGGAAACTTGGGCAGGCCGGAGAGCTGCAGCTCCTGCCCAGGCTTTAAAACAACAGGCTTAGTTCTAGTGAACCACACTGTGCCATACTTATCCACATCCTCCGGCAAAACAACTGTGTGCTTAATGGACTCAAAAACCTCTTTCATCACTGGGTGTATAGTAAGCGTGTTAAGAAACCCGTCTCCTGCCTGTTCGTGACAAGAGTGGAACAGTTTCCGCACTAAGTGAGTGTTTGTGCCAACCAAAATGGCTATACCCTCTTTTGTCTCAGGGTCAGGACACACAAGAGCTAACGCGTCCACTACCTGAGACACACCTGTGACAGCTTCAGTGAACTCCAACCTGAGAGCCAAATATCCATCATATGGGTATTTGTGAGAGCTCAAACCCCATATTTCGAGACTTTCCACTGACTGCAGCGGCAGGTGCTTCAAGTATGTATTGTAAAAGCTACGATACAAGATGGTGACCTGAGAACCACTATCAAGCAAAGCTTTAGCATAAATGCCCTCTATCTGCACGGGCACCTCAGCCGAGGGCCCCACTAACCCAGATGGTAATTGTGATTGGCTGACTTTGATTGGAGGAGAGCAATAAGCGGAACGCGTCTTATGTGATGGAGCTCCGGGGAAGTTTCCCTGCTGCGTGACCCTCTTAAGCAGCTTCTGATTCACCAATCTCAAGTTCTCAGGACGTGTGCACTCTCGCTTGGTGTGGCCGTCCTCTCCACATTTATAACAGAAAATGGCAGGAACAGGAGAGGCTGCCATAGACTTCGGCAATTTTGAAGAAGCAGAAGAAACAGCCCTTGTGGGGGCAGCTGGAGCAGTGGTTCCTGTGCCCTGGCTTGAGCCACACTGTGAGACTGGTGGAGTAGCAGAAGACGCTGTAGTAGCAGTCAACATTCTAGTTACTAAAGACGTCAGCTCCTTAACCTCTTTCCTCAGACTGTCCACATCAGACATTATTGAAGTAACAGGCTCATGGGAAAGAGTGACAGCAGCTGTCACAGGGACCTGGCGAACAGTGGAAATGGCCGCAGAAACCTTTGCACTCTCTCTAGCACTTACCCAGTGCTCTTCCTCTCTCACTGCTCGCATTAGCTGCGAAAAAGAAGGCGGATTTTGCAAAGTGTGCATCACACGCACACGCAAAGCCACAAGGTCATTGGTGAGAGCACCCTTGAAGAGCTGCTCCAGGCGTGCACGATTCAGACCTGCAGCATCAATCCCTCCTCTCAAAAGAGCGCGATGAAGAAGCTTGTCCAAGCGGTACAAGAAAGCAGACAGTTTCTCTCCATCCTCTTGAAAAGTATAACGAAACGAAGCCATAAGGTCTGCTCCACACTCTGTGGACCCATAAGTAATGTCAAGAGCCGCTACATAATCAGAAGCCAAGGCAGACGGGTTACTGACTTTCAAAAATCTAATAATATCTGCAGCAGGCCCACGCAAACTCTCAACAATGCGTTGCCGCTTCACAGCATCAGTGCACTGCCACTCAGTAACCATCTGAATAGCCTGCTCCATCCACACCTCATACTCTTCCTCACCAGGAGGAACAGGTCGTAATCCAGAAAACAGCCTCAGTTTTCTATAGCCAGGTGCATCAACAGATGCCTGATTACAGCGGTCTACGAGCTGACCTATGGCATTCACAAGATCAATGCTGACATCAGGCTTAGGAGGTTGAGGGCCCAGAACAGCTGCCTTTACATCACCCATGGACTTACCCTCCTTCTGCAACAATGCCAACAGCTTAGTTTCAAAATCATTCCCTTCAGGAGCAGGACTAGCAGGCAGCAAGCTACTCACTACATGAACAGCCCATGGACCTGCCTCACCTGCAATTCCCACTTCAGGAGGGACAGAGCTCTGATCCAACTCAGCAGAAGACTCCACTAAAATGTACAGGTGCCTACCAGTTTTGTCACCACGGCGACCACGGATCTGGGTCCTACCCAGAACCTTGACTGTACTGAGCACATGGGTAACCACATCATCACTAGCCTCCAGTGGCACTCTGCTAAGAACAGCTGCATGAGACAAATCAACATTCTCCTCACGGCTCCACTCAACAGCCTGACTAAGGTCCATGTTAAAAGGTGAACAGCAAAACAGCAAAAACTTGGGCTAAAACAAGACAAACACTAAGCAAAACACAGCTACCTACTCGTTCTGGTAAACAGGAAAATCCCAGCGGTGCCTCCAAAATGTAACCCCTTTTTGGACGGGTGTTAATCACCCAGCACAGTACAGGCTACTTATAGTTACCCTGAATCACAATAAATAATGGCGCAACAGGATCCGAAGTTCTCAGCGGTGGAATGGTGAGCTGGCTGAGATTCCTTATACCACAAGCGTAATTGAATAACTGTGTAGTAGTAGTAAATAGGGATATGAATACTTATAAATGATTACAAATTTAGTAGCGCGGTGCCTCCACTGTGGAAAAACTACACTTACCCTCAAGCCAGTGCAGGATGTATCTCCCCAGAATTCAAATACATTATGTTCAATCTATTATAATGAATGCTCTAGCTATGTAACTGTAGTGTATTCAATTACAATACACTCATTAAGCTACCTAAATAGCACTCTTCATGGCAATACCGTTAGCCAGGTGGAAAAAAATGAGCTGCCAACACCCCAGATAGAATTAAGTAATAATGATTATATTTATTAATAAGAAATAATAATAATAATAGGAAATATTATTGATATGTAACCATGAAAGTGAAAACATTTAATATACAACACATTAAGTGATTTATAATTAACAAAGATCTAAAAAAAACAAAACACAGCGCACAGTTGGGGCCCGTATGTTGGTGCACAAAGGTTACGTCAGCTTTTGAGCAAACGTTAGCTCCGTCAAGGATCCACAGCTCTCTGAGCCGTAGGCAAAGTAGCAACCGCGACAGTGCCCTTGATTCGACTCGCTCGCAGCAAAATGTGTGGTGCGTAACTCACGACCAGTCTTCCCACTCAGTCCTGAAGCTTACGGCTGTGTCTTTCTACCAGCCTCCAGACTAACTGCACGGAGGGGGGGGGGATTAACAGATCGCAATCTGCTCTGGCTCGCCTAGCGGTGCCACTACGACCCCTGTTGGTCCAGTACCGAGTCCTCCTCCAACGCGGAGCACTCACGCCGCCAGTCCCAGGTCTTCAACAGCCCACAAGGTTCATCTTACGGTTCTCCGTAACCCTATCGCTAATATTTAGCGAGGTTATAAGAAACTTCAAGGAAAAAAAACAAGCTTAACCGTCGAATCACACCAGGCTCTGTCGCTGTCTCCGCTCCAAAACAAAAACGGCCAACGTACCAAGCTATGTCTCAACGGTCTCCGGTAATCAGCACGAGCATAAAACATGTACTAATTATTATTGGTGGATTATAAAATTCAAATAAAAACAGAAGAAATACATCTGATTAGCTAATACAGTTTGTCACATCAGAACAGTGAAAATATTCCCAAACACAAAGCATTATGGTAAATGGAGTTTTGTAAAATACACAGTACACAGTATTGTTTTAGAGGACCTTACATATATATATATATATATATATATATATATATATATGCGCGTGTTTGTGTGTGTGTGTGTGTGTGTGTGTGTGTGTGTGTGTGTGCGCGTGTACAATTCTGATGCCTTCATGGCTGACAGTAGAGACTCCCTCAGCATTACTGGAACCTTCCAAGGCTAATTTAAAAATCTTCTTTTTTTCAGCCCATAGATCTATTAAAGTTCGAAACCAACCACGTTACCTCAGAAAACTGACCGAGATGTTGCATATTGGTGCTGTCTTTACTTTTTACATCGCCAGAATTGGCGAGTAGGTCGCCAAGTTGGCAACACTAGGACTATAGCAAAATCGACAGTGCACATTTCATCGTTCATTTTCAGTGGTGACATGCTAAAATAAATGAATTCAGGAAAATGTGGATGTAACAGCTACGTCTTACAATTCATTGTTATACATTTGCAATAACAATAACGTCATATTTGGAAGTTTTACTTACCAACCGAAAGAGACACGCCTGATTCCGCCATCTCTGAAAGAAGCCTGGGGCTGTACGCACAAGCGCAGTAAATGGCAAAGACGGATGAAAAAAATGTTGCAGTTTCATAGTCTTATGCTACCGAGTCAAAAGTTGATGTTGCTGTTTTTACAGTTTCGGTGGCAGGGTTTAATTATTCTGTTGCTATTTCCGCAAATAATGTGTGCATTTCAAAGTTTTTGTGTGCTGAGACAACGTTTTCTTTGGTAGGCCTGTGGAAGTCGACGTCTGAAGGCAACTTCACCCTGCAGCCTAACCAGATGTGACGTCTGTGTTCCCGTTGTTGCTGATGTGATGGTCAAATGAAGCCTCATGAATCAGTGAGACTTTCCAGCCCATTGCTTCAACAAAAGGTTCAGTACTCGAGGGCTCATTAAAACATTGAATTCTGCCATCTGCTGGGCAAAACAACATATGACAGTCAATGAACAGTACCATGACCTGAGCGGAAATGTATGAAAAACTTTTGTGTGCGGAAAAAATAAACAATTGCTATATTTCCATAGCATGTGCATGTGTAAGTATATGTAAAAAAACATAAGTAGAGCCCGCACTCCAGAACTCCGTATTAGACCTTTATAAATAAAACAAACGACGTGTCGATCAACGTGTGATCTTTGCAAAGTTCAAGTTCAACACAAATATGGGAGTGACATTATTTAAAAAAACTAAATAATTGACACTCTCACGTCAAGGTCCAACAATGGGGAAAATAATATGTAACTCATTACATCACAGTGGTGGCACAGTGGTTAGCATTGCTGCCTCACAGCAAGAAGGCCGTGGGTTCGAATCTGGCCTGGGGCTCCACACTCTCTGTGTGGAGTTTGCATGTTCTCCCCGTGTTGCGTGGGCCCTCGCCGGGTGCTCCAGCTTCCTCCCACAGTCCAAAGACATGCATATCAGGCTAATTGGAGACACCAAATTGCCCATAGGTATGACTGTGAGAGCGAATGGTGTGTGCGATGGATTGGCAAGCTGTGCAGGGTGGGTCCCTGCCCTTGCCCGTTGGCTCCAGCCCGCCCCGTGACCCTAGTGAGGAATAAGCGGGTATAGAAAATGGATGGATGGATTACATCATGGAACGTACTACACCTCTCTCCATCTTATACAAACGCGACAACATCCACAGTTTGGCTCCGCGACTTTCGAAGCCAAGCCGTATCGAGGAGGCGATACGTTGAACGTACCAATGACGCACTCTCCACAAACCGAGGCCTAGTTTGTCGTCGGTCACGTGATTTTTACGGCAACGACGCGTGCCAGATGAAGCCACGATTCGAGGCTTGCATCGAATCTTGTCGGAGCTCGACACAGGCTCCGACGCCTCGCTTCAAATGTCGCATCACTACTGACTGTATCCACAATAATTATGCAGTACAGATTGCAAGGGCTGGCGTGCAGCATTAGCGCCAAGATTTTCATTTAAATTTTCGTCTAAAATAATGATCATAGCGATAATCGCCCCAGGGCATGCATGGAAAGCAGAAATAACTCCTAATGGTTCTAACCGTCATATTCTGACAGCGTCATAGTAACCTTAATTCGGCCTCATAGTGCAGAACCTTTATGACGTGCCATTCAAACGCAATCTATATAAAGGCAGTTGCGCGATGCAAATCATGCAAAATCAGTTTATTCTGTAGCTTGAAAGCTGCAGAAAAAGCGCAACTATTTACTGAGCAACAGCTAGAGCTAGTGAGACCGCGAGAGGGCACAATGAGCCGGATGAAGACGAAGAAGCCCGTGTATTCCCTGGGCTACCTTGGAGAGCCGGTGAGTGGCGAGGACACTGTATTCGATGCGCGTCATCAACGTTCGATGCGGCCATATTGTTGACATGCCGCTGAGGAGCAGAGCGAAGATTTCAATTGAGTTAAACGAGCCGTTATGGCACCCTCATCGCGCTACGACGAGAAAACTTGTTTAATGGCCGTCGATCCATATAAATTTGACTCAGCAGCATTTCGCCGAGATATATCTTTGCTGCCAGCCGTGGATTACCCCGATATTTGCCACTATTTAATACTCACAGTGTACGCCTACACGGCGCTGGAGCTGAATGCGTAAGGAGTCGTATAACTATTTCATATAACTAAGTAACATTAGCTGCCTCCCAAAGCGCCTGAATTAAATCCTCGTTCTGTAAACTTTCGTTTGGTCCAAAACATCGGTTTTTGTGTCTGCATTAATATTTGGATTTCTGTGTCTCAACCGGGAATTTTATGGCGTCTTAACTGGCTATTTCTGTTGTACAATAAGAGAGTGCTCACCGGAATTTTATAGCTTTTAAAGACACAAATACAAAATCTCAATGCTGATGCCAAAACCGACGTTTTGCCAGTGTAGCACCATACGAGGATTTAATTTTGGCGCTGTTGAATGCAGCCATTAACTCCATTCAACAGTAACTTAGCTCACCGTGAATCTCGTAAATCAATTATATCCCCTGTCATATCAGCTGTCTTGAAGTCGCCTCCTACCAGAACGATGTCGGGCGCCGGTAGCCAGCACCTCGCATCATTTATCACATCAAGCAACATTCACTGTCTGACAAAACGATCTCTGACTAATAAAACCGTTAACTACCAGTGATTAAATGCTATGCACACACTTTACTGGGGAAAGTGGCTTATCTAACTCCAACGTTACAGGAGGTAAAATGATCGGAACAGACTTTGCTGTAAAGAGTAGCCTGAAGTCTCTCCTATTGATTCTAGCTAGCCATAGGTCTCTCTTCCACTGGCTCAACTCCTCTCTGTCTCTCCTCTCTCCTTTCCTCACAGTGGGTATTGCAAAGAAATCTAACGCCGTTTTTTTCTGGCTGTCATTAGAACAGCCGTGAACCACACAGCAAACCATATTGAACCAACCAGGGTTGATACGATCGCTAAAGAATGTGAGGTAGAAGCCTCTTGATAGAGTCTAGTCAGGAATATTAGTGGGGATGTCAACAATATGGCCGCATCGAACGTTGATGATGGGAATCGAATCCCATCAATTCCGTTTTCATGACCGAAGTAGCTAACTACCAAAATGTAATTAAACCATGATAACATACCGCATCAATACAAACACGATCGAGCGAGTTTCAAGTTTAAGCGCCACAAGCGCTGCTTGGTAATATCAATGGTCAAGGCACATGAACATTGCGCTCCGCCAGGATAATGGCGGCAAATTATGAACAAGCGTGTCTGTGGAAACGGGGATAGATTACAACAGTTCCTTCGTGACAGTGGTTTGCCTGTGACTGGGAGAGTGGAAGACCTTAGAGCTCGAGTGTGTGTGTTTTTTTTTTCCATGTACCACTCAAAACAGCTGGGGCGCTTTTCCCAAGTGACATAGTCCGTCCATTTAGTCAATGAGCCCAACTACGTTAGTTAGCATTTGTGATTTTGGGAAACGCACCCCAGATCAGTACTAGACCCTGCGTGTCACTGTGGGTGGATGTTTATAAATCTGACTTTCAGTGTACTCCCGCCTAGACATTGCTCGATCCATTCACTTCAGGCATACGTTTTCGCTCTATGTCTGTAACATTTCCCCAACTCTTCGGATCATAACAAATCAAACGCACATACCTTCCTTGCTAAGACAGCTAGTTAAACCGCGAGTACACGCCGGAAGATGCCTTCCGTGCTGAAATATGACAAAAAAATTCCTCCAAAGCGAAGCGCTTCAAACACTTGTTGCCATTTTTTCTAATCCCGACATGCAACGGTATGCCGGAGAATACCTGTAAGAAGACATGGCGACATATGTTTGAACCGGAGGAATTTTTTTGCTCATATCTCCGCATGGAAGGCATCTACCGGCGTGTACTCGCGGCTAAGTTTAGCTGTCTTAACTAGGAAAGTATGTGCCTTTGATTTGTTATGATCCGAAGAGTTGGGGAAATGTTACAGACGTAGAGCGAAAAAGTATGCCTGAAGTGAATGGATCGAGCAGTGTCTCTGAAGTAATACATTGAAAGTCCTATTTATAAATATCCACTCACAGTGACATGTAGGGTCTAATCAGTTCAGGAGTCCGCTGATCGTCCATGCCGGTGTCACCTTACCCGGTCCATTTGCCGTCCTCACGTATGGTTGGTTTTGTAAGTTACTGGATGATTCAAATAAAAAAACATGCACGCCTTAAAACCTAGTGTTTTTTGTTTTTGAAAATGATAATATTTTGAATTTGCTGCCAAACTAGAAATTACAACGATTGCGATTTGAGGTAATGCTGCGAGCATGTCACCAATGAAAAAACGTTTAACGATAGTCGGCGCGAAAATCTAGCGAAACATTCGCAAAGAACAATAAATATGAGCAGTTTTCACCTTGGTGGTGCATTGTTGTGGGTTTACATTGGCCAGTTTTACAGAATTTGTATGGAAATTGTGTGCTTTGAACTGTAACCTGGTAGTGTTATTTAGCTGCTCTTACATGTACACTGATAAGTCGAAATTTGCTGTCCCTGCCAGATATGACTCCATCCTTGTCTATAATTTTTTTCTGCTCAATAATCTTCAATACTTTATGCTTTCAGATCTATGTGAAAAAGGACAATTTCGACTTGGACCCACATATGCCCTTCATACAACCATCTTGCAGCGAACTGCATGATCCTCATGTCCGAGACTATTACTACCGCAAGGATAAGCTTGATGTACTGAAGAACAAAACTAAAGAAATCACAGAGGACAATAAGGCAAGATTCAGGCTACTCATGAACTTAAGGCATTATGAGCCGCTAATAACTTCACAGAATTATATGCCTGAACAGGCTGCTCATAACCTTGCTGCAGAATGAGCATGTCCAGGCCACTCGTAACGTTATAGAAATATTAGCCTTAACTGGGCTACTCATAAGCTTATAGCACTATTAGCCGAGACATTCTGCCTTTAGTGCTATAAGGTTATAAGTAGCCCTGTTAAGGCTAATTGTGCTTTATGAGCAGCATGGTTAGGCCAGTAATGCTGCAATGTTAATAGCAGCATAGTCAGGGTCTTAGAGCTGTAGCTCGAAGACCCTGACTGTGCTGCTAATAGCATTGTAGCACTATTAGCCTAATTATGCTGCTAATAACCTTAGAGTTCCATTAGCCCAACCATGCTGCTGATAACCTTGCAGCACTATGACCCTGAGCTTGCTGCTTACAACCTTTCTGCACGATAAGCTTAATCGTGCTGTTACGGCTCTATGAGTCTCACCAGGCTGCATGTACCTTAACTGCTCTATGTCTGTCCTGGCTGTTTGTGACTGTACAGCACTATGAGCCTGAGCAGGCTACTCGTGACCTTAAAGTACCAGGTGAGCAATTTTGTAAGCTCATCGTGATTATACTTAATGTTTCCCCCACAGGTGAAGTGCACCTTTAGGGAGTACAAAATGCACCAGCGGTATCTGGAGCAGCAGAAGCTCATCGCAGAGAGAGGTCACAAAGAGATGGAGGTGAGAACCGCTGTGCTCAGTGATTCACCAATCAGAATTGACCTTTATGAGTACGAGAACTGTGGAGTTGATCTGAATATAAATATCATTTGAATATTGTTGTGTGTATGTGTACTCTAGAGGGCCAAGATGAGGCAGTTTTTGGAGCAGCAGCAGGAGGGACACGAGATGACCCTGTCTGACCTGAGAGAACAGATGCTGGATGAGTATGTGGAGTGTCTGCGGCCAGCCATGAAAGCAGAAAGAATTCGGTATGCAACTCGCTTGCACTAACCCGCATCATTCTGATGAGACCAACTTTGACCACACAAATGTGCTATCAATTCTTTCCATACTAACATGCTACGCTTACTCATACTTAGATGTTATGCTAACCCCAATTCTGACCATACTTGCATACAATACCAGGCTAATTCCTCACCATACTGATGCTAAGGTAATTCTAAGGTTCACCATACTAGTATGTTATGATAATGCTAATCCTCAAAACACAAATAATGTGTGCTGTGACTAAGTCAGTATGAGAGGGACAAAAATGTATGTTTTTTGAAATTTTAGATGATAATATTTATCACATAACTGCAGTACTTTTCCTATAGCCCCAGCTGATTACATATTTTTGACATTACTCCAAGTAAATGTCACTTTTGCAAAAATTTCATTGGCTGAGAGCATGGGGGGAAAAAAATCGCTCTGCATTACATCACGCTGTTAATATTTAGCCAAACTGAATTCTGAGACTAGAGTCATTAAATCGGTATGGCTCAGTGCTGTTGGTAGCTCTCTAGGTGCCATTTGCATAACTAGTTCAAGTTAGTTAGCTAGTTAGTGTGTACGCAGTACATTTTCATGACCATTATGAAACGTTAATTTGTTAGCGAGCGAGCTAACGATAGCCAGCTACTCAGTTGACTGAATTTACAAACCTTTGCTAGTTCGGCCGCGAATTTCTGTGACTCAGTGACTGACGGTTAGTAGAGCGATGGAGTTAGCATAATGCTAACAAACAATGGGCACTCATGGAAATTGCATTTGTTTTCTTTTAAATTTTGCAATTCATTTACATGATAAACAGAATCTAATACAATTGGTTGTGTCATTAGAAAGTTATGAAACTCAGTGAGTAAATTTGGGTTTGTTGCTCGCTAAAGCTTACAATAAACACAAAATTAACTCAACTCATTTCATGACTTTCATATGACACTTCTGTTTGATCCTCAGTATATAAAGGGATATACTTTTTCTCCTAATTTCAACAGAACTGGCTTCATAAGTATGACCACTATCTACAACCTCAATTCAATAACAACTGTGACAGTGTGTAGTGTGCTGACGAAAGCAAAATTAAATTATTTGAAAATCCTCTTTTACCGATTCAAGAGCAGTGTGTGTCCATGTTGCCATTGTATAGCAGTGCCGTTCTTGTGACTAAAAAAAAAATGAAACGAATATGACAACGGACACCCAAACTGTTTACCAGCAGTTGCTTTGAGGCATTTCAAAAATAGCTATTGTCAAAACACGGTGAAGTTGTTGACCTAACACTACTCATTTCGTTTTTTACCTCTGTTCATTTGAATGCGGTTAAAGCATTTCTTACCTTTCTGTCATTTTTTCACTTTTCTTTTATAGTCTTAAAATGCACCTACTGAGCTTATGGCACACTAAATTGTGAAAGAAATCCACTAGGTGTTGAAACTCTTCAATATTCAATTCTCATTTATTTTTGACATAAGTCTGGCCAATCATTTTCTTCGGTCCGAATAAAATGATTTGCCAAGCCTCTTGTCTGTCATCCGTCACTGCGCCCCTTACAGTTGCCTTTCGCTGTCACCACTTGTGAGTCGTGCGCCTCTCTGGCAGAAAAAAAAGACGCATTTTACTGTAAACAAACGGCTGCTGAAATGCTACAATTACGATAATAACGTTAATGGTAGTTCGTCAGACTACAAAGGTAACTAAACGCTACAAGGGCATTTTATTTTAAACCACATATAGAACTGAATATTAAGTAATTACTGTTGATTAGTTTTCACTTACCAGTGCCTGTGAATCTGACTCCATTGACCTGCTTCACTTTCCTACGAAAAAAAAAAATGGAGTGCGGCGCAAGGAAGTGAGCAGCGCGAGTGAAACGGGCCAATTGAGACAGTTGGGTGGGACTTTGGAGGGTGCGGAGTTGTTTATGTTCAAATTTTTACTCAGTGCTGTGCTACATGCCAGAAAGGTTAGGATTGCTTTGAAAGGATTTTTAAATCACTGGTCACTGTTTTTTATTTACATTTAACACATTTTCTCAGTTCTAGAATTTAAGGTGTAGAAAGAATTAGGGTGCATAATTGATTAGGCAGGGCTGAAATCAATTTCAAAGTAGACTTGGGTCAGTCAGCTCTTTTTAATGCCTGGACATGTTTTAAAGGCGAAATGTTTTGCACTTACACTGCAAAGTCAAGTTAAAATTTTCCTCTGCCAGCATGGATGACATGGGCGTCAGTTTGTTTTGAAAAGTGGTGGGGACAATAACATGAGGTAGGAAAGCTTAACGCGGGGCGGCATATCCCTGAGTTACGCAGTTTGTGGTAGGAAAGGGGTAATGGTTACTACTCACCCTGGGTGGCTTAACAGAGGACCAAGGCATTAGGCTTGTTCTTATCCGACCAAAGTTTTAAACCAGGGGTCTGCAGTCTTTCCCAGAAAGGGCCGGTGTGGGTGCAGACTCTCATTGCAACCAAGCAGCTACACACCTGATACTACTAATCAAGCTCATTAGCAAAGAGACCAGGGGTTTATTAGTAGTATCAGGTGTGTAATTGCTTGGTTGCAATGAAAGCCGGCACGCACACTGGCTCTTTCTGGGAAAGATTGGGGACCCCTATTGGGCACTTTGCATCATTTCAAAAACCGAGAGGAGGAGGGAAAATAGAGCTGAGATATTACATTTTGTTCTTCTTGTCTTGTTTGCCCTTTTCTCCACGAAGTTAGGAGTGAAAATGAACGCTAATCATAGAGCATTAATGGTATCGAGAAATGTTCATTCTGATTAAGACGGAACACAAATAGGCTAGCGGGCTAGTTGGCTAGATCCCGAATTAGCAGGCTATTTCGGAAACTAGACCAAGATTTTGGGGTAAATTTTCCTTATCAAATAGCGCGCTATTCATGTCTTCAAACAGCAACAACTGGCTAATTTGACATCGGGCTAATTTCAAAACCGCAAAATAGCGTGCTAGTTTATAAATTCGGTCTGATGAGAACATGCCTATTAATTTGGGGGCATCCCCTGCCCTGGCGACTCAGCTCTTTCTTGTCCTCATCCTCTCAGTTACTTTGTTGCTGAAATTCCTGAGCTCTTTACTCTAGTCTGTGCGGGTCTATGTTATTCTGGATGAAGTTGTTTCGGTGTTGCAGCCAGTCCTGTTTCTATGCTGGCACATTTAGTGGCCGTTTGCGATCTCTCCTGTAAAATGATTCGTATGACGATTTATTAATTTTTTTATTGAATAAAAAAAAAAACCACTGCAAGAGAAAGAGGTGGGGACAAAATTACTTCTGACAAAAAGTGGTGGGGACCCATCCCCACCTAAACTGATGCCTGTGATGGACCGTGTAGCTAAATTCAATTTGTGTCATATATTTCTCACTGTACACTGTTTTTATTGATATGCTGCCCATTTCTAAGTGCAACCCTTTTGAAGTTGTGTAGGAGTAATCAATAAAACGTGACTAAATCTGAACTTTTTTTTTTTTTCCTTGAAAGGTGGGGAGAACAGTCCGCCTTGGAGGATGGCACATTAGAGATGGTGAGAAATGCCATCAGATCTAGGCCGAATAATGCACTTTAGTGCGTGTGTGTGTGCGTGTGTGTGTGCGTGTGCGTGCGCGTGCGTGCGTGCCTGCGTGCGTGTGTGTGTGTGTGTGCGCGCCATAGCACGTTTCACTCTGTATGCTTGTTCACTGCTCTGACCTGTGCGTCCGCAGGACCTGCTGAGCTGTAAGGCAGAAAAGCGCACACAACTGTGCAAAATACAGTCAGAGGTTCAGTGTGAGTGGAACAGAGAGAAGCGACTGAGGGAGGAACAGGAGAGGAAGGAGAGACAGGTGCCCACTTCACCTGTGACAATATACAGCACTGTGCAAAAGTCTTTGGCACATTTAAAGTGATTTTGCTGGGCATATATGCTTGGAAAAATGATGGAACTACACCTGTCATACTCATCACCTACACCTGTCATACTCATCACCTACACCTGCCAAAGTCATCTCCAGTACTTGTCAGACTCCGCACCAACACCTGTTAAACTCATGACCTACACCTGTCACCAGGTCAGAACTGTAAGCTTGAATGGGCTTACATCTTGGGCTTATAATCTTACATCATCACTTTGAGGCTGTCCAGGCTGTGCATAACCCGATAACACTATAAGCGTAAGCTTCAGCAGATAGTAAGAGCACATTAAGTTGTTTTTGGGAGATAACTGCATGTCACATTGTTAATGATACATATGCTGTTGTTTCAGAAATATGCTGCACATCAGCGCAGGACTGCTCTCCAGAAGCAGCGGATGCTCGAGCAGGTCAAGCGTGCAGAGAAATCTTCGCTTGATAAACTAAACAAGAAACCTAACCTGCCAGGCAGAAGCAACATCACCACAAAGGTAACAAACGTCACTCCACCCAGAGGTATTCAGATTGATTTCAGTTCTGTTGTTTCCCAGAATTTGGCTGTATTATTCATGTTATTAGCATAACAATCATCAGATCATCATGCCAACTCGTAAAAGAAAACTTCGGCAGGTGGCTATATCGGTGAAAAATGAACGTTGTTCCATCATGAATTTACCCGGTAGGGAATTTAATTACACAAATAGCGATTGTTTGGCGAGAAGTCTGTCATGTAATTATGACACGTGAGCAACGATGTATTTGTTCACGTCATGTTGCCAAAACTAACTGTGGCATGCAATCGAAATAGAGATTTAGTGTCATTTCATGGTTACTCTGCCCTTGTATCATGCTTCAGAAGCCTGTCCGCCGCTAGTCATGAGGAGCTCTTTGCACGGGAAATTTTTGGGCTATTTTCTTGTTAGGGCCACCGATAACCCGCATGTGATGGGATTGGCTGCAGTGATCAGATTAGGCGGATTCCTATCACCAATTGCGAACCTCTCCCATTGCTATGTGGTTTAGTGAATCGCAAGTTCGTCATCGGCCTCCGCCGAAACATGCACTATGATCTCTGATCATTCAGATACATTATGTTGTGATGTCAAAATGTGACTAAGTTGGAGAGTGTCTGGATTTTGATGGGAGTGGATCCTTTCACATCTGTGATCAGGTTTTAACCTCATATGCTACACGTTATCTACTGGCACCTTTTTGCCAGTTGTTTTAACTAATTTTACAATCAATTTTTAACAGAGGTTCCTTTTATGTTAACTGTGAACTACAGTTGCGTAAATACTCGCCAGACTCTACTTACAGTTAAAATAACAAGGAGACAATGCGTTAATTAAACTGTTAAATTCAGTTACTTTTAACAGTGCAGTAAGGTACAGATAAGACAGCTGTACTGCAGGTTACAAATAGTTTACAGAAATTTCACTGGGAAACGGAAGTGTTCTGTATTACATTAAGATTGTTCAGGGTAAGTTTGATGCCTTTTGGGAATAATTTGTTTGGCTTTTGGAGTGGAGTTGTATATCTCTTGTAATTGTAATTTGTCATGAGGAAAGAATAAAAAGCTTTTTTTTAATCATTTCAAATCTGCAGAAGGCAGGTAGGGTTACATCCACAAAGCAAGGAAAGTGTCAGGTGTTAGGAATGAAGGCATCCAAGTTACCGCTGCAGATGAACTGCCCTTTCCTGGCAGGCTGCTGCTTGCTTGCTTTGACCTGTGTGCCCTCTTTCATGACGACCACTCGCTCGACGCAACCGCTGTGCCCTTTTTCATACCTGAGCACCATGCCCTAGAATTAAGAGTGGTGCCTCTGGTCTGATCATGCAGCTGATTTTCTGTGCTTCTTTTCTTTTCTTAGAATCCTGATGCCAGACGTGCAGTAGAGCAGCGCCCCATGAAACCCCAGATCAAAGTGCCTGTGGCCCAGAGGTGTTGGAGATGAACCTGGTCAAGTGCAGCTGTACTCTCAGGGATTCTTTTTTTTTTCAATCATTTTAGTCAACTTTTTGTTTTTTTTAGCTTACCTGAACCAAAGGTCCACGTGAGCTACTGTCATCGCTTGGCATCTGTCGTCCTCTGTCATCTGTCGTCATCGTCGTCTGTCGTTAACATTTTTCAAAAATCTCCCCTGAAACAACTGAACAGATCCTGACTGAAATTAGCCACAGGCATCCATAGGATGTCGACTTTAAAAGTTGTGTCGATTATGCCAGCTGTCTGAATAACATGGCAGCTGTCACTAAAAATAGAACATCGGGGTAAAACTTCCTATTTTCAGCTATATCTCAGGAATTAAAGCAGCTAGAGAAAAAATTGTTACCTCAAAATGATCAGCAGATGAAACTCTACAAAAGTTGTCTTAGGATCGAAATCATTAAATGCCTTCTTGTAGGAGCTAATGGCCTTGAAATGTCATATTTGACCTATTTTTTTTTGCCAAAATAATGAAAAATGTAGGAGATAGAGAAGAACTTTCAATTGCAAAAATGATCAGCACATAAAGCTCTACAAAAATCAATTGAACATGAAATTGTACAATGGCTCTTAGTCGCTATCATCAGGGGTTTAATAAATACGAAAGTCTGGAACTTCATTATCTTCGTGTTAATAATTATAATGTTATGTTCACAAGAGTACAGATCCATCGTTACTTCACGTTAGTAATCATGGAGTAATCAATGAAGGCGACACTGAAAGCCCATAGGAAGTCAAATGGAAGAAGATGGCTGGTGGAGGTGTTAGCCTTTACATGGGCAAATATCACAACAAACAGAAGACATAAGTGAGAAAACTTCTTCGGAGCGAATGAAAAAGGAAGATCTAAAAAAGGACACTGAAGACCTTAGTGCTGCAGCTCCGTGGCAGGCATTAAGAACAAATGCAGTTAAAGCAAATTGTTATGTATGAGTAATTTTTGTACAGCAATATATTTCATTTGTAAATGAAGATTTGTTACATGCTGTTTTGCTGCCTTGCTGGTCAGCTATATTTGTTTTGTTCATTTGGCACCCTCTGGTGGTGTGTCTGTAAAACATGCTCTGATGTAAAATCATTAGGAAAAGACTAGGGCTTTCTAGAAGCTTCTGGCACCTTCCTGACTGGAAGGGGCGGGATTTCCCTAGAATCCTGTGGATCTTTCTAGAAGGTTGCTAGTCTATATAAATGCTGTGATTATAAGCACAAGAGCAGAGAGCAGAGCAGAGCAGAGTTTTGTTTTGGCAACAGTTAAATAGTGGCATCAGAATGTTAGAGAATTAAATAGAGGATATATTTTTTTGTACAACTTTTTTTGTGAAGAAAAAATTTGTTTTAGTTGTACTTTCTGGTTTTCTTTGTTTTGATTTTTTTCCAGTCATAACATAATATAGATAATCATGATGTATCTCCTCTGAAGAACGTGTGGAATCAAAGAGGAAATGGCTCCAGCTATTTCTTACTTTTGGTTTACCACCATGATCACAGAGCTAGTTTGTCACATTGGGTAACAAGAGTATTCGATTCTGCAGTGTGCTGGCATTTTTCTTATGCATTCTCACTCTTTTAAAGTGCGAACAGCTATTACCGTGACTTGAGTTATACTTGTTCCATAGAGGGTGTGAAAAGCACTGTTACAAGCTTGCGTTTCACTGGGATGATCGGAATTGTAAACGGCAAGCTTTCCGTCTGAGTGAACGATCCGACGGTAAAATGAGCAGTGCCTCTAATGAGTAACTGTGCTTTCTGACGCGGCTTTGTAGAAAAATGGACGAGACTCTGAACTTTATCATGGAGAAAAGCCATGTTTTTAGTTTGGAGAGGTCACTGATGACCATTGATGTCCAGCTGCACCTCCATTGATAAACTCATGCTAAATTCAACCAGAAAATCATCCATTCATATTGAACTACATGAGTACAAAGTTGATTTGCGTTTAAAATATGATTATTTTATGAATTGAAAGTGCGCCATTTTCAAAACTGGGAGTTTGGGGAGCCACCTGGATAGCTATCCTATTTGGCTTATAAAAAGTGGATAATTTAATATGTCACGTTCAGATGAGGAGTACTTGTGGTCTAGGAGTTTATTAACCCAGAAATGTATTGTTTTAACCCCCAGCCATTTTTCAATCGTCAAAATTATACATTTTTTTTTACCATTTTAATGGTGAAATCTCATGAAGATTTTTACCTCCACCAAGGAGCTTATGATTTAGGCAATGTTTGTTTGTTTGTTAGTTAGCAAGATAACTCAAAAAGTGATGCACCGATTTTGATGAAATTTTCAGAGAAGGTGGGTGTAGAGGCATGGAAGTATGTCAGTCAATTACCTGTCGTGTGGGTGTGTCTGTCTGGAGATGTGGGTGTGTCATCAGTGTGTGGGGTGGAGGTTTATTCACTTGTGTCTATATGTGCGTACGTGTCCTTGCAGGTGTTTGTAAGTTTGCACAGAGAGAGGCTATGTCGGGGTGCCGATAGTTCTGTTGACCGCAATTGTGTTTTCCATCGCATTTTAAAGTTGTCTTTTTTATCATTCTGTACAGTGCAATAGTTTTCGCTTGCCATGATTAATTAAACATTGTCAAATATACCTACGGATTCCTGCTCGTTCGTCAAATGCAGCGTGTCGGACAGATCTCCCTGGTCAAGCCCTCTCATTCAGCGATTTAATTTGCTCCTTTCAGATAAGTCGCGTTACATTGTCAACAGAAAGGCTATAAATCACACGCTACTTCACTGAATTGCGCTTGTAAATTTACGGATCAGTCAGAAGGACGCGGTGCAAGGAACGTGGGTAAAACGAAACGTGAATGAATGGGAAGCTACAGCGTACGTTACGGTAGGAAAAATCAGTTCCTTCCTTCTTCGAATTGTTGCTTGGATGCAGTTCTAGCTGCCCGGTAATCGCTGCATATGGAGATTGGCTGCTGATTGAGTCATTGCTGGTGCTCAAGTTTACGTTGGAATGAGTGGATTACTCACTTGCGCACAATAAGTGGCGAAGTTGGACATGGGTGTTGCCGCATTTGTTGCTGTTGCTTGAACATTACACTGCTCTTGAAGTTTGTGGATGCGTAACACGGAAGTGGATTGTGATATATGGTATGCTCTGAAGTTTTGTGTGCTGACTGGTTGATGCCAAAATGAGCGGGTCACGTGCTGGTTCACTTGCAAATAAGTCCGTTGCTGGTTCAAATGTTAATGATGTTTGTGATGATGAAACTGTAAAAAGGAAAAGGATTCCCACTGAAAAGGGCTTGGCAAATAAAATTGAGACTGTTCAAAAGGAACGCAAAGTCAAGGTGAATAAAATAAAAGCTGTTATTACTGTCTTGAAAGAGCTCATGCAAAATGATGATAATGTTTCACATGTACAAGTTCAGCTGGATACTTTGATTCAATTGCAAAGGGAAACAACTTCGTTACATGATTCATTGTTGCCTTTATTACCTCCTGAGGAGCAGTGGAAACAAAATGAGTGGTTTTCAAGCATCAATAAATATAACAATGGATTTATCAGTGATGTGAATCACTGGCTCTCTGAAACTGGGTTGGATACCGACAAACTGGTCTCACAACATGCAATGAAATAATTTAAAAGAACTGCCTCGAAACAAGAGCTCTTCCAATTCTTTATATTTGGGATTGGATAAGCCATATCTCAGTGAAATGCATTTGAACATGGAGCAGGATGAAATTGAACCAGGTGACAGCATTTCCAATGTAAGCAGCAAAAGGTATGGTTCGAAGTCTGGGGCCTCCAGGACTTCAAGTAGCTCCAGTTCCTCTCGTGTTAGAGCAGAAGCTAAAATGGCTGCCCTTCTCACGCGTCAAAAACTGCTAAAACAAAAACAGGATCTGGACAAGCAGGAAGAGGAAATAAAAAGGAAGAAGGAACAATTTGACCTCGAGGTGGAAATTGCAGCCACACAGGCTAAAATGGATGTCTTAAGGGCCTCTTCAAGAAGCAGTGTGAAAAGCTGTATGTCCAAAAAACTTGATGAGAAGTTGCATTGTATTGACATGGAGAGGGGGGCCAGTGCTGCTCTCAATGCAAATGCTGATTCGTATGTGCCTCGCAGTCAAGGAAATTATGACCATCAAAACACAACAAAGTTTGCTTCAAATGTCAGAAAAAACACTGTCAATGTATCTCAGGTAGTTCAGCAGAGACCGCCCAGTCATGGGACCGCTCATAATGTGAATACTGTATCAACGTCTTCACGTACAGCCAATACACATGCTCAGGTACCAGTCACAGGTGACAATAACAGCTTGCTGTCAATAATTGCAAAGCAAAGTGAAACCACTGCTATGCTGGTGCAGCTCCAACAGGCGTCATCTTTACCACACAGGGAAATCCAAGTGTTTGACGGGGATCCTCTTCAGTATCATGCATTTATGAGAGTTTTTGAGCACAATATTGAGGAGAGAGCAGCTGATGCAAGTGACTGTCTGCACTACCTCACACAGTACACCAGGGGGCAACCACATGAACTAGTTCGAAGCTGTCAACAAATGCCTGCAGATATCGGATATTGTAAGGCAAAGGCTCTACTAGAGGAACATTTTGGAAATCATCAGAAAATTGCATCAGCTTATCTGGACAAAGCATCTCTTGGCCAGCAGTGAAAGCGGAGGACGTCAAGGCTCTCCAAGCGTATGGTCGATTTTTGAGGGGCTGTTGCAATGCGATGGATGAAATTGAGTACATGTCTGAGCTCAATATGCCTGCAAATACGTTGACAGTCATAAAGAAGTTGCCGTACAAGCTAAGAGACAGATGGAGAACAGTGGCTTGTGACATAAAAGAGAGATGTTGTCAAAGAGCGACCTTTCCTGACATTGTGGATTTTATTGGGCGCCAGGTCAAAATTATAGCTGATCCTGTGTTTGGCAACATACAGGATACTCCAAGCACAGTGCGAGGCAAAGCTGGCCTTAACGACAATTACCAGCATCAAACAAGAAATCAAGGAAGTAGTTTTGCTACGACGATCATTTCGGTGGATGGAATGGACCACGTTGAAGAGGAAAAGGGTTCACTGAACAAAATGACCTGCCTATGCTGTGATGGAGAACATGCTCTCAAATTGTGCCCTCTTTTGGGAAAGAAGTCACATGATGACAAGATTATTTTCTTAAAAGATCACGGAATTTGTTTTGGATGTTTGGGCAGAGGGCATGTAAGTAAGGACTGCAGGAGGCGATTGTCATGTTCGGTATGTGGTTCTAGACATCCTACCATTCTTCATATTTACCCGAGGGACAAAGAGGCAGAGACACCAGCAGTGGATAGTGCTGTAGTAACAGTGCAAACTAGTAGTCTCACTGGGGCCGGCGACAAAGACTGTAAACTCTCCATAGTCCCAGTGAAGATTAAATCAAAAAAAGGTCAGAAAATTGTGGAGACTTATGCCTTTTTGGACTAAGGGAGCTCTGGTTCATTTTGCACAACAAGTCTAATGAATAGACTGAACATTCCAGGAAGAGGAAGCAAAATTTTGTTACGCACTATGGGTCAAGAAAAGGTTGTGGGATGTTGCATTGTCACTGATTTGGAAGTAGCCGGCCTGGGCAGTGAACTTTACTGTGAGTTGCCAGATGTTTTCACCCAGAAGAAAATGCCTGTCAGTAGGAACAATATTCCCAGACAGCAAGATTTGTTCAGATGGCCATACTTGCATGGAGTGCAACTGTCTGAAATTGATGAAGATGTTGAGCTTCTCATTGGCTTGAACGTACCAAGGGCCCTGGAGCCTATTGAAGTCATTCCAAGTAAGGATAGAGGACCATATGCCGTGCGGACTATCCTGGGATGGACTGTTAATGGACCATTATCTGGAGGAGTGGACTGTTCTAGCATCACTGTTAACCACATCTCTGCGGTGAGGTTGGACGATCTCTGGAAGAAGCAGTTTCAAGTAGACTTCCCTGAGTGTGGCCATAGTGAACAGCTGGGTCTGTCGAGAGAAGATTGCCAGTTTATGCAGATGGTTGAATCCACTGTTCAGCTGGTGGATGGTCACTACTCTGTTGGCCTACCTCTAAAGAGAGGAGATGTATGCATGCCTGATAACCGCCGGCTTGCTGAGCACCGTGCCTTGGGTTTGAAAAGGAGGTTCCAGAGAGATGCCTCATTTCATGCCGATTATGCCACCTTCATGCACAAGATTGTTGCCTGTAGGTATGCTGAGAAAGTGCCAACTGAAGATCTGACGAGCAGTCCTGGTAAAACCTGGTACATTCCCCATCATGGTGTATACCATCCTCAGAAAAGAAAGATCAGAGTGGTGTTTGACTGTGCTGCATCATTTCAGGGTGTCTCACTGAACACACAGTTGTTGCAAGGACCTGATCTTACCAGTTGATTGATTGGCGTCATCACTAGATTCAGGAAAGAACCCATTGTTTTGAAGGCAGACATTGAGGCAATGTATCATCAGGTGCGTGTGCCAGCTGAAGATCTTAACCTGCTAAGGTTTCTCTGGTAGCCCAGTGGAGATTTCTCTCAACCGCTGGGTGAGTACAGGATGCTTGTACATCTTTTTGGAGCAACTTCTACGCCAAGTTGCGCAAACTTTGCTCTCAGAAAATGTGCCATGGATAACAAAGACTACTTCAGCCAGCAGGCAGTGGATACCATTATGAACGATTTTTATGTGGATGACTGTCTTGTCTCAGTGTCCGTTGAGTCTCAAGCTGTGGCTCTCTATCATGACCTTCAGGCTATTTGTTCTAGAGGGGGCTTTCAGCTAAAGAAGTGGATATGCAACAGTCGAAATGTGTTGGCTGCAATTCCTGAAGAGGACAGGGCAGTGGACGTGAAAGTATTGGATTTGGACTATGAAGCACTCCCTGTAGAAAGAGTTCTGGGTGTTCAGTGGTGTGTGCAATCCGATGCATTTAAGTTCAAGATCTCAATTCAAGATTGACCTTTAACCCGTAGAGGAATCTTGTCTGTGGTCAGTTCAATCTACGACCCTCTTGGAGTGTTGGTACCAGTTGTGTTAAAGGCAAAACTCATCTTGCAAGATCTGTGTAGGAGACGTCTTGGGTGGGATGACATCATACCGGCACCTGTTGCATTGGAGTGGAAAAGGTGGGTACAAAGGCTCCACCTGTTGGAAGATCTCAAGGTCAGTAGATGTTTCAAGCCTGTTAATTTTGGAACTGTAGTTTCTGCCCAGTTGCATCATTTTGCAGATGCCAGTGAGGTGGGATATGGGGTAGTCACCTACCTGCTGTTGTACAACACGGATGCAAAGCCATGCAGTGCCTTTGTCATGGGAAAAGCTAGGGTGACTCCTCTAAAACCGGTTACCATTCCCAGATTGGAGCTTACTGCAGCAGTTGTTGCAGCACGTATGGACAGAGTGTGGAGAAAAGAGTTGCAGTCTCCTCTACTTGAGTCTGTTTTTTGGACAGACAGCACCTCTGTGCTGAAATATGTCAAAAACAAAACTTCCAGGTTCCGAACATTTGTGGCTAACCGTGTTTCAGAAATTCTTGGAACAACTAATGCAGCTCAGTGGAGATATGTGAGCACCTTATGTAACCCCGCAGATCTGGCTTCCAGGGGACTTAGTGCCGACTTGTTCCTCAAGGAAGAAAGATGGATCTCTGGCCCACAGTTTCTGATGCTGCCAGAGGAGCAATGGCCTAAAAGTCCAGATGGTTTGATGGAACAATTGGAACAGGACGATCCTGAGGTCAAGTTAAGCATCTTGGCTAATGCGGTTGGTGCTGAAGAAGAGGGGGATTTGGTGTTGAAGTTGATCAGTCGTACCTCATGCTGGAACCGGCTGAGAAGGACAATGGGTTGGATCTTGCGATTTAAGAAAAGACTCTTAATTCTCTGGAAGAAGAGGAAAGAGGTCAGTGTGATACTGTCTCACTCAAATCTGGATGAGACTGGACAGAAGGACATGCTGAAGAAAGAGCTGCAGTGTGTTAAAGATTTATTTGATGCTTCTCTTACAGTGGAGGAAGTTGAAGAGGCGGAGCTTGAAATAATTCGGTCCTGCCAAAGGAAGAAATTCCCAGAGGAGCTTTCCAGACTACAAAGGAGTCAAGATGTAAAACGAACAAGCCAAATATACAGATTGAACCCAGTGCTCGATAATAGTATTTTGAGAGTTGGTGGCAGGCTAAGCAGATCAGCCATGCCTGAAGAGTTCAAGCATCCAATCATACTGACTAAAGATCTACATGCCTCAGATCTGATTCTGAAATGGATCCATAAAGAAGTCGGCCATAGTGGTAGGACCCATATTGGCACGGCTACGTCAGAGGTATTGGATTACTGGGGCCGGTGTGGCTATTAAGAAGATCCTGGCAAAATGTGTGGTGTGCCGACGAGTACGGGGAGTCCCGGGGAGCCAACAGATGGCAGATTTACCAATCAGCAGGATAACACCTGATAAACCACCATTTAATTCAGTGGGAGTAGATTGCTTTGGTCCATTTGAGGTGAAGCGAGGAAGATGTCGGGTCAAACGATATGGAGTGATATTCACCTGTTTGGCTTTAAGAGCTGTGCATATTGAGGTAGCAGCATCTTTGGACACGGATTCCTTCCTCAATGCACTGCGTCGTTTCATAGCAAGACGAGGCCAGGTTGAAGAACTCTGCTCAGATAATGGTACAAACTGTGTGGGTGCTGACCGAGAGCTGAAAAGATCCATGCAACAGTGGAATCAGTCTCAAATTCATGAGGAACTCCTACAGAGGGGTATTAAGTGGAAGTTTAATCCACCTACTGGATCTCACCATGGAGGAGTATGGGAGAGACTAATTCGTTCTGTGAGGAAAGTTCTGAATTCTACTTTACAAGTACAGTCTCTGGACGATGAAGGTCTCCATACAGTGTTGTGTGAGGTGGAAGCCATTCTAAATAGCAGACCAATAACAAGGACATCCAATGATCCTAATGACCTGGAGGCTCTGACCCCCAACCACCTTCTCCTTCTGAAAGGTCAGCCATCTCTTCCACCTGGTCTCTTCCAGAAGGAGGACATTTATGCTGTCCGCAGATGGAAACAAGTGCAGTATATGGCTAACTTGTTTTGGAGAAGATGGGTAAACGAGTATCTACCACAGCTACAGGAACGCCAAAAGTGGAACAGAGTTGAACGCAACTTTCAGCCTGGGGATATCGTTCTTGTTGTGGATGATACTGCTCCATGGAATTCTTGGATTATGGGAAGAGTTGTTGAAGCTATTCAAGATAAAAGCGGGTTTGTCAGACAAGTGAAGATCAAGACCAAGACAAGCAGTCTGTACAGGCCTGTCACAAAGATTTGTCTCCTTCTGGAGGCTGGGGGGACCTGACCTGTTGTCTTGGTTCGTGACTTTGGACTTGATTTTAAGAGTGGTGACAAGATCACTCCATCTAGGCTTTGAAAGTTCTGGAACCTTTGACCTAGTGACACGACGCTTAATATGCTTGGACATTTGGAACATTGGAGTTGGACTTTGTGCATCTTCAAGGATGAACGTAGAGATACTAACAAAGACATTGAATTATTCATGTTTTTATTTGCATGTATTCTACATAGGATTTTTCTGTGTTGTGATTGTTGTTTGTAATTATCCCGCGTGAATAATTAGGGGCCGGAATGTAGAGGCATGGAAGTATGTCAGTCAATTACCTGTCGTGTGGGTGTGTCTGTCTGGAGATGTGGGTGTGTCATCAGTGTGTGGGGTGGAGGTTTATTCACTTGTGTCTATATGTGCGTACGTGTCCTTGCAGGTGTTTGTAAGTTTGCACAGAGAGAGGCTATGTCAGGGTGCCGATAGTTCTGTTGACCGCAATTGTGTTTTCCATCGCATTTTAAAGTTGTCTTTTTTATCATTCTGTACAGTGCAATAGTTTTCGCTTGCCATGATTAATTAAACATTGTCAAATATACCTACGGATTCCTGCTCGTTCGTCAAATGCAGCGTGTCAAACAGATCTCCCTGGTCAAGCCCTCTCATTCAGCGACTTAATTAGCTCCTTTCAGATAAGTCGCGTTACAGTGGGTATTAAGTCAAGTAACAGGTGATTAAATTTTGGCACATCTAGGCCAAAGTACAGCTGAGATACACGCCAAAGTTCAAGATTTCAAGTCTTTCCAATGGGCCTGAGTTCCAATCGCTGTGCTTTTGGGTTTTGCTGCCCCCTGGCGGAGGTCTGCACTCTCTTGAGTGCTTTTCTTGTTTATCTGCAGCCCATTTTCTCGACCAAAATCATGAAAATGAACTAAAATGCGATGTAATTCTAAAGGCTTTAAGTGTCTTTGAGAGTTGAGCCACATTCATCCTCTTTATGAAGCTTAAATCTTGAATTATAAAGCATCAAATTGGGTAACCCATAACTAGCTTTGGCTAGGCTTCTGCACTATGGCCTATGTTCACATTACACCTCCATTCCAAAAGGGAAAAATTTTGACTCATAAAGGCAAAATTTTTCTTTTCAATACAAAATGGTTAAGTGGATACTTGTCTATATATACACATCATATAATATTCAAATAAACACGTGACATATATATATATATACATATTCAAACACGGGACAAGCTATCAGCAATCACATTGTCAGCACCCTTTACATGCTTAATTTCCAAGTCAAACTCCTGTAAAATCAAACTCCAATTCAACAATCTCCCATTCTTGTTTTTCATCTTACTCAAAAACATTAACGGATTGTGGTCTGTGTACACAACCATTAGCTTTTGCCCTGTACAAACATAAACATCAAAGTGTTGTAAAGATAGAACCAGAGCCAACAGCTCCTTCTCTATTGTGGAATAGTTCCTTTGGTGGCGATTGAACTTCCTGGAGAAGTATGCCACGGGATGCTCAATGTCATCAGAGTCACTTCTCTGTAGGAGCACAGATCCACAAGCTTGGTTGCTAGCATCGACCGCGATGGAGAACGGTTTGTTGAAGTCAGGAGATTTGAGCACGGGGAAGTGACACAGCAGAGACTTCAGGCGATCAAAGGCTCTCTGGCATGCATCATCCCAAGTGAACTTTACGCCTTTCTTCAGTTGGTTAGTTAGACTGAGAGCAATCTCAGCAAAGTTCTTGCAGAACTTGCGGTAGTACCCGATCATTCCAAGGAAGCGGCGCAAAGCTTTTTTGTTGTCAGGAACGGGAAAGTCCATGATGGCTTGGACTTTAGCATTTATGGGTGCCACCTTACCCTGACCTATGACGTAGCCAAGATAGGTGACAGTAGCACAACCAAAGTCACTCTTGTTCAGGTTAACAGTCAGGTTAGCCTGGGTCAGGCGCTGGAACAACGTCTCTACATCTTTTAGATGTTCTTCCCAGGAGTCACTCCATGTGATCAGGTCATCGATGTATGCACCCGTGTGTGGCAATCCGGCGATTGTAGACTGTATCCTCCTTTGGAATGTGGCTGGGGCATTTTTCATCCCAAAGGATAGGACTTCATACTGGTACAACTCAGATGGTGTGGCAAAAGCAGAGATGCTCTTGGCCCTCTCAGTTAAAGGCACACACCAATAACCCTTCAATAAATCAATCTTGGTCAGAAACTTTGCTTGCCCTACTCTATCAATACAATCATCAATCCTAGGTATTGGAAACACATCAGTTCTAGTTACAGCATTGACTTTGCGATAATCTGTTCAGAATCTAGTACTTCCATCGGGTTTTGGAACTAGCACACAGGATGAACTCCAATCTAAGTTGAAGGGTCTGATAATATCATGTTCTAACATGTACTCAACCTCTTTCTCAGCAATCTTTCTCTTTTCATGATTCATCCGGTACGGATGCTGTTTTATTGGTTTGGCATCACCAACATCTACATCATGAGAGGCTATAGTAACTCTCTTTGGAACATCAGGAAACAAATCCTCATTTTTCTTGATCAACCTCTCAAACTGATCTCTCTGTGAGGGTTCTAAGTGCTGGAGTTTTACATCAAGATTTTGCAACACTTCAGAATTTGACAATTTACATGAAAGAACTTCAGCTTTAATTCTATGTTCATCATCTTGAAACTCCCCTTCATCTTCACAAATCTCGACCATTGGAGAATCTGATGTGACAGCTGCAACCCTAGCATTTCTGTCATGATAAGGCTTCAGCATGTTAATGTGACACAGTTGTTTTGGTTTTCTCCTATCTGGAGTCTTCACAATGTAATGTAGATAATTGAGTCACAATGTAGATCATTGAGTTTTGTCAGAATTTCATAAGGACCATAAAATCTAGCCTGCAATGGATTGGACTGCAAGGGAAACAACACAAGGACCTTGTCTCCTGGTTTAAACTCACGGCTTCTAGCCTTATGATCATACCTAGTTTTCATTTTTCCCTGACTTGATTTCAAGTTCTCTTTGGCTAGGTCACAAGCTGCACACAATCTCTCCTTGAACTTGCTAACATAGTCTAACAGACTGTTGTGCGGCTCTTCCTCTTGCCATTGTTCACTCAATAATAGCTAAGGTCCTCTCACTTCATGGCCAAACACTAGCTCAAACGGACTGAATCCAGTAGACTCCTGCACTGCTTCTCTAGCTGCAAACAACAGCAAATGAACACCTTTATCCCAGTCTTTCTCATGGTCATAAAAATAAGTCCTCATCATTGTCTTGAGAGTGGAATGAAACCGCTCTAAGGCACCCTGACTTTCTGGATGATAGGCACTAGAAAGAATCTGATTTGCACCTTGTTCATACACAACCTGCTGAAACAATCCTGAATTGAAATTGCTACCTTGGTCTGACTGAATTTCCCTGGGAAGGCCAAACAACGTGAAGAACTTTATCAAAGCCTTTGAGATTGCAGTTGCCTTGATGTTACGTAGAGGTATGGCTTCAGGGAATCTGGTAGATGCACACATGATTGTCAACAAGTACTGATTTCCAGATCTAGTCTTGGGTAATGGAGCAACGCAATCAACAATGACCTTTGAGAAGGGCTCTCCAAATGCTGGGATAGGCTGCAATGGAGCTACAGGTGGGTCTAACTGGTGTTTTCCAACTACTTGACAAGTGTGACAGGTTTTGCAAAAGTTGGAAACGTCTTTCCGAAGCCCAGGCCAAAAGAAGTGTTTCATGATCTTATCAACAGTCTTGTTAACACCAAGATGACCTCCTAAAGGTAAACTATGAGCCATTGTTAAGATCTCATTCCTGTAGACCTTCGGAACAACAATTTGCCTGACCACTGCCCAATCTGCATCGGCAGGGATATCAGGAGGGCGCCACTTCCGCATCAACACACCATCCTTGAGATAATACCCAACTGGAACTGCGTCTATTTCTTTATCAGGAAGGGCTCTCCTCTTTAGTACACCAATTTCAGGATCCTTAGTTTGCTCCTCAATCAACCGCTTTCTGGACAGAGACAAGTCTCCAGACACATCAAAATCACCAGACCCATCTGGCTGGCTGAACAAAGAACTGATAAAAGTATCTGATAAGTCCTCAAACGGAGAAATCATAGTCGGCCGAACAGAGTCATGAGGCGAACCACCTGAGTCATGACTATTCAATGTGCTGGACGGCACCACATTATCTTCTTCTTGAGCCTTCTTGGCCATAGCACGAGTCACTGCACAGGAAGGATACAAAGATGGGTCTTCATCGCCATCTTCAGTGCTCGGCTGTGAAGTCAGATGAACAGGGGGAACTACATTAGCCCCAGCCACGTCATTCCTAGCAACAGAGAAACACCCTTTATAGGTAGACTTGACATAAGTCCCACCTTTACCTGTCCTGTAACTAAATCTGACTTCAAGAATACAGAGTGCAGGGGTACAGATACAGTCCTCCCTTCAATACCTTGTACAAGTATGAAATCCCCTGAAGCAGTCTCATCACGTAACTCCAAGGAGTCCATCAACAAACGTGACTGAGAAGCTCCGGTATCCCTTAGGATATATATGGGGACAGGAGTAGTATGCACATTCAGAGCCACAAATCCCTCTGACACAAATGGAAGAAATTCCTCCCTCACAAAGTCAGCACTATCAGGCTTTTTAGCCCCACAAGAAGCAGGCAATTTAGCAGATCGGTTATCTACTACAGGAGTTTCTAAGCTTGTTTTCACAAAGGCATTTGGTTTGGTATCCTTTTCTTTTTCTTTCTTAGCTTTTAGGAACCAACAGTTCGTTGTAACATGACCAGATTTCTTTCAATAACTGCAAACTAGACCACTTTTGTCACTGTCAGCTTTCACACTTTGATCAGACCTGTTACTGGATTTCGGAGCACCATCACCAGATTTGTCTTTGTCTTTGGGTGAGGAATCTTTGGTATCACCATAACCTTTTTTCTGAAATTGGAACCATCTATTGTTACTGCTAGACTGAAATTTGGACTTATGTGTGAGAACATATTCATCTGCAAATTTGGCAGCTGACTGCAAATTCAGTGCTTGCTTCTCATTAAGGGAGGTCTTAATATCATCCTTAACACACTTCTTGAATTCTTCAACTAACACCATCTCTTTTAGTGAGTTGAAATCATCTTTGACCTCCATAGAAGTACACCAGCGCTCAAAGCAAACCTTCTTCTCATTAGCAAATTCCACATAAGTCTGATTTTCAGATTTCTTCAGACCTCTGAATATCTGTCGGTAAGCCTCTGGAACCAACTCATAAGCTCTCAAAATAACCTTTTTGACAACCTCATAATCAGAGGAATCATCTGCAGACAAAGCCGAATAGGCTTGTTGAGCTTTACCCTTGAGGACAGTTTCATCAGAGGCCAGTGTTCCTTTGGTCACTGGCAACTCTTTGCTACCTTTTCAAAACAATGGAAATAGTTGTCAACATCCTTTTCTGAAAATGGAGGCACCAGTTTTACCTCCTGGCTAGGCTGAAATTTATTTCTTGTTTCAATTTGAATTTTTAGTAGCTCCATTTGGAGTCTTTCTTCTCTATCCAACTTCTCTAATTCAAAATCTCTCTGTCTTGCAAATTTTTCTAACTCAAATTCTCTTTGTTTTTCTTTTTCCTCCCTTTCTTTTTTTCTCTTCTCTTGCTAATTTTTCTAACTCTGCCTTTGTTTTTCTTTTTCCTCCCTTTCAATCTCTAGCATTTTTAATTTAAGTTCCATTTCTATATTTGGATTTTCCACTGGAAATTGTTCCAGATCTCCTGGTGCAAACACATTTTCATCAATGTAATATTCAACTATCTCTCTTGCCAGTTTTGCTTTTCGCATGGCTGGTTTTACTTCTGTCAGCTCCAAATGTCTGCATATTTCCAACAGTTCTGTCTTTTTAAGAGACTTCAAAACCCCTACGGTTGGTGATGCCAAGAAATCATCCATTGCTGTTGATCTTTCTATATATATATATATATATATATATATATTATATATATATATATATATATATTTAGGAAAATTCAAAAAAACAATTTTACAATTTGAAATGTTAGATTTTCAATAAAAATAAATGACTCACACAATGTTCTATCCCGGACTTGAGCCCCCAATTTGTTATGGCCCCAATTTGTTATTACATTTACAACATCCACAACAGCAAGGGATGACAGACACAATTTAAAACTTAAACACATTTAATTAACAAAGAAAACTAACAGCTGACTAATCTACTGACTGATCTAATGACCAAGATTGATTAACAAAAAAAACAGAAATATTTACAGTCCCTTTTGGTTGGGTTCCTTGGTGATGTCCTGGGTGAGGAAAATGCTCTAACACAGGCAAAAATCCACTATAAGCTTCACAGGTCTTAAAAAGAATGACAGGTCTGGTCACATGTATCCTTCTCCTTGCAATGTCTCGTACTACTACTGTCTCAATTCTCCCTCCTTATATACTCTTTTGCAAACCCCTCCCACCTTTTAGACTTTATTTTCTTTTCTCTGGGACTTGTTTCAGACATGCCCAGAACATGTCCAAACCTAGCTCCAGGCTGGGCTTAACAAAAAAAAGGTAAATACTGCCATCCAGTGGCCTATATTCACAGTACAATAGACATTCCACTTTCAGGGAAGATAAACTATACATTTCCTCCCTGGATTCAACAGAACCGTGCAATGAACGTGCCAGGGGGTCCATCCAAGAAGCCTAAGATTTTTCATGAATCCCTCCTCTGGAAACCGATGTATCCAGTAGAAGGAACCCTCCAGTCCTGTTCCATTCGAAATAATTCCCATTGACCATGTCCTTATCTCATTTAAATCCTCCAAATGTAACTGAACACTTCAAGGCCAGTTTTGCAAGTTTTTTCCCCCTCTAAATCGCGTCTAATTCAGCCACGTAATGTGCCCTACGTAGACAGGATGCAAGCGAGCCTGCTGATATGCATAGGCTTGTATGCTCTGTGTTTGTCCAATCAATGTGTGTCGCTTACTGTAGAATGTTTAAACACTCGGGAATCGGATAAGAAACGAGCCAATCAAATTAAAAAAAAGAAAGAAACGGGCCAATCAATACATTGTTACCGGGGGAATTTCAAGTGGGCATGAAGTGTAATTGTGCAGTTACGAAGAAGAGTTTGAGTGTGTATTCGAGTGATTGGCTATCAACACCAGTACTCGGGAGGATATACGGAAGTGCTGAATTTGTCGATGAAGGAATCTACTCGTAAATCCACGGGAGGGAACTGCGCATTTTGTGAAAGAGATGACTGTAATTGACAGTATAATGTGAGAGAATCAATACCACGTAGAATTTTTTGCTTCAGAGTTGTCTGAACACACAGGACAACGATTTTTTTCTGTCGCAACAGATCATTTTTTTAGACTGCTGGATCAATACTATGGGCAAGGATATTGACCAATTTGCGCATCAGGCTTAGCTGAGGAGTTTAATTCATGCAACTCCTGAAAACAGGGATTGGAGGGAACTTCTCCATACTCTCAATTGTGTTTCAGCTCTGCCTGCCTGTGAATATTTAATAACTGATCCGGGGATGCTATCTCGTGGTCGAGTACTGTAACTACGTCCTTAAGTTTTCAGTTCTATAGATGCAAGTGTCTACATCTGCAGAGAGGGTTTAAGCAGATGATAAACCTATCAACTGTTAATCATGTCAATGAAGTATTACAGCTGGTCCAATAACATTCTTGTTTTGTTGACATTAAGGCTGGGATGCTTCCTAATTTCTTGCTACTTTAATTCATACAGGACTGACATGTTGGTTTCACGCTCTAGAAAATAGCTTACCCCATCAGCCAACAACTCATAGTTCTCAGGATACCGGCTATCAGATAGTCCCAGGAATAGGTAAGAATATAACAGGTGGTTCAGCCTTCTCATACAGAGCCCCAATTCTGTGAAACAGTCTATCAAGATGGATTCGGGAGTCAGTCTCAGCATCGCAGGTGAAATTAAAAGTGCACCTTTTTGCTCAATCTTAATCAGGCATTGTCGGTGGACAGGGTTAGACAGGGCCTGTCATCATAGTGTATTCTGGTCTGGAAACCTTTCCTGACTGTAATGGTAACTCTTAGCTAGTCACTCTTTCCGCAAGTGGCACTAGTGGCTGAAAAAGTTTACCCGTTAACTTTTGCTCAACTACTAAGGCAAAATGCTGAACTAGTGCGGCCATATGTCCCAATTAGCGCTGACAAAGACCAAACTAGTATAGAAAACCGACATTTGATATCAGGGCTACATAATAAACGCTCAAATTGCTTTCCGTCCTGATGGATTTGGTGCAAGGTGAACTCTAGTCGCCTTTCTCAAACTTAGTTGAGTCAGGGCCCAGTAATGCATTGCCCCCAGCCTGCGGGTCTACTTAGAGTGCCTAACCTCTTTCTTTTTGTCTTCGAGAATCACCTCCCTCCCTCAGCCTGACTCCGTGGACCACTTGAGCCCTGTCCCTCACAGTGTGGCCGCTGGCTGTTGGTGTCCTGACCCAGTTCTACCCCTGGATTATGTTCACGCCTCACCATGTCCTTGAGCCTTGATCCACGGATTCTACTGCTTGGATATCTCATCAGATTTCTCGTGTCACTTTCATCAAACTGTCATTACTATTAGCTTGCCCGCGGAGGATGAGCTCCCCCAATATCGCCGGATTCTTCCTGAGATTTCTTCCCACTGGGGAGTTTTTTCTCACCACAGTTTGAGGATTTTTTTCCTTACTGAGAGTTTTTTTCCTCATTTGCTATTTTGGGGATTTACTGTAGGAAGCACATGCTGTTTGATTAGTCTCAGAAGTTGTGCGCATGAAGACCAAGCGCATGCACATGATACAAGTGAACAGAACACTCTCTGGAAGCAGTAAAGCATCCTTGCAAGGGGGCATTTAAATTCTGCGAGCGCACAGAACAGAATCCGCCAGGACAGTGCTGTGAGGATAGCGAGTTCGACCCTCTCTATGCCTGCAACTTCGATGCTCACTCGCCCGTCAAGTCGACTGAGATTTTGGAAGTGGAAGCAGCGGCTGATGTCTTGGTCACTTTGAACGCCTGCAGTCTCTGGTGTACCTTTCAAAAAGTTATGGTGGCTCAGTGGGTAGCACTGCTGCCTCACTGCAGGAATGTTGCAGGTTTGAATCCGGCATGTGATCTTTCTCGTAGGAGTTTGCATGTTCTCCCTGTGTTGACATGGGTCTCCTCAGGGCAATCCTGTTTTCACCCTCAGTCCTTAGACATGCATGCCAGGCTAATTGGAGACCCTAAATTGCTCGTTGGTATGAGCAAGTGTGTGAATGGGTGGTGCGCCTTGATATGGATTGGCCAGCTGCCCAGTGTTTGCTCCTGCTTTTCACCCATAGTCAGCTGGGAGAGGCTCCAGCTCCCCTGCGAACTTAGTGAGGAAGAAGCAGTATAGATAATGGATGGATTAGCTTGTTCGTATAGTTTGGGTATAGTACCATAGAAAGTAATGTTATGGAGTAAAAAAGGTAGATGTCAGCTTAATTTTGTACATTGTATTTGTCATGGGGGTAATCCATGCCTGGGATAAGTAGGTGACACACTGCTTCTACATACAGCCAAGAGACACACAGTTCTAGCTTTTTTCCATCTGGCCGGCATGTAGGATTGTGGTGACTTGTGGTGTATTGTAGTGGGCATCATTGTTGCACCTCATTTATACATTTTGGCCTCATGGTGTGCCCTTCAGTTTAGCATATGTGATAGCATAGATAACTAGTGCTAGGTAACATTTCAAACATTTACAGAGCTGTTCATGGCATATGGCTCACAAGCATGTGGGGTTCATAAACATTCATTTCTTCATTGACAGGCATTAAACACACATAGGCCTAATATCTTAAACATCATTTATTGGGATATTGGTGGATTGCCAAGTTGTTTGTGCCATTTGTTGGTTTCTGTACCTTTTGTCTCCTGCAGTTCCTGGTTAGAGTGGCAAACCAGGCGTGAGGGAGTCCATGTGGCTATATAGGAAGGGGGACCCGGGAGGTACCATGTGTGGGCCCATTCAGAGGGGGGTCTTGGCCCTTAGTTCTATATAGGTGTTTTATTAGGCTAGACAAGTTGTGAAATGTGATATTTCTGGGTCAGTGTAGACTTAATACTAGGTAGGAGTATACAGGAATATGGATGTGTGTTATTGTGCCATGGTGTGCTTGATTAATTTATATTAACTGTGGTACTGTCTTGTATGAGGGGCTTCCTGCATAAAACCAGGAGTAGAAGCTCCACTCCTCAGTGTGGCTTGGGCCTGGAAGGCGGAAACAGCTAGAGCCCCATGAGCCAGGGGCCTAGTTTTGGTCCTTTTTTTTTGTTTGTCGGACCTAAGTTTGTTTTGTTAAGTTGAATAATTCTACTTTGATTTCTTTCTTTTTTTTGTATTTTTCATTTTTTGTAAATATAGTTTTCTATCCTGCACAAACTGTACTTCCACGCACTGGTGAAGGACAATAAAAAGAAAAAACTCCATGAGAAGAACCTGCGTCTGTCTCACTTTCTCTACTGATGAGCCAAATCCTACAGTATTGTCAATTCATGTCTATGAAATACGGACTCTGTGGTGCTTCTGTTAATTATAAAGTAAAAATGTGAGTTTCTGATGTACCTATAGATGTCCTTGCCGAATATGTTGATTCTGACATGCAAGAAAGCACAATGTGAGCACAACAGCACAAACAATTGGAGGACACAATTTGAATTGCGAAAAAATAGTGAGATTTAATGGAAGATCTGAAGTATTTACAAAATGAAAGAATGTCAGGATATGAGGTTAAGTCAGCATATGTACAGTGTCGAGCATTGTATGCATGGCCTGTGAATTGCGTGAATGTTGCATGTACAGACTACAGTTTTGTTAAAAAAAATAGCACAACATCAATAACCCGACGAACCACTGTTATTCGTTGTAGTGATATGTCTGCATGGTAAATAATTTGCTTTTTCATATAGTAGTGCAATAGAAAAACAACAGACCCAACTGTCATGACACTCACGCTGCTTGTTCTGAGTAACTGACTCATTCATTTAAAGGGGCGTGTTCAAAATAATAGCAGTGCAGAGTTCAACTAGAGAATTCATTCATTCTGTGAAGAAACAGGTGTCAATAATTGTCCTTTATGAAGGAAGAAGGGTAGCAAATGTTTTACGCATTGTTATAAAAGGTACTTCCTTCTGAACTGCAAAGTAAAATGAGCCGTTCCAAGCATTGTTTGCAGGAACAATGTTATTTGATTAAAAAGTTGATTGGAGACTGGAAATGTATAAAGAAGTGCAGCAAATTATAAAGTGCTCAGCTAAAATTATCTCAAATGTTTTAAATCGGCAACAAAAACCTGAAAGGCGGAAGTAAATGAGCAATTACTGTTAAAACGGATGAGAGAATAGTCAGAATAGCAAAGATTCAGCCAATCATCACCTCCAGAAAAATAAAAGCTATTATAAAATTACCTTTATGTGCCGTTCCAGTCAGAAGACATTTGATCCAAGCTAAACTATCAGCAAGAAGCCCTTATGAAGCACCATTGTTGAAAAATGGCATATGCAGCATTGGTTAAAATTTGCTAAAGGGGGATTTACATTTGAACGTACGGGCGTCTACGTGCAACTTACGTGCGAAATTTGGGAAAAATGACTGCGTGCTCGACGTGGCGAGTACGTGACACGTGCGTGTTTTGCTGGCCGTAGGGCACGTAGAACCGCCCGTAGCAAAGAATTGGTGTGCAAATTAATTCCACGGTGCACGCAGCGATCAGTCGAAAATAGTCCACGCCAAGTACATGGCAAGTATGTCACAAGTGCGTGTGCTGTAGATATATATAGGGTTTTATGGGGAAAATTCCATTAAAATTAGTTCAAAATGAATCATATATCAAGAATTTTAAAATATTTTTATTATTGTAAGCATATGAATATATACCCACACAAGTGCCACGCACGTGGTAAGCACTTCTGTCGTCCGGGTAGCGCAAAACTGACTTACTTTCCACGCACGACACTGGCGGAGCAAGCAGGTCGGACGTACGTCTCACGCAGCGCACGCACGTGGCAAGTACTTGCACGTGCGGATTATTTAAACCCGGTCATTTGCCAGTTCTTGAACAGTTGTGAAAATGCCACCCAGGAGATCCAAGAAATCACCAGCTTCCAGTCAGCTTTCTGCTTCCACTGCCTCCACTTCCTAGGATACCAGCACGGATGAAGTTGACAAATGATGCTGAGTCCTGTTACATCAGCATTTTTAAATTGTACCCCAACCCGCACTGGCCACGTAGAACACGTACTCCACACTCACTTGCGCCTTGTCGTCGACGTGCATGCCACTCAAGTGGCAATCACGTTACACGTGCGTGAACCCCTCCCGTACGTCTGCATTACTTGCCACTTGAATCGCGCGTGCATGTTAAGTACTCTCCACTTGCGAGCATCACGTCCCACGTGCGTGTGAAAAGGTTCCTGATCGTCACGGATTTCGCAGAACACGCCAGCTTCATGTAAGTGGCACGTATTGAACAAGTACTTACCCTCTACGACCAGAAAAATTGGCTGCGTGCGCCACGATCGGTCTGCGGGTCAGTTTTGGCCGTAGAATTCGGGTCGCCCGTAGAACACGCAGTTCACGTAGACACGCACGATCAATTGTAAATAGCCCCTAAGGAACTCATCAATTGCCCCAAAGAGAAATGGCGTAACATTCTGTGGAGTTAAATTGTTCATTTCGGGTCTAGTGGTCATTTACAGTATGTCAGACGACCCCCGTGTACAGAATTCAAGCCCCAGTACACTATGAAGACATTGAAGCATGGTGGTGCAAAAATCGTGGCATGGGGATGTTTACCATGGATTATGGATCAGTTTGAATACATCAAAATACTCAAAGAGATTATGTTGCCATATGCCAATGAGTAAATGCCCCTGAAATGGGTGTTTTAACAAGACAAAGACCCCAAATGTGAGTAAGTGAGCAACATCTTAGTTCCAGAAGAACAGGATTGAGGTAATGGAGTGGCCAGCTCAATCCTGACATTTTTCAGTTTACAAATGTTAGCAAAAACATATGGAAGCAAGCAAAAGTAGAATTCTCTTCCCTCTCCTGTTCCCCCTCCCCATCCTACCACACCGCCAGGCTGGCCCTCACAGGGACATCTTGCACAACTTAAGACATGGCATATACATAACAGTCTCAAGAGCACACATATACCTAAATCATTGTTTTAAATATAGAGTTATTATCTTAGACAGCTCTTAATTAAGAGCTTACCCTCCCAAGTGAGGATATAGAACAGCTTAATATGCATACATACAATACATACTGTTGTGTTCCATGGGTCTGTGTGTTTGGTTAGATAATTTAAGGGTTTTTATTATATTTGTGATGTTGGTTTTTAGTCCATGTCTTAGTGTTCACATTTCATTCCTCTCCCGTGTTATTCCAGTCCATGTCTTACCCATGTACTTTCTTTGCTTTCTCCCCGGTCGCGTCATTGTTTGTAGCAGTTTTCTGTCTTAATTGATTTTGCCACTATTTTGGGTGATTTAATGGATTCTGGGTTTCAGCCTTCCTTCCTTTCTCGTTAACTAGTTTCCCCTTGCTTTTCTATATTACTAACCCCTACTAACAGTTTGTTATTTTCTAAAATTTACTAACCAAACTAACACTGTGTATTAGACTAACCTACTAATGAGCACCCGGGATTGTATAGCTGCACTTACTAATTGACTAATGATCTCTCAGCATTCGCCCAGTTCTAGTCTCCGCCTCTTACTTTTCTTTCACTGGCTTTGGTGTGTTTTCCTGCAGAACCTTCTGCATTTATCTTGCCTGTCCTGTCTCTTTCCTGTTGTCTTGTGATCCTCGTCTGTGTGTTAATATTTATCCGTTTCATGTAATTAGGTTTCCCTTATGTTCCACCCCTTGTTAATTATATTAAGTTCCTGCACCTGTGTCTGCCCGTGCCCCTGCCTATATCTGTTCCTGCAGCAAGCCAGTTTCAGATCTGACTTCGCCTGCGCCTCACCACTCCTTGCCCCTGTGCACGGTCCCCTTAACTTCTGTGTTTTCCATCAGCCTCATGACCCGGCCCAACCTGCCCTGCCTGCCGTTTTCCGCTCCAGTCTGTCTGAGTCTGCCCCCCGCCTGCTGTTTCCAGAGCCTTCTCCCGCCAGCTGTGCCAGTCTGCTAGCTGTGCCATCCAGTCCTGTCCGCCCTGCCTGTTGCCTCCAAGCCCCCTGGTGCCCCCTGATGTCTCCCGAGCCCCTAGTGTTCCAGTCATCTCCCAAGCGCCAAGATGTTCCTGTTGCCACCCCAACATGTTGCTGTCGACCAAATCTGCCTCCCCCCGATGTCTCTCTGCGCCTTCTCCTGCCAGCTATGCTCTCCAAGCTAACCATCTGCCAGCTGTGCCCTTGTCCTGTGCCTGCCCTCTTCCTGACGTCTCCAGCCTCCATTGTCCCAAGCTCCCCCTACTCCCGAGCTCCCTCCCCTACTCCCGAGCTCCCCCCCTACTCCCGAGCTCCCCTCCCTACTCCCGAGCTCCCCCCTCCCCTACTCCCGAGCTTCCCCCCCCCCACTCCCGAGATTCCCCCCCCACTCCCGAGATCCCCCCCCCTCCCCATTCCCGAGATTCCCCCTCCCCACTCCCGAGATCCCCCCCCTACTTCCAAGTTCCCCCCCCACTCCCGAGATCCCCCCCTTACTCCCGAGATCCCCCTTACACCGGTCACAGGTGGGATCTATATTTGGGTAAATCCTTGCCAGTTTTTCTTTTGTGAAATGGAGACGATGCAGTATTTTGAATTGTATTAAACCATGTCTTGCACATAGTGAGGAAGAGGGCACTAAATCAAGGATTGAAGTCCACTGATCTTCTGCAAGGACACTGCTTTTTTTCAACAGATTAATATTCCTTTTCTTTGCTTCCAGTAAATGTATAACACAGACTTGATCAAATTTGTTAATGCTTTGATTTGGAATAGAATGCGCAATGTTTCCACAACATTTGAAATATGGAACTGAAGGCTATTTATATCCCCGAATACGGAATGGCGTTCCGGGGATATTATGTTTTTGGTCCGACCACCGCCGCCGCACTACGTGTTAACGCGATAACTTCAGTAATATTTCAATTACAAATCATAAATTTTGCTCATAAGTAAGTATCATAAAGAGGAAGAACTTTAATTTAATTTTGGACAATTTACGATGTCTAGATTGGCCACCAGGGGCCAAAAACTGATTTAGGTGTTAACGGAATAACTGCAGTAATATTTCAATTAGAAATTCCAAGTTTTGCATATAAGTAAGTATCCTAAAGAGGAAGAACTAATTCGATTTTGGACAATTTAAAATTTCTAGATTGGCCACCAGGGGCCAAAAACGGAAAAAATCACTGTTCCGAGATAACTTCTGCGCGCGATAGAAAGGCACGGCCTCCGGTTCGCTGACATGCAGAAATTCATGGAGGGACTGTTCAATGGGACTCTATGCTTGGGATATGAGGAGCTAGATGTTGAAGTCCTTGGCACCATCCTCCCACAGATGGGCATCCTGGTGGTAAAAGACCCTCCTGACCCTGCTTTCCAGCGACAGAAAACTACAGTACCTGACCTGTTCGGAATGAACATTATCAGTGGCTGCTACTCTGTATTGTGACACCACCAGGACCAGCAATCCGGATACCAGCGACCTCCCTACAGTTTGTCCAGGCCACCTGCAACCAAGGTCCAGACCGAGCCCTTGGCACCATACTGCTGGAGCCTCTGTTATATGTAAAAGGTCAGCTACCCATTAACCTGCTAATATCAAGTGCTCTCCTCATTGTTTCCAGAGGGACTGTCAATGTCCCTGTTGTTTATGTTGGTGAGGAAGACCAGTGGATGCGATCAAAAACAGTGTTGGAGATGTTTCATCTGGCTTATTTGCATTCCTCTTCCCTGGCTGTACAGGGTGGAGGAGCAGACATAGAACCAAGGCCGGCAGGTGGTATTGATCCAGTCTACGGCAGTAGAGGCCTCTCTTCCCTCTCTGGCCAGAGTGAACTGAATTTGCCCGATCTCCCTCCTAACAATGAACAATCAGCCATGAGTTTGTAGACAAAGTACTGAGATGCATCCAGCCTGGATGATGGGGACTTGGGCTGAATTGATCTGATCCATCATGAGATCCCACTGGTGGACCACGCCCCTGTCTGTCAGCGGTACTGCTGTTTGCCCCATCTCAATTTTCACTTGTCAAGGCCCATGTACAAGAACTGTTACAGAGAGGGATTGTGAGAGTGAGCTCCAGCCCATACTCCTCCCCCATCATAGTTGTCCAGAAAAAGTGTGGTGACATCTGGCTGTGTGTCGATTATCAACAGCTCAACGCCAAGATGAGGAAAGATGCATATCATTTGCCACACATTGAAGAATCTTTGGATGCCCTTACTGTTGCCAAATGGTTCTCAAACCTCAACTTAGCAAGTGGATTCAACCAGGTGCCAATGTTGGAGAGGGACAAAGAGGAGACGGCATTCTGCACCCTGTTTTTCTCTTTTGAGTTCAATTGAATGCCATTTGGACTTTGTCATGCGCCAGGAACTTTCCAGCGCCTTTCGGTCATTGCAACTTTATTTGGACGGTATCATCATTTTCTCCACATCCTTCAGTCAACACTTGCAGCGGTTGGAGATGGTCCTGAGTGTGCTCCAGCAGCGCAACCTGAAACTGGAGATGTCTGAATGCCACTTTTTCAGCAGGGATTTTTTTTCAGGGAATACCTTCTGGGGACAACCTTTACTGTATACACAGACAACAACCCCCTGAGCCACCATCAGATGGCCAAGCTAGCAGCTGAAGAGCAAGGATGCATCCGAATTGGCCAGTTTCAACTTTGACATTAAGTACAGCCCCGGAGTAGCCAACCATAATGCTGATGCCCTTTCTGGCCAACCGAAAACCCCAGCAGTACAGTCAATTTCTGACATTGTGCCTGGTTTTAACGTTCCTCCACATATGACTGATTCCATAAAGCATTCTCCCAGACCACCACAGCTCACTGCTAACGTCATGGCCGTGGACGCAGCTCCTGTGCGAGAGAAGGCTGACCTGCAGGCCCTGCAAGCCACAGACCTGGTGATCAAAGCATTTCTCCTCTTCTGGAAGAGAGGGCACCCCCCCAAACAGAGCAGAATGGTCCAGAGAACCCGACCAGGTTTTGGAGCTTGCCTGGCAATGGAGGAGAATCAGCGAGAAGGACAATGTGCTTTTTTAAGAGATACAGATGCCCCCAAGCCGATGAACAGTTCATCAGCTGCTATTACCAAAAGCATTACTGATGCTACTGGCCAAATATGCGTTCAGACATTGACCAGTGGTGTGAACCTTGCATCATTACCAAAGCAGTACGGCCCTCAGTCCGGATATTCCATTAAATATAGCTGCCATTGATCCCCCCACCCCCACCCCCAAATTTTGATAAGGGAAAAAATACTTTAGGCTACACTAATTCAAATTTTTGACAAAGAGCATCATATCCTGACTAACCAGAGCCATGCAAAGACATTAGGCTATCTTGCATTCACTCTGCTAATGACAGTGATATATTGAAAATGTTTAATTATTCAGCCTACTTTGACAACCATCAAAAACTAGACTGCTTGCCTCAGTAGACTCTCTCCTGTTTATCTTGTTTGTAACATTGTTAGACATAATTTGTGGCCTATCAATGAGCTAAACGGTTACTGCCATTTTCACTTGTTGCATTGGAAAAATTAGATGAAGGATAAATAATAAAAAAATAACTTTTATCAATTTCAATCTCTATAATGTTTATTTCAAACATCTTTTCGCGGTTTGCAGCCGAGTGCGAAGTGGCTGAGATGAGAATCAGCACCTCCAAGTCCAAGCCCATGATTCTCGACCGGAAAAAGGTGGCTAGTCCCCTCCGGGTTGGAGGAGAGTTCGTGCCTCAAGTGGAGGAGTTTACGTATCTTGGGGTCTTGTTCACGAGTGAGGGAAGGATGGACCGTGAGATTGACAGACGGATCGTTGCAGCAGCAGCAGTAATGCGGTCATTGTACCGATCTGTTGTGGTGAAGAAGGAGCTGAGCCGAAAGGCAAAGCTCTCAATTTACCAGTCAATCTACGTTCCTACCCTCACCTATGGTCAGGAACTTTGGGTCATGACCGAAAGAACGAGATCTCGGATACAAGCGGCTGAAATGGGTTTCCTCCGCATGGTGGCGGGGCGCTGCCCTTTGGGTGAGAAGCTCTGTCACCCGGGAGGAGCTCAGAGTAGAGCCGCTGCTCCTCCAGGTCGAGAGGAGCCAGTTGAGGTGGCTCGGGCATCTATATCGGATGCCCCCTGGACACCTTCCTGGGAAGGTGTTCCGGGCATGCCCCACCGGGAGGAGGCCCCGAGGAAGACCCAGGACACGCTGGAGGGACTATGTCGCTCGGCTGACCTGGGAACGCCTCGGGATACCCCCGGGAGAACTGGAGGAATAGTCCTGGGAGAGGGAAGTCTGCTAACCCCGTGACCCGGCCCCGGATTAAGCGGAAGATGATGAGATGAGATGAGATCTTTTAGCGACAAGATGGACTTTGAGATCTATCTCTTTAGTTACCTTTGGGTATGTATCATCCAGATATGCATAGTTTTTTGTGTTTCCCTCCTGGTTCTCCAGAAAAATTGTAAAAAAAAATTGTAAAATTATACGATACAACAAATTACTTTGTTGCATTAAAAACAGAAAAAATGTGACTCTTGAAATAGTACAATCAATTGACTTTTGAATGTGAACCTGTGGACATGCGGTCTCTAAAACTAAACATTTATAAAGTAATTAAGATTTCAAAGACCAAAGCAAATTATGATGAGGCAAACCTGTGTGGTGTTATGTTTTTGGTTGGCTTTAGGAAAACCATTTGGAATTAACTTGAACCCCAGTGTTCAGAAGCCTAATTAGCAGCTTATTGATTCACAATCGTCTTGATGTTGATCATTTAAAAATTATTTCCACCTTGGCTTGGCTTCCTTACAAGCAAGGTCACCAAATTAGCACAATATACAGCGCCCTCCATAATTATAGGTACCCCTGGTTAAGATGTCTTCTTTAGCTTCTAATAAATTCAGTTTTTTTCTAAATAGTATAGGACCACAATGGGAAAAAAATAGGAAAATCCAACCTTTAATTCAAGTGCATTTATTCATGGGGAAAAAAATCCCACATTAAGAAGTAATTCTTTTACATCAAATCATGTGTGCCCCAATTATTAGCACCCCTGATGTTAATGCTTTGTACAACCCCCTTTAGCCAACAAAACGGCACCTCGTCTTCCCCTATAATGTTTCACGAGATGGGCGAATACAGAAAGAGGGATTGATGTGGGTGAACGACCTCAATCTGGGCCCTTAGACTGAGGGGTTTCCACACCTGCAGTTTTCTTCCGAAGAATAGACGCGATCTCCAGAGTCTGATGCAAGTGGGTTTATTGTATCTTGCTCAAAGTGAAATACAACAACCCGGGCCGGTATGCGCATACCACAAAGCATTTGTATCCCATCAATCGCCCCACACCGACTGACCACTGATTGTCTGACAACTTAATTTATAGGGCCTTTGGACCTTCCCTTAAGGTGGGGTAAAACATGATACTTTCTTCCTCGTCATACAATTATAATTTTCTGATTGGTAATTGTCACATAGTAACACTCCATCCTTAGTAACAAGTTTGCCATTACATCGTCGTGTAAATTCATTTTTTGCCGCCAGGGATGCTCGAAGACCATGATTGAGCCTCCCAAACCAAGGGGTGACCCGAGGGTCATCTTAGGGTACCCAAGAAGCCTGGATTTCTGGATTCTTCCAGCATAAACTGGAGTGCGCTGGTTTTTATGAGGGAACTTCTCATTGATTGATTATCAATATGGTCATTCCGGAAGATTAGCTCATCTGGTCAGGTTGCTATCTGGTTCTTTTAACAGATTTATACGTTTTTGTTTAATTCCCACTACTTTTCCATTGCAGTTTGCAGGCCATGGGAGCCTGGCTCAGTTCTCTTTGAAGAGTGGCAATCATGTTATTCTTTGACTTTAGAATGTTTACCCCCCACACTATATCAAAGAAGTGCGGCACATTTATATGGCTCAAGATTGAGGGAACACTCATGACCTCAAGTTAGTTAAACCTTAGGAACCCCATGTGGTTCTAGATCAGTTTCACCCGCTTTGATGCAGGCAACACTGATAACGGGTGCAATGGAAAAGCGAGAAGAAAAAAAAACACAAACAAACCAGTTTCACAAATAGTCCTGTGTTGCATGAGTGCCCTTGTCACACATTGAGGCATGATAGGTGTTTACGGCCCAGTCAGGTGGCAATATATTTCCCACCACAGGATCTTCGACCATTCCTCTTTGCACAATCTCTCTAAATCATCCAGCGACCTGGGTCCTCTCCTCTGCACTCCCCTCTTCAGCTCACTCCACAGGTTTTCAATGGAGTTGAGGTCTGGGGATTCAGGTGGCCATGGGAGAAGTTTGATTCTGTGCCTGGTGAACCATTTCTGTGTAGATTTGGCCACATGTTTAGGGTCATTATCTTGCTGAAAGACCCAGTGACAACCCATCTTCAGCTTTCGGGCAGAGGACACCAGATTTTGATTTAAAATGTCCTGGTATTTCGAAGCGTTCATGATGCCGTGCACCCTAACAAGGTTCCCAGGGCCTCTGGATGAGAAACAGGCCCACAGCATCACCAATCCTGAAAAAATGCCCCTAGATGGCAGTACTGACTTTTTTTTGTTAAGCCCAGTCTGGAGTTAGGTTTGGGCATGTCCTGGGCATGTCTGAGAGGGGAAGTCCCAGAGAATTGAAAAAAAGTCTGGAAGGTGGTAGGGGGCTGCAAAAGAGTATATAAAGGGAAAAATTGAGAGAGTAATGTTATAGGAGAAATTGCAAGGAGAAGGATACATTTGACCAGACCTGACACTCTTTTCAAGACCGGTGAAGCTTTTTGTGGATTTTTGCCTGTGTTTGAGCATTTTCCTGTCCCAGGACATTGTGGAATCTTTTTTTTTATTAATTCAGCTAATTATTATTAATTGTTTATCCTTGCTTGCTCTTACTTAGCTTTGGTTCATAACCTTTTAGGCCTGAGTGAGCACTCTTCCATGTTTTGGATTAGCCTGTGCCAGCATAACTGTAAGTTTCCATAAACCTGATCGGTGCGTCATGGCATGTAGCCTATCTGGAGTCATGAGGACCTGATGGGCCCATAACAGGGACAAGATGTTCTTTCTCTCTCAGTTTATATGTTTACAGAAGAAGAATTACAAGGGAGAAGCTTCGGAATGTGAACGAGATAAGCTAGAGGAAGGAGGAATCGCCTGTCTTCTCTGCGAGATGTATACGCATAACTCAGGGGCGGCTTGAAGTGCGTTGCGTGCGACTGCAAGAGTCTTCCAGATTATATCATAATGTGTAAATCAGCGCAGGGGGAGAAGAACGTCACAATGTTTTCCTATAAAAGCCACAGAATCAGAAACTGTCCTTATCCTCGATTTTGCTGACTTGGACTCTGTGTATGGGGATCCTTTTTTCTGCATAAAAAAGTAAACTGACTTTGGCTTGGATATTAACTTCTCTGCCTCTGACTGATTTTTTTTTTCTCTCAGTCATCTGAGTTTTTTTCTGTGAAGGTAATACCAGGAATATAAAATCAAAATTCCTACAACATTGGCGGCTCGTCCGGGATTCCAATATCTCACCTGCACTCCCTGGAGAATAGGCGCCGACTGCAAAACCGTTCACGTCGTCTTGAGAGACGTTAAAGGGGAATGTCCTCAAACCCGGAGCAACTGGCAAGGCTCCTTGGGTGTGTAGTGAGGCCAGGAGGGAGGTTCTCCAGAGTTTGTGGTGGAGGTGCGGGTGAGTGACGGAATTCTTGCTGAATTCAGCTTAGTTGCTGTGTCAGACCGAGGAATTAATATTGCCAATTATGGGACGGACGAACAGTAAGGAGTTCTTGTTGTAAGGACTGCTATTCGGGGACAAATGTTGACGTGACTTTGACTGAGACTGGGAAATTTGTTGAAAGTTGACAATGGTTCAGGGAATCATTGTGGGTCTGTGACTTGGGTGTGTGTAGAACGCTGGCATAATGATTCTGGGAATCATTGTGGGTAAAGGAATTTGGTGTAAGTTACACAGACAATGCTCTATTTTATGTTATCGAAGCAGCAATGGTGTCAGATCATAAGAAAATTAAAGCCTTGGATATTTTCCAATGTGAATGACTGTGAGAGAGGAGAGTGCACTGAGGTGTGTGTGTGTGTGTGTGTGTTTATGTTTGTAAGTGCTCTGAGCTCAGATTGCGTGTCTGTGTTGTTATGGCCCCAATTTGTTATGACATTTACGACAGCAAGGGATGACAGACACAATTTTAAAACTTAAACACATTTAATTAAACAAAGACTTTTATCTAATCTACTATCTACTCTACTGACCAAGATTGATTATATCCAGGAAAAGAAATATTTACAGTCCCTTTGGTTGGGTTGCTTGGTGATGTCCTGACAGGGAAACGCTCCAACACAGGCAAAAATCCACATCACAGGTATTGAAAAGAGTGTCAGGTCTGGTCAAATGTATCCTTCTCCTCGCAATTTCTCCCACCTTTACTCTGTCAATTTTCCTCCTTATATACTCTTTTGCAGACCCCTTCCACCTTTTAGACTTTTTTTTTTTTTTTAACTCTCTGGGACTTTCCATCTCAGACATGCCCAGGACATGTCCAAACCTAGCTCAAGTCTGGGCTCAACAAAAAAAGGGCAATACTGCCATCTAGTGGCTTCTTTTCACATTACACCTCCATTCCAAAAGGGAAAAATTTTGACTCATGAAGGCAAAATTTTTCTTTTCAGTACAAAAATGGTTAAGTAGACGCGTGTGTGTGTGTGTGTGTGCGCGCGCGCGTGTGTGTGTGTGTGTGTGTGTGTGTGTGTATGTATGTATGTGTGTATATATATATATATATATATATATATATATATATATATAAAATACATATACATTTAATACAAAATGCTAATAAACACGTGTGATATATACACATACTCAAACACGGGATAAGCAATCAGCAGTTACTTTGTCAGTACCCTTTACATACTTAATTTCCAAGTCAAACTCCATTTCAACAATCTCCGATTCTTGTTTTTCATCTTACTCAAAAACATTAACGGATTGTGGTCAGTGTACACAATCATTGGCTTTTGCCCTGTACAAACATAAACCTCGGTGTTGTAAGGACAGAACCAGAGCCAACAGCTCCTTCTCTATTGTGGAATAGTTCTTTTGGTGGCGATTGAACTTCCTGGAGAAGTATGCCACAGGATGATCAATGTCATCAGAGTCACTTTGTCGGAGCACAGATCCACAAGCTTGGTGGCTTGCATCGACCGAAATGGAGAGTGAGTGTCTGTAAACCTGCATTGCTGGCATATTTGTTAGTTCTGTCTTTGTTAGATTGAATACAGTTGTCATTCGATTCCATGAAGTGCTCATATAAATGTCTACAATGAAATTAGCATTTATTCAAAAATAATTTAAGGTGCCTGTTGATTAGCCAATATTTACAATATTTTATGGAATCCTTATTGTAATTACAGGATTGTTAAAAAGTGAAATTTCTAAGAAAACAGTGTATATTAGCAGTGCAAATTTTTAGGTTAAGCCATTTTAATGACTATGGAGTAGTAAAAGGACAAAGTTGCAGAAGTACACAGAATAATTATTCCTTATGAAACTGAGCAAAAGTCACTATTTTTTGATAAATGCCAACCCCTCTTAAAAGATTGGTAACTATAAACAGAGGGAAGTTTTGATGAAGTAACAATTGAATGTAAATTATACAGATGTGGACAAGTGTTTCTAATGTTTTGGCTAACTGAATTTCTTTAAGATGCAGGACAAAGTGAATATTTAAATACTCTAATATTTGGCAGTAGTAATACATTGCAGAGAAAACTACCAGTGATATCCTCTATGAGCATGAAGTAATTACACTATTTGAATTTGTTAAATATTTTTAAAGAGCTAGAAAATCTAAGCACTTTTCTTTAAATAATTAGACTGTGTGAGATTGGTGGGCAAGAAGCATATCTCTGAAAAGAAAATGAAGGATAAGTAGAAACAAGAATAACGCAGTGTGTTCAAAATTTGCCAAGGTACTGTTTAACACTGTATACAATAATTTGGTGTGCCAAATTCATTTGATACAGAGGTTTTTCTATCAAGCATTGGAAAATTGCAGTTGCTATCTGAAGGAAAAAATTAAGGTAAAGTGATCAGAAAAATGCCAGTAAATATAAAATATAATATTAAATTTAATGACACATTTTAAATTCATATTTAAAAAAATCAAATAAACTATTGTGGGATTAGAGAGATGTATCTTTAGATAGGGAAGTGCAATGCAGCGAATGGAGCCCAATTGACCGAAGCAGATTAGGGAGCACGGTGAGGTGAAAGGTTGACATACACAAGTCAGAGAACAGAAGGATGATGAACAAATGTGACTGAAAGCTTTCCTGACCAAAGAAATGCAATTAAAGATCTTTTCTCCATTTTGAACAGGAAGTGTCAACGAGTGTCTTCATAGCAAAAGAAACTGAGTGGCTGATAACCTTAATCTGTTATTCAACTTTTACAGGAAAGGATCCGAACGAGTTGAATTAAAACTAAATTGCTCATTATTGTTTGTCTCTAACTCCTCTTGGAACTTTTCCACAGAGAGATGAAGAGATGAAAATATCCTTGTGTGAAAGTGATAAGCTGGCCAGCTGGGGATTCAACTGTGCGGTTTCAGCTTAATAGTTTACCTTCTAAAATAGATTTGGGGAAATGCAATTTGAAGTATTAACGCAAGACTAAATTCAAAAGGTGGACCACCATATAATTGAAAAAGTACTACTAGTAACTAGTAACGTGATCACACATTACTTTGCTTGCGATTTCTAAATTTATTTTTGAATAAGTCAATTAAATAAAAGGATCTACCTTGATGTGCTAGGAGCCCAAGTGAAAACTATTATTAAATTTGTAGCAATTTTTGTGAATAAAAATAAATTTTTTTTTTTTTTTTGCAAATTGTAACATGGTCTAAAGTGACTCCACCCGGTTCTGCTGATGATGTGGGAAAATGTAAGAATGGTCGGGGCTAATAAGCCCTGACTGTGCATTTCCTCTATGCTTTTAGCGGAACCCTAGACTGAAGTGGATTGCTTAATCACAATTCATTGAGAGGAAAAAATAAAAAATAAAAATGTAACATATCTGGAGTCATGAGGACCTGATGGGCCCATAACAGGGGCAAGATGTTCTTTCTCTCTCTTAGTTTGTGTTTACAGAAGAAGAAATGCAAGGGAGAAGCTTCGGAATGTGAACGAGATAAGCCGGAGAGTAGGGAGGAATCAATCATGTATACGCATAACTCAGGGGCGGCTTGACGTGGGTTGTGTGCAACTGCAAGAGATTACATCATGATGTGTAAATCAGCGCGGGGGGTGAAGAACGTCACAATGTTTTCCTATAAAAGCCACAGAATCAGAAACTGTCCTTATCCTCGATTTTGCGGACTTGGACTCTGTGTATGGGGATCCTTTTTTCTGCAGAAAAAAGTAAACTGACTTTGGCTTGGATATTAACTTCTCTGCTTCCGACTTATTTTTTTCTCCGAGTCGTCTGAGTTTCTTTTTGTGAAGGTAATACCAGGAATATAAAATCAAAATTCCTAAAACAACAACATTACCAAGCAACCCCATCTCAAGGGACTGGTAATATTTTATTTCTTGTATATGTCAATATATTGGTCAGTAGTATTAATTGTAGGTTAGTTGTGAGTCTTTGTTTAATTAAATCTGTTTAAGTTTTAAAATTTTGTCTGTCATCCCTTGCTGTCTTATGTCATAACAAATTGGGGCCATAACAAATTGGGGGCTTGTCCGGGGGCGACCATTGTGTGAGTCATTTATTGAAAATCTACCAGTTCAAATTGTGAAATTGCTTTATTTGAATTTTCCTAGATATATATTGACAGATCAACAGCAATGGATGATTTCTTGGCATCACCAACCGTGGAGGTTTTAAAGTCTTTTAAAAAGATAGAGCTGCAAGAAATATGCAGACAGTTAGAGCTGACAGAGGTAAAACCAGCCATGCGAAAGGCAAGACTGGCTAGAGAGATTGTTGAATATTACATTGATGAAAATGTGTTTGCGCCAGGATATCTGGAACAGTTTCCTGTGGAAAATCCAAATGTAGAAATGGAACTTAGATTAAAAATGCTAGAGATTGAAAGAAGAAAAACAAAGAGAATTTGAGAGGGCAGAGGGAGAGGAGGAAAGAGAATTTGAGAGAGAGAAAGGGGAAAGAGCAGAAAGAGAGAGACAGAGATTTTTAGTTACAGAAGTGAGATAGAGAAGAAAGGCTCCGAATGGAGCTACTAAAAATAAAAATGGAAGCGGAGAAAAAATGTTGTGCTCGCCAGAAGGTAAAGGTGGTGCCTCTATTTTCCAAGAAGGAGGTTGATAAGTAATTTCCAGTGTTTTGAGAAGGTAGCTAAGAGTTGCCAGTGGCTAAAGGAACACTGGCCTCTGATGTTGCAAACTGTCCTCCAGGGTAAAGCTCAAAAAGCCTATTCGGCTTTGTCTGCAGATGATTCCTCTGATTATGAGGTTGACAAAAAGGTTATTTTGACAGCTTATGAGTTGGTTCCAGAGGCTTACCGAAAGAAATTGGGAGGTCTGAAGAAATCTGACAATCAGACCTATGTGGAATTTGCGAACAAGAAGAAGGTTTGCTTTGAGCGCTGGTGTACTTCTATGGAGGTCAAGAATGATTTCAACTCACTAAAAGAGATGGTGTTAGTTGAAGAATTCAAGAACTGTGTTAAGGATGATATTAAGACCTTCCTCAATGAGAAGCAAGCACTGAATTTGCAATCAGCTGCCAAATTTGCAGATGAATATGTTCTCACACATAAGTCCAAATTTCAGTCTAGCAGTAACAATAGATGGTTCCAATTTCAGAAAAAAGGTAATGGTGATACCCAATATTCCTCATCCAAAGACAAATCTGGTGATGGTGCTCAGAAATCCAGTCACAAGTCTGATCAAAGTGTGAAAGCTGACAGTGACAAAAGAGGTCTAGTTTGCAATTATTGCAAGAAATCTGGTCATGTTAAAACTAACTGTTGGTTCCTTAAAGCTATGAAAGAAAAAGAAAAGGATACCAAACCCAATGCCTTTGTGAAAACAAGATTAGAAACCCCTGTAGGAGATGACAGATCTGCTAAATTGCCTGCTCCTTGTGGGGCTAAAAAGCCTGATACTGCTGACTTTGTGAGGGAGGAATTTCTTCCATTTGTGTCAGAGGGATTTGTGGTTCTGAATGAGCATTCTACTCCTGTCCCAATATATATCCTAAGGGATACCGAGCTTCTTAGTCACTTTTGTTGATAGACTCCTTGGAGTTACGTGATGAGACTGCTTCTGGGGATTTCATACTTGTACTAGGTATTGAAGGGAGGACTGTATCTGTACCTCTGCACTCTGTATTCTTGAATTCAGATTTAGTTACAGGACAGGCAAAGGTGGAACTTATGTCAAGTCTACCTATAAGACCCATCTCTGTATCCTTCCTGTGCAGTGACCCGTGCTATGGCTAAGGGGGCTCAAAAAGGAGATGATGTGTTGCCGTCCAGCGCATTAAATAGTCATGACTCAGGCAGTTCGCCTCATGACTCTGTTAAGCATACTATGGTTTCTCCGTTTGAGGACTTATCAGACACGTTTATCACTTCTTTGTTCAGCCAGTCAGATGGGTCTGGTGATTCTGATGTGTCTGGAGACTTGTCTCTGTCCAGAAAGCAGTTGATTCAGGAGCAAACTAATGATCCTGAAATTTGTGTACTAAAGAAGAGAGCCCTTTCTGATAATGTAATGTTGAAAAAAGCCACTAGATGGCAGTATTGACTTTTTTTGTGAAGCCCAGTCTGGAGCTAGGTTTGGGCATGTCCTGGGCATGTCTGAGAGGGGAAAGTCCCAGAAAAAAAAGTCTAAAAGGTGGGAGGGGTCTGCAAAAGAGTATATAAGGAGAAAAATTGAGAGAGTACAGTAGTCGGAGAAATTGCAAGGAGAAGGATACATTTGACCAGATCTGTCACTGTTTTCAAGGCCTATGAAGCTTTTTGTGGATTTTTGCCTGTGTTGGACCATTTTCCTCACCCAGAACATCACCAAGCAACCCCATCTCCAGGGACTGTAAATATTTTTTTTCTGGTATATTATCAATCTTGGTCAGTAGTATGACCAGTATGAAGTCCTACCCTTTGGCATGAAAAATGCCCCAGCCATGTTCCAAAGGATGATACAGTCTACAATCGCCGGATTGCCACACACGGGTCCGTACATTGACGACCTGACCACGTGGAGTGACTCCTGGGAAGAACATCTGAAAGGTGTAGAGACGTTGTTCCAGCGCTTGACTCAGGCTAACCTGACTGTTGATCTGGACAAGGGTGACTTTGGTCGCGCTACTGTCACGTATCTTGGCTAGTTCATAGGCCAGCGTAAGATGGCACCCATAAATGCTAAAGTCCAAGCCATCATTCCTGGCAACAAAAAGGCTTTGCGCCGCTTCCTTGGAACGATCGGGTACTACTGCAAGTTCTGCAAGAACTTTGCTGAGATTGCTCTCAGTTTCACTAACCAATTGAAGAAAGGCGTAAAGTTCACTTGGGATGAAGCATGCCAAAGAGCCTTTGATCGCCTGAAGTCTCTGCTGTGTCACTTCCCCGTGCTCAAATCTCCTGACTTCAACAAACCGTTCTCCATCGCGGTCGATGCTAGCGACCAAGCTTGTGGATCTGTGCTCCCACTGTTGGCTCTGGTTCTATTCTTACAACACTTTGAAGTTTATGTTTGTACAGGGCAAAAGCCAATGATTGTGTACACTGACCACAATCCGATATTGTTTTTGAGTAAGATGAAAAACAAGAATCGCAGATTGTTGAATTGGAGTTTGATTTTACAGGAGTTTGACTTGGAAATTAAGCATGCAAAGGGTACTGACAATGTAATTGCTGATTGCTCATCCCCTGTTCGAGTATGTATATATATCACGTTTATTAGCATATTATATTATATGTATATATATACCAGTGTCTATTTAACCATTTTTGTATTGAAAGGAAAAATTTTGCCTTTATGAGTCAAAATTTTTCCCTTTTGGAATGGAGGTGTAATGTGAAAAAAGCCACTAGATGGCTTTTGCAAGGAGAATGATACATTTGACCAGACCTGTCACTCTTTTCAAGACCAGTGAAGTTTTTTTTGTGGATTTTTGCCTGTATTGGAGCATTTTCCTGTCCCAGGACATCACCAAGCAACCCCATCTCGAGGCGCTGTAAATATTTTTTTTCTTGTATATATCAATCTTGGTCAGTAGTATAAATTGTAGGTTAGCTGTCAGTTTGTTTAATTAAATTTGTTTAAGTTTTGAAATTTTGTCTGTCATCCCTTGCTGTCTTTTATCTCATAACAAATTGGGGACATAACATCCTCAAAGCGGAGCGGACTTAAGAACATCAATATTGTTAAAAAATGAATGCATTTAATCATCTTTTCTTATTAAAGAAACTGATTAGTGAGGTTACGCTAGATATTTCAGCTATTTCGGTTATGTTAATCAATGCAAACACACGCTTTTTTTTTTGTCTTGCAGTTAACTCCTAGATCTAATCTTAGCTAAACAGGTCATACTCGTTAACATAAACACTTCCACAATATAACTTCAAGTATAACTCTGAAACATAAAATTGGCCTACTTGATAGATATTTTGTTCAATAAGCTATTTAGTTGAGCTTAAAAACTTCAACTGCAAGTTGTTGTATCGTTAGCTGCCTTCAAGGCTGATTGCTGAGAATAGTGCCTTGCAGGCTGGTTAGAAGGCTAGTGTTGATTTGATATCACATAACATATAACATATAACATATAACACATAACATAACATATAACATATAACATATAACACATAACATAACATAACATAACATAACATAACATAACATAACATAACATGAATGGCAAGAACAGGCCTTTCAGCCCAACTAAGCTCGCCAGTTTCTTTATACTATTGTGAATATATCCCTTCAGATACTAAATGACTCAATGGTATCTAGCTTTAGGTCAAGTCTGCTCTTGAAAACCCCCAAGGTCTCTGCCACAACAATATGGTCAGGTAAGCTATTCCACATTGAAATTACTCTTTGGGTGAAGAAATATTTCTGAATATCAGTGCTAAATTTACCTTTCGTCAACTTCCATTTGTGACCCCGAGTTCTATTCACAACCCTTAGTCGAAGGAATCCTGCATGATTCACTTTGTTAATCCCTTTAACATATTTAATAGTATTGCCTCAGATGCCTTCAAGGCTGATTGTAAAGCATTAGTGCCTTCCAGGTTGACTGTAGAGACTAGTGCCTTGCAGGCTGGTTAGAAGGCTAATGTTGATTTCATATTGTATTATCTTTGATAATATTCAGTCAGATGCCTTCCAGGCTGACTGTAGAGACTAGTGCCTTGCAGGCTGGTTGGTAGGCAAACTTTAATAATCAGACAAAAATAACCCCAGTAAATACAAAATGCAGTTTTTAAATGATGATTTAATTTATTGAGGGAAAAAGCGATCCAAACCTACGTGGCCCAATGTGAAAAAGTAATTGCCCCCAAAATCTACTGGTTGTGCCACCTATGCGACAAAAACTGCAATCAAGCGTTTGCAATAACTGGCAAAGACACTTGCCATCGCTGTGGAGGAATTTGGGCTCACAGTTCTTTGCAGAATTGTTTTAATTCAGCTACATTGGAGGGTTTTTGAGCATGAACGGCATGTTGAAGGTCATGCCACAGAAGCGCAATTGGATTATGGTCTGGACTTTGACTAGGCCTCTCCAAAGCCTTCATTTTGTTTTGTTTTTGAAGCCATTCAGATTTGCACTTGCTGGTGAGTTTCAGATCATTGTCCTGCTGTATAACCCATGTACCCTGGAGCTTGAGGTCACAAACTGATGGTTGGAGAGTCTCCTTCAGGATTTTCTGGTAGAGAGCAGAATTAATGGTTCCATGAATTACAGCAAGTTGTCCAGGTCTTGAAGCAGCAAAGCAGCCCCAGACCATCACACTACCACCACCATGTTTGACAGTTGCCATGATGCTTTTTTTAATGAAATGCTGTGTTAGTTTTATTCCAGAAATAACGGTACACACATCCTCCTAAAAGTTCAACTTTTGTCTCCTCAAGTTTCACAAAGTTTCAAAGCTTCAAAAGTTTCAAAGTTTCTGTCAGTCCACAGAATATTTTCCCAAAAGTCTTTGGGATCATCAAGATGTTTTTCAGCAAAAGTGAGAGGAGCCTTAGTGTTCTTTTTGGTCGCAGTGCTTTTTGACTTTGAACTCTCCCATGGATGCCATTTTCACTCAGTCTAGTCTCTTTCTTATTGTCGAATCATGATCACTGATTTTAACTGAGGCAAGTGAAGCCTGCAGTCCTTCAGATGTTGTTCTGGGTTCTTTTGTGATTTCCCTTGATGAGTTGTCGAAGCGCTCTTGGAGTAATTTTGGTAGGCCAGCCACACCAGGGAAGGTTCACCGCCATTCCAAGTTTTGTCCATTAGTGGATAATAGCTCTCACTGTGGTCTGCTGGAGTCCCAAAGCTTTAGAAATGGTTTTGTAACCCTTTCTAGATTGGTAGATGTCAATGACTTTGTTTCTCATCTGTTCTTGAATTTATTTAGAAATCGCAGCATGATATGTTACTTTTTGAGATCTTTTAGCCTACTTAATTTTGTCAGACAGGGTTGTTCAAGTAATTTCTTGATTCAACAGGCCTGGCTGTAATCAGGCTGGGGTGTGGCTAGTGAAATTGAACAAAAAAAAAAAATGCGGTAATTTTTTTCGTAATTTTTTTTCAATTTCCTCACTGAGAATTTTATCTATCTCCTGCTTGATTATCCTCATTTGATCAAGTATAGAATGATCATTATTAATGCAGTGAAGTTGCTCCAAGCTCTTTAGTTGTTCCTGCAAGTCTGTAAGCTTTTTTGCCCTCAATTTTTTTAATTTCGCACATTTAGCTATAATTTTTCCACGAAGAAATGCTTTTGCTGTGTCCCATAAGATCGCAGGGCTCACCGTACCATTATCATTATGCTCCAAGTTTAGTTCTTCAGCCATTTCCCTTTTGAATGAATTACTATTCAGTAAACCCATATGCAGCCTCCATAGCGTAGTTTTAGGCGTCCCGCCCAAATTAAGCTCCAATGTTAATCCAGCGTGATCAGAAAGGTCCCTCTGTCCAACTGTACAATCTTTCACTCAATGGCAATCTCTACTAAACATAAAAAAGTAATCAATTCTGGAGTAGATATTATATCTTGCAGAATAGAATGTGAATTCAGTATCAGATTTGTGCAAGTGTCTCCATATATCTATGAGTCCTAATTCTTATTAATTTGTTTTTCCAAAGGGCTCTTTTTCCTCGCTCGGTTAGTAGTGTCCAGTCTAGGATTAAGGAGTAAGTTGAAATCCCCTGCACAGATACAAATACCATGAGTTTCTGCCGCGATAAGACTGAATATCTCCTTGAAAAATACAATACTGCTGCCTGGGGGGGCATATATATTGCACAGGGTGACTTCCTCCTTTCCAAGTTTTCCCTTGACCAAAACAAATCTACCTTCCCTATCTTGATATTCAGAAATAAACTCAAAGCAGACATTATTCGAAATGAGGATTGCCACTCCCCTTTTTTTTCCTGTTCTATATGACGAGAAAAAAGAATTTCGAAAACCCATTTTCTTCAGCTTCACATGTTCTGTGTGAGACAAATGCGTTTCTTGCAAAAATACAATATTATTTTTTTCTCGTTTTAACTTTGCAATTATTTTGCTCCTTTTTATGGGATTGTTTATACCATTAACATTCAAAGACTGTATACTATAGTACTGCATATTCACATATCGTCACAAACATATGTTCTTGTACCCGTGCGAATCCAGTCCCAGTCCTCGTGTAACAAAGAAAAAAAATTAAGACAATCACGAACCTAATAATCCAAAACATCTTAATATAGAACAGGTCTTCCAATTGTGAGGAATTCTTGTAACCTCTCAATGAAGGGGGATTATGCCACTAGTTGGGGTCCCTTCGCAGTGCAAAATAGAAACTAAAGAAAGAAAAAACAGTAAATTGGGTGGCTTATTGTAAGAGTCACCTGCATCGATCCATGTTGCAACTTCGATTTTAAGGTAGACCTACGCATAAATAATGAAATAAAAGGTATTTTGCTAAAGTCATCGAACTCGAGTCAAGATTACAGGGGGCTTGAGAAGCATTTTTATGGAGGTGGTGGGGGAGAGGCACTACTCATCCATTCCGGTATCCTCTCTGTCCGTCCTCTGAAACTCCTTCAGCTTTTCTCGGATGTTTTCCTGGAAATCGTGCGCGTTTCCCACTCGTCGGGACCCCGTTGTACACCACGGTAGAAGCTTGTTGATTGTCTCCACTGTAATTTCCTGGGATCTTTTCGCGGGGAGCGATTCCACCGTGAATCCACGTCTACGCAAGTCCACCACAGCCTCCCCAGCGCTGCTGTACGTGACCGCGCCAGAGTCAAAGTGCACTCGCATCCAGGTCAGCGGGGTTTGGAAGCGGATCCGCTTTTCTTTAAGTACTCGCTTAATTGGATTATACTCTCTCCGTTTCTGTTGAACGTTCTTGGCATAATCGTGATCGAAAAAAACTCGCTTTTCTTGAATGTAGATGGTCTTCCTCCACGCTGCACGAAGGATTTTTTCCTTGACGTTAAACTGAAGGAACCGGACCACCACCGAGCGTGGGTTCGCACCCACAGGTGGTTGTGGACCCAGGGCTCGGTGTGCTCTCTCGATTCCCAAACTCGTTCCATCACTCAGACCGGTAATATCCCCCAGTTCCGTCAGAATAAAATGCTCCACATATCGAGGCACAGACGAACCCTCGACCTTTTCAGGGATACCGTAAATGCGTATATTATTACGCCGAGAGCGCCCCTCTAAATCAGTCACTTTTTCCTGGAGAGCCTTGTGGTTATTCAACAACTGAACAAGAGAGTCCCGAACTCCAATGTCCCATTCCTCCCTCCCTTCCACTCTCTTCTCCATTTCTCCAAGTCGATTAGCTACTTCCCCAATCCTGCCGGAGACGGCATCGATTTGCTGGTTAATATCGGCAGTCAGCTCTTCAAATTGTACTTTCATGTCCTCCTTAAAGTTTACCCTAGCTCGCGACAGTTCTTTCTTCATTTCCGATTTGAGATCCCGCATGCCCGCAGCGACAACTTCACTCACCACTTTTCTGAGAGATCCGAGTGTAGCAGGCGATGCCTCGTCTTCTAGCATGTCGCCATTTTCACCACTAGCGATTACGCTAGCGTTGCCTTCAATTCGAGTTTCTGATTCTATGTGGCTCCGAGAAGCGGCCCTACCTTTCTTGCTTTTATCCCCACTCATTGTTCTTTTGATCAAAATCGCTTCAACCTTGTTTTAAAACTAATTAAGGGGTATAATCTATATCGATGCAGGAGCTTCTCTTTATGCTGCCGTTCTAGTCGCCATGCCACCGGAAGTCCCGGGATAAGGTTCTTATGCTGGAAGGCAGTGTTTTCCTTTCTCCAAACATAATGCTTCTCATTTTGACCAAAAAGTTCTATTTTGGTCTCATCCGTCCACAAAACATTTTTCCAATAGCTTTCTGGCTTGTCCATGTGATCTTTAGCAAACTGCAGACGAGCAGCAATGTTCTTTTTGGAGAGCAGTGGCTTTCCCCTTGCAACCCTGCTATGTGAAGTGAATTTGAAGATGTAAGTATGCATTCATCATTCTCAGTGATCATCAACACAACATTAACTTTTGAAAGGTGCTGTGCTGTCTACCTCAATATTTAAGTACCATACTTGCACCCCTGGCTCTGCATGACAACTATGATTGATTCTAACTTTTCTAATAAACTTAAATGTTAAAAATTGATCTGAAGTATAATGGCTGCGGCATGAGGACATAGTTTGTGTAGTGGATGCCCCATCACTCTGTTCGTCTTCATCCCGAGGACACAGCATGAGTAGAAATGATGTGATGAATATTTCTAAGAATTGTAGCATGTGGCCCCTTGATAATAAGTAGATTTGGATGAACTCAGATGCATGCTGTAACTGAAATGCAAGTTCTCAGCTCAAGGATAAGAAATGAATGTTACAAAATCAAGTAAAAGAATCATTAAAATAGTTCAGAACATTACAGAAAAACCTTTACAAAGTTTGTAGTGAATAGTGTTGAAGCATTACATTGTTTTACAGGCATTGGTGTAAAAACCGAGCTAAAATTGCGGAGACAAGGGATATATGGTGTGGATTTGTGAAAACTGAGGGGAAAATACACCTCTGGTTTTTGTATATAATATAGGGAATATATGAGGCTACAATTTTTTGCGGGTTTTGTGTCAAGGTCGCGAGGTCAACAAGGTCAAGGTCAAAGTAAAGGTCAAAAGGTCATTATATTTTATTTTTACCCCACATCAAATCTAAGGCCAGATTTGGATTCCTTGGTGAATTTCCAGTCTAAGGACACCAATTTTATTGTGATAGCCCCACTGGTTACTGAGATATTGGTGGTCAAACTTCGGCTGGTAACCCTGTTTTGGGCGATTTTTGCCAAATTGGGTGGGCCATAACTCAGGAACCACTGGTTGGATTGAGCTAATATTTGGAATTTCAGCTTTGCCAGCAAAAATCACCCTAGAAACTAAATATGAGCAAAATCTGAGGGTGTGGGGTGACAATTTTGATTTTTTTGGGTGATTTGATATGGAATGACCCTATAATTGAAACTAAAAATTTCCTGTAACTATTGATCAGTCCAGCACATCAGCTTGGAGGAATGTTTGCAGATTCCTCCATACTGAACAACTTCAACTCTGGGATGTTGGTGGGTGTCCTCATAGGAACTGCTTGCTTCAGGTCCTTTCACAGCATTTTAATTGGATTAAGGTCAGGACTTTGTCTTGGCCATTCCAAAACATTAACTTTATTCTTCTTTAACTATTCTTTGGTAGAACGACTTGTGTGCTTAGGGTCGTTGTCTTGCTGCATGACCCACCTTCTCTTGAGATTCAGTTCATGGACAGATGTCCTGACATTTTGCTTTAGAATTCGCTGGTATAATTCAGAATTCATTACTCCATGAATGATGGCAAGCCATCCTGGCCCAGACGCAGCAAAACAGGCCCAAACCACGATGAAACACCACCATGTTTCACAGATGGGGTAAGGTCTTACGGTGGAAAGCAATATTTTCCTTTCTCCAAACATAATGGTTCTCATTTAAACCAAAAAGTTCTATTTTAGTCTCATCCGTCCACAAAACATTTTTCCAATAGCTTTCTGGCTTGTCCATGTGATCTTTAGCAAACTGGAGATGACCAGCAATGTTCTTTTAGGAGAGCAGTATCTTTCTCCTTGCAACCCTGCCATGCATACCATTGTTGTTCAGTATTCTCCTGATGGTGGACTCATGAACATTAACATTAGCCAGTGGGAGAGAGGCCTTCCGTTGCTTAGAAGTTACCCTGAGTCCTTTGTGACCTCGCAGACCATTGCATGCCTTGCTCTTGGAGTGATCTTTGTTGGTCAACCACTCCTGGGGAGGGTAACTATGGTCTTGAATTTCTTCCATTTGTACACAATCTGTCTGACTGGACTGGTGGAGTCCAAACACTTTTGAGATGGCTTTGTAACCTTTTCCTGATGTGCATCAACAACCCTTTTTCTGAGGTTCTCAGAAATCTCCTTTGTTCATGCCATGATACACTTCCACAAACGTGTTGCGAAGATCAGACTTTGATAGATCCCTGTTCTTTAAATAAAGCAGGGTGCCCACTCACACCTGATTGCCATCCCATTGATTGAAAACCCCTGACTCTATTTTCACCTCAAATTAACTGCTAATCCTAGAGGTTCACAAACTTATGCCACTCACAGATATGTAATATTGGATAATTTTTCTCAATAAATAAATGACCAAGTATAATATTTTTGTCTCATTTGTTTAACTGGGTTCTCTTTATCTACTTTTAGGACTTGTAAGAAAATCTGACGATGTTTTAGGTTATATTTATGCAGAAATATAGAAAATTCTAAAGGGTTCACAAACTTTCAAGCACCACTGTGTGTGTGTATATATATATATATATATATATATATATATATATATATATGCGCATGTGTGTGTGTGTGTGTGTGTACAATTCTGATGCCTTCATGGCTGACAGTAGAGACTCCCTCAGCATTACTGGAACCTTCCAGGGCTAATTTAAAAATCTTCTTTTTTTCAGCCCATAGATCTATTAAAGTTCGAAACCAACCACGTTACCTCAGAAAACTGACCGAGATGTTGCATATTGGTGCTGTCTTTACTTTTTACATCGCCAGAATTGGCGAGTAGGTCGCCAAGTTGGCAACACTAAGACTATAGCAAAATCGACAGTGCACATTTCATCGTTCATTTTCAGTGGTGACATGCTAAAATAAATGAATTCAGGAAAATGTGGATGTAACAGCTACGTCTTACAATTCATTGTTATACATTTGCATTAACAATAACGTCATATTTGGAAGTTTTACTTACCAACCGAAAGAGACACGCCTGATTCCGCCATCTCTGAAAGAAGCCTGGGGCTGTACGCACAAGCGCAGTAAATGGCAAAGACGGATGAAAAAAATGTTGCAGTTTCATAGTCTTATGCTACCGAGTCAAAAGTTGATGTTGCTGTTTTTACAGTTTCGGTGGCAGGGTTTAATTATTCTGTTGCTATTTCCGCAAATAATGTGTGCATTTCAAAGTTTTTGTGTGCTGAGACAACGTTTTCTTTGGTAGGCCTGTGGAAGTCGACGTCTGAAGGCAACTTCACCCTGCAGCCTAACCAGATGTGACGTCTGTGTTCCCGTTGTTGCTGATGTGATGGTCAAATGAAGCCTCATGAATCAGTGAGGCTTTCCAGCCCATTGCTTCAACAAAAGGTTCAGTACTCGAGGGCTCATTAAAACATTGAATTCTGCCATCTGCTGGGCAAAACAACATATGACAGTCAATGAACAGTACCATGACCTGAGCGGAAATGTATGAAAAACTTTTGTGTGCGGAAAAAATAAACAATTGCTATATTTCCATAGCATGTGCATGTGTAAGTATATGTAAAAAAACATAAGCAGAGCCCGCACACCAGAACTCCGTATTAGACCTTTATAAATAAAACAAACGACGTGTCGATCAACGTGTGATCTTTGCAAAGTTCAAGTTCAACACAAATATGGGAGTGACATTATTTAAAGAAACTAAATAATTGACACTCTCAAGTCAAGGTCCAACAATGGGGAAAATAATATGTAACTCATTACATCACAGTGGTGGCACAGTGGTTAGCATTGCTACCTCACAGCAAGAAGGCCGTGGGTTTGAATCTGGCCTGGGGCTCCACACTCTCTGTGTGGAGTTTGCATGTTCTCCCCGTGTTGCGTGGGCCCTCGCCGGGTGCTCCAGCTTCCTCCCACAGTCCAAAGACATGCATATCAGGCTAATTGGAGACACCAAATTGCCCATAGGTATGACTGTGAGAGCGAATGGTGTGTGCGATGGATTGGCAAGCTGTTCAGGGTTGGTCCCTGCCCTTGCCCGTAGGCTCCAGCTCGCCCCGTGACCCTAGTGAGGAATAAGCGGGAATAGAAAATGGATGGATGGATTACATCATGGAACGTACTACACCTCTCTCCATCTTATACAAACGCGACAACATCCACAGTTTGGCTCCGCGACTTTCGAAGCCAAGCCGTATCGAGGAGGCGATACGTTGAACGAACCAATGACGCACTCTCCACAAACCGAGGCCTAGTTTGTCGTCGGTCACGTGATTTTTACGGCAACGACGCGTGCCAGATGAAGCCACGATTCGAGGCTTGCATCGAATCTTGTCGGAGCTCGACACAGGCTCCGACGCCTCGCTTCAAATGTCGCATCACTACTGACTGTATCCACAATAATTATGCAGTACAGATTGCAAGGGCTGGCGTGCAGCATAAGCGCGCCAAGATTTTCATTTAAATTTCGTCTAAAATAATGATCATAGCGATAATCGCCCCAGGGCATGCATGGAAAGCAGAAATAACTCCTTATGGTTCTGACCGTCATATTCTGACAGCGTCATAGTAACCTTAATTCGGCCTCATAGTGCAGAACCTTTATGACGTGCCATTCAAACGCAATCTATATAAAGGCAGTTGCGCGATGCAAATCATGCAAAATCAGTTTATTCTGTAGCTTGAAAGCTGCAGAAAAGGCGCAACTATTTACTGAGCAACAGCTAGAGCTAGTGAGACCGCGAGAGGGCACAATGAGCCGGATGAAGACGAAGAAGCCCGTGTATTCCCTGGGCTACCTTGGAGAGCCGGTGAGTGGCGAGGACACTGTATTCGATGCGGCCATATTGTTGACATGCCGCTGAGGAGCAGAGCGAAGATTTCAATTGAGTTAAACGAGCCGTTATGGCACCCTCATCGCGCTACGACGAGAAAACTTGTTTAATTGCCGTCGATCCATATAAATTTGACTCGGCAGCATTTAGCCGAGATATATCTTTGCTGCCAGCCGTGGATTACCCCGATATTTGCCACTATTTAATACTCACAGTGTACGCCTACACGGCGCTGGAGCTGAATGCGTAAGGAGTCGTATAACTATTTCATATTACTAAGTAACATTAGCTGCCTCCCAAAGCGCCTGAATTAAATCCTCGTTCTGTAAACTTTCGTTTGGTCCAAAACATCGGTTTTTGTGTCTGCATTAATATTTTGTATTTCTGTGTCTCAACCGGGAATTTTATGGCGTCTTAACTGGCTATTACTGTTGTACAATAAGAGAGTGCTAACCGGCATTTTATAGCTTTTAAAGACACAAATACAAAATCTCAATGCTGATGCCAAAACCGACGTTTTGCCAGTGTAGCACCATACGAGGATTTAATTTTGGCGCTGTTGAATGCAGCCATTAACTCCATTCAACAGTAACTTAGCTCACCGTGAATCTCGTAAATCAATTATATCCACTGACATATCAGCTGTCTTGAAGTCGCCTCCTACCAGAACGATGTCGGGCGCCGGTAGCCAGTACCTCGCATCATTTATCACATCAAGCAACATTCACTGTCTGACAAAACGATCTCTGACTAATAAAACCGTTAACTACCAGTGATTAAATGCTATGCACACACTTTACTGGGGAAAGTGGCTTATCTAACTCCAACGTTACAGGAGGTAAAATGATCGGAACAGACTTTGCTGTAAAGAGTAGCCTGAAGTCTCTCCTATTGATTCTAGCTAGCCATAGGTCTCTCTTCCACTGGCTCAACTCCTCTCTGTCTCTCCTCTCTCCTTTCCTCACAGTGGGTATTTCAAAGAAATCTAACGCCGTTTTTTTCTGGCTGTCATTAGAACAGCCGTGAACCACACAGCAAACCATATTGAACCAACCAGGGTTGATACGATCGCTAAAGAATGTGAGGTAGAAGCCTCTTGATAGAGTCTAGTCAGGAATATTAGTGGGGATGTCAACAATATGGCCGCATCGAACGTTGATGATGGGAATCGAATACCATCAATTCCGTTTTCATGACCGAAGTAGCTAACTGCCAAAATGTAATTAAACCATGATAACATACCGCATCAATACAAACACGATTGAGCGAGTTTCAAGTTTAAGCGCCACAAGCGCTGCTTGGTAATATCAACGGTCAAGGCACATGAACATTGCGCTCCGCCAGGATAATGGCGGCAAATTATGAACAAGCGTGTCTGTGGAAACGGGGATAGATTACAACAGTTCCTTCGTGACAGTGGTTTGCCTGTGACTGGGAGAGTGGAAGACCTTAGAGCTCGAGTGTGTGTGTTTTTTTTTCCATGTACCACTCAAAACAGCTGGGGCGCTTTTCCCAAGTAACATAGTCCGTCCAGTTAGTCAATGAGCCCAACTACGTAAGTTAGCATTTGTGATTTTGGGAAACGCACCCCAGATCAGTACTAGACCCTGCTTGTCACTGTGGGTGGATGTTTATAAATCTGACTTTCAGTGTACTCGATCCATTCACTTCAGGCATACGTTTTCGCTCTATGTCTGTAACATTTCCCCAACTCTTCGGATCATAACAAATCAAACGCACATACCTTCCTTGCTAAGACAGCTAATTAAACCGCGAGTACACGCCGGAAGATGCCTTCCGTGCTGAAATATGACAAAAAAATTCCTCCAAAGCGAAGCGCTTCAAACACTTGTTGCCATTTTTTCTAATCCCGACATGCAGCGGTATGCCGCAGAATACCTGTAAGAAGACATGGCGACATATGTTTGAACCGGAGGAATTTTTTTGCTCATATCTCCGCATGGAAGGCATCTACCGGCGTGTACTCGCGGCTAAGTTTAGCTGTCTTAACTAGGAAAGTATGTGCCTTTGATTTGTTATGATCCGAAGAGTTGGGGAAATGTTGCAGACGTAGAGCGAAAAAGTATGCCTGAAGTGAATGGATCGAGCAGTGTCTCTGAGGTAATACATTGAAAGTCCTATTTATAAATATCCACTCACAGTGACATGTAGGGTCTAATCAGTTCAGGAGTCCGCTGATCGTCCATGCCGGTGTCACCTTACCCGGTCCATTTGCCGTCCTCCCGTATGGTTGGTTTTGTAAGTTACTGGATGATTCAAATAAAAAAACATGCACGCCTTAAAACCTAGTGTTTTTTGTTTTTGAAAATGATAATGTTTTGAATTTGCTGCCAAACTAGAAATTACAACGATTGCGATTCGAGGTAATGCTGCGAGCATGTCACCAATGAAAAAACGTTTAACGATAGTCGGCGCGAAAATCTAGCGAAACATTAGCAAAGAACAATAAATATGAGCAGTTTTCACCTTGGTGGTGCATTGTTGTGGGTTTACATTGGCCAGTTTTACAGAATTTGTATGGAAATTGTGTGCTTTGACCTGTAACCTGGTAGTGTTATTTAGCTGCTCTTACATGTACACTGATAAGTCGAAATTTGCTGTCCCTGCCAGATATGACTCCATCCTTGTCTATAATTTTTTTCTGCTCAATAATCTTCAATACTTTATGCTTTCAGATCTATGTGAAAAAGGACAATTTCGACTTGGACCCACATATGCCCTTCATACAACCATCTTGCAGCGAACTGCATGATCCTCATGTCCGAGACTATTACTACCGCAAGGATAAGCTTGATGTACTGAAGAACAAAACTAAGGAAATCACAGAGGACAATAAGGCAAGATTCAGGCTACTCATGAACTTAAGGCATTATGAGCCGCTAATAACTTCACAGAATTATATGCCTGAACAGGCTGCTCATAACGTTGCTGCAGAATGAGCATGTCCAGGCCACTCGTAACGTTATAGCAATATTAGCCTTAACTGGGCTACTCATAAGCTCATAGCACTATTAGCCGAGACATGCTGCCTTTAGTGCTATAAGGTTATGAGTAGCCCTGTTAAGGCTAATTGTGCTTTATGAGCAGCATGGTTAGGCCAGTAATGCTGCAATGTTAATAGGAGCATAGTCAGGGTCTTAGAGCTGTAGCTCGAAGACCCTGACTGTGCTGCTAATAGCATTGTAGCACTATTAGCCTAATTATGCTGCTAATAACCTTAGAGTTCCATTAGCCCAACCATGCTGCTGATAATCTTGCAGCACTATGACCCTGAGCTTGCTGCTTACAACCTTTCTGCACGATAAGCTTAATCGTGCTGTTACGGCTCTATGAGTCTCACCAGGCTGCATGTACCTTAACTGCTCTATGTCTGTCCTGGCTGTTTGTGACTGTATTGCACTATGAGCCTGAGCAGGCTACTCGTGACCTTAAAGTACCAGGTGAGCAATTTTGTAAGCTCATCGTGATTATACTTAATGTTTCCCCCACAGGTGAAGTGCACCTTTAGGGAGTACAAAATGCACCAGCGGTATCTGGAGCAGCAGAAGCTCATCACAGAGAGAGGTCACAAAGAGATGGAGGTGAGAACCGCTGTGCTCAGTGATTCACCAATCAGAATTGGCCTTTATGAGTACGAGAACTGTGGAGTTGATCTGAATATAAATATCATTTGAATATTGTTGCGTGTATGTGTACTCTAGAGGGCCAAGATGAGGCAGTTTTTGGAGCAGCAGCAGGAGGGACACGAGATGACCCTGTCTGACCTGAGAGAACAGATGCTGGATGAGTACGTGGAGTGTCTGCGGCCAGCCATGAAAGCAGAAAGAATTCGGTATGCAACTCGCTTGCACTAACCCGCATCATTCTGATGAGACCAACTTTGACCACACAAATGTGCTATCAATTCTTTCCATACTAACATGCTACGCTTACTCATACTTAGATGTTATGCTAACCCCAATTCTGACCATACTTGCATACAATACCAGGCTAATTCCTCACCATACTGATGCTAAGGTAATTCTAAGGTTCACCATACTAGTATGTTATGATAATGCTAATCCTCAAAACACAAATAATGTGCGCTGTGACTAAGTCTGGATGAGAGGGACAAAAATGTATGTTTTTTGAAATTTTAGATGATAATATTTATCACATAACTGCAGTACTTTTCCTATAGCCCCAGCTGATTACATATTTTTGACATTACCTCAGGTAAATGTCATTTTTGCAAAAATTTCATTGGCTGAGAGCATGGGGGAAAAAAAATCGCTCTGCATTACATCACGCTGTTAATATATAGCCAAACAGAATTCTGAGACTAGAGTCATTAAATCGGTATGGCTCAGCGCTGTTGGTAGCTCTCTAGGTGCAATTTGCATAACTAGTTCAAGTTAGTTAGCTGGTTAGTGTGTACGCAGTACATTTTCATGACCATTATGAAACGTTAATTTGTTAGCGAGCGAGCTAACGATAGCCAGCTACTCAGTTGACTGAATTTACAAACCTTTTCTGGTTCGGCCGCAAATTTCTGTGACTCAGTGACTGACAGTTAGTAGAGCGATGGAGTTAGCATAATGCTAACAAACAATGGGCACTCATGGAAATTGCATTTGTTTTCTTTTAAATTTTGCAATTCATTTACATGATAAACAGAATCTAATACAATTGGTTGTGTCATTAGAAAGTTATGAAACTCGGTGAGTAAATTTGGGTTTGTTGCTCGCTAAAGCTTACAATAAACACAAAATTAACTCAACTCATTTCATGACTTTCATATGACATTTCTGTAAGATCCTCAGTACATAAAGGGATATACTTTTTCTCCTAATTTCAACAGAACTGGCTTCATAAGTATGACCACTATCTACAACCTCAATTCCATAACAACTGTGACAGTGTGTAGTGTGCTGACGAAAGCAAAATTAAATTATTTGAAAATCCTCTTTTACCGATTCAAGAGCAGTGTGTGTCCATGTTGCCATTGTATAGCAGTGCCGTTCTTGTGACTAAAAAAAAAAATGAAACGAATATGACAACGGACACCCGAACTGTTACCAGCAATTGCTTTATGAGGCATTTCAAAAATAGCTATTGTCAAAACACGGTGAAGTTGTTGACCTAACACTACTCATTTCGTTTTTTACCTCTGTTCATTTGAATGCGGTTAAAGAATTTCTTACCTTTCTGGCATTTTTTCACTTTTCTTTTCTAGTCTTAAAATGCACCTACTGAGCTTATGGCACACTAAATTGTGAAAGAAATCCACTAGGTGTTGAAACTCTTCAATATTCAATTCTCATTTATTTTTGACAGAAGTCTGGCCAATCATTTTCTTCGGTCCGAATAAAATGATTTGCCGAGCCTCTTGTCTGTCATCCGTCACTGCGCCCCTTACAGTTGCTTATCGCTGTCACCACTTGCGAGTCGTGCGCCTCTCTGGCAGAAAAAAAAAGACGCATTTTACTGTAAACAAACGGCTGCTGAAATGCTACAATTACGATAATATCATTCATGGTAGTTCGTCAGACTACAAAGGTAACTAAACGCTACAAGGGCATTTTATTTTATACCACATATAGAACTGAATATTAAGTAATTACTGTTGATTAGTTTTCACTTACCACTGCCTGTGAATCTGACTCCATTGACCTGCTTCACTTTCCAACGAAAAAAAAAAATAGAGTGCGGTGCGAGGAAGTGAGCAGCACGAGTGAAACGGGCCAATTGAGACAGTTGGGTGGGACTTTGGAGGGATGCGGAGTTGTTTATGTTCGAATTTTTACTAAGTGCTGTGCGACATGCCAGAAAGGTTAGGATTGCTTTGAAAGGATTTTTAAATCACTGGTCACTGTTGTTTATTTACATTTAACACATTTTCTCAGTTGTAGAATTTAAGGTGTAGAAAGAATTAGGGTGCGAAATTGATTAGGCAGGGCCGAAATCAATTTCAAAGTAGACTTGGGTCAGTCAGCTCTTTTTAATGCCTGGACATGTTTTAAAGGCGAAATGTTTTGCACTCACACTGCAAAGTCAAGTTAAAATTTTCCTCTGCCAGCATGGATGACATGGGCGTCAGTTTGTTTTGAAAAGTGGTGGGGACAATGACATGAGGTAGGAAAGCTTAACGCGGGGCGGCATATCCCTGAGTTACGCAGTTTGTGGTAGGAAAGGGGTAATGGTTACTACTCACCCTGGGTGGCTTAATAGAGGACCAAGGCATTAGGCTTGTTCTTATCCGACCAAAGTTTTAAACCAGGGGTCTGCAGTCTTTCCCAGAAAGGGCCGGTGTGGGTGCAGACTTTCATTGCAACCAAGCAGCTACACACCTGATACTACTAATCAAGCTCATTAGCAAAGAGACCAGGGGTTTATTAGTAGTATCAGGTGTGTAATTGCTTGGTTGCAATGAAAGCCGGCACGCACACTGGCTCTTTCTGGGAAAGATTGGGGACCCCTATTTTAAACTAATGAGCCCTTTTGCTGTTTGGAATTTAGCCCGATGTTACAATCTTGCGCCTCTCTCTGTCAGCCTCTATATCCCGAGGTGGTAAATTCGAGTATTTAGCCAGAAGTTGTCGCATGGGCACTTTGCATCATTTCAAAAACCGAGAGGAGGAGGGAAAATAGAGCTGAGATATTACATTTTGTTCTTCTTGTCTTGTTTGCCCTTTTCTCCACGAAGTTTGGAGTGAAAATGAACGCTAATCATAGAGCATTAATGGTATCGAGAAATGTTCATTCTGATTAAGACGGAACACAAATAGGCTAGCGGGCTAGTTGGCTAGATCCCGAATTAGCAGGCTATTTCGGAAACTAGACCAAGATTTTGGGGTAAATTTTCCTTATCAAATAGCGCGCTATTCATGTCTTCAAACAGCAATAGCTGGCTAATTTGACATCGGGCTAATTTCAAAACCGCAAAATAGCTTGCTAGTTTATAAATTCGGTCTGATGAGAACATGCCTATTAATATGGGGGCATCCCCTGCCCAGGCGACTCAGCTCTTTCTTGTCCTCATCCTCTCAGTAACTTTGTTGCTGAAATTCCTGAGCACTTTACTCTAGTCTGTCCGGGTCTATGTTATTCTGGATGAAGTTGTTTCGGTGTTGCGATATGCCAGCAGACAGTCCTGTTTCTATGCAGGCACATTTAGTGGCCGTTTGCGATCTCTCCTGTAAAATGATTCGTATGACGATTTTTTTTTTTTTAATTGAATAAAAAAAAAACCACTGCAAGAGAAAGTGGTGGGGACAAAATTACTTCTGACAAAAAGTGGTGGGGACCCATCCCCACCTAAACTGATGCCTGTGATGGACCGTGTAGCTAAATTCAATTTGTGTCATATATTTCTCACCGTACACTGTTTTTATTGATATGCTGCCCATTTCTAAGTGCAACCCTTTTGAAGTTGTGTATGAGTAATCAATAAAACGTGACTAAATCTGAAATTTTTTTTTTTTTCCTTGAAAGGTGGGGAGAACAGTCCGCCTTGGAGGATGGCACATTAGAGATGGTGAGAAATGGCATCAGATCTAGGCCGAATAATGCACTTTAGTGCGTGTGCGTGTGCGTGTGCGTGTGCGTGTGCGTGCGTGCGTGCGTGCGTGCGTGCGTGCGTGTGTGTGTGTGTGTGCGCCATAGCTCGTTTCACTCTGTATGCTTGTTCACTGCTCTGACCTGTGCGTCCGCAGGACCTGCTGAGCTGTAAGGCAGAAAAGCGCACACAACTGTGCAAAATACAGTCAGAGGTTCAGTGTGAGTGGAACAGAGAGAAGCGACTGAGGGAGGAACAGGAGAGGAAGGAGAGACAGGTGCCCACTTCACCTGTGACAATATACAGCACTGTGCAAAAGTCTTTGGCACATTTAAAGTGATTTTGCTGGGCATATATGCTTGGAAAAATGATGGAACTACACCTGTCATACTCATCACCTACACCTGTCATACTCATCACCTACACCTGCCAAAGTCATCTCCAGTACTTGTCAGACTCCACACCAACACCTGTTAAACTCATGACCTACACCTGTCACCAGGTCAGAACTGTAAGCTTGAATGGGCTTACATCTTGGGCTTATAATCTTACATCACTTTGAGCCTGTCCAGGCTGTGCATAACCCGATAACACTATAAGCGTAAGCTTCAGCAGATAGTAAGAGCACATTAAGTTGTTTTTGGGAGATAACTGCATGTCACATTGTTAATGATACATATGCTGTTGTTTCAGAAATATGCTGCACATCAGCGCAGGACTGCTCTCCAGAAGCAGCGGATGCTCGAGCAGGTCAAGCGTGCAGAGAAATCTTCGCTTGATAAACTAAACAAGAAACCTAACCTGCCAGGCAGAAGCAACATCACCACAAAGGTAACAAACGTCACTCCACCCAGAGGTATTCAGATTGATTTCAGTTCTGTTGTTTCCCAGAATTTGGCTGTATTATTCATGTTATTAGCATAACAATCATCAGATCATCATGCCAACTCGTAAAAGAAAACTTCGGCAGGTGGCTATATCGGTGAAAAATGAACGTTGTTCCATCATGAATTTTCCCGGTAGGGAATTTAATTACACAAATAGCGATTGTTTGGCGAGAAGTCCGTCATGTAATTATGACACGTGAGCAACGATGTATTTGTTCACGTCATGTTGCCAAAACTAACTGTGGCATGCAATCGAAATAGAGATTTAGTGTCATTTCATGGTTACTCTGCCCTTGTATCATGCTTCAGAAGCCTGTCCGCCGCTAGTCATGAGGAGCTCTTTGCACGGGAAATTTTTGGGCTATTTTCTTGTTAGGGCCACCGATAACCCGCGTGTGATGGGATTGGCTGCAGTGATCAGATTAGGCGGATTCCTATCACAAATTGCGAACCTCTCCCATTGCTATGTGGTTTAGTGAATCGCAAGTTCGTCATCGGCCTCCGCCGAAACATGCACTATGATCTCTGATCATTCAGATACATTATGTTGTGATGTCAAAATGTGACTAAGTTGGAGAGTGTCTGGATTTTGATGGGAGTGGATCCTTTCACATCTGTGATCAGGTTTTAACCTCATATGCTACACATGTTATCTACTGGCACCTTTTTGCCAGTTGTTTTAACTAATTTTACAATCAATTTTTAACAGAGGTTCCTTTTATGTTAACTGTGAACTACAGTTGCGTAAATACTCGCCAGACTCTACTTACAGTTAAAATAACAAGGAGACAATGCGTTAATTAAACTGTTAAATTCAGTTACTTTTAACAGTGCAGTAAGGTACAGATAAGACAGCTGTACTGCAGGTTACAAATAGTTTACAGAAATTTCACTGGGAAACGGAAGTGTTCTGTATTACATTAAGATTGTTCAGGGTAAGTTTGATGCCTTTTGGGAATAATTTGTTTGGCTTTTGGAGTGGAGTTGTATATCTCTTGTAATTGTAATTTGTCATGAGGAAAGAATAAAAAGCTTTTTATTAATCATTTAAAATCTGCAGAAGGCAGGTAGGGTTACATCCACAAAGCAAGGAAAGTGTCAGGTGTTAGGAATGAAGGCATCCAAGTTACCGCTGCAGATGAACTGCCCTTTCCTGGCAGGCTGCTGCTTGCTTGCTTTGACCTGTGTGCCCTCTTTCATGACGACCACTCGCTCGACGCAACCGCTGTGCCCTTTTTCATACCTGAGCACCATGCCCTAGAATTAAGAGTGGTGCCTCTGGTCTGATCATGCAGCTGATTTTCTGTGCTTCTTTTCTTTTCTTAGAATCCTGATGCCAGACGTGCAGTAGAGCAGCGCCCCATGAAACCCCAGATCAAAGTGCCTGTGGCCCAGAGGTGTTGGAGATGAATCTGGTCAAGTGCAGCTGTACTCTCAGGGATTCTTTTTTTTTTCAATCATTTTAGTCAACTTTTTGTTTTTTTTAGCTTACCTGAACCAAAGGTCCACGTGAGCTACTGTCATCGCTTGGCATCTGTCGTCCTCTGTCATCTGTCGTCGTCGTCTGTCGTTAACATTTTTCAAAAATCTCCCCTGAAACAACTGAACAGATCCTGACTGAAATTAGCCACAGGCATCCATAGGATGTCGACTTTAAAAGTTGTGTCGATTATGCCAGCTGTCTGAATAACATGGCAGCTGTCACTAAAAATAGAACATTGGGGTAAAACTTCCTATTTTCAGCTATATCTCAGGAATTAAAGCAGCTAGAGAAAAAATTGTTACCTCAAAATGATCAGCAGATGAAACTCTACAAAAGTTGTCATAGGATCGAAATCATAAAATGCCTTCTTGTAGGAGCTAATGGCCTTGAAATGTCATATTTGACCTATTTTTTTTTGCCAAAATAATGAAAAATGTAGGAGATAGAGAAGAACTTTCAATTGCAAAAATGATCAGCACATAAAGCTCTACAAAAATCAATTTGAACATGAAATTGTACAATGGCTCTTAGTCGCTATCATCAGGGGTTTAATAAATACGAAAGTCTGAAACTTCATTATCTTTGTGTTTATAATTATAATGTAATGTTCACAAGAGTACAGATCCATCGTTACTTCACGTTAGTAATCATGGAGTAATCAATGAAGGCGACATTGAAAGCTCATCGGAAGTCAAATGGAAGAAGATGGCTGGTGGAGGTGTTCGCCTTTACATGGGCAAATATCACGACAAACAGAAGACATAAGTGAGAACTTCTTCGGAGCGAATGAAAAAGGAAGATCTAAAAAAGGACACTGAAGACCTTAGTGCTGCAGCTCCGTGGCAGGCATTAAGAACAAATGCAGTTAAAGCCAATTGTTATGTATGAGTAATTTTTGTACAGCAATATATTTCATTTGTAAATGAAGATTTGTTACATGCTGTTTTGCTGCCTTGCTGGTCAGCTATATTTGTTTTGTTCATTTGGCACCCTCTGGTGGTGTGTCTGTAAAACATGCTCTGATGTAAAATCATTAGGAAAAGACTAGGGCTTTCTAGAAGCTTCTGGCACCTTCCTGACTGGAAGGGGCGGGATTTCCCTAGAATCCTGTGGATCTTTCTAGAAGGTTGCTAGTCTATATAAATGCTGTGATTATAAGCACAAGAGCAGAGAGCAGAGCAGAGTTTTGTTTTGGCAACAGTTAAATAGTGGCATCAGAATGTTAGAGAATTAAATAGAGGATATATTTTTTTGTACAACTTTTTTTGTGAAGAATAAATTTGTTTTAGTTGTACTTTCTGGTTTCCTTTGTTGTGATTTTTTTCCAGTCATAACATAATATAGATAATCAAGATGTATCTCCTCTGAAGAACGTGTGGAATCAAAGAGGAAATGGCTCCAGCTATTTCTTACTTTTGGTTTACCACCATGATCACAGAGCTAGTTTGTCACATTGGGTAACAAGAGTATTCGATACTGCAGTGTGCTGGCATTTTTCTTAACTAGGCGATCAGTTTCAGAATTTATACCACATTCAATGAAATGGAATGCCTTGCATTCTCACTCTTTTAAAGTGCGAACAGCTCTTACCGTGACTTGAGTTATACTTGTTCCTTAGAGGGTGTGAAAAGCACTGTTACAAGCTTGCGTTTCACTGGGATGATCGGAATTGTAAACGGCAAGCTTTCCGTCTGAGTGAACGATCCGACGGTAAAATGAGCAGTGCCTCTAATGAGTAACTGTGCTTTCTGACGCGGCTTTGTAGAAAAATGGACGAGACTCTGAACTTTATCATGGAGAAAAGCCATGTTTTTAGTTTGGAGAGGTCACTGATGACCATTGATGTCCAGCTGCGCCTCCATTAATAAACTCATGCTAAATTCAACCAGAAAATCATCCATTCATATTGAACTACATGAGTACAAAGTTGATTTGCGTTTAAAATATGATTATTTTATGAATTGAAAGTGCGCCATTTTCAAAACTGGGAGTTGGGGGAGCCACCTGGATAGCTATCTTATTTGGCTTATAAAAAGTGGATAATTTAATATGTCACGTTCAGATGAGGAGTACTTGTGGTCTAGGAGTTTATTAACCCAGAAATGTATTGTTTTAACCCCCAGCCATTTTTCAATCGTCAAAATTATACATTTTTTTTACCATTTTAATGGTGAAATCTCATTCAGATTTTTACCTCCGCCAAGGAGGTTATGATTTAGGCAATGTTTGTTTGTTTGTTAGTTAGCAAGATAACTCAAAAAGTGATGCACCGATTTTGATGAAATTTTCAGAGAAGGTGGGTATTGAGTCAAGGAACAGGTGATTGAATTTTGGCACATCTAGGCCAAAGTACAGCTGAGATACACGCCAAAGTTCAAGATTTCAAGTCTTTCCAATGGGCCTGAGTTCCAATCGCTGTGCTTTTGGGTTTTGCTGCCCCCTGGCGGAGGTCTGCACTCTCTTGAGTGCTTTTCTTGTTTATCTGCAGCCCATTTTCTCTACCAAAATCATGAAAATGAACTGAAATACGATGTAATTCTAAAGGCTTTAAGTGTCTTTGAGAGTTGAGCCACATTCATCCTCTTTATGAAGCTTAAATCTTGAATTATAAAGCATCAAATTGGGTAACCCATAACTAGCCAAACTAGGCTTCTGCACTATGGCCTATGTTCACATTACACCTCTATTCCAAAAGGGAAAAATTTTGACTCATAAAGGCAAAATTTTTCTTTTCAATACAAAATGGTTAAGTGGATACTTGTCTATATATACACATCATACAATATTCAAATAAACACGTGACATATATATATACATATTCAAACACGGGATAAGCAATCACATTGTCAGCACCCTTTACATGCTTAATTTCCAAGTCAAACTCCTGTAAAATCAAACTCCAATTCAACAATCTCCCATTCTTGTTTTTCATCTTACTCAAAAACATTAACGGATTGTGGTCTGTGTACACAACCATTGGCTTTTGCCCTGTACAAACATAAACATCAAAGTGTTGTAAAGATAGAACCAGAGCCAACAGCTCCTTCTCTATTGTGGAATAGTTCCTTTGGTGGCGATTGAACTTCCTGGAGAAGTATGCCATGGGATGCTCAATGTCATCAGAGTCACTTCTCTGTAGGAGCACAGATCCACAAGCTTGGTTGCTAGCATCGACCGCGATGGAGAACGGTTTGTTGAAGTCAGGAGATTTGAGCACGGGGAAGTGACACAGCAGAGACTTCAGGCGATCAAAGGCTCTCTGGCATGCATCATCCCAAGTGAACTTTACGCCTTTCTTCAGTTGGTTAGTTAGACTGAGAGCAATCTCAGCAAAGTTCTTGCAGAACTTGCGGTAGTACCCGATCATTCCAAGGAAGCGGCGCAAAGCTTTTTTGTTGTCAGGAACGGGAAAGTCCATGATGGCTTGGACTTTAGCATTTATGGGTGCCACCTTACCCTGACCTATGACGTAGCCAAGATAGGTGACAGTAGCACAACCAAAGTCACTCTTGTTCAGGTTAACAGTCAGGTTAGCCTGGGTCAGGCGCTGGAACAACGTCTCTACATCTTTTAGATGTTCTTCCCAGGAGTCACTCCATGTGATCAGGTCATCGATGTATGCACCCGTGTGTGGCAATCCGGCGATTGTAGACTGTATCATCCTTTGGAATGTGGCTGGGGCATTTTTCATCCCAAAGGGTAGGACTTCATACTGGTACAACCCAGATGGTGTGGCAAAAGCAGAGATGCTCTTGGCCCTCTCAGTTTAAGGCACACACCAATAACCCTTCAATAAATCAATCTTGGTCAGAAACTTTGCTTGCCCTACTCTATCAATACAATCATCAATCCTAGGTATTGGAAACACATCAGTTCTAGTTACAGCATTGACTTTGCGATAATCTGTTCAGAATCTAGTACTTCCATCGGGTTTTGGAACTAGCACACAGGATGAACTCCAATCTAAGTTGGAGGGTCTGATAATATCATGTTCTAACATGTACGTAACCTCTTTCTCAGCAATCTTTCTCTTTTCAGGATTCATCCGGTACGGATGCTGTTTTATTGGTTTGGCATCACCAACATCTACATCATGAGAGGCTATAGAAACTCTTTTTGGAACATCAGGAAACAGATCCTCATATTTCTTGATCAACCTCTCAAACTGATCTCTCTGTGAGGGTTCTAAGTGCTGGAGTTTTACATCAAGATTTTGCAACACTTCAGAATTTGACAATTTACATGAAAGAACTTCAGCTTTAATTCTAGGTTCATCATTTTGAAACTCCCCTTCATCTTCACAAATCTCGACCATTGGAGAATCTGATGTGACAGCTGCAACCCTAGCATTTCTGTCATGATAAGGCTTCAGCATGTTAATGTGACACAGTTGTTTTGGTTTTCTCCTATCTGGAGTCTTCACAATGTAATGTAGATAATTGAGTCACAATGTAGATCATTGAGTTTTGTCAGAATTTCATAAGGACCATGAAATCTAGCCTGCAATGGATTGGACTGCAAGGGAAACAACACAAGGACCTTGTCTCCTGGTTTAAACTCACGGCTTCTAGCCTTATGATCATACCTAGTTTTCATTTTTCCCTGACTTGATTTCAAGTTCTCTTTGGCTAGGTCACAAGCTGCACACAATCTCTCCTTGAACTTGCTAACATAGTCTAACAGACTGATGTGCGGCTCTTCCTCTTGCCATTGTTCACTCAATAATAGCAAAGGTCCTCTCACTTCATGGCCAAACACTAGCTCAAACGGACTGAATCCAGTAGACTCCTGCACTGCTTCTCTAGCTGCAAACAACAGCAAATGAACACCTTTATCCCAGTCTTTCTCATGGTCATAAAAATAAGTCCTCATCATTGTCTTGAGAGTGGAATGAAACCGCTCTAAGGCACCCTGACTTTCTGGATGATAGGCACTAGAAAGAATCTGCTTTGCACCTAGTTCATACACAACCTGCTGAAACAATCCTGAATTGAAATTGCTACCTTGGTCTGACTGAATTTCCCTGGGAAGGCCAAACAACGTGAAGAACTTTATCAAAGCCATTGAGATTGCAGTTGCCTTGATGTTACGTAGAGGTATGGCTTCAGGGAATCTGGTAGATGCACACATGATTGTCAACAAGTACTGATTTCCAGATCTAGTCTTGGGTAATGGAGCAACGCAATCAACAATGACCTTAGAGAAGGGCTCTCCAAATGCTGGGATAGGCTGCAATGGAGCTACAGGTGGGTCTAACTGGTGTTTTCCAACTACTTGACAAGTGTGACAGGTTTTGCAAAAGTTGGAAACGTCTTTCCGAAGCCCAGGCCAAAAGAAGTGTTTCATGATCTTATCAACAGTCTTGTTAACACCAAGATGACCTCCTAAAGGTAAACTATGAGCCATTGTTAAGATCTCATTCCTGTAGACCTTCGGAACAACAATTTGCCTGACCACTGCCCAATGTGCATCGGCAGGGATATCAGGAGGGCGCCACTTCCGCATCAACACACCATCCTTGAGATAATACCCAACTGGAACTGCGTCTATTTCTTTATCAGGAAGGGCTCTCCTCTTTAGTACACAAATTTCAGGATCCTTAGTTTGCTCCTCAATCAACCGCTTTCTGGACAGAGACAAGTCTCCAGGCACATCAAAATCACCAGACCCATCTGGCTGGCTGAACAAAGAACTGATAAAAGTATCTGATAAGTCCTCAAACGGAGAAATCATAGTCGGCCGAACAGAGTCATGAGGCGAACCACCTGAGTCATGACTATTCAATGTGCTGGACGGCACTACATTATCTTCTTCTTGAGCCTTATTGGCCATAGCACGAGTCACTGCACAGGAAGGATACAAAGATGGGTCTTCATCGCCATCTTCAGTGCTCGGCTGTGAAGTCAGATGTACAGGGGGAACTACTTTGCCCCCAGCCAGGTCATTGCCTAGCAACAGAGAAACACCCTTTATAGGTAGACTTGACATAAGTCCCACCTTTACCTGTCCTGTAACTAAATCTGACTTCAAAAATACAGAGTGCAGGGGTACAGATACAGTCCTCCCTTCAATACCTTGTACAAGTATGAAATCCCCTGAAGCGGTCTCATCACGTAACTCCAAGGAGTCCATCAACAAACGTGACTGAGAAGCTCCGGTATCCCTTAGGATATATATGGGGACAGGAGTAGCATGCTCATTCAGAGCCACAAATCCCTCTGACACAAATGGAAGAAATTCCTCCCTCACAAAGTCAGCAGTATCAGGCTTTTTAGCCCCACAAGAAGCAGGCAATTTAGCAGATCGGTTATCTACTACAGGAGTTTCTAAGCTTGTTTTCACAAAGGCATTTGGTTTGGTATCCTTTTCTTTTTCTTTCTTAGCTTTTAGGAACCAACAGTTAGTTGTAACATGACCAGATTTCTTTCAATAACTGCAAACTAGACCACTTTTGTCACTGTCAGCTTTCACACTTTGATCAGACCTGTTACTGGATTTCGGAGCACCATCACCAGATTTGTCTTTGTCTTTGGGTGAGGAATCTTTGGTATCACCGTAACCTTTTTTCTGAAATTGGAACCATCTATTGTTACTGCTAGACTGAAATTTGGACTTATGTGTGAGAACATATTCATCTGCAAATTTGGCAGCTGACTGCAAATTCAGTGCTTGCTTCTCATTAAGGTAGGTCTTAATATCATCCTTAACACAGTTCTTGAATTCTTCAACTAACACCATCTCTTTTAGTGAGTTGAAATCATCTTTGACCTCCATAGAAGTACACCAGCGCTCAAAGCAAACTCATTAGCAAATTCCACATAAGTCTGATTTTCAGATTTCTTCAGACCTCTGAATATCTGTCGGTAAGCCTCTGGAGCCAACTCATAAGCTCTCAAAATAACCTTTTTGACAACCTCATAATCAGAGGAATCATCTGCAGACAAAGCCGAATAGGCTTGTTGAGCTTTACCCTTGAGGACAGTTTCATCAGAGGCCAGTGTTCCTTTGGCCACTGGCAACTCTTTGCTACCTTTTCAAAACAATGGAAATAGTTGTCAACATCCTTTTCTGAAAATGGAGGCACCAGTTTTACCTCCTGGCTAGGCTGAAATTTATTTCTTGTTTCAATTTGAATTTTTAGTAGCTCCATTTGGAGTCTTTCTTCTCTATCCAACTTCTCTAATTCAAAATCTCTCTGTCTTGCAAATTTTTCTAACTCAAATTCTCTTTGTTTTTCTTTTTCCTCCCTTTCTTTTTTTCTCTTGCTAATTTTTCTAACTCTGCCTTTGTTTTTCTTTTTCCTCCCTTTCAATCTCTTGCATTTTTAATTTAAGTTCCATTTCTATATTTGGATTTTCCACTGGAAATTGTTCCAGATCTCCTGGTGCAAACACATTTTCATCAATGTAATATTCAACTATCTCTCTTGCCAGTTTTGCTTTTCGCATGGCTGGTTTTACTTCTGTCAGCTCCAAATGTCTGCATATTTCCAACAGTTCTGTCTTTTTAAGAGACTTCAAAACCCCTACGGTTGGTGATGCCAAGAAATCATCCATTGCTGTTGATCTTTCTATATATATATATATATATATATATATTTAGGAAAATTCAAAAAAACAATTTTACAATTTGAAATGTTAGATTTTCAATAAAAATAAATGACTCACACAATGTTCTATCCCGGACTTGAGCCCCCAATTTGTTATAGCCCAATTTGTTGTTACATTTACAACATCCACAACAGCAAGGGATGACAGACAAAATTTAAAACTTAAACACATTTAATTAACAAAGAAAACTAACAACTGACTAATCTACTGACTGATCTAATGACCAAGATTGATTAACAAAAAAAACAGAAATATTTACAGTCCCTTTTGGTTGGGTTCCTTGGTGATGTCCTGGGTGAGGAAAATGCTCTAACACAGGCAAAAATCCACTATCAGCTTCACAGGTCTTAAAAAGAATGACAGGTCTGGTCACATGTATCCTTCTCCTTGCAATTTCTCCTACTACTTTACTGTCTCAATTCTCCCTCCTTATATACTCTTTTGCAAACCCCTCCCACCTTTTAGACTTTTTTTCTTTTCTCTGGGACTTGTTTCAGACATGCCCAGAACATGTCCAAACCTAGCTCCAGGCTGGGCTTAACAAAAAAAAGGTAAATACTGCCATCCAGTGGCCTATATTCACATTACAATAGACATTCCACTTATAGGGAAGATAAACTATACATTTCCTCCCTGGATTCAACAGAACCGTGCAATGAACGTGCCAGGGGGTCCATCCAAGAAGCCTAAGATTTTTCATGAATCCCTCCTCTGGAAACCGATGTATCCAGTAGAAGGAACCCTCCAGTCCTGTTCCATTCGAAATAATTCCCATTGACCATGTCCTTATCTCATTTAAATCCTGCAAATGTAACTGAACACTTCAAGGCCAGTTTTGCGAGTTTTTTCCCCCTCTAAATCGCGTCTAATTCAGCCACGTAATGTGCCCTACGTAGACAGGATGCAAGCGAGCCTGCTGATATGCATAGGCTTGTATGCTCTGTGTTTGTCCAATCAATGTGTGTCGCTTACTGTAGAATGTTTAAACACTCGGGAATCGGATAAGAAACGAGCCAATCAAATTAAAAAAAAGAAAGAAACGGGCCAATCAATACATTGTTACCGGGGGAATTTCAAGTGGGCATGAAGTGTAATTGTGCAGTTACGAAGAAGAGTTTGAGTGTATATTCGAGTGATTGGCTATCAACACCAGTACTCGGGAGGATATACGGAAGTGCTGAATTTGTCGATGAAGGAATCTACTCGTAAATCCACGGGAGGGAACTGCGCATTTTTTGAAAGAGATGACTGTAATTGACAGTATAATGTGAGAGAATCAATACCACGTAGAATTTTTTGCTTCAAAAAACTGAGTTGTCTGAACACACAGGACAACGATTTTTTCTGTCGCAATAGATCATTTTTTTAGACTGCTGGATCAATACTATGGGCAAGGATATTGACCAATTTGCGCATCAGGCTTAGCTGAGGAGTTTAATTCATGCAACTCCTGAAAACAGGGATTGGAGGGAACTTCTCCATACTCTCAATCGTGTTTCAGCTCTGCCTGCCTGTGAATATTTAATAACTGATCCGGGGATGCTATCTCGTGGTCGAGTACTGTAACTACGTCCTTAAGTTTTCAGTTCTATAGATGCAAGTGTCTTCATCTGCAGAGAGGGTAGATGATAAACCTATCAACTGTTAATCATGTCAGTGAAGTATTACAGCTGGTCCAATAACATTCTTGTTTTGTTGACATTAAGGCCAGGATGCTTCCTAATTTCTTGTTACTTTAATTCATACAGGACTGACATGTTGGTTTCACGCTCTAGAAAATAGCTTACCCCATCAGCCAACAACTCATAGTTCTCAGGATACCGGCTATCAGATAGTCCCAGGAATAGGTAAGAATATAACAGGTGGTTCAGCCTTCTCATACAGAGCCCCAATTCTGTGAAACGGTCTATCAAGATGGATTCGGGAGTCAGTCTCAGCATCGCAGGTGAAATTAAAAGTGCACCTTTTTGCTCAATCTTAATCAGGCATTGTCGGTGGACAGGGTTAGACAGGGCCTGTCATCATAGTGTATTCTGGTCTGGAAACCTTTCCTGACTGTAATGGTAACTCTTAGCTAGTCACTCTTTCCGCAAGTGGCACTAGTGGCTGAAAAAGTTTACCTGTTAACTTTTGCTCAACTACTAAGGCAAAATGCTGAACTAGTGCGGCCATATGTCCCAATTAGCGCTGACGAAGACCAAACTAGTATAGAAAACCGACATTTGATATCAGGGCTACATAATAAACGCTCAAATTGCTTTCCGTCCTGATGGATTTGGTGCAAGGTGAACTCTAGTCGCCTTTCTCAAACTTAGTTGAGTCAGGGCCCAGTAATGCATTGCCCCCAGCCTGCGGGTCTACTTAGAGTGCCTAACCTCTTTCTTTTTGTCTTCGAGAATCACCTCCCTCCCTCAGCCTGACTCCGTGGACCACTTGAGCCCTGTCCCTCACAGTGTGGCCGCTGGCTGTTGGTGTCCTGACCCAGTTCTACCCCTGGATTATGTTCACGCCTCACCATGTCCTTGAGCCTTGAGCCACGGATTCTACTGCTTGGATATCTCATCAGATTTCTCGTGTCACTTTCATCAAACTGTCATTACTATTAGCTTGCCCGCGGAGGATGAGCTCCCCCAATATCGCCGGATTCTTCCTGAGATTTCTTCCCACTGGGGAGTTTTTTCTCACCACAGTTTGAGGATTTTTTTCCTTACTGAGAGTTTTTTTCCTCATTTGCTATTTTGGGGATTTACTGTAGGAAGCACATGCTGTTTGATTAGTCTCAGAAGTTGTGCGCATGAAGACCAAGCGCATGCACATGATACAAGTGAACAGAACACTCTCTGGAAGCAGTAAAGCATCCTTGCAAGGGGGCATTTAAATTCTGCGAGCGCACAGAACAGAATCCGCCAGGACGTGCTGTGAGGATAGCGAGTTTGACCCTCTCTATGCCTGCAACTTCGATGCTCACTCGCCCGTCAAGTCGACTGAGATTTTGGAAGTGGAAACAGCGGCTGATGTCTTGGTCACTTTGAACGCCTGCAGTCTCTGGTGTACCTTTCAAAAAGTTATGGTGGCTCAGTGGGTAGCACTGCTGCCTCACTGCAGGAATGTTGCAGGTTTGAATCTGGCATGTGATCTTTCTCGTAGGAGTTTGCATGTTCTCCCTGTGTTGACATGGGTCTCCTCAGGGCAATCCTGTTTTCACCCTCAGTCCTTAGACATGCATGCCAGGCTAATTGGAGACCCTAAATTGCTCGTTGGTATGAGCAAGTGTGTGAATGGGTGGTACGCCTTGATATGGATTGGCCAGCTGCCCAGTGTTTGCTCCTGCTTTTCACCCATAGTCAGCTGGGAGAGGCTCCAGCTCCCCTGCGAACTTAGTGAGGAAGAAGCAGTATAGATAATGGATGGATTAGCTTGTTCGTATAGTTTGGGTATAGTACCATAGAAAGTAATGTTATGGAGTAAAAAAGGTAGATGTCAGCTTAATTTTGTACATTGTATTTGTCATGGGGGTAATCCATGCCTGGGATAAGTAGGTGACACACTGCTTCTACATACAGCCAAGAGACACACAGTTCTAGCTTTTTTCCATCTGGCCGACATGTAGGATTGTGGTGACTTGTGGTGTATTGTAGTGGGCATCATTGTTGCACCTCATTTATACATTTTGGCCTCATGGTGTGCCCTTCAGTTTAGCATATGTGATAGCATAGATAACTAGTGCTAGGTAACATTTCAAACATTTACAGAGCTGTTCATGGCATATGGCTCACAAGCATGTGGGGTTCATAAACATTCATTTCTTCATTGACAGGCATTAAACACACATAGGCCTAATATCTTAAACATCATTTATTGGGATATTGGTGGATTGCCAAGTTGTTTGTGCCGTTTGTTGGTTTCTGTACCTTTTGTCTCCTGCAGTTCCTGGTTAGAGTGGTAAACCAGGCGTGAGGGGGCCTGGAAGGCGGAAACAGCTAGAGCCCCATGAGCCAGGGGCCTAGTTTTGGTCCTATTTTTTTGTTTGTTGGACCTAAGTTTGTTTTGTTAAGTTGAATAATTCTACTTTGATTTCTTTCTTTTTTTTGTATTTTTCATTTTTTGTAAATATAGTTTTCTATCCTGCACAAACTGTACTTCCACGCAAGGAAGGACAATAAAAAGAAAAAACTCCATGAGAAGAGCCTGCGTCTGTCTCACTTTCTCTACTGATGAGCCAAATCCTACAGTATTGTTAATTCATGTCTATGAAATACGGACTCTGTGGTGCTTCTGTTAATTATAAAGTAAAAATGTGAGTTTCTGATGTACCTATAGATGTCCTTGCCGAATATGTTGATTCTGACATGCAAGAAAGCACAATGTGAGCACAACAGCACAAACAATTGGAGGACACAATTTGAATTGCGAAAAAATAGTGAGATTTAATGGAAGATCTGAAGTATTTACAAAATGAAAGAATGTCAGGATATGAGGTTAAGTCAGCATATGTACAGTGTCGAGCATTGTATGCTGGCCTGTGAATTGCGTGAATGTTGCATGTACAGACTACAGTTTTGTTAAAAAAAAAATAGCACAACATCAATAACCCGACGAACCACTGTTATTCGTTGTAGTGATATGTCTGCATGGTAAATAATTTGCTTTTTCATATAGTAGTGCAATAGAAAAACAACAGACCCAACTGTCATGACACTCACGCTGCTTGTTCTGAGTAACTGACTCATTCATTTAAAGGGGCGTGTTCAAAATAATAGCAGTGCAGAGTTCAACTAGAGAATTCATTCATTCTGTGAAGAAACAGGTGTCAATAATTGTCCTTTATGAAGGAAGAAGGGTAGCAAATGTTTTACGCATTGTTATAAAAGGTACTTCCTTCTGAACTGCAAAGTAAAATGAGCCGTTCCAAGCATTGTTTGCAGGAATAATGTTATTTGATTAAAAAGTTGATTGGAGACTGGAAATGTATAAAGAAGTGCAGCAAATTATAAAATGCTCAGCTAAAATTATCTCCAATGTTTTAAATCGGCAACAAAAACATGAAAGGCGGAAGTAAATGAGCAATTGCTGTTAAAACGGATGAGAGAATAGTCAGAATAGCAAAGATTCAGCCAATCATCACCTCCAGAAAAATAAAAGCTATTATAAATTTACCTTTATGTGCCGTTCCAGTCAGAAGACATTTGATCCAAGCTAAACTATCAGCAAGAAGCCCCCATGAAGCACCATTGTTGAAAAATGGCATATGCAGCATTGGTTAAAATTTGCTAAAGGGGGATTTACATTTGAACGTACGGGCGTCTACGTGCAACTTACGTGCGAAATTTGGGAAAAATGACTGCGTGCTCGACGTGGCGAGTACGTGACACGTGCGTGTTTTGCTGGCCGTAGGGCAAGTAGAACCGCCCGTAGCAAAGAATTGGTCTGCAAATTAATTCCACGGTGCACGCAGCGATCAGTCGAAAATAGCCCACGCCAAGTACATGGCAAGTATGTCACAAGTGCGTGTGCTGTAGATATATATAGGGTTTTATGGGGAAAATTCCATTAAAATTAGTTCAAAATTAATCATATATCAAGAATTTTAAAATATTTTTATTATTGTAAGCATATGAATATACACCCACGCAAGTGCCACGCACGTGGTAAGCACTTCTGTCGTCCGGGTAGCGCAAAACTGACTTACTTTCCACGCACGACACTGGCGTAGCAAGCAGGTCGGACGTATGTCTCACGCAGCGCACGCACGTGACAAGTACTTGCACGTGCGGATTATTTAAACCCGGTCATTTGCCAGTTCTTGAACAGTTGTGAAAATGCCACCCAGGAGATCCAAGAAATCACCAGCTTCCAGTCAGCTTTCTGCTTCCACTGCCTCCACTTCCAAGGATACCAGCACGGATGAAGTTGACAAATGATGCTGAGTCCTATTACATCAGCATTTTTAAATTGTACCCCAACCCGCACTGGCCACGTAGAACACGTACTCCACACTCACTTGCGCCTTGTCGTCGACGTGCATGCCACTCAAGTGGCAATCACGTTACACGTGCGTGAACCCCTCCCGTACGTCTGCATTACTTGCCACTTGAATCGCGCGTGCATGTTAAGTACTCTCCACTTGCGAGCATCACGTCCCACGTGCGTGTGAAAAGGTTCCTGATCGTCACGGATTTCGCAGATCACGCCAGCTTCATGTAAGTGGCACGTATTGAACAAGTACTTACCCTGTACGACCAGAAAAATTGGCTGCGTGCGCCACGATCGGTCTGCGGGTCAGTTTTGGCCGTAGAATTCGGGTCGCCCGTAGAACACGCAGTTCACGTAGACACGCACGATCAATTGTAAATAGCCTTTAAGGAACTCATCAATTGCCCCAAAGAGAAATGGCGTAACATTCTGTGGAGTTAAATTGTTCATTTCGGGTCTAGTGGTCATTTACAGTATGTCAGAGGACCCCCGTGTACAGAATTCAAGCCACAGTACACCATGAAGACATTGAAGCATGGTGGTGCAAAAATCATGGCATGGGGATGTTTACCATGGATTATGGATCAGTTTGAATACATCAAAATACTCTAAGAGATTATGTTGCCATATGCCAATGAGTAAATGCCCCTGAAATGGGTGTTTTAACAAGACAAAGACCCCAAATGTGAGTAAGTGAGCAACATCTTAGCTCCAGAAGAACAGGATTGAGGTAATGGAGTGGCCAGCTCAATCCTGACAATTTTCAGTTTACAAATGTTAGCAAAAACATATGGAAGCAAGCAAAAGTAGAATTCTCTTCCCTCTCCTGTTCCCCCTCCCCATCCTACCACACCGCCAGGCTGGCCCTCACAGGGACATCTTGCACAACTTAAGACATGGCATATATATAACAGTCTCAAGAGCACACATATACCTATATCATTGTTTTAAATATAGAGTTATTATCTTAGACAGCTCTTAATTAAGAGCTTACCCTCCCAAGTGAGGATATAGAACAGCTTAATATGCATACATACAATACATACTGTTGTATTCCATGGGTCTGTGTGTTTGGTTAGATAATTTTAGGTTTTTATTATATTTGTGATGTTGGTTTTTAGTCCATGTCTTAGTGTTCACATTTCATTCCTCTCCCGTGTTATTCCAGTCCATGTCTTACCCATGTACTTTCTTTGCTTTCTCCCCGGTCGCGTCATTGTTTGTAGCAGTTTTCTGTCTCAATTGATTTTGCCACTATTTTGGGTGATTTAATGGATTCTGGGTTTCAGCCTTCCTTCCTTTCTCGTTAACTAGTTTCCCCTTGCTTTTCTATATTACTAACCCCTACTAACAGTTTGTTATTTTCTAAAATTTACTAACCAAACTAACATTGTGTATTAGACTAACCTACTAATGAGCACCCGGGATTGTATAGCTGCACTTACTAATTGACTAATGATCTCTCAGCATTCGCCCAGTTCTAGTCTCCGCCTCTTACTTTTCTTTCACTGGCTTTGCTTTGTTTTCTTGCAGAACCTTTTGCATTTATCTTGCCTGTCCTGTCTCTTTCTATTCACTGTGAAATATTTATTTAGTTTATTTATCCCGTCTTTGGGATTGTCTTGTGATCCTCGTCTGTGTGTTAATATTTATCCGTTTCATGTAATTAGGTTTCCCTTATGTTCCACCCCTTGTTAATTATATTAAGTTCCTGCACCTGTGTCTGCCCGTGCCCCTGCCTATATCTGTTCCTGCAGCAAACCAGTTTCAGATCTGACTTCGCCTGCGCCTCACCACTCCTTGCCCCTGTGCACGGTCCCCTTAACTTCTGTGTTTTCCATCAGCCTCATGACCCGGCCCAACTTGCCCTGCCTGCCGTTTTCCACTCCAGTCTGTCTGAGTCTGCCCCCCGCCTGCTGTTTCCAGAGCCTTCTCCCGCCAGCTGTGCCAGTCTGCTAGCTGTGCCGTCCAGTCCTGTCCGCCCTGCCTGTTGCCTCCAAGCCCCCTAGTGCCCCCTGATGTCTCCCGAGCCCCTAGTGTTCCAGTCATCTCCCAAGCGCCAAGATGTTCCTGTCGCCACCCCAAGATGTTGCTGTCGACCAAGTCTGCCCCCCCCCGATGTCTCTCTGCGCCTTCTCCTGCCAGCTGTGCTCTCCAAGCCAACCATCTGCCAGCTGTGCCCTTGTCCTGTGCCTGCCCTCTTCCTGACGTCTCCAGCCTCCGTTGTCCCAAGCTCCGCCTACTCCTGAGCTCCCCCCCCCTACTCCCGAGCTCCCCCTTCCCCTACTCCCGAGCTTCCCCCCCCCACACCCGAGATTCCCCCCCCACTCCCGAGATCCCTCCCCCCCTCCCCATTCCCGAGATCCCCCCCCCCACTCCCGAGATCCCCCCCTCTACTCCCGAGATCCCCCTTACACCGGTCACAGGTGGGATCTATATTTGGGTAAATCCTTGCCAGTTTTTCTTTTGTGAAATGGAGACGATGCAGTATTTTGAATTGTATTAAACCATGTCTTGCACACAGTGAGGAAGAGGGCACTAAATCAAGGATTGAAGTCCACTGATCTTCTGCAAGGACACTGCTTTTTTTCAACAGATTAATATTCCTTTTCTTTGCTTCCAGTAAATGTATAACACAGACTTGATCAAATTTGTTAATGCTTTGATTTGGAATAGAATGCGCAATGTTTCCACAACATTTGAAATATGGAACTGAAGGCTATTTATATACCCGAATACGGAATGGCGTTCCGGGGATATTATGTTTTTGGTCCGACCGCCACCGCCGCCGCACTACGTGTTAACGCGATAACTTCAGTAATATTTCAATTACAAATCATAAATTTTGCTCATAAGTAAGTGTCATAAAGAGGAAGAACTGATTTAATTTTGGACAATTTACGATGTCTAGATTGGCCACCAGGGGCCAAAAACTGATTTAGGTGTTAACGCAATAACTGCAGTAATATTTCAATTAGAAATTCCAAGTTTTGCATATAAGTAAGTATCCTAAAGAGGAAGAACTAATTCGATTTTGGACAATTTAAAATTTCTAGATTGGCCACCAGGGGCCAAAAACGGAAAAAATCACTGTTCCGAGATAATTTCAGTAATATTTCAATTACAAAACCCAAAACCAGTGAGGTTGGCACGTTATGTAAATCGTAGATAAAAACAGAATACAATGATTTGCAAATCCTTTTCAACTTATATTCAATTGAATACACTGCAAAGACAAGATGTTTAATGTTCAAACTGAGACACTTTATTTTTTTTTTGCAAATAATCATTAACTTAGAATTTAAAGGCAGCAACACATTGCAAAAAAGTTGGCACAGGGGCCTTTTTACCACTGTGTTACATCGCCTTTCCTTTTAACGACACTCAGTAAACGTTTGGGAACTGAGGAGACCAATTTTTGAAGCTTTTCAGGTGGAACTCTTTCCCATTCTTGCTTGATGTACAGCTTAAGTTGTTCAACAGTCCGGGGTCCCCGTTGTCGTATTTTACGCTTCATAATGCGCCACATATTTTCAATGGGAGACAGGTCTGGACTATTGGCAGGCCAGTCTAGTACTCGCACTCTTTTACTACGGAGCCATGCTGTTGTAACACGTGCAGAATGTGGCTTGGCATTGTCTTGCTGAAATATGCAAGACGTTGCTTGGATGGCAACATATGTTGCTCCAAAACCTGTATGTACCTTTCAGCATTAATGGTGCCTTCACATATGTGTAAATTGCCCATGCCTTGGGCACTAATACACCCCCATACCATCACAGATGCTGGCTTCTGAACTTTGCGCCCATAACAGTCTGGATGGTTCTTTTCCTCTTTGGTCCGGAGGACACAACGTCCACAGTTTCCAAAAACAATTTGAAATGTGGACTCGTCTGACCACAGAACACTTTTCCACTTTGCATCAGTCCATCTTAGATGAGCTTGGGCCCAGCAAAGCCGGCGGCGTTTCTGGGTGCTGTTGATAAACGGCTTTCGCTTTGCATTGTAGAGTTTTAACTTGCACTTGCAGATGTAGCGACGAACTGTAGTTACTGACAGTGGTTTTCTGAAGTGTTCCTGAGCCCATGTGGTGATGTCCTTTACACACTGATGTCGGTTTTTGATGCAGTACCGCCTGAGGGATCGAAGGTCACAGGCATTCAATGTTGGTTTTCGGCCTTGTCGCTTACGTGCAGTGATTTCTCCAGATTCTCTGAACTGAGGAATGTTGTTTTTAAACTGTTCGACAATCAGCTCACGCATTTGTTCACTAAGAGGTGACCCTCGCCCCATCCTTGTTTGTGAATGACAGAGCATTTCAGGGAAGCTGCTTTTATACCCAATCATGCCACCCACCTGTTCCCAATTAGCCCGTTCACTTGTGGGATGTTCCAAATAAGTGTTTGATGAGCATTCCTCAACTCTCTCAGTCTTTTTTGCCACTTGTGCCAGCTTTTTTGAAACATGTTGCAGGCATCAAATTCCAAATGAGCTAATATTTGCAAAAAATTACAAAGTTTACCTGTTCGAACATTAAGTAACTTGTCTTTGCAGTGTATTCAGTTGAATATAGGTTGAAAAGGATTTGCAAATCATTGTATTCTGTTTTTATTTACGATTTACACAACGTGCCAACTTCACTGGTTTTGGGTTTTGAACAAATTTCAAGTTTTGCACATAAGTAAGTATCATGAAGAGGAAGAACTGATTCTGGACAATTTACGATCTCTAGATTGGCCACCAGGGTCCAAAAACTGATCTACGTGTTAACGCGATAACTGCAGTAATATTTCGACGAGAAATTCCAAGTTTTGCATAAAAGTAAGTATCATGAAGAGGAAGAACTGATTTGATTTTGGACCGTTTATAATTTCTAGATTGGCTACCAGGGGCCAAAAACTGACAAAATCACTGTTTTTATCATATCTCTGGAAATATTTGTCTGATTGACCTCAAATCAAGTGCAAATGAAAGGTCATGACCTGAGAATGTGTCCCACGATGACATTATACCTGTTTGGCTTGGTTTGACACAAGGTGGAGCTTTGTCACATAAAATTCACCATTTTTGCTATATCTTTGGAACTATTTCTCCAATTGACATGAAGCTATGTGCAACTGCAAGGTCATGACCTCACAACGTGTCACATGATGACATCATACCTGTATGGTTCAATATTTTGCCACCAGGTGGCGCTCTGTGATGGAAAATTACCATTTTGGCCATATCTTTTTTTTTATTTCGGCATGATTGTATAGTCGTTTCATGACAATTTCAACACAACACAACATGTATCATGTATCATGACTGAAAGGGTCGCGGGAGAAGCGAAATCGCTTGTCAAAGTCCCGCCCCCAACTTCCAGAAAAACAGTTTGATTATGGTTAAGATATCATTGGATTATAAATCACAGCAGAGCTAGTGTCCATGTACGCTATGATTTAAATGTCAGAAAATAAAATCTTAAGATTTATTAATATCATGAAAATTATATTTACAGAATAGGTGAGTGTCCATATAACTTTAGATTCAAATGCCTCTCTTGATCCAATGCTACATTATCCCGAAACCCCTTTCTTAATCATTTGGTATGTTCCGGCTAATTTGGAGTAGATGAGAGGTATAATAATACCGGATATTTGCTTGGATCTCTTGATTAGTCGTCATTTCCATCGCCTTGGTTCACCCTTCCCTTATCGGATGTCATGACTTCTCGCAGTATGTGCAGTCCATCGTTGCCTTCCTTGATGCCGAATCCAATTTTATTGAGCTTTCTGTCAAGGATAGTCATGCTTTTCAAAGTTGTCTTTATCCTACGGTCAATCAAAAACAGACCAAACCCCAATGATAGCAGACCCGCTATCATGAATCCAATTAGATAGATGTCCTCTACATCCTCGATGTCCAGGACTGCCAAACACAGCGAACGCCACTTTCCCCATGCATCCATGGTGTAACCGGCTGGGAATGTCCCATCCGGGCATGTCGGTTCTCCAGAACCTGACCGCCTCGTGGAGATAATTTTGTCGATTGCATTTAATGACCAGCTTATGAAATCCATATTAGTTCAGCTGTCTGTAGTAATGTGCTGTTAAAGTTGTCTTTCGGACAGATGGACTGGAGTGTCCAGTAGATACAAAGGTACAGATTTAACAATATTGAACATGTTTATAGTTACTCAGATATGCACATTTTAACAAATATTTGAAGGCCTTCAGCTCTTCTGCCATTCTTATATTATCATCAAGTACGTTCCATGCCCTGACTCCAGCCACAGATAACGAGTGCTCCCTGCGAGTCGTTCTGACCTTTCTTGTTTGCCACAACATTCTGCCTCTGGTGTCTTGGATACAATCACGCTGAAGAAATAGGCTTTGTATATTGATATTTGTATAAGATATTTGTATACATATCTTCAGAACCATTTGTCCGATTGACCTGAAATTAAGTTCAAATGCAAGTCTATTCAAGGTCTATTCGAGGATTGGGGTATTGGAGGATTGGGGGCATTTGGGGATATACCCCCAGCTGTCGCCTCCGACAGCAGAAGCCTAGTTAAAAAATATTTTCACTTTATTCACATTTTTTTAATGTAAACAGCATGACACATTAAACAAAAAAAAAGTAAAATGCAAGGCGCACCCCGCCCGCCTCTTCCATAGGCTCTGTATGAGGGAAAAGAGCAGGTGATGTTACTGATGACATCTGGTGTGCCGCCACGCCCACTGGGCAGCAACCGTAATCAGGCAGAGGCCGTCATTTACCCTCACCCTTAAAAAAAAAATGAAGAGCATGGGTTAGTACATTATTTTTTAAGGCTTTGCTCTTACAACGCCACACCATGACATATCAGCCAAATGACTACAGTCTCATCGGTAACACTTGGCAAGAAGGGTACAACAATTAACATTTATTAATCTTAGTTCATTAACTACCAGTTAATTAGTGGGTAAGTAATGTGTTAGATAGCTGAATAAGCATTATGCAACCATAATTGAACATTAATTAATTTTCTGTGTTTCACTTATTGTGAAGTTGAAAACATCCCTTAAGTATCCCCTATGTTGCTCTTAAAGTTTTAAACCATCATTCAGAAATTAATACCTTAGTTGATGTGAACATCATTTGTAAATGATTGGCAGCTGCATTAGGTAAAGGGAACCTAATTTGCAATTTTTCCAAGTTTACATTTTGGTCTTTGACTCCCCTAGAGTACTCCTGATCGCGCAAAGTAAAAAAAGGGTACTTATTTCGCTGATACTGCCATCCACAAAAGGGACTTGAGCCGGAAGAGGCTGCAGAACGCAGTTTTCCGAGTCTGCCATGGAGTCTGCTTCCCCAGAATGAAACGAGAGACACGGCCGCCATCTGGTAACGAAGCAGCGGGTAAATTCCGTAATCTAACGTTATACTTGAATATTGATCCAATGAAATGAACTTGTTCTAATAAACGGAGTGGCAAAAGTGGAGGAAGCAGTGCGAAAATCTGGCAGCGCAAGCTCAACTTTGCTATCAGCTACAGTTTCCTACCGGTGAGTACAACAGTTCTTCTACTAGCTAGGATGCAGGGAAAGCTAGAATCCACAACATTCAGACACATTTGTAAAACAGGTCGACATACCTAAGTGTAGACCGGAGACCGTAGAAATCTGGTGAGTCTGTTTAGAGGGAAACATGGACAGTTAGGAGCAGCTAAAAGTGGACTAACAGCTTATGGACTGCTTCGATGTGTATTAGGACCTGCTGGTTCGTGTGCATAGCTGTGGTGTGTTGTTTGTGTGGAGAAAGAACAACTTCTGCGCTGGTATATGACGGAGGGGCGAAAGCTCCAAGCTAAAAGGCCTTTTCGGAAACTGCCCGTGGTAATGGTTTACTTATTGCTTCGGAATGACCAGCTTTTCCTTGCGGAAAATGGGAGAATTATGGAGAGTGCGCGAGAGCTAGATAGAGCTCCGGTTATGTCATGAACATAATACAGGTTTTACAGAAGGTAAATTCCGTCTGCGTGAACCGTTGCTTATGTGGAGTTAGGGAATCGATCACCTCTACTGGAAAGAATTTAATATTTAATCGATGGAAATAAATTGTTTGTTATACCGGACACTTTATAGCCTGTGTGCTTCCCTATTGCTTTCACCGGTAACATCAGAGAGCTTGCCTAGACATTGGAGATGTATCAGGTTGACCTCGGTCATGGATAAGTAAAGCAATCGTTTCCCAAGCACCCAAAAACGCACCCAAGCATTGCAAAATCTTCGGCTGGCCAAACCGCAGCCCAACTCAGCAGACACATACCGCACCTCTCCGTTTAGCTTCAACTGTAGTGGCCACAATCAGGCAACCATATGATGAAACTGTCACATTCATGCTTACCGAAGTAACACAAGCATACCGATTAGAATTGCTGCATGTAAGTTAAACAGGAGCATTTTTAATTAGCAGAGCTCACAAACTAACATATGCAGTAGCTAATAATCGGTCATGACTTTGAATGTAATCTGTCGCGTGAAAAATTCATTTTGCGTCCGGTGTGAAAGCTGCTTAACGTGCACATAATGCTTGTATTCGCGTCTTTACATTGACTTTGAATGTAGCTAATCTGTCCAGCGAAAAATTTGTTTGGTGTCTGATGTGAAAGCAGCTTTATGGATAGTACGCAACAGCTAGAGAGAGCTTGGTTATGTTATGAACATAATACAGGTTTTGCAGACCGTAAGTTCCATTAGCGCAGACAAGTTGCTTATGTGGAGCTAGCGAATTGATCACTTCTGCAGGAAAGAATTACCTATATAATCTCCGCCTTTTTCGCCTTTTTTTTGACCCTGCCAATAATAAACTGTGAAGGGGAATGGTCATTCTCTAGACTGGCTCGAATTAAAAATGACCTCAGGATGAAAATGTACCAAAATCGGTTGAATTCACTCTCCCTTCTAGCAATAGAATCAGAGTTTGTTCGACAGCTGAACTTTGATGAGTTAGTGGACAACTTTGCAAGAAGGAAGAGCAGAAAGAAGCCTTTGTAGAATCCTTAGGTACGGTAGGTTGGCGTGGGGGTGGGGGGGGGCGGCAGGTGGGCGATATACAAAGTAAAACAGTTTTCAGGGACTGTGGTACCCGCCTGTTTTTTATGTTTTTTTTTTTCCTGTGGCTGATTTAAGAAACGAACCCTTGCAAGCTCTCAACGCCAAGAATATAATCGAATTACCTGGATATCTAACTATAGCCCGGCTTGGTTCATACTTGGTTGCTTGCCTCTGATACCGTCTTCTAGCCAATAAATTCACCGGGGTTTTTAGTCCCCTTCGTCCTCTATCCTGACTGCATTACCGCATAAACTCATTGGCTGAATATTAACGCAAACCAGGGTTTTTGTCTTTCTCGCATTTTATTATCACGAAAGGGCTTTTCTGATTAAACACATTGTAAATACCCTATCTTTATATTTTCCTCCCGTTGCTGTGCCTTGATCAGCTGATTAAAGTTTAACTGCTTGTTCGAGAGCGTAGGACAGCTTGTTGGGGGAGGTACCGTGTTTAATTCGCTCACATACAAAACAACTTGTTTATTCGGTCCATTTTAATTAAAGGGAATCGGGGCTTTACTCTTTTTCTTGCTTACCCTTGGTTGTATTTGCAGCTAGCTAGCTTGATAAGTAATGTTTGCATTCTTGGCTGGTGATCTGAGATTTAGTATTTAGTTAGTAGTGCAGCAGTCACTTGACTCATCCGTTAGGTTAGGTTGGAATTTAAAGGGTAAGTTTTCTACTGGAGCGCTCCGCCTCCTCCAGTTTCTCCTGGGCGTTGGAGCCAGTCTGTTTTATCTGGGTTCTCAGCAAAGCCCTGTGATATTTTTAGTTTAGTATATTAATAGTACTGGGACTAGATAAACTCAAGCCGGCTTATTAGGAGTGCTTATTACATATAGAGTTGGCTCAATTTGGTATTTCGTTTCTGTCAACTGAAACTAAGCCCCTGTTAAAAGAGGCTTATAATCCATTTAAATAGTTTCCCCAGGGTTTCTATTGTGACTGCTGCTTAGGGCTTCCTAGGTTAATAAATAAATTAATAAATTGTGGTTCCTCAGCTTCTGTCTCAGCATTAGTAATTTTCTTTTATCAAGGGTGAGCAAGGTCATAAGGTAGGGGGTTCAAAATGTGGCCAAAACTATGTGATGGTTGCAGGATGATCGCACTTTTGGAAAGAGATTTACAGGGTGGGTTTGTCTGCTACCAGTGCCAGCTAATTGAGCATCTGGAGAGCAAGATTCTTGATCTTCAGGGCCAGTTGGCAGCGCGACATAGTTCGCAATCAGTAGAGTTCCTAGAGGAACTAAGTAGAATGTTGTTTGGAGAAATGGTGTGTACGCCGAAGCAGGGTGGTACTGGGATCCCAGAGCAGGCAGGGAGAGAAAGTTGGGTGACTGTAGGTCGACAGCGCAGGAAAGGGCATGCACGCCGCACAGCGACAGCTTCTCCAGTGGTTGATGTGGGATTTTAAAGAGAGTTTGCTGTATTCCTCCGTACTTTTGTAAGTAGAAAAAATCAATGCAGGCACGTCTTAGTTGCAAAATGGATAGTTTAATAAGTAGAGGAACTAGTTGGTCTGTTCCCCAAATACAGATGAACAAGAACCAACAACTTGGTCATGTCTGCAACCACGCGATAATTAACAGCTTTGCACATTAATCTCAACCTCGTCTCGTGATTGGGAAAAACAGCAGGACTTCCGTGACCATGCACAAATTCCAACGGAATCGAAACTGATGGAGGAAGCACCGATTGTAATAATTTACAACAGTCTTTATCTGTTAAGGAATGCATTCGCTGTAGCACTTGCACCTTGTCAACAACTGCGGTCGGGTCACTGACTCCATCCCATGCAGGTAGTTGTTGCTGCAACATACTCAATTCTGACAGAGTTAGATCACGACGCATCTCTTGGTCCTCATTTTCATACGTGATCGCACCATTCACAGGATCATGTGTCCCACGTGTACGTACTCTGTGAGTGATTATTGGAGCAATTTTAGCACTTTTTGTCTTGACTGATTTAGTACCTTTTGGAGGTCTAGCATTTCTTGCGACCATTTTTCGGCAATTAGAGTGAAGTGAGTCAGCGATAGATGTGTTACATTTTGAATGCAATCCCAGTTGCTCATCAAAACTTTTATGATCACAATCTTGCTCAGCTACATCTAACAAGGGAGCTGCCACTGCTTGTCCGAGTTCCCAATCATCATCATCATCTGAACTTAATTCTGACTCGCTGTGCCCCACCACAGTTCCCAAACCAAGAGCTGCAAATCGCCGTTTCATTGCCTCATTTGTTAGCTTTTGCTGAGACATTTTTTTCCTCATTAATCTTAACTTTAGAACGATGTCCCGATCCTTGTTTTCCCCAGACACATTCCACAACTCTCTATATGCTATTTGCGCATCCCGTAGCAGTTCCTGAGTTTTGGCCAGTTCCGCATATGTGACATTCAATTTCTCCCGCAATTCACTAATTTCCTTTCGAAATTCTAAATGAGACATGGCATGTACCATGCGTTCAGCAACAGAGGCCTCCAACTCCTTAGAATTTCTCTCCAGTTTGCTTTCCAAACTCTTAACGTTACTTCGCAATTCGGGAATCTCCGTGACTTCATCCTTCAGTAACTTATTTGTTTGGACCACAGCCTCCAACTTCCTGGAATTTACCTCCAGTTTGCTTTCCAAAGTCTTAATGTTACTTCGCAATTCGGGAATCTCTACGACTTTATCCTTCAGTAACTTAATTGTTTGGACCATAGCCATCACACAATTAGCCTTTCGCCTTTTCTTGTTTTTTTCAGTTTCATTGCGATTTTCACATGCAGTTTTAAGATATTCAACAACATCCACTTCCAGTGGTTCATTATAAAAATTCTCCTTGCAATGCTTGGCCAAATATCCTGCGGCCCACAATTTCCAATCTTTCTCAGCCATTCTTAAACTCCTCATACAATGGACAAACTTACTTTTGGTACTTCAAAATTGTCCAAGGTCTGTGTAACTTTATACAAGCCCCTGCTTAGAACACCGCACACATGCACAGTCAATTCTAGCCACTTGTATTTTAAAACATTACACAATTTTCGTAACTATTCCTCTACAATATTACATGCAGAAATATTTCATACTCACAAATGTACGTGGTTCGTCCGTGCCCTCAAGTCCGTTTCCCCTCAGTCAGGTTCGGTGAATGGATTCCAAATGTATTCCTCTTGCCGTATTCCTCTTTTGATTGCGGTGTTAACATAAAAAAGGGAAGTCTGCTTACCCTGTAGTCCAGTATCAAAAAAGATCCCACCGTAATCAACCTCTCCAGTTTTTTCTTTTTTTGAAAAACGGAACAAGAACGACGGATTTGGGCTGGCTCGCCAATAATGTGGGATTTTAAAGAGAGTTTGCTGTATTCCTCCGTACTTTTGTAAGTAGAAAAAAATCAATGCAGGCACATCTTAAGGCCCAGTCACACAGCGAAAACGCATGAATTACGCATGAATTACGCACAGATTTTCGTTTCTGCGCGGAGCGTACATTGTATGCGTAATTCGTAGGTGGAACGAACGTGGACTGTCAGTGATTGTAAGTGGATGTGCGTCGAAGGCGGTTTGTGCGTGATTTTGAGTTTTGAACGGTTCAAAAATTTTCCAACGCGCGTAATTCATGAGTCGGCATGCGTAGTTTATGCGTCGAGTATGCGTAACTATGCGCGGGACACTCGTCGGCCGTCAGTGCTTATGCGTCAGAACTGGTTTGAATCCGCGCACGTCCACGTCCGTCCACTGATGCCCCACGTTCATATCACGCATGAAACGCGCACGTATCACGTTCATTCCACTGACATCCACTGACAATCAATTATAAAACTGACAAATAACTGACATATCACTGACGGAAAACGCATAACGACGCACATCCACTGACGAGTGACGCATTTCCGACGCACGACTGACTGACAGAAAACTGATGATTCACTGATGTTCCACTGACGAACCACTGACAACTCACGTATGTATTTTGGCATTTAAAAGCAGCCATTTCGGGCACTTTTGCCATTCCAGACCTACGGGACCTCCTAGCAGCAGCACCAGCAGCAGGTTTTTCAGCAGCTGCAGCTTCTGGTGGATCTACATGGACTTCTTCTTCAGCAGCTTTCTTCTTCTGCACCCTTGTCTTTGAGGACAAACGAGCTTTCCTGGGTGGCATCTCTTGAAGTGTTCTTGATTGGCGAAAGGTGCTGAGGAACTCCCGTCGTTCACCGCTTTTTATATGCGCTGAACCGAAGCGATAGTGACGCCGAAGGTGCGTTTTTCGTGCGTGCTCCGCCAGTGATTCATGCGTCGGGCGTGCGTCGAATGTTCGTGGAATACTGCACCGTGTTTGCTATTATGCGTCGACGTGCGCGATATGTCAGTGATTGTAAGTGATACATGCGTGGTTCATGCGCGATTCATGCGTGATTCGTCCGAGATTTCTACCCCCGACACCCCGAAAAATTGGTCAATTTCTCAACGCACAAGCACGCACAAACCCAATCTGTGCGTGATTTGTGAGTGATTCGTGCGTGATCGGCTGTGTGACTGGGCCTTTAGTTACAAAATGGATAATTTAATAGAGTAGAGGAACTAGTGGGTCTGTTCCCCAAGTACAGATGAACAAGAACCAACAACTGAGGAAAACTATGAACACTTATAGCTGAAAGTTCAAAGGATGCAAAGGAACAAATGATAATTTGCCTAAAGTGAGAGGAGGTGGAGGGAGAGACAATCAAGGTGAGGGGAAATTGGGGTGTGGGCTGAGGTGTGATGTGGTTAACACACAGGGCTGAAGGGTGGTGAGGTTAACACACAAAGGGAATGATCAAGGAATTATATACAAGAAGCACTGGGGCCAGACAAGGTTGTGTATTGGCCCTCCACAATGTGCAAAACTTCAGAGGGTCCATCTGCTATTGGCACCCATGTTTTCCAACAGTTGAGATGCCCAACCGATTCCAGCCCTTGCAGGAACTCGACTTGGCCTCTGACCCTGAAAGTGAGGGGACTGATGAGCAGCAGGGCACCCTGTTGGCCTCTACCCCTCAGAAAAGAGAGTTATTGATAGTGGGGGACTCAATACTTAGAGAAGTAGATACCTTAGTCAGTTTGCGCGACAAGGAGTTTCATACGGTGTGTTGCCTGCCTGGTGCCCAGGTAGGAGACCTACCGGAGCATGTGGACAAGCTCCTGGCCAGAGCGGGGAGGGATCCAGTTGTCATAGTCCATGTTGGGACAAATGACATAGGTAAGGGTAGGTTTGAGGTTCTGCAAGGCAAATTTGTGAAATTAGCTGAAAAGCTTAGGAGCAGATCCTCAACGGTAGTGTTCTCCGGGATTCTACCGGGACCACATGCAAGCAGAGGAAAGCAGAATTTTATCTGGAGGTTTAACACCTGGCTACGAACCTGGTGTAGGAAAGAGGGGTATAGGTTTATGGGGCACTGGAACTTTTTCTGGAACAGGGGTGACCTGTTCAAGCCTGACGGGCTGCATCTGAACCGGAGGGGTACCTTTGCACTGGGTCAGCGTATGTTGAGGGTAGCACTGGATTATTATCCCCCGCCAACACGAAGTGGGAGGGGGATATAGGTTTGACCTCCGTCCGTCCGTCCGTCCGTGTGTGCGTCCGTCCGTCCGTCCGAGATAAAGGGGACAGCTTTACTCAGAAACTACTACAGATACAGTAACCAAATTTGGTGTGTAGCTTCAGACCATAAAGGCCTTGATTGAGTTCGAAAATGAGAAGTGCACGATTGGCGGGGGATGTTGTAGACCATGTCGACTTGTTTAAACTAGGGACTTGGGGGGCAGGGAGGATAGCGAGTGTTACACAAAGGGAAATGCAGACTGCCACGATGGAAGCTGATGGCGTTACCTGCACTATCGATGATTTACTTTTAAAGCAACATATCGTAGTGGGGGCCTCGAAACAGCAGCCACATGGGAAATCAAGGGGGAAGAGCATTAGCAATAACCTGAAATGTTTTTATTTAAATGCAAGAAGCATAAAAAATAAATTTCCAGAACTTGAAGCTGTAATGATTAGTGAGGGCTATGACATAGTTGGGATTACAGAGACATGGCTATGTGAAGAGGATGGAAATGAATATAACACAAGGTTATAAGCTCTTTAGGAAGGATAGATGTAATAGGTGAGGAGGGGGCATACCACTCTATGTGAACGAAAACATAAATGTACAGGAAATTCCCAAAATTGAACATCCCTTGTCCTGTGAAGATATCTGGGTGAGGCTCATTGGCAAACACGAGACAGGTTTAAACATAGGAGTATGCTATCGACCACCAGCTTTGGACAGTACAATCAATTAAATGCTTTTTAGGAGGATTACGCAAGCTTATAGAGGTGGTGGGACTATTATTATGGGAGACTTAAATTATCCTGGTATCAATTGGGAAATGGCGAAAGGACAGGGTAGGGGGGAGGAAGAATTTCTAGATGTTATAAATGATAATTTCTTGGTGCAGTATGTTCATAAACCTACCAGAGAGAAGGCAATTTTAGACTTTGTGCTCAGTAATGACATAATATTGACGTACTGCAGCCACTTGGGACAAGTGATCACTCTGCTGTTAATTTAGATGTTTCATGGGAAGTTAAAAAGATGTATTCTAAAACAAAAATTTTCCATTTTAGGTGAGCAAACTTTGACAGGATGCGCTCATATCTAGGTGAAATAAAATGGGAGAGACTCCTGGACTGTGAGTCCGTAAATGAGATGTGGGAAAAAATTGGGGGGATTTTACTTGAATCACAATGCAGATTCATTCCAAAGGTGTCCAAAAGTAAGCTGAAAAAGCAGAATCCACAGTGGATTACCAAAATATTCGTAGGATTTTGAGGGAAAAGAGGAATCTTTATAAGATGTACATAAAGGACAACAGTGAGAACACTAAGGCAGAATACTGTAAAATGCGGGCTTTGGTCAAAAAAGAGCTGAGGAATGCTAGAGGACTGTATGAAAGACGAATTGCAGAGGGGGCAAAAACTAACCCTAAGCACTTCTTTCAGTACTGCAGCAGAAAAAGGAAAGTTAAAGAGCAGGTTAAGTGCATAAACAATAAAAATGGATCGCTGATATATGATAACAAGCATATTGCGGATACCTTAAAGAGTTACTTTGTTGAGAATTTTACCTCAGAGGGGGTCTTTATTTGGCCAGAGGGCGTGTCAAATGCTCAAGATTATTTTGCGGAAATTGAGGTTCGGGATAATGAAGTATTAGACAAGTTGCATAAACTAAAGGCAGATAAGGCGGCGGGTCCTGATGGCTTATATCCTAGAGTGCTCAGGGAAGTTGGTGAGATCATCTTTCAGCCACTATCTGCCATCTTCAGACGGTCTTTAGAAACTGGAGAAATACCAAATGTTTGGAAACAGGGCAATATAATACCAATATATAAGAAAGGGGACCGTACCGAGCCAGGAAACTACAGGCCAGTCAGTTTAACTTGCATTGCATGAAAAATATTGGAATCTATCATAAAAGATGAGCTGGACTTATTTCTTGAACATAACAATATCTTGAGAGATAGCCAATATGGTTTTCGGAAGGGAAGGTCATGTTTAACAAACCTTCTGGAGTTATTTATGTCCAGAGCAGGGCTTATGACATCATATTCTTGGATTTTCAGAAAGCATTCGATACAGTACCGCATAAGAGACTAATTTTTAAGATGAGCTCCATTGGAGTTACAGGAGGTATTCTGAAGTGGATTCAAAACTGGTTACAGGACAGAGCACGAAGAGTGGTGGTCAGTGGTATCTTAGCTGAGCTAGGTATGGTGGGGAGTGGCATCCCCCAGGGATCTGTTATGGGACCCCTTCTGTTCCTCAACTACATTAATGACCTTGATAGGAATATTGAGAGCAGATTGGTTAAATTTGCAGATGATACTAAATTGGGGGGTTTGGCAAATAGTTTAGGGTCCACTAAAGTGATTCAGGACGATTTGGATAGAATCCAGAATTGGGCAGAAATGTGGCAAATGAAATTTAATCTAGCAAAATGTAAAGTTGTACATGTAGGTAATAAAAATATTAGATGGGATTACTTCATGGGAGGTTTAAAACTGGAATGTGCTGCACACGAGAAAGATCTGGGAGTGATTGTTGACTAAACCCTCACAGGTTCTAGCCATTGTGCCATAGCAGTTAAAAAAGCTAATCAGATGCTGGGATACATTGCCAAAAATTGAGCACAAATCTAAGGAGGTGATGCCAGGGCCGGATTATGGGGGCTCTGGGCCCCGGGGGCCAGCAGTTTGCAACGGCCCCCCCACCCCCACGCCAACCTACCGTACCATATCCTATCGTAGGATTCTACAAAGGTTTCTTTCTGCTCTTCCTTCTTGCAAAGTCGTCCACTAACTCATCAAAGTTGAGCTGTCGAACAAACTCTGATTCTATTACTAGAAGGGTGAGTGAATTCAACCGATTTTGGCACACTTTCATCATGAGCTCATTTTTAATTCATGCCAGTCTGGAGAATGACCGTTCCCCTCCTCAGTTTGTTATTGGCAGGGTCAAAAACAGTCTGAGTGCTATGTAAACATTTGGGAAAGTGGACTGTAAATCCAAATTTACCATGGTCTTTAGCATTGTATTTGGGCATTTTTGTTCTTCTGAAATGAATGATTTGTACTGAACAAGTTCATCTGCCAAGCTCATGGTCAGATCAGTGGGATATGCTGCAGCAAGAGATTCGGCCCTTAAAGTGAGCTCACTGTTGGACATATTATCAGGCATGAAAAAAACATGAAAAAGATTGGTCAAGTGAGTGTATGCAGTTAACCGATGGTTAAGACAGGACACAAATTTGTCAATTAGAACATTGAACGTTTCAGTCCGAAACTTTTCTTTTCCACTAAATTCAACACCTGGCTCTGCACTTTCATCAGCCATACATTTGCGCTTCTTTGTGCGCTGGAGGTCATGTCTGTCGTCTTGGGAGACTGAATCGGTAACATTTAAAGCTGACCCTTCAAAAAAGGCAAAATTGTCTCTCTGTGCTGCCACAAAGTCACTAAGTGAAAGGAGAAGCTGTGTAGCTGTGTGTACAGGTATGTCATAGTCATGTTTCTGCAACTGCAGGCTCGTGGCTTGGAACCGCTGCAGTATTGTATCCCAAAAGTGCGCCATGAAAGCTATCTCTAGGGTGTCCAGCTTGCCACAGAGTGCAGTGGCCTTGCTTCTAGTTTTACATTTCTCCTGTGAATCTTTGGAAATATTGTTCAATGCCTCTCTCAATTGTGCATAATATTTCCAAAGAGCCTTTGTTGATTCAGCTCTTGAACTCCAGCGAGTACCTGACAAAGATTTCAGTGTGAGTTTCACATCTGCATCACGGAACACTTTTCCCCACCTGTGTGTTGACGAGGCACAAAATGTGTACATTGATTGCAGGAAGTCAAAGAAACAGCCAGCTTCTGGGCTACTGCCAACAGCATTGACACCGACTAAATTCAATGAATGTGCTGCACAGGGGACATAATAAATCAATGGGTTTATTCATTTCAGATGAGCTTGGGCTCCATTGTACTTTCCTGACATATTACTTGCATTGTCATTAGACTGGCCTCGACAGTTAGTTAAGTCTAGGCCCAGGTTCTCCACCATTGCAACAACACACTCAGCCAAACTGTTCCCTCAAAGATTTTCAATAGGCTCACCAGAAAACGCTCAACTACTTCTCCACCATTATTTACAAACCTGAGAATAAAAGAGAGTTGGTCCACATGAGCAAGGTCTGGAGTGGAGTCAACGATAACAGAGAAGTATTTGGCCTCTTTAATCTCGCTGATAATTGCTTCCTTTGTTCTCTCTCCCACTAAGTGGATAAATTCATCACAGATTGTGGATGAGAAGTAGGACACAGAGCCTTTGCCCTTGCCTCCAAACCTTTGGAGATGGTCAGCAAGAAAAGGGTCAAATTTGGCCAACAGTTCGACAATGGCCAAGAAATTACCATTGTGAGGTGATCCCAACCGCTCATCATCTCCCCTCAAAGCAAGGCCCCTCTCCCCAAAAAACTGAATTACAGCGACAACTCTTTTCAAAACTTCCCGCCAGTATTGCCTCTCTGCATCAATTTGACAAGATCAGAATCAACTCTTCCTGTGTTTTTGGAGCGACTGAGTAACGCTAACATGCAAGCCCTATGCTCCTCACTCCTCTCATGCTCACCGATACACTCAGAATGTTTCCAATCAGAAAACCCGTGGACAAAGGCATTGTGCTCACTTGTTAACATTTTGCAAGCAAAACAAAAGATGCAACCAGATGAAGGGGAGTAAAGTAGCCGCTGCTAAGTCACAGACTGGCCATTAGGTGGAGAGCATTTGATTAAGGAATTTGTGAAACTCCAAGTGATGCCCCCCATGGTCCTATCCCTACTTGAGGCAGGGAACTTTTCCCTTCGATTTTGAAAAGCAGCTGCTCCTCTACAAACCAGAATCGACATGACCTGTTTAGTAATGGCACTTGGCCATAAAGCAGGGTCATTAACCGTTTCACACCAGGAGTTTGAGCCCCTAGTTCCTAATGTGATACTGGTCTCCGTGTACCCCTCCTGATTTGACGAGACTTTCTCGGGCGATGCCTGGTCTGACGGTGAGTCTCCTGTCCTAAGAGTGCACAAGTCTTTAATGGTTGTGGTATTTGGCCATAAAGCAGGGTCAATAAGAGGTTCATGACCAGAGTTGGTGTCCCCAGCTTCTGGTGTGAAACTGGGCCCCGTGCAATCCTCCTCACTTAGAAAGATTTTCTCAGGTGATGCCTGGTCTGAGTGTGGGCCTGAGGCCTGAGCCTGACCGGCCGGGTCTACACTTGATTGGGTCTGTGAGGGCTCTGGTATGATCAAACCAGTGGTGATCTCTTCATTGTTGCAACTCGGGCTACTGATGACATTATCAATATTTGAATCTTGAGGCTTGTCAAAAAAGTTAGAAATCAAAGGCACATTTAAAAAAAAAAATCGGCCTGCTTTGCCTCCCTATTTTTTTGGCTTTTCATTTTGAAGCCCCACTTTTTTGTTTGCAATCCATACTACTGATGCCAAGTGTACTGTTGGAGTGTTATGTCTATTGGATTCTCACGGGGACTTTCACAACTGATTGTAATAATATAACAATAATATAATACAGTATAAACGGGTACCCACAATACAATACAAGGCAACGAGCCTTAAAAAAGGGCGTTGGAATGGAATGGATTTAACAATATTGGATTTTCACTTAAACTTCCAAAATTTCTGCCATGTGAGGAGTTTCGATAAAAGCAATGCCAAGTGTAATGTGGGAGTGTTGTATCGATATTGGATTTTCACTTGGACTTCACTTTGTTGGCCTTGGTGTGTACAGTACACCCCTTTACGGTGGGGACATATGGAAGCGAAATCTGCAAGGTCAAGCGGGGCAAAACTCAGTGTTCTGAAGGTGAATATCTACCAGTCTTCAACTTCCTCAAAGATAACTATAGGTTATAATGACACGTGAATCTGCTGTGTATTGTGACTGGACCACTGTACAACCCGCCCCTGAGTCTAGCTCGGCTATTTGACACTTGCTTCACGATATGGTCGCGACGTGCGATAAATTTGCATGGAGTTGGAGATTTCTGAACTTTTGCACGTGTCGCAATGACATTTTCAATGCACTCCAAGGACCATGTCGTATTGTGTACACACAATACTATGCGGGAGCAAAATCACTTCTCATAGAAAATAGGTCCAGCTTCTACTAACTGTCTACTGGGGCCAGCGTTAGGCCCAGGATATGCTTGCCGTGTGCACATTTTATGCCCGAATGCGTGGTAGCACACCTGAACACTAGGTACGCAGACATGTGCGCATGTTGCAATATTGACACAACCGCGAGGGGCTATCTTCCGAACTTCCATGTTAAGCTCTTGGTAGAGTCAAACAATAGTGGATAATATTAATGAGAGCCCGGTTGACAATCTGCTCCCTACATGATACCGCCAGTATCCACTGTTGCCAATTTAGTGACTTTGTTGCTAGATTTAGCGACTTTTGGCCTTCTCTGGTGACTAAAACCTCATCTAGCAACTTAGCGGCTTTTTAGGTGAATCTGGCGTCTTTAAAAAAACACATCTCTCGAGTGTCAGAATCATTGTTTTTCAATGTAACTTCAGCTCTGCACCGCCACCAGAAGCTTATTTCATGGTTAAGCAGCACTGCACATTAGCCCTGATCTCGAAACTGTACCCTTTGGGATTGTCAACATAGCCATGTAGACACATTTTCTTGAGATCAGTGAGTCGTGTGTGACGTTATGACATCATAGTAACGTCATGACCTAATCTAGCGACTTTTCAGATAGCCAATAGCGACTTTTGGTGATTTGTTTTTGGCAACACTACCAGTATCGTGCATAGTGCTCTGATCATTGTGCTGCAAGTATGTGCGGTTGCGCATGTAAATTAAGTCACACAGCTAGCATATCCTGGGCCTTAGGGCTCGCTGAAAGGACTTTCATTCAAAACCCTTGGTAAATCAGAGGCCCCTTGTAAGAACATTTGTAATCAGAGGGCTCTCTTAATAATATGCTCTCCCATTAGGGCTCTCCCTAGGGCCCCCACATAGCCAGAAGTCGCGACCCTTAGCAGGGGCTTTCATAATCATAGGGCCCTCTGAAACCATTCCCCCTACTTTCTTGAACCCCTAGTTGGTAAACATTAGGGCTCCCTTAGGGGTATTCACGAGAGGTACTACAGCAGGGCCAGCCCAGGGGCCCTCTGACTGCCATCCCCCATAGCCCAGGGGCCCTCTGGCTGCCGTACCCCATAGCCCAGGGGCCCTCTGACTGCCATACCCCATAGCCCAGGGGCCCTCTGACTGCCGTCCCCTGTAGCCTAGGGGCCCTCGGAGTGCCGTCTCTCATGGCCCAGGGGTCCTCTGATTGCCGTCCCCTGTGGCCCAGGGGCCCTTTGACTGCCGTCCCCCATAGCCCAGGGGCGCTCTGACTGCCGTCCCCCATAGTCCAGGGGCCCTCTGACTGCCGTCCCCCATAGTCCAGGGGCCCTCTGATTGCCGTACCCCATAGCCCAGGGGCCCTCTGATTGCCGTACCCCATAGCCCAGGGGCCCTCTGATTGTCGTCCCTGTTCCCCCCGCCCAATTCATATCACCCTTCTCTCTCGGTTCTCTACAGATATGCCCTATAATAATGTGAGTAGTCATAAGATCCTAGAGAATAGAGGCCATCTGACATCGCAATTGGCATCGGCATCTGCATCGCTTTGGCAACAAATCACAAGCACCACTGATCTCGCATTGACTGAGAAAAATGGTAATGAAAGAGGGTCAGTTTGAAATTTATTAAAATGACCAAAAGTTATGGATCAAGTCATAACATCAAATAACAAAGAAGTTCAAAAATAGAGAAATAATAAATTCTGTTGCCACCTTGCATCAAATAACATCAAGTTCAAAAACAGAGTGTAATTGTATTATCACTTTACTTCTTTTTGCCACTTTGTAATATGTACAAAAATTTTAAAAAGGCAAGAAATAGGAACAAGTCAATTCTATTGATTCAACTGATTGATTCTATTACATATATGTCAACTTATACTGTACAGACTGCCCATAAATAATGAGGAATTCCCCAGTTAGTATTGGAATCATGAGTTCTGTCTGTCAGCATTAACACAATGACATTGAAACATTTAAGATTCAATCGTAAGACATTGCACATCACTAGCTGGAATAAAAACGAAACTTTGGGCTCGAAGATGTGTATGATAGGTGCAATAGATTATGTTTATCATGATTATACATGTTTTAATTGAGCCCTCCTTCATGCAATTGCCCCATTGTTCAATTTCAAATGATCTCTAGTTAAAAAAACGTATTATTAGAAGTCATTAATTATTGGAAGCTATTTATTTTGCCATGAAAGAGCACATTAACATACACCACAGTAAACAAACAACAACCTGATGCTTCTTTTCATAGCACAACACAATTTTCTGTTGGCCATAGTGAACCACTTTTCGGAGCTTCTGCTTATCCTGCGTACAGACCATATTAGACTATATTTAACAAGATATGGTCTGGATAATTGCCAAAAGCTATCAGCTGCATACATACATGCACAAAACAAATTGTGGAAAATAGCATGCTTTTCGGGGCTGCACTTGCAATGGTTATTACTGAACATCACCCTTCTCTCTCATCCCTGCTGAAAATTCCAGCTTTGACCAGCCTAGGCTGGTCAGGCTGGTTTAAGCTGTGTTTTGGACAGTTTTAGTTGGTCGACCAGCCCTTCACCAGCTGACTCCAGCTGACAATACCAGCTTAAGTAGATTTGACCACCTTCATCAAACTATAGAGACCAGCTTTAAACATCTAGACCAGCTCATAACACAGCTCAGACCATCTTAAGCCAGCTTAGAATTCTAGCTGCTAGAATTCTAAGCTGGTTTAAGATGGTCTGGGCTGTGTTTTTAGCTGATCTAGATGTTTTTAGCTGGTCTTTGTAGCTTAATGTAGTAATGTAATGTAATGTAGTAATTTACTGATGTCCCAATGTGATCACACTTCAGTCCAGTAGGAATTGCACTAAGCTCGCAAGTTCACAATAAAAATCACTGAAGAAAAAGAAAAAGACGACGAAGAAGAAGAAGAAGACCTTAGATTCAGTCCCACTGCTGGATGAGGGCGGACTTTTTGAATTCTGTGAAAGGGTTAGTGGAGTGGAGTGGAGAGGAGGTGATGAAGTTCAGACGGGGAAAATGAACTTGGAAATAGAGTTGGAGAATGAGAATAAAAAAGAAAATGAACGTGAAAAGAAAAGGAAGAAAGATTATTTAAGTTCTTCTGGCGAATCTAGTGATGCATTGAGGAAAGTGGAAGCGTATCTAGCTGGGATGGTGGCAGTAACCCGAATAGACAGAATTTTTAAAGACCCGCTTGTGGTCAGAGAGTTTTTGGGGGAAAAGCTTGGAGATGTGCGGTCGGTTCGAACTACAAGAAGCGGGATGTTTTTTATTGAATGTACTTTGAAGCTTCAGCGAGATAAGGCATTTCAAAGAATTTCAGGATTATATCTGTGTGAAGTGCTTTCCACGTGATTCAGAAGTAAAGGTGAGGGGAGTAGTTAGCAGCATGCCTTTATTAATTGAGGCAGAAGAGTTTCAGGGGGTTGCAGGTATCTGTGGTGTGAAAAGATTGTCCAGATATTGAGACAGCCTAAGGAAGAAAGTACAACTGTTTGTTTGACTTTTGTCGGAAATTTGCCTAAAAGAGTATATCTAAACTATGTCAGTTACAGGATGAGGCCGTATGAGAGAGCCCTCCTACGTTGTTACTGCTGTCACGCATACGGTCATGTTGCTGCAGTCTGTAGAGGAGTCAAACGGTATGAAAGGTGTGGTAAGGAGGACTACGGGGTTGAGGTCTGTAAAATTGGTCAGGAGGCAGCCAACTGCCTGCATTGTGAGGGAAATCGTGTTATGTGAGCGTGACATTGTCCAAAAAGAATTAAGGAAAGAAAAGTTAATAAGATCAGAGCAGAAGAGGGATGTTCATATGCCAAGGCTGTTAAGAGGGTGGAGAGAATTACCGAGTCTGAGGAGACAGTTGCAAAAGAACCAAGATGTGATTGTGACCATGTTAGTGAGGATAAAAAGAGGTTCTTAGCGTTTGTGGCAATGGTTGTCAATTTTGCAAGTGAAATGGATTCGAAGACAGAAAGGATTAAAATGGTTGTGGATGCAGCCAGGGAATTTTTTGAGGTAAGTGATGTGAAGTGGAGAAGAAATTAAGGAGATGCTAGTAGGAAAAGGATTTGGTGGGAGTGGGAGCCAGATACCAAATTAATAGCTATGTTTAGTTATCACTAATTGAAAATTGCGGATTGGGTTTTTTTTCTTTATAATTCCAAGTCAATACATAAATCTTGATATGTTTGAATACTCCTGTACAGTCAGTGGCAGGAGAGGGGGAGGAAATATATGAAGTCGGAATTAAATTAGTGGGAGCGTACCATCAAACAAATCGTGTTTTCAATGACAGCTGTTTCATAGGTAAATCCATCAATCAAGAAGTGGGTGATGTTAAAGCAGTGAGGGTTTGCAGAAGCAGTTTGGTAATACTTGAGTGTAAATCAAAGTGTCAAAGGGATAGGGCTCTGATAATCAATGATTTTGATATAAATGAAGTTACATGTTTTAAAATGCGCAATCAGCCTCCTGTTAAAGGAATTATTAGTGGCGTTGTTCACTCGGTGAAAGCTGACTCATTTATGGAGGTAGATGGTGTTTGTGCACTCTCAGAAATAGGGGTGCAGGAGGAGTCAATTTCTGTTCCAAGGTATTATGTACCCTTTAGAGCTAATTATAGGACCTCAAGGTACCTGTGTGAACCTTTTTAGGGTCTAAAAGGTACTTTTATGTTCCAAAACAAATAAAAACCCACTTCTAAGGTACAACAGCAGTACCTTTGAGGGTATGGCCCCAGTGACGTGTCGTCACTGGGGCAGTACTGTTGAAATACGATCAGGAACCAGATGCGAGAACCAGGAAGTGCAGTAGAGCTTGTTTTATTGAAAAAGGGGATGACCCCCGCAGAGCGAAAGGCAACATTACAAAGTCCACAATCCAAAATCTGTAATCCAGTTGGGCAAAAATAGAATCAAAAACCAGGGCAGCAATCACAGTAATCGTAGTCAGACAGAAATGGGTCTGGTACACAGGAATAGTACTTTCAGAGATACAAGCCAGAATCCACAGGACGTAATCCGAATCGTTACCAGGGCAGCAAACAGAAATCTCGTAGTCGGGCAGAAAAATGGTCGAAACACAGATACAACAGTAATCCAAAAACACAAAGGCAAGAATCAAAAGTCGGGCAATCCAGTCAGAAAGATAAACACTGAGAAATCGAGGCGAGAAACGTAGCACAAGAAAACTAGGGAGAACAATCTGACAAGAAAGTGAACCAAACAGACATCTTATATACACATCCGGGGTAAACACATGACCAGGGAGAACAGGTGCAATCAATGGTGACAATGATCAGGGAGAGACACATGAGGAATAAACTAATTACATGAATTTGACTGTAGCCAAAACGCAGACAGGGATCACAAGACAATCCTATGAACAAACAACAGCTCCGGTTAAGGAGTACTAAAAGTGCATAGTCTAAAGAAAAGGAAAGCATGAAATATAAGTGGAAAACTGCAGCAGAGATAATTAGGGATAGGCAAGGAGGCGGAGATTAGAATTGAGCGACTGCTGAGAGATCGTTAGTCAATTAGTATGTGCAGCTATACAATCCCGAGTGCATGTTAGTAAGTAAGTAAAAATATACAGTGTTAATGAGGGTTAGTAATTATTGAAAACAACAAACTGTTAGTATGGTTAGTAGATAGTAAAAGAGAGAGGAAGGAAGCACACGAGATAATGAAGGAAGATTAAAAACCCAAAAACCAATAAATCACCCGAATGAGTGGCACGCAAGACTAGGGACCGTGGGCAAAGACCTACACAAGACAAGACAGGGTAGACGAAGTGCAATGCATGGAAATGAAAACATGGCATGAAAAAATAATAAAACATGAAATCTAAATGACCAAAAATACAATACATGATCCTAAGAATGGTCAAAGGGCAGGCAGTGGTCACTAAACACAAGAATCCTAAACATGGCAGAGCCAGGCACAGAACTTAAACATGACATGAGCATAATGCAGAATCACAACAAGTACCCTCAAAGGTACTGCTGTTGTACCTTAGAGGAGGGTTTTTATTTGTTTTGGAACATAAAAGTACCTTTTAGACCCTAAAAAGGAGCACACAGGTACCTTGAGGTCCTATAATTAGCCCTAAAGGGTACATAAGTGCTGAATGTACCTTGGGGAAGAGAAATGGACTCCTGCTGTACCCCTATTTCTGAGAGTGTGGTGCTAGACGCTTAAAAAGTTATCGAGATGGTAAAGAAACTAATAGTTTATCAGTTTTATTAGAGTTTGAGAGGGAACTACCGGAACGAGTTAATTTGGATTACGTTAGTTATAGAGTGAGGGCTTATGAACGGACTCCATTAAGATGCTTTTGATGTCAAGATTACGGTCATGTGGCGGTAGTTTGTCGGAGAAGGATTTATTGTTGTAGACTGTGTGGGAAGGATGGGTGTAATGAGGACGAGTGCAAATTGTCGAAGAAAAGAGCTGTATGTCTTCACTGTGGGGGAAATCATGAAGCGGGTGTAAAACAGTGCGAGCGAAGGAAATTTGAGGGTGAGATTGTACGGATACGTGTAAAAAAAGTAAAATTTTGTATGCGGAGGCTGTTAAGAGACAGAGAGGAGAAAGGAGTTGTAGAGAAGGATCGACAGGCGAAGGTAGATGAAATCCGATACACTGAGGAGATGGCGGGGGGTTTGGATAAAGAGCGAATATGTATAGAAAAAAAGTTTATAGCATTCATAGCAATGGTAATTAACTGTGCAAGTGAAATTGAGTCAAAAACTGAGCGCATAAAGATGGTTATTTATGCAGCTAATGAGTTCTTAGGAGTTAGTGAAGTTAAGGGAGAAGAAACCCAGGAAATATTAGAAAAGGGGTCTGGAGGGAGTAGAGCGGGACCCAATACTTAAGCAGGGGTAGTTAAGTTGTCAGAGAAGGGCCCGAGGGAGTGTAAGTATAGGGTTTTTTTTTTTGTTTGAGATTTGTGATGTTAGAATCCAGGAGTCATGCTCCACTACGGATGGTGGCGGTAATGCCCCTTGTAATCTGGCGGTTAACATCCTAAAACAGTAAAAGAAGAATAAGAAGAGGAGGAGGAAAAGAAGAAGAAGAAGAAGAAGAGGAGGAGGAAGAAGAAGAAGAAGAAGAAGAGGAGGAGGAAGAAGAAGAACATTCGGTGGCGGTATACCCCCCCATTAAACTAAATGTAAACCGGAATTTAACACAAAAGAAGGGGAGTGGCGGTTGGCAAACACTGGACTGTGAATGGACGAGAGATGGTAGAGGGAAGTGACGGGTCGGGAAGTGAGATGGCAGGAATGATGGACGTAGGTCAAGATGGCGGGGATTATGGAAGCTGGGCAGCTGCTGTTAGCAAAAAGAAACGTAAAAAGAATTACAATAGTAAATCCGATGATAGCGATCTCGATGTGAGAGAAACGATGATAGAAAGCGAGAGAGAGGATTATAAAGTTATTGTTAAACTCAAGCAAACAGGGAGCTCATTTGCTGATTGGAGTCCAATAAAGCTAACTAAACATATATGTAAGGAAATTGGGGAAGTAAGGAGTGCTAAGGTATTGAGGAATGGATCACTATTGATTATATGTAAGGATGGAGGACAACAAGGGAAAGCGATTAGAGTGAATAAAATAAACGGTAAGGAAGTGGAATGTTCTCTGATGAATAATAGGAAATTTGTTAGGGGAGTTGTAACGGGAATTCCGGTAAATGTATCTGAAGATGATGTTAAAGTAAGTATTAAAAATGTGCATGTAAGCGAAGTCAAACGATTGAAAATAAACAGAAATGGGATTAAAAGCAATAGTCTCTCAGTTATGATTACATTTGAGGAAGAAAAACTCCCAGAAAGGGTCTACATTGGATATATGTGTTACAATGTGAGGTTGTATATTCCCCCACCACTCCGGTGTTTTAAATGTCAGAAATTCGGACACGTAGCGGCTATATGCAAGGGAAAGCCAAGATGCGGTAGGTGCAGTGGCGAACATGAATATGGCAAATGTGCTGAAGGTGCAAAACTGAAATGTTGCAATTGTGGAGAGGAGCATAGTTCAGCTTATCGTGGGTGTAAAGTGAGTAAGAGAGCGGCTGAGGTGCAGCGTGTTAGGGCTACTGAGGGAGTTAGTTACGCAGAGGCAGTGAGGAAGGTTTCAGGTGATATACAGGCTCCACGACAAAATGAAACTAAACACAATAAAGAAACAAAGAAATGTAATGGATGTGATAAGCTGCAGGAGGAAACGCTTATTGTAAATAGGAATAGTTTTGTTCTCTTCATGGCAGAGATTATTAATTGTACTGCTCAGACAAAGAGCAAAAATGAAAAGATCAGAATAATTGTAAGATCAGCTGAGAAACATCTAGAGGTGAAAGGGCTGCACTGGGAAACAGTGAAAAATATACTAGATGAAGATACACCACCGTCTCAGACAGGAGGTGGACAATTATAACGAAGCTAATTATACTTCAATGGAATGCAAGAAGCCTAATTGCTAATGGTCAAGAATTTAAAAAATATATTGACAATTTGACAGAGAAACCTAATATAATTTGTGTACAGGAGACCTGGTTGAAACCACTGTTGGATTTTACAATAAAGGGATATGTCTCCGTTAGGAAAGACAGGGAATCAGGTCAAGGAGGAGGAGTGGCAACATTCATACAGAATGGAATGTGCTACAAAATAAATCATATAAGCACTGATCACGAATCAATTGTGGTTAAGGTATGGACCGACAGAGGTAAGGTAGACATAATTAATTATTATAATCCATGTGGAAAACTAAGCCAAGAAATATTAGAGGATGTTGGCGGAACAATGGAAGATAAAGTAGTATGGTGTGGAGACTTCAATTCACATAATTCATTATGGGGAAGTTATAGCACAGATGCAAATGGCTTAGAGATTGAAGAATTTATAGACTCTCATGGATTTGTATGTATTAATAATGGGGAAGGAACTAGATACAATAGCAGACAAAATACAGAAACAGCACTTGACCTGACATTCCTGTCTCGTGCAATAGCAGGGGTAAGCACATGGACTGTAATGAAACAAACTACAATAGGCAGTGATCACTACCCTGTTGAGACAAAAATAGGTACAAAGATTTTTATTGAGAAGGGAAGGAAAATCCCTAGGTGGAAATTGGGTAATGCTAACTGGGATGCTTTTCAAATCATCAGTGCAATCAGGTGCAATAAATTTCATGAGGAGAACCAAATGGATGTTAACAAATTTAATGCTGAACTAGTCAGTGTAATTATTCAGGCCGCTGAGGAAACAATCCCTAAGAGTACAGGCGCTAGATGTACCAAGAGTGTACCTTGGTGGAATAGTAAATGTAGCGAAGTAATTAAAGCCAGAAATAAAGCCTTCAGGAAACTTAAAACATTGCACTCTCAGGATTCTCTAATCCAGTATAAACGGGCACAGGCAGTAGTTAGGAAAACTATAAGAACACAAAAACGTACCTTTTGGAGGGAGTATTGTAATAGCATTGGAAGAGAAATACAGCTGTCAGATGTCTGGGGTATGATCAGAAGAATGGGGGGTATCAGACGAAATTATGAATTACCAGTGCTGAACAGTGGGGACAGAGTGGCTCTCAGTAATTTAGAAAAGGCAGAACTTCTGGCCCAAACATTTTTTAAAATACACAGTTCAGACAATCTTGCGGATGAGGCCAGGCAGGGTAGAAATAGAATTTTAATGGAGAACCCCACACTGTTGGAGAAAGTGGAGGTGTCAGAAGACCCATTAGATTTGGACTTCACAATGTTTGAGTTAAGAAGGGCAATAATGAATGCTCGTCAGACCACCCCTGGGAAAGATGGAGTATGCTACAAAATGTTGGAGCATATGACTGACGACACACTGGGCATAGTATTAAGACTATTTAATCTAGTTTGGGATACTGGCCGGCTTCCTGACGTATGGAAACAAGCAATTATAGTGCCTGTTTTAAAACCTGGGAAAGACGCTTCAGATCCATCTAGTTATAGACCTATTGCACTAACATCCCATTTATGCAAAATCTTGGAGCGAATGGTCACAGAAAGACTAACATATTCTCTAGAAAGCAGAGATCTTTTGTCTCCTTATCAGAGTGGTTTCCGTAAGGGTCGGAATACGTTGGATTCAGTTGTGTGCTTAGAGACAGACATCAGGAAAGCACAGACCAACAAGGAAGTCGTCATAGCAGTCTTTTTTGATGTTGAAAAGGCATATGACATGCTCTGGAAGGAAGGGCTACTAATTAAACTAAAGTCTTTAAGAATTGGAGGAAGAATATATAATTGGGTGTTAAATTTTTTGTTTGAGAGGAAAATCCAGGTTAAAGTTGGTGTTGAATATTCTAGTGTATATACGGTGGAAAATGGTACTCCGCAAGGTAGTGTATGCAGCCCTTTGTTGTTCAACATAATGATTAACGATATATTTTTACAGGTTGAACAAAATCTAGGGAAATCTCTGTATGCGGATGATGGGGCCTTGTGGATAAGAAACCGTAATGTATCGTATGCCAATAAGAAAATGCAAGAGGCAGTATTGGTTGTGGAAAAATGGGCAAATAAATGGGGATTCAAACTATCTGTTGCAAAAACACAGGTGATTTGTTTTTCAAAACGACATAAAATCATTCCCATTTCTTTAAAATTATATGAACAACCTCTTGAGCAAGTAAAAGCTATTAGATTCCTTGGTGTATGGTTTGATGAAAAACTCACATGGAATGTTCATTTGGATAAAGTCAAGAGCAAATGTAAAAAGGTGATTAATATTCTTTGGTGTTTGTCAGGGCAGGAGTGGGGAGCAAGCAGAGCATCTTTACAGAACATATACTGGGCTCTTATGAGATCTGCTTTGGACTATGGTTGCATAGCCTACATGTCAGCAGCAGAAACCAACCTGAAGAAGTTAGAAGTATTGCAGGCTCAGGCCCTGAGGATTTGTAGTGGGTCTTTTAGAACATCTCCAGTATCAGCTATGCAGGTTGAAATGGGGGAAATGCCTTTAAGGATCAGAAGGATCAAGTTAATGCTAGCATACTGGGTTAATCTCCAGGGGCAATATGCTACACATCCTGTCAAGAGTGTGTTAGACGACTGTTGGGAATATAACAAGTCCAATTTCATGAATTTCGGCTGGATTTGTGATGCAAAGGCAGAGAACTTGGGACTAAAACAACTACAGTACAGCCCCACAGTTGCAATCTCCCCCATTCCTCCCTGGTTATTCCCTTTGCCTATTATTGACCTGAATATTCAACAAGAATTGAAGGAGAAATCTGAGCATATTCCAGTTTGGTATATAGTCCAGGAATATTTTGAACAACATTTTCCAGGTGCAGTTTTTATATTTACAGATGGCTCCAAGGACCCAGGTACAGGGTGTGTAGGTGCTGCAGTATATATCCCAGTGAGTGAAACATGCATAAAGAAAAGGTTATCAGACCATATATCAGTTTATACCGCTGAACTAGTGGCAATATTATTGGCTTTACAGTGGATAGAAGAAAAGGAAATTAAATACACGGTTATTGCTTCTGACAGTTATTCTGCACTTCAGAGCATACAATATGGCAAATCACTGGTAAGAGCAGATATAATCAATGAAATATTCAACGTAATGTATAGTATGGAAAGTAAGGGTGTATCAACACGCTTCCTTTGGGTTCCTGCTCATGTTGATGTGGAGGGTAATGAGCAGGTGGACATTCTTGCTAAACAAACACTTTGAATAAAGCAGATAGACATGCAAGTCCCATTAAGTAAATCTGAAGCCAAAGCCTTTATCAGGAAGTATGCGCAATCTGTATGGCAGGAGTATTGGGACGATTGTGATACTGGAAGGCATCTGTATAACATCCAAAGACAAGTTGGTGCTGGTAGGATGGTGGGCTGGAAAAGAAGGGAGGAAAATATTATAACTCGCTTGAGAATTGGCCACACAGGGCTTAATCAAAATTTATACAGAATAGGGAAGCACCCAACCGGGAAATGTATTCACTGTGAACAGTTAGAAACTGTCGTTCATGTGCTGCTTCAGTGTAGAAAATACAGTCATGAAAGAAATCATCTGTTTCAGTCACTAAAGAAGAAAGAACACCATGATTTTTCACTAATGGGTCTGTTGGGGAAAACCGCATGCAAGACATTCTCGGACATCATTACATTTCTAAAAGAAACTGGTTTGTATAAGAGAATCTAGGGTTTTTTTTTTGTTTTTTTTTTCCCTGCATAATCTCGATCCACACTCCAGTCTAGATGGTGGCGGTAATACACCTTAAGTTGGTTTGAACCGCCAAAAAAAAGGAAGGAAGAAGAAGAAGAACACAGAAGAAGAAGAATCTGTTCATCGTGTGGCTGTAAACACAACTACATGAAGTGATTCAACGCAACTTTTTCCGCGTTTATTGGCATTGGGGTTTCATCAATAGCGGTATCCCTATATTTCGATTGACAATATTTGGGTGAGTTACGAAACGTTAACACTTGTGTCTGAAGTCGGGGTCCTGTGTTGTGTGCTTTGCTACTGTGGTTACGTAGTTGGCAACCAAACCAATATTAGCTTGCCAGCTAACGTTAGTAATTATAGCTCACCCACATCCGAGAAATATCGGCAGCTGTTCCTTTCAGCTATTTCCATTTTGAGTTTTAAGGTCTGGATTTCCCGTAAAATTGATACGGCGATTTTGCGGAACAAGATCGCATCGAAGGAATCCAGTGACATCTCAATTTGGCTTTAATTTAAATAATTTAAGTAATTACGTCAAGTGATTGAGCGAAGTTGGCTTGCGTCTTTTACCTGTGAACCTCACTGTTAACGAGTGCCTTTCCATATTGCGGCGAAGTTGCGTTGTTGCCGACCATAATTCGTTTGACTGACCTGAAGATTTTTTCTCTCTCGAAAGTCCAAATTTTGATCCGTTGTTCTACTTCCCTCCCGTGTTCCTCTTTATGCAGAGATTTTGAAAATGTCGTACATGCTCCCACATCTCCACAATGGATGGCAAGTGGATCAAGCTATCCTCTCTGAAGAGGACCGCGTTCTTGTCATTCGCTTCGGCCATGACTGGGATCCTACTTGCATGAAAATGGATGAAGTGTTATATAGCATCGCAGAAAAGGTAACATTATTGTAAACTGTCTTCCTACTTTGAAGCCTCGTTTACACTTGGCAGATTTTAAAGTTTTACTTTGGTTTTGTTTTTGCATTGTGACACAACTTGATTTATCGATCATTTCACGGGCAATGTCAAAGTAGCAACATTCAGCTGGGTTTCGAAAGTGGCTTTATTTCATTGATGATCAGCGTAACGAAGTTGCTGGTTGTTGACATGGATATAAACATTTAAATCGCCTTGTTGCAAATTATGTCAGGGTCAGTCCACGTCGAAACAGCCAATATTGAGGTACCTCGTACATGACTCCTCTCAGATTTTACTGAAACGTTGTCCAAAAATACTTTATGGTACCAAACAAAAGAATCCCAAGTTTCATGTCAGTACCTCTGATGGCTTTTGTGTGAAAATTTCAAAAAATTACGGTGAAACGCCTCTTTGTCTTCAATGTGAATCGGTCATTTCGTTTTGTAGTATTTTGGAAGGACCATAACTTCTCACGTAAGAGAGACAGGAAGCTGAAATTTCATATATTGGTGCATTCTGGGCCTTGCATCAGGATTCTGCAGTCAGAATCACGATGAGAGATAAGAGATGTGAGAGGAGGGCCCCCAAAATCCAAATTTTTTATAAGGCGGCAAGTGATTTTTATCTTTTTGGGCGTCCCCAAGAATTCAGTTCTGTGAATGTTTCTGCTCAAAATGCATTTCTTCCTCCTAGTTGGGAACTTTCTCACCATCAAACTAAGTTTTAGTATAATATTATCATTGGTGGGGGACTTGTGGGGGTCAGAAAACCACTTCGGACCAAAATGATCCTCTCAGACTCTGGACTTCAGACGCCCAGATAACCCTGTGTGCACTGGATGATCGTAATGGCATTTATACTGGACAAATATACATATTTAAACATTTATTTGCTGAAAACTTTGATTATCAACCTCCTTCTATAGGAACACATTTTATAAAGAAAGGCATTCTGAGACCCTTATTCATAAATTTCTATGTCCAGAAACACGATTACGTAGAAAGAGTTGACCAAACTGTCTAAAACCAGAGGTAACAGGTTCTATTTTGGATGCCATTCCAGCATATTATCTGCTGTGTAGAAGCACCTGAAATTCATGGATGTAGTGCGCGCCAGTACAAAGTCGCAGAATATGACCATCAAAAAATGATATTGCTGCTTCCTCAATTTGTAGGACAAAAGACCTGATGGATTCTGAATACTGTCAATGGTATTCTTTTTTCCAGGTAACAGTAGAATACTACCACGTGTCCCAATAAATTATGTTGCTTATGTGCTGAAACCACATCTTGGACAATTGTTCGCAGTATGTTGTAACCTGGTTTCCCACTACATTAGGTCATGGTCGTGTTATGGTGTACAAGGGGTTAAAGTTCGTTTTTGCATCATTTTGGATGCCTACCTCAGGTTTTCATTGATGAACACCTGCATTAATGTAATTATAACATAGTTTAGAGAGTTTAGTCCACTCTTTCTCCGTAATCCTGTTTGACCTAGTTTCTGGACTTCGAAATGCTGAATAAGGGTCTTAGAATACCTTTTTTTAATAATATGTTCATACAGAAGGATGTTGATAATCAAAGTTTTTATTTCATTAAATGAATGTTTAAATATGTATATTTGTCTGGTTAAAATGCCATTACCATCATCCAGTGCCCACAGGGTCATCTGGGTGTCTGAAGTCCAGGGTCTGAGAGGATCATTTTGGTCCTAAGTAGTTTTCTGACCCCCACAAATCCCCCATCAATGGTACTATTATCCTAAAACTTAGTTCGGTGGTGGTAAAGTTCCCAAATAGGAGGGAGAAACACATTTCAAACAGTAACATTCACTGAACTAAATCCTAGGGACCCCCAAAAAGATAAAAATCACTTGCCGCCTTATAAAAAATTTGGATTTTGGGAGCCCTCCTCTCACCCCTCTGATCTCTCATGGTGATTCTGGCTGCAGAATCCGGATATATTGGCCAGAGTGCACCAGCGCATGAAATTTTAGCTTCCTGTCTCTATTACGTGAGAAGTTATGGTCCTTCTAAAATGCTACAAAACGAAATGACCAATTCACATAAGTCAAAAGGGGGTGTTTCACCCAAATTTCAAGAAATTTTCACACGAAAACCGTCAGAGATACTGACATGAAACTTGGGATTCTTTTGTTTAGTACCATTAAGTATATTTGGACTAAGTTTAAGTGAAATCTGAGAGGTGTCACATACATGGGTGGCTGAGTTGACATGGCATGACCCATCAGAGTTTTAAGGTTATCTCCAGCTTGATAGCGAAGTTCCAGCCAAATGGAAAAAATCATTTTGAAGCAATAGTTTTCTGGGGTTAATATCCAGTTAAATATCGAGAAAGAACCATGCTGTCCGTGAAGGCAACTTGCTCAATGATATTAACATTGCTTAATGGGCCCAAAAGTTGGTTTTCGGTCCTCGAATACAGCTGTTGGAGTGGGCTGTAAATTTATCACTATAACCTTTTTTTAATATAATGTTTTAGGGATTTTTTTCTATTCGATTAGTTTTACAGTGGAGAGTCACAGAAAAGTTGGGGAGAAGAACGGTGAAGACGTGCGACAAAGGCATAGCCTTTATGCTGCGCGTGCTTAGACCGATGTGCCACTGGGGAGCCCCCACGATGACCGTAACCACAGTAATAATGACCAATGACTTATACGAATAATACCTGATGCAGTCGTGAACTAATCGCTGGCAAAAATCAAAGGCCATATGAAATAATTCTGGAAAAGAACTTGACTGTCTGAAGTATTTCTCAGTGTCATGCTTAACTGAGCAATGTTAAGGTCTGCAGAATTATCACCTTTCAACCAGCAATTATTCTCACCCTTTCCCATTTACTTATCTCAATTGGCAATCAAACACTTGATTTGCTGAATTACTAATTTGAATCAGTAGACAGTCCAATCATTTTGATAGCATTTTGAAATTTAAATGACCTTGAAATGGCACAGACATGCCTGACTGCATTTGCCAGATTATTTCTAGGCTGACATGACCATTTCATGCAAATACGAAACATTCAATATGCTAAACAAAATGTTTTCCACCTTCACTGTAGGCTATTTAGATGCCCAAAAGTAACTAAAATCAAGAGCTATGAATTACAGTATTTTTGATTAAATTTTTTTTTCAATTATTGTAGAGAAAATGCCACATATTTGCAGCACAGCTTTTCCTGAATGCTTTTTCTGAGTTGTTTGAATGTTTGACCATTTTGAGCAATGCGATAATAATTTTGCACATTAACGTTTGGCATGCTTAACAAGATCTTCTCCACGTTGCAGTACTTCAAGGAAGAAAATTCTGGTTTGAAGTCGTCTAATTGCCAGCAAGGTTGAACAGCCTCCATCAGTTTTCCATAATTAGCCTACTCTTGTGTACTTTGCCCAACTACCAATCAAGAAATTGGCCAACTCGCTAATCACAACCAATAAGTAGCCTAAAATGATTAAGAAGTCATAATGAGAATCTGACAGACCTGACTAAGCTTCAGTGTTTGATTGAAAGCATTCCAATAACCTGAATAATTAGTAAAAAAAAAAAAAACACTTTCTCTGAATGCTTTCTCGCATTGCAGCATTTTTTGCGCATTCTTTATGATTCGTCAGAAATAAATTCATTTTAAGATGCTCCTAATTTTCAAGCATATAAATATAAAGGCTTTCGCAATGTGGAAAACATTTTAAGCGTATCAAACGTGACTTGTGAATTATTTTTACATTTGCATGAAATGGTTGAATGTAACCCTAAAAATAATCTGTCAAAGCTGTGCGGTTTCATGGTCATTTAAATTTTAAAATGCAATAAACAAAAATGCTATCAAAATGAATTGAACTGTCTACCAATTCAAATTGGTGATTGAGCGAATCAAGTGTTTGATTTGTTATGGCCCCAATTTGTTATTACATTTACAACGCAATAGCAACAGCAAGGGATGACAGACACAATTTAAAAACTTAAACACGTTTAATTAACAGACAAAGACTAACACTAACCTACAACTCATGACCAAGATTAGATATATACAACAAAAAAACAGAAATATTTACAGTCCCTTTTGTAGGTTGCTTGGTGATGTCCTGGGTGAGGAAAATGCTCTAACACAGGCAAAAATCCACAAAAGAAACTTCACAGGTCTTGAACAGAATGACAGGTCTGGTCACATGTATCCTTCTTCTTGCAATTTCTCCTACTACTTTACTGTCTCAATTCTACTCCTTATATACTCTTTTGCAGACCCCACCCACATTTGGACCTTTTTTTTTTATTTTCGGGAACTTGCCCCAGACATGTCTGAAACATGTCCAAACATAGCTCCAGTCTGAGCTTAACAAAAAAAAGGTAAATGCTGCCATCTAGTGGCCTATATTCACATTACAGATTACTAATTGAGCAAAGTAAGAGAAAAACAATAAATGTCTGCACACTGGATTGTAGCTCCCAATACTTAATCGACTGGAAAGGCAATGTTTCAACCCAGCAGGGTCTTCATCAGGCAAATGACTTCAATAACCTATAGGCAGGTACATATGAGCAGTTCGGCCAATGACATCATTCTGACATCACTATCAGCCGATTAAGGCGAAGACTTTTGTAAATCACTCCATAATGTACAGCCAAGATGAATCATAGAAAAAAATGACAAAAGACAAATAGACATAACATGGCATGCAACAAGAGAAGTAAAGGCATTTTTGGTATTAAAAAAAAAAGACATGCATGCTGAAGGCAAGGGACAATCAGAAAAAGGGTTTTATGTCAAATTCCTTATTCAGACCTTGGGGAGACATGGCATTGGGGAAATAAAGCCAATAAGTTTAACGTTGGAGGAGCCTTCTTTCGAGATTAAACCCGCCCTCCAGAATGTTTCTCAACTTTTTCAATGCCAATATAACTCAATGAACTGACATTATGACCAGCTTGTTTAAAAAGAGTGGCCACAGGATTGCATTTATCTCCAGTTCAAATTTCACTTTATGTTCACTAATCCTGGTACGAAGCGCATGGGAGGTTTTCCCCACGTATGCCAGACCACAAGGGCAGCGGATGAGATATACATGCGTGGTGTTGCATGTAATGGCACCCTTTATTTATATACTTTGACCGGTATGCAGATGGCTGAATCTCTTACACTTATGAGTATAATTGTGCACAATTGCCACACCTGTAATTGCCATCTGGTACAATAGGAAAGACGTCATATATTTTCCCATTTGCTGCATTAAATACTCGTCGCTTGCCTCAGAATTTAGGAACGTTCTCCAAAAATACTGGTATATTGAGTCAGATTCAAAGCTGAGGAGTGTTTTTACAGAATTACCCAAGCTAGTTTTTTAACGTCCCACTAACTTACAAGACTCTCTGGTTTAGACTGCTTTCATACCGGACGCGAAAAGAATTTTTCGGAAACACGTGTATTTGTATTTGCATCTTTGCATTGACTTTGAATGTAATCTGTTGTGCGAAAAAGTTGTTTCACGTTCAGTGTGAAAGCGGCTTAAGTCTTATATTTACCTGCAAGACATGACTGCTTTCCCTATTGTACCCCCAAGAACAGGGTGAGAGCAATTCCTGTTGAAAAGGTGATGACTCTGCAGACCTTAACCTCTCTGTGATGTAGATGCCAGCGGACATGGAGCTGTTCTATTTATGCATGTCGTTACACTATTCTATCAATCAATGGCACACCCAAACCGTTTATTGAATATTCGCCAGAGAGCCTGGCCTTTTACCAGTTTAGAATATGGAGTTAAGTTTCATCTGTTTCCCAAGAATTGGATGAGTAAAACTCCACAGCCAAGCCTGATGTGCAAACTGCCTGCTTGGCCAAACATGGCCAAAATCAAACTTGGCCAAGATTTTCATCCCATTTACACAGATATAAAATATGAAGAATATAAGTGAAGAGCTGACAAGGCAAAACATTTATGGATGCACGGACGCACGACAAACCACCTCAAAGGCATCTAACCACAGCATAAGCCCGATTGGCCTAGAGGCCAGGCGGGCTAAAAAGACTCCGTATCATTATCCTTGCCAGAGGTGATTGTACCAAGTCCCATTAATTTTGAAAATAACATTTGGAGCAAATCAATATTAAATGCATGAATGATATTGTGAAGCGGCCCCTGAATCTTCAATACAATACAGCATTTTTAATGTTGCCATTTGAATTTCTTGTTAATGTTTTTTAATGGTATTTTTTGTGAATTTCCAGTCTGTGGTAAGAATTCAGTCAGCAGCAAGAACAGTTGTAAACTTTACCTTGTATATAAACTAGATTTCTTCATTTACATTTTATTGTATATAAACTAAAGATTTTTCCACTGAAATTTCTTACATTTTTTCAGGTCAAAAATTTTGCTGTCATTTATCTGGTAGACATCACGGAGGTGCCAGATTTCAACAAGATGTATGAGCTGTACGATCCTTGCACAGTCATGTTCTTTTTCAGGTTAGTGCTCCTGAAACAATGAATGAATCCAAAATATTCCTTGGGGAAAACATGTTTTTGGCATAATGATTACTGGTATTGTGAAAAAGCTCCAGGAATGGGCCAGTGGCCATAGATGGTTTGATCACTCCAATTACTGAGATAATTTGGTTGTAATGGCAGATTACCAATAAAGCTGGCAGAATTGGATTAAGTAATTCTATAAGACCAACCTGTTACTTTTAGTAAAGTGTTCACATTTAATCGAGACATTTGTTCTTTTGCCAATACTCGGGTGCACATCCACTTTATGGTTATGACATTAATCTCTTGCCAGAGACTGTGGAAGTTTTTAACCAAAGAATTCTCACTTTCAATCCAGGAACAAACACATCATGATTGACCTGGGCACTGGTAATAACAACAAGATAAACTGGACGATGGAGGACAAACAAGAGATGATTGATATTGTGGAAACAGTTTACAGGGGTGCACGAAAAGGACGGGGTCTGGTTGTCTCTCCAAAGGACTACTCAACCAAATACAGATATTAATTTACACTTTCCATTTGTTTATTGGTGCTTGGGAATATCCATGCTTCAGAGATGCATTGGACAATTGGCTTGGATATCAAACTTTGGAGAAGCAAGATTTTTGTCTTTTTCAGACCTCTTTTCCATAAAGTGTTGAACTTCAAATTGTCTGTCAGGATAATGACATCACTTGCCACAAGGATTTTTTTTTTTCAGGCTCGAATGAAGTTTTTGCTGCATTTAATGCTGCAGTTTTAGTCATTTGTGTGTTTTTGTTGAATATGTTTTGTGATGGCTCTTGCCATGGACAATAAACAGCAATTATTGACATGATGCATGCTTCTGACATTCATGTTAAGCTTTTCTGTTTACATTTTTATTTATGTTTATCATTTTTTAAATGTGAAAGGCATCAAGAATCTTTCCAACCAACTTTTTTAATCATAAGAATATTTTAATGATCCCTTGAACATTACCTCAGCATGGTACAATAGCTGTTTCCTTACAAAATTATACATTAACTCTTGGTCGAGCAAAGCTGTAGCTCTGAGAAAGTGAATTGCTTCATCTGAGGTTGCATGGTCAAAGCTGCCTCGCCTCTGTTCAGGTTGCAAATCCAGCACTGTGCCATCTTCAGTCTTGTCTTCTAAAAATGGGATGAAATGCATTAAAACCGAATTTTATTGAAGTCTTGAATTTTACATCTTAAGCTGTGTATGAAGTTTATAGAGACGGAATCCAAATATACTGCCATACATTTTACATTGAGGTCACTGAAATTGACACTGGGACACAGTCCAAATGAAAACCCAAAATATGAAATGAAGACTGAATATTCAATAAAGCACAGAGTGAGGTTCCAAATTTACACCACTAGGAAGCTTTGAGCTGGATGCTGAATGCAAATGTCAGTATGTACTATGTTGGGGTGACACTACAACAGGTCGTGTTACACCAGGATGAGCATCACCTAACCCTGAATTAAAGTTCACTCTCAAACGATTGGCCACTCAAAAGTCCTTCATACCAGGAATGCAGTGAAAACAAATTGATCAGTACATTAAAGTTATTACTGTACCCATACATATGCCCATCTACCAAATTTTAGCCTTCACTCATTCGCTTAAAAGAACCACAGCTGCTCTTTCTGTTCTCCTTAAAAGAAGCAAACTGTTGAGCTATAGTTTTTCCTGCAGATACTGCTGCTGTTATAAAAAAAAACCGTAAGAGACCCGAAACCAAAGGCAGAATCAGAGAGAATAATTCATTATTTACATCAGGACGAAATCTGCGTTGACACGATAACTGAACTGTTAACCATTCTTACGCAAACATCATACCCAGCTCGCTATCTAATTTTATCGTAACTTAGCCAAACGCTTTGAGCCAAACTGTCTCAAACAGTCATTTCATTCATGGATAATGACAACATAACACTGAGACAGCAAATTGGTCTTGTGACATGAACTAAAACACGGCTTTTAAAAAGTTCGCTGCTAACTTAGTGTGAAATTTGTGGGCAGTGTAACACTAGAAGCTAGAAGCTATTTGAGGTGGTTTGGCTGTCTCTCACAGAGATGAACTGGGTACCTATTTCATGTTTCATGATGGATATTAAGTAGATATGACAACTTTTCTCGAAACCCGTAGGGAGTAGCGCAACAACATTTCCATTCAAAAAACGAATCGCAAATTCCTCTTGTTGTGGCTTTAAGTCACTGATACCGGGGATTATCTCCGACAGAGTGAATCTGTCCTCCCCATAGGCTGTATAAAAAGATCGACGAAGCTACCGTGACGTCACCCATTGGTTTCCGCATACCATAAAGGAAGCCTCGACTTTTGGCAATTTAAAACCGGATGCGATTTTTATTGGACGAGGGCGTGTATTGAAGATCTAGGGAGGACCGTGGCTCTGGATCTGACCGTATCGGACGAGGACCAGAGGATAGCCACGCTCCTAAAGCATATTCTGGATTTATCCTTTAGTCTATATGGGACCATAATTTACAAAAATGAACATCATGTATTGAAGGAGACTTGAAACTTGCAATAGCTACCATAAAATAATGTGAAAAATCATTATTTAAATAAAAATCAGGTGGGAAAATAGGGTCATTTTCTCATAGACTTCTATAGCATTGAACTTCTCTCTGCAACCTCCAACGTCGTCATCAGCTGGCCATTAAATGGAATTTTTATTTATTTATTTATTTTTATTTATTTATTTTAAATTTGGCATCTCCAATCCCACCCGAATCTGGAATGCCCAATTGGTGAACTATGTACAAAGCTTGCTCGTATGCGACCCCTTGCTGCCAACTCAGGATAGTGAAGACAGTTCACGACTCTCCTCCAAAGCACGTGCCCGTCAGCCACTGATTCTTATACACTCATTGGTTGAATCCTTGTAAGTTCAGAACGAGGGCGGAGGATACCCGGACATGAACAAACCCAGACTCTTCCTGACGAGGGCCCGTCTGGCCAACAGGAGGCGCTGGAGCAACGAACAAAGCTGATGATATATTATATACCCAAATCCGGCAGTCCCTTCCCAATTTGAAACCCTGTAGCGCGATAGCCAATTGTGCGCTACTCTGAAAAAGCTGCCGATGCCGGGGCTCGAACTCGCGACGTGGTGATCACCTCTGCACTGCAGAGCAGTGCTTTAACCGTGTGAGCCACCCGGCAGCTCTAAATCTATATTTTCTTTAATCAAGGACTCTTTAGCTAACTTGTCAGCGATTTCATTACCATCAATTCCCAAGTGGCCTGGCACCCACATAAAAAAACACATGGCACCCTGAACTCTTAATTCTTGAAAGGCAACACAAGATCTCCATTATCAAATCAGGGCAGGGTCTAGAAGTACCCTCTTCTAGAGCCATCAAAGCAGCAGCAGAATCCGAGCATATGACACTGTTCTTAAGCTTATGCGCTATGCAATCCAAAAAAGTTCATACTGTCTGTAGTAACTAATTTACGTTGACGTTCTTATTTTACAAACAGAAAAGGTTTTATCCTACCTTGACATGTTTCGACGGGATACTCCCGTCTTCTTCAGAAGAGTCACCGATGTTGCGAGTGACGTGTCTTATCAGCTGATGTTAGCGAGGCGTGGCCGCCCTGTCAGATTTGACAGGGCGGCCACGCCTCGTGCTGTCCGGCCGCTCCTCCAAGATGGAACTCCAGGTGTGGGAACTCCCACACGAAACATGTCAAGGTAGGATAAAACCTTTTCTGTTTGTAAAATAAGAACGTCAACGTAAATATGCGCTATGCATTCCATAGCCCTTGGAATTGCTAAAAGTTCAGCAGAGAAAATGGACATATGGGTCATTCCATGTCAAATCATCAGATATACAAAACATTTGTCACCATATGGTCATAGATTGCTTCCATATTTCCACATTAGATAAATATGTATTAGTGATAAACAAATTCGAAATTTCAGTTCACTCGGACCAAAAATTAATTTTTGGTTAATTCTTTTCTTAGGGTACTGTCCGACAGTTTTTTTGTCAATTGACATTTTTCTTGCATTTAACATGGCATAACTTTTTTTATTATTACGTCTATAGCTTTGGAAATTTGCATCTAAGCTAATGTTACTGCTTAATCAGAAAATGCAGTTCATTTTACTTTATCTTTCTTGATTGTGGAGCTATGAGGACACCAAAAGTTCCTTTCGTTCAGGCAGTTCCATGTTTAGGTCCACAAAGCACCCCCAAAATAAACCCTAGCACAGGCTCTCTGGCATTTTTTCCATTCATTTGTGTCTGCTGAGTATAACTCAGGCTGAATTTGCCATGAATTCATCACCAACTGCAGTCAGTACCTTGCCAAATGTGAAAAAAAAAACAGCGAAAATGCCACCTGTTCAAACCCTCGTATCTCCAGGGGAACACCTTGGATTTTCTTTTGTTTTTTTACGGATTCCTCTATTATAGTAGAAAGATCACTCCAAACATTGATGTGTTTTGATAAATTTTGCAGATGTCTGAACAGGGGTGGGATAATCTAGAAAATCTTGTGGCACTTTAAGCTTCTTACACGTTAAACTATGCAAAATTTTAAAGTGTATATCTCGGGTTAAACACCACTCTCGTCTAATGTGTACTTAAAGCCTTCACAATGTACATACAGCATTTCAGTATTTCTAAAACTATCTACAAATCCCGTTAAATGAAACTTTTTGTCTGTTTCTGTAGTAGCTGGTTTTTTTTTTTTTTTTTTTTACGTAACCTGGGAACTACATCACGTAGGGGATTCGTGGAGGAAGGTAGCCTCTGCATGGTGAGTGATTGGGAGCATGAGGAGATGGCAAGAAACACTGAAGAAATTTATGATGGGTCACAACCATATAATTTCGGGCCGGTCAGGCTAGGGGAAGAAAATCAAACAAATACTGGCCCTCAGACGGATTAACCCTTCAACGGAGGTGAACGAGTGGAGGGTTGACGAGGTGTCCTGCAGAGTAGGTATAAAGCAACTAGCGCTAGGGTTAGTCTACGATCAGCAGTGAAAACCATAACAGCAACAACACCGCCACATATTTTACGGTGTAAGAATTACACTGAATAAAGCAATGTTTTCTGAACATCTAGCTGCTCTGATTATGTGATATGTTCAGATGAAGATGTTGACTAAACATGTACTAGCCAAATGATAATGCAGGCATCATGCTAGCTAGCCTGGGTGTAGCTGGCCAGTTCCCATGTTGTGACCCCGCCTGTCAAAATTATGTTTATTTAACCAGGATTCTCCCTTCACCCTGACATTGTAAACACACCCCCTTGACTATGCTTTGATATTGTGGTACTAGCTCTACAACATCTGAATGTTCATGTGCGCATGCATAATCATTGTTGGCATGCCAAATAAACGAAATCTCAAATGCCAGGCTTAATCTGGTGTTGATCAAACTTCAAGGCTGTTTCATAAGAATACTATAGTCTGTCTGGGGGGAGATGTACAGAGAGAGAGAGTGGGGTCTGTTGTCGCTATTTCTGACGGGTGCTTGTGTGGGCGGTGTCATCCCATGGAAACTACAGTGTGACATTAGCATACGAAAAATTTGCCCGTCTGACGCGGACAAATTGAACCCACTGGCAAAAAATTTGTTTATTTTTGACAGGAAACGAATGGACCATGTGCCCCGTTTAGGATGAATTCTTACACCCCGCACAAACACAATATTTCTTCATTGCAAACTGCTGTATAGTGCAGGCTCATTGACAGTCGTACTCTGACAGGCTCTTCTCTACCCTATGTGATGTAGGCATTGCATTATGGGAGCGTTGTAAACCGCTGTTAAAAGTACCAACTTTTTTGTATTGTATTCCGTTTTCTGATAACCAACAACTTAAAAATATGTTGTATAATTGTTCAGATATTTATTGCCCACAAGAAAATGGTACAAAATCGTTGGAAAATTAACCTGACGTATACACTTTAAGTGTTTTCTATCATTAGGCAATCACACTAAATTGTACTAATTCCTGTATTATAGTAGACATAACAGTGGCGGCCGGCCAGTAGAGGTTGCTGGGGCGCCGCCCCCTTCAAATATCTACATGTTAAATATAATTTCGTCGTATAATGCAAATAATTATTAAATAAACGTGTTTTTCAGTCTGTGAGCGCCTGTCGACAGACCCTAAATATCAGTTCCAAATGGTATTTGGTTGATTTCTCTGTATGCATATACACTCAACAAAAATATAAACGCAACACTTTTGTTTTTGCTCCCATTTGTCATGAGATGGACTCAAAGATCTAAAATTCATTCCAGATACACAATATTACCATTTCTCTCAAATGTTGTTCACAAATCTGTCTAAATGTGTGATAGTGAGCACTTTTGCTTTGCTGAGACAATCCATCCCACCTCACAGGTGTGCCACATCAAGATGCTCATCAGACACCATGATTAGTGCACAGGTGTACCTTAGACTGTCCACAATAGAAGGCCACCCTGAAATGTGCAGTTTTTGCTTTATTGGGGGTCTGGGGACTCAGAACCAGTCAGTATCTGGTGTGACCACCATTTGCCTCATGCAGTGCAACACATCTTCTTCACATAGAGTTTATCAGATTGTCAATTGTGGCCTGTGGAATGTTGGTCCACTCCTCTTCAATGGCTGTGCGAAGTTGTTGGATATTAGTTGGAACTGGTACGCGCTGTGGTATACGCCGGTCAAGCACATCCCAAACATGCTCAATGGGTGACATGTCCGGTGAGTATGCTGGCCATGCAAGAACTGGGACTTTTTCAGCTTCCAAGAATTGTGTACAGATCCTTGCAACATGAGGCAGTGCATTATCTTGCTGAAACATGAGGTGATGTTCATGGATGTATGGCACAACAATGGGCCTCAGGATCTCATCACGGTATCTCTGTGCATTCAAAATGCCATCAATAAAATGCACCTGTGTTCTTCGTCCATAACAGATGCCTGCCCATACCATAACCCTACCACCACCATGGGCCACTCGATCCACAACATTGACATCAGCAAAGCCCTCACCCACACGACGCCACACGCGCTGTCTGCCATCTGCCCTGAACAATGTAAACCGAGATTCATCCGTGAAGAGAACACCTCTCCAACGTGCCAGACGCCATCGAATGTGAGCATTTGCCCTCTCAAGTCTGTTACGGCGATGATCTGGAGTCAGGTTAAGACCCCGATGAGGACGACGAGCATGCAGTTGAGCTTCCCTGAGACGCTTTCTGACAGTTTGTGCAGAAATTCTTTAATTATGCAAACCAATTGTTTCAGCAGCTGTCTGAGTAGCTGGTCTCAGACGATCTTGGAGGTGAACCATTTAATGAAGTTCTCAATCAGACTCCTGTACTCCTTCTCATTGTCATCTGTGATACATCCAACAATGGAGGAGTCGTCCGAGAACTTTTGGAGATGGCAGGAACCAGAGTTTAACCGGAAGTCTGAGGTGTAGAGGGTGAAGAGGAATGGTGCCAGAACTGTACCCTGAGGCACCCCAGTGTTGCTTGTCACTGTACCAGAGGCACAGCCACCCACTCTGACATACTGTGGCCGGCCAGTGAGGAAGTCCAAGATCCATGCTGCCATGTCAGGGTGCAGCTGCATTACCAGTAGTTTATCCCTTAGGAGACAGAGCTGAATGGTGTTAAAAGCGCTAGAGAAGTCGAAGAACATCACTCTCACAGTGCTTCCCTGCATCTCCAAATGGGACAGCGACTTGTGGGTAAGGAAGATCAGGGCGTCCTCCACACCAATGTCCGGCTGGTATGCAAACTGCAGTGGATCCAGGAATGCAGTTAGTGATGTCCTTAGATGTCTGAGAACCAGCCTCTCAAATGTCTTCATAACATGTGACGTGAGTGCCACAGGTCTGTAGTCATTGAGATCTTTGGGTCGTCCTTTCTTTGGAACTGGAACAATGCAGGAGGTCTTCCACAGGTTGGGCACCATCATCAGCCTCAAGGAGAGATTGAAGAGGTGTTGAAGCACTCCTGCAAGCTGCCCAGAACACACTTTGAGGACCCGGGGGTTGATGTTGTCTGGCCCACTGGCTTTTTTGATTTTGAGTTTGGTGAGCTCTCTTTTCATCTGGTTGCTAGTAAAAGCCAGACAAGGGGGTGGAGATGGGTTTATTGTGTCCCTTATGACTTCAGTAGAACTGAGAGGGGGGGAGGGGCGTGTTGGGGTGGCCAAGTTCTTGATGGGGGGGGGGGAGCAGAGATCTCAACAGAGGTGTGAATGGGGACAGGGACAGAGATGATGGGTGGGGTCCAAGACCCACTGTCTGAGCTCACTAAGGTGGGGGGCATGTCGAACCTATTGAAGAACAGATTCAGCTCAGCAGCGAATCCAGGATCTCCCTCAACACTGATTGCAGACTTCTTGGGGCCTGTCATCAGTTTCATTCCACTCCACACCTCCTTTGAATTATTCTGCTCCATCCTGGCCTCAATTCTCTCATTGTAGTTCCTTTTAGCCTCTCTCAGTTTTCTCCTTAATAACATAATAACTGACTGTGTCGACATCAAAGCAGCTGTCCGGTGTGCTGCGCCAAGGTAAATTGCGTGTATAAATGGCAGGAATTAATGTTGTGTAGGTGGTTGTCAATGGAAATCTATGAGATACGGCGGAGTTTATACCATAGACTGTAATGGACACAATACCTGGGTCTAAAAAAAGTGAAGCCAATGCGGAAATCTCTTAGAATTGCATTCTATTTAATGGCCAGCAGATGGTTACAGAAAGAAGGACAATGCTATAGAAGTCTATGCGAAAATGACCCTACTTTCCCACCAGATATATTATTTCAATAATGATTTTCCGTGTTATTTTATGGTATCTGTTGCAAGTTTCAAGTCTCATTCGATATATCATGATGTTAAGCTTTGTAAATTATGGTCCCAAATAGACTAGAATAAAGGATAAAGCCAGATAAGCTTTATGGGGTGGGGCTATCCTCTGGTCCTTGTCAGATACTGTCAGATCCACACATAGATCCACCCCTCGCTCCTACCTGAATCTTCAATTCATGCTCTCGTCCAATAGGAATCACATTCGGTTTCAAAATGACAAAATGGCACTGTTCAAATTGGCAAAATTGAGGCTTCCTGAATTATATGCGGAAACCAGTGGGTGACGTCACGGTTGCTTCGTCCATCTTTTTATATAGTCTATGGTTTATGCCCCCAGCCGAAAATGCATGACATCAATGGATAATGGGTACTTTAAGAGCAGTTGGGCTATGCAGCAGCACAAGAATCCCAAGCACACAAGCAAGTCCACCTCAACGGCACAAAAGAAACTAAATTAAGGTTTTGGACCAGCCTCGTCAAAGTCCTGACATGCAGAGCCATGAGTTCAAAAAGGAAGTTCATGTTCAAAAAACCATTCAATGTGGCTGAATTATGACAATTTTGTGAAGAAAAGTGGTCCGAAATTCCTCCACAGCAATGGAAAGAACTCCATTCCAGTTATCAAAAATGTTTAATTGCAGTTATTGCTGCCAAGGGCAGCACCAAACATGATTAGGTTTAGGGCCGGGGGCTATCATTTTGACATGGGTGATAAGTTTTGAAAAACCCTTTACTTTCAGAAAATGAAACGATCATATAAAAACTTAATTCTGTGTTTACTCACATTGCCTTTGTATGATAGGAAAATTAGTTGGATGATCTGAGACATTAAAATACGCTGAATAAGCAAAATAGAGGAAATTGGGAAGGGGGCAAACATATTTTAACAGCACCATAGAAAAATCAGGATTTTAAATATTCTCAGTGAACCCAAGAATTTCTGAACTTGTATTACCTTGAAATCATTTTGAAGGTTGGGGCTTCTCCATCCCCGCCTGGGTCATGAGATCTGCAACATTCTTCTCCAGGTCATCAATACGAGTTCCCATTTCATCCAGTATATTTTTTTATTAAAGATCAACGTGTATTTATTTGCTGACCACAAGCTTATTCTGTTAAGGTTGTATCAAATATGCATGCTTTTTACAAATACACAGACTTTCTATTGTTGCATTGAAACAAGAACTGCAGAGTTCTACAACATATAGGTTTTTATGTTCAGCTTAACCCATCTTGTGGCACTCATGCCACACAGGACCAAGCAATACAGCTACATGAAGTAAAATGTAAGCACTGCAGTTATGACTTGTTTTTCTCCAAAATTACTGAGAATTACACACATTTTTTACCTTCTACAACATTGTGGCACAATGCAATAGCCGTATATTTTTTGGAAAAAATAAAAAATAAATAAAACACTTTCCACTATTTGTCTACCATCCATAAGGTCAGGCTTCAACTGACTCCACACACAGACTCACTGGCATGGTTTTAACATTTTTAAAGGATATTACTTGAAACTAACTCATCAGACCTTGCTTGGAATTTGCTCCAAAGGTTTCGCATCTTTGTTTCCATCTGTACAGGAGGGATGAGATACCTGACCAGTAAATGTAAGAATGAAAAATGCAAACACATCCAAATACAGCCTTTTGCCAGTTTTGAGCAATTGATGTTTGCTTGGCTTATACTGAGAGTAGCTCCAAGTTAACTCAAGGCCAGAGCTCTGACACTTGCCTCACTTGCATACCATGCATTTACTTTTGGACCCCAGTGTTATCAAGCACACCTATTGCTCACTTTATAAAACATTGGATGCATAAATGCCTTGTGCTATGCTCTAGGCCTGCATGTCATGTTGTCTAGTCCTTACTATGTGTCACATTGTCTCACTTGCAAGGCAGCTTCCTAACCCTGGTAACTTGCTTAGGCCATGAGGACCCTTCCTTAATCGGAACCAGTTGTAGTGAATAAATTGGAATGGCACACGTCACAGTCATTTCATCTGTTGCCATGGAAGACGTTGGCTTAAAAAAACAACAGTTATCTTCTGTCTGTAATCAAAATAGAAAATTTCTCAATCGAACCCACTTAATGGTTCAACCCTATGACCTCAGCAGGACCATCAATGCCTCCCTTCAAGCATGATCTGTCACTTAACAAAACAGCACCTACTGAGGGTCAGTTAAGATGGCAACAGGGCTAAGTGCGCTGGACGCTGGCAGAGGTGGTGGAGAAAAGAAGGCAAGAAGCCCATACTGAGAGTCCACAAGGAAGCCAACACCAACAGGAGACTAACCGCCAACATGTGAACTGGGAAGAAAAGCAGCGCTCTGATCAAGTGATCTCTCAAAGCCAATGAAGCAGTGGCGTGCACAGACATTATGGGGGGGCAAGTGCTCAGGGGGGAGGGGGAGGGCACTTTATTGTACACGTGGAACATGTTATTATAGTGCGAGATTAAAAAAATAAAATAAACATTACACGCACATGTTCAATGCAATTCATGACTACTGTCATTCATCACAAGAAGGCACATGGGTAGCCTTTATGGGGATATTTTTCTCAGGCAATGGGGAACTGCCTGATTCTTCTTTATGTGTTCTTTTATGTTGCCTATCAAAACCTACACAAAAGAAAACGTTCCACTTAACAGATAGATTTGCAAAGTCGACCGACATTGTTTTTGGTGGTCGTCCTCACGTTATCTATCATTGTTTGGGCTATAGCATTAAACTAGCTAATCAGGTGACCAGTCGGCTAAAAAATGCTCAGTTGTTTGGTGCTGTATGAGCAGTGGCGTACCGTCAGATGCCAGGAAGGCCTTCAGTAACATCACCCTTTCCCGGATAATTGCTCTTAAACCATTTGCGATCAGGTTTGATTGATAAACAATCAAACAGTTAATTAACAGAATAGCCACCACCAATGCGTGACACGTAGCCTAATGATTAAAAAATGCTAATTACAAAGCGATTGCCTGTTGGCTATGTTGATATAATTGATGTGAATCCGCAAGGATGACAATCTGCAAAAAATCCGAAACTTTCGCGGACTTCACCGCAATTATTTTCGTCTTCACTCAGCTGTGCTACTACGCACTTTGGCGGTCACATTGAGTATATTGAACGGATTCTCAAGGCTAATTGCTCAATGAACGTCGCAAATTAATTTACGCAAATTCAGAAATTATAAAGACGTAGGCTATTGATATTTTTTCCGTAGTCATTGGTGTGCGGAAGTAAGTTAAACGCCGTATAATTTCGTAGTGCAATGTATAACACGGCTTTCAAAAACAAGTTAGATACTCGTCGGTTCCTCCAATCAGTCTGAGCAACGGTTGCTAATCAGGGATGTAAACTGCGAGGAGTCTGTCATTAGTGAAAGGTGAGGTTATTGCTGGCCCTGTGTTTCTGCCGACGGACCGTCACTGTGTATGAGACATGCTACTGCACAACAAAATGATTACAGGTTGGGCTTGGAGGGCAAACTGTACGATTTCACTTGATCTGTGTGTTACCTGGCTGGTGGGGCACAAGACTGTGGCTTCCAGTTGCTCTGGTGATATGCTCCTGCAGCGCATCTATAGGCCTATGCACTGCGCGCGTGTTCATGTGACAAAGGAGGAGAGGTCGGAAGTGCGTGAGGAGGTGGCCCATTTCGGGGCATTTTTTTTCAGTAGTTTTTAATCACACAGCTTTTCTAAAAGATCATTTCGACATTGGCCCCACTAAAGTGTTAAAGATAATAATAATAATAATAATAATAATAATAATCATTAAAAAAAAACCGAAATTTCAAAAGGGCACTTTCATTGATAAAGGGCAAAGGGGCAAGTGCTGTAGCACCGCCTAGCGTCTATTTGTGCACGCCACTGAAGGCTGAGGTCACTCAAGAACTTTACAGGAGGCATTCTTGACAAAACCCATTTTTCCCCAATACCCCATTTTGCCCCAGGTTACCCTAAATAACTAACTGGATAGCTAGTCGGCTGCTTACCAACTCTCTCAAATCTTGCGCTGCTTTAGAGTTTAACTCCGTCATTGGGGCGCCACTCTGCCAAACAGATCTTTGTTCAGGTTCATATTGTTTGCAAATCAGTGCCCAGTAGGCCTACACAGTCAACGTCTACACGGGCCTGCGATTCAATAACAAAAACAACTAATTTAATAATACCCAATAATATTACTAATAATAATAGCCTAATCATCATCATCATCACCACCACCATCAAAAGAGAATACCCGCGTTTAGTCGATTCAGCAAACTTACCGTAAAAATTGTTCTATATTATCTGAATGATATAACGAAAAACTCCGAGGAAATTATTTTTTCAACATCCAGCAACTTATCTCTTTCACTCCCGCGGGATACTTCAATTGACGTTAGGCAAGAAACAAGGAGTCAGACAATACTGTGAAAACACCGCGCACAGTCCGCTTGAACGCTTTAAAATATGCTGTTCGAAAATAATCCATAAACTCAGGATGCGCAAGTCTAATTTCCACAAGTAGTCAACTTCCGCCCAACTTCTTGCTTCAGTCGGTAATTCACTCGTAAAGAGCTGTATCCCGTCAATAAATGTGAAGCTATCGCTGCATTCAACTCGGAAGTAATGCTGAATAATTCTGAATACTTCGACAAAAAAATTAAAGGAGTAGGCACAAATAGTATCATGTTTGTTTCTAGCCTCACACTTTTTCTTGTATTTAAGTGGACTGGAAGAGATTCACCGCGATTCACCGCGAACGATCATAGAGCGGGCGGATTATAAAAAGAAATCTCATATTGGCCCAACTGTGGGGTAAATAGCAGAAGTGCTTCTCTTATCCGTCCCACCGCAGTGCGTATTGCAGAACTGCTTCTCTTGTCGGCCCCGTTGCGGGGCAGATAGCCGATCTCTTTTCCCCAATTCACTCCGCTGCGGGGCGAATAGCCACTTTCTATCAGGTTTCCACGGCCATGGGATATGTCATCCAACGTCGTTGTTCAAGAAATGAGAAGCTACACACCGCATCAGTCAAAAGTATAAGAACTGTTGTCTGCTGAAACATTAAAAATTTCAATAGTGGTTCAATCTTAGGGTCTTTATATTCCTACATATAGCCTAAATCCAAAGGGCGATTTATTTTTTGAGGCCAGGTAGTGCAGTTATTTTAATAGCTGCCTACACAACTAACTTTAAGACCATGTAAAAGACATCCTTGCCAAGCCACCCTTGAGTGTGGCGTCATCAAAACGTGGCTTGGTATGCGGAAGCGCAATCTAATACTGAAGATGGTTGTTTGACACCGCTGGGGTTGATGTGGAGCTGGGGCTTCCTATTTAATAGGGGCACTTTAGCATCAGCTCTGCGCGCACAGGTCGTGTCGTCGTGAAGGGGCAGTCTCCGCGCTACGGTCGGACAAAAGTGACCATCTGTGACTATCTTTCGTGATTTGATGGAGACGGATTTAATTTCACATGGTCGCGGTTTTTCCTGGATAACAAATAATGTTAATCCGATTACCTTTAGTTATTACCAAGATAGCTAAATTGTGCTGGCAAGTCCACAAATGTAAATTGAATACGCATGAGGGTTTCCTGAGTCTCTATACCTACCTTGACAGCTAGCTTGCTAGTTATCGATCTGAATATAAACATCTAAATCGTGAGTTAGTATTCTTGCTGGCCCGCTGATTTCACTGGACGTGCATTCTGTATCTTGCGCTCGAGTGTGATTGGTGGCGGCTAAGGTTGCTAAATTAACTAGCTAGCCAAAAGAGTTGCGTAATAAATGACGATGCTTGCTAGCTAAAGTTGCCAGTCAACTAAGATGTTTGATTCGTTATCCATTGCCAAATGAGACGCCATGAGTTATCCAAAAAGGTCTCTTGCATCATTAGTTTTTCCTGGTCCGCATCTTCCATGATGCGTACATGAACTAGTTCATGTTTGGTTTGGAGCGACCGCCTCTGTCGTTGCATCACACGCACTAGGTCATGTTACGCTTGAAGGTATCTTTCCTGTCCTGACGAGTTTGTTAGAAAACTAGTTAGCTGCTCTCCAGGATGTGGCGGTGGCGGCGGCGGCGTGGCAGAGATGCGATGACGTCCGTCTTTTGACTCGCAGTTCTATTTCGCAAAACCAGAAAGCGACGAATTGGGAGTTGAGAGAAAGTAATCTATTAGGGGGAGTTAAGATAAGTTTGACGCGCCTATAGGCGTATCGGGGGTTAAACCCGCTGATTGATATGCTGCTGTCAGTTCACGTTAAATAACATTAGGCGAAGAGGGCTGGGAAACGATTGAAGTAGTTGGCCAGAGACAAGTGCGTTAATATTCACGGTAGGGATTTTAGGAAGTCACCTTTCAGTAAGTTTTTTTGGCATTTTTTGTTCGGCGGCTCACCATGGAAGATGAATTGTTTCAGCAACTCACGTATATACTTAACCAGTTAGTCTCATGGGTCGCCGCTGGTGCCATGGTGTTTGGTGGGGTCGTTCCATACATCCCTCAATACAGGGACATCCGACGAACTCAGAATTCCGAGGGATTTTCCATCTATGTTTGCCTGGTCCTACTGGTGGCCAACATTTTAAGGATATTGTTTAGGTAAGTGCAATACGACTTCTCTTGTGTCGACTAGCTTGAATGTCGACTGAATGGTCACGGCATCCGCCCGCATCAATGGGGAAGTTATATATTTCCTTTGGTGGTTCTCTTATTGTGGAGCTGACACGGTTATATTGCCTGACTTCAAATTCCTTTTGCAAAGCCGAGTCATTGCAGAAGCGTTAGTTTTCGTTAATGTGAATTGTTTTCTATCAATTATGGGATTTTTATTAATATCAAATCGCAGACTGGTGTGGTTACATAACTTCATGGTCTGATTTGCGATTGCGACTGGATTAATCTTGCAGCTCTAATTCAAGTAACTTGTTGCTTGGGCTAAGTACACCTGGAGCAGGTACCCGAGTGTCTTGCCTGTAGACTAATTAAATATTGGAATTATTGAGCAGGTTGCATTTGTTACATTTTTCGCATTGTGAAGAGACACGGCAGTTTTTATTGGTACGGCAGTCGATTACATGGGATTAGGATAAGGATTCGGGATTATAGTTGGGGTTAGGTTAGGGCAGATCTTGAAATGGGGGCTGCCGTACCTCTCCACATTGAAATTACGTTGAAAAATTGCCGTACCCCCAAAATTTTTTTGCAACTGCAGATTGTGCACTGTGGAACGTACATATTCTAACCATGTTTCATTAGCTCTTGCGCTCTAACGAAGGCTGGATTTAACCCAAACGTGTTAGTGGTAATAAATGGTATGTCATTATGCCGTAATATTTGTATATCTATTTTGATGTGCGACCATTCTCTGGGCTGAGACCACCCCATTATATATTCCTTTTTGTGGTCGGCACTCCCTGCGGCATTCCACCTGTTGTACCGCAACTTTTTCTCCATTTTCCCCCAAAGATGATGTCACCCTTTACATAGCTTTTATCAGACAATGGGTTATGAATAGTCGGATGGAAGAATTGGCGTTCTTGTGGAGAATTGGGCGTATGGACTATATCGAGGGCTGACTGCAATAAACAGTTATGTTCAATATATAACATCTGGACATAACTTTATTGCAGTCAGCCTTTGATATAGAAAATATAAATAATAACTTTGCCAACAACATGCGTTTAGAGAAGTAGTTGTGTTTTAATATGTAGTAAGCCAAAAGTCGTCAAGTTGTCTCCGACATTGTCTGTAAAAGTATTAAGCTTTATACTTCAAAAAAAGTTTGTGTGTGTATATGTATGCATGGTGACATACAAATTTGGCTATGGACAAGGCTATTTGTATAGTTTTTAATTCTTTCTCAAATTTTCCTTAATTAAACCAGGTGTCACCTGAGTATTTTGTAACTCTTAATTGCTGAATTTCTTTGGTATTTAAATGAGAGCTCACACCGTTTCCATTCAAAATGTAAAAATTGTGCCAATATTCTCGACAGAGAAATGACTAGATGATATCAACTCGAGGGCAGTTTGCAGAAGATCTGTGTATGGTTGTGCTATTCATGTAACAGAAGCAGGCTTTTCAATAACCATGTCGATTATTTTTTACATTAGTTTTTTTCCACATAAATTGATTTGTTCTTGAACTCTGTCTTCTGTTCACAGGTTTGGCAGGTACTTTGAGACACCATTGTTGTGGCAGAGTATCATAATGATAATCACCATGCTTATCATGCTGAACCTCTGCACTGATGTCCGTGTGGCCAGTGAACTTAACACCAAGCGGCGCTCCTTCATAGGTCAGTCCTATCTTTATTGCTTTACAACACAGGCATGTTCATCTGTGCAGCTGGACACAGAGCACATGCATATACCCAAGATGAGGTCTTTGCTGAGTGGCTTCAAACAATCCTCGCCCACCCTGAAAACCTGAGCCTTTGATCGTCTTTGGCAGCATCATTTACTGCACACTGCCTTTTATTGTTGACAGTCTAAGGTACACCTGTGCACTAATCATGGTGTCTGATGAGCATCTTGATGTGGCACACCTGTGAAGTGGGATGGATTGTCTCAGCAAAGCAAAAGTGCTCACTATCACATATTTAGACAGATTTGTGAACAATGTTTGAGAGAAATGGTCATATTGTGTATCTGGAATGAATTTTAGATCTTTGAGTCCATCTCATGACAAATGGGAGCAAAAACAAGTGTTGCGTTTATATTTTTGTTGAGTGTAATTAGACTGTTTTAGCGAGCAAAACATTTTTTTCCACTGTAACTTATGATTATATAGATTCCCAAGACTCTCAGCTTTCCAATGATATGCGCTGTTACTAAGTTATTTCATGATGGGTTGCATTCCAATTCGTTTACCGTTCATTTCAATTATTGTTCGACGGCATTTGGGTCGGTACCGAGTCGTCTGCTGAGTATAAGGTTAAACCAGATTCCAAAGAATGGGGAAGAAGAGGAAAGACAAACAAGATTTTTTCGCCCGCAAAAGGTTGCGGTCGTTTATTGGTACAATTGGCGGCGATTCTGTCGAATTAGGTAGCAAATGCCGCTAGTGCCGTCGTATATTTCCAGGCCTGGAGTGTGTCCCTTTCAGACTTTGCAGGTCATTCAAAAGGATTCTGTCCAGCCGGGGGCTTCATAAAGTTGATGGTAGCTGATTCATCTTGAATGTTTTCCACTTCTGCTGGAAGCCAAATACTTTTTCATGTCTTTTGTCGGAGTGGACAATCACTGGACATTATGCTTGGCCTACATGTAACAGTGAAGCATGTTACCTTTCAGAAACTTGGTTACTAAAATTGTTATCGCATATTTGCCTATGTAGTAGACAGAAAATGTCATGCATTTAGCAACACTAAAGACGCACAACAAGCAGAACAACAAATATGTTGGAGTGGACACGTTTGGACGGAAGATTTTTGGTACCTTGACAACTGGTGGAAGTACCAACAATGTAAAATATTGAACTTTTACTGAATATCTCCTCATAATGTCTGTTATACACATCCAAAATAATGAGCTTCCCATTCTTTGGCAATAGGTATAGACCAATGTGTCTGAGTGGACATGTTGGACGGAAAAAATAGCGTTAAGTAGACAATATGAAAAGTGAATAAATAGTTGCTCCACGCTCAAGGCAAATGGCTTTAATTTTTTGTGACACATCGATCTGTTAGTATTGTGACAGAAAATTTATGTAGACACACACAAACAAAAGCTACAACCCCAATTCTGAAATAGTTGGGATAAAGTGTAAGTTGCGAATGAAATCAAAATGCAATGACTTTCAAATCACACCAGCCGGTATTTTATTCACAATAGAACAGAGATAACAACATGGCAAATGTTAAAACTGAGAAATTTTACAATTTTATCCACAAAATGAACTCATTTCAAATTTGATGGCTGCTACAGGTCTCAAAGTTGGGACAGGAGCCTGTTTACTATGGTGCAGCATCCCCTCTTCTTTTTAACACAGAGTGCAGGCGTCTGGGCATCGAGGAGACAAGTTTCTTGAGTTTAGCCATTGGAATTTGATCCCACTCTTGTTAAACACAAGCTTCCAGCTGCTGGAGAGTTTTGGGTCTTCCTTTTTGGACATTTCATTTAATTATGTGCCAAACTTTCTCAATCGGTGTTCAGCACACGGACTCTTCTACTATGAAGCCATGCTGTTGAAGTAGCTGCATTTTGTGGTTTTGCCTTGTCCTGCTGAAATGAGGCCTTCAAGGCCTTCCCTGGAATAGATGTCATTTAGAGGGGAGAATCCTCTTCAGCCTGGAGGACTCGACGCCCAGGATTTCCAACAAGAATGTCAAATTTGGACTCGTCTGACCACAGGACACTTTGCCACAGTCCATTTTAAATGAGCCTTGGCCCACAGAACATGGCGGCGCTTCTGGAGCATTCTCAACAATTGCTTCCTTTTTGCATGATAGGTGGCAGCTGGGTCATATTTGTAGTTACTGAGATAGTCTTATTCAAAATGGCATGGGTGATGCCAAAATGGTTTTTTGCTTTTCAGTACTTAAAATTGGGATACAAGTATTAGTAGTCATTCCAATGGCAGTATTATGTATATTTTGTTCTTTTTGAAATGTTAATTGTTAAAGATTACTACTTTCAAAAAGTATAATGCCCTTTTTGTGTCACAAGGTCTAGCTTAGAGGCATCCCTGTAGATATGTTGACACCGATTTGCAATGCATACATGTACTAGCTTGACTCAAAAGCAAGAAAAGAAGTTGAAAAGTCCTTTCAGAGCTTCTTATCTAACAGACTAATATAACTTAGGAACAGGTTAGTTTGCTTGTAAGATGACATTGTACAATTAAATTTAACATGTTTAATCCCACTGCACTGGTACTGTAAAATTCAAAATTATTGTTGCTATTTTAAAATTAATCAATCATGAAAATTCAAGTTCGTACATGAAATTTTTATATGTATGTGTATGTTATAATTACATGCATGTACATGTATGCATTGCAAATCGGTGTCAACATATCTACAGGGATGCCTCTAAGCTAGACCTTGTGACACAAAAAGGGCATTATACTTTTTGAAAGTAGTCATCAGTCTACTTCAGCAGTGATGGAACTGTCTTTTAGAAAAAGTTGGGGCCTCTGGCACCTGTCCCACATGGAGATTTTTGCCACCAAAAACAGCCAATTAAAAATCTCGTCCAACTTTGGGAGCTCATATTTTCCAAACTGAGGTACCTAGAAAGCTCCAGTTTGCTAAGTTATCACACAAGTTTGTGTAGAATGGAACCCAGGGGTATCAGAACACTTCTGTGCAGTATTTATAGTACCTTTTAAGGCCCCAAACCCCACTTGCGAGTAGGTTTTTCCTAATTTTTGGCATTTTCAGCAAGCCCCCATGGCCTGCAGAGTGTAGGGAAACACCTGGGGATATTTGTGGAGCACTAGCTACATGCAGAGGCCTTGTATACCAACTTACAGCTCTCTGATATGTCTAGAGGCTGAGAATTAACCACTCAAAGATGCAAAAAACTCTGGCGAGGCTTTTCTTGGCTATTTATAGCCCAAATTCTGAAAATTTCAGACCCCCATAACTCAGTAACTATTTGAGCTACATGCCTACAATTTTGCATAGAAAGTACTTTTGTGACTATCTAGTGGCTTGTAAATTTGAGACTAATTTGAAAATGGTGCAGCAACACTCCCATGGAATATCTGGTCCTTTCATTTGGAATGACCCCAAAGCCTTTGCAATTTGCTGTTCAGGAACATTGTTTTTAAAGTATTCCACAATTTTTTTTATGCAACCCTTCACTGGTTGGAGAGCCTCTGGCCATCTTTACTCAGCCTCTGTAAGACATCCCTTTTATAGCCAATCATGTTCACTCCTGATGCCAGTTAACTTAATTACTTGCTATTTGTTCTATCAGCAAATTCTCTAATGTATTAATTGCTTTTTCAGCCCTTTTTTGTCTGTGTCCCAACTTTTTTGAGACCTGCTGCAGCCAGAAAATTTGAAAAAAGCTAATTTTGTTGATAAAAATGTAAAATGTATCAGTTTCAACATTTGAAATGTTATCTATGTTCTATTGTGAATAGCATAAGCAAGCATATTAGCTCATGTGATCTGAAAGTCATTGCATTTTGATTTTATTCACAATTTACACTTTGTCCCAAGTATTTCGGAATTGGGGTTGCACAACAGTTCATCTAAATGCTAAATTTTCATGAGACACAATATTCCGTATAATGTTTTGTAATGGCCCCAATTTGTTATTACATTTACAACACAACAGCAACAGCAAGGGATGACAGACACAGTTTTAAAAACTTAAACACATTTCATTTTTAACAAAGACAATAACTAACAACTAACTAACCTACTGACCAACATTGAATAACAAAACAGAAATATTTACAGTCCCTTTTTGGTGGGGGTGCTTGGTGTTGTCCTGGGTGAGGAAAATGCTCTAACACAGGCAAAAATCCACAAAAGAAATTTCACAGGTCTTGAACAGAATGACGGGTCTGGTCACGTGTATCCTTCTTGCAATTTCTCCTACTACTTTACTGTCTCAATTCTACTCCTTATATACTCTTTTGCAGACCCCACCCACATTTAGACCTTTTTTTTTCATTTTCGGGGACTTGCCCCAGACATGTCTGAAACATGTCCAAACATAGCTCCAGTCTGAGCTTAACAAAAAAAAGGTAAATGCTTCTATCTGGTGGCGTCTATTCACATTACAGTTTGGACACATTTGGACGTTATAGTAAAAGTACTCGGCTGATTTTGTAGAAACTTGACATGATGATTCCTTTTGAGCTGCTTTTCCAAATGCATATCAACATCATCAGCCATACCCAGTATAAAGTAGGATTTACTGCTCATTTTTGAAGTATTGTTGTGTTGATGGCCTAGGTTAGTGTAAAATTCCCCATAAAGGCTTGATTTCACAAATAGTTAAGCTGGTGATGTTTGTTTTGTGTTTTGGCTCAGGTGACGCGCATTGCACTAATGTTACTTGTGTATGCCTTCATTTGATGTCTAAAGTTGCCAGTTGGCTGGTTAGAGCTACATGAAAACCGAGGCATTGAGCTGCCCATTTTTGGTTCTGTTGCTAGATTGCTGGTTACTGTAGAAGTCAAATTATACTGGCCGCATCGCACTGTCTCATACAATCCAGTAAGATTGTACGTTGCTTATTGTACAACCCGTCTGAAATAGCTGGGACGAAGTGTAAATTGTGAATAAAATCAAAACGCAATGACTCCGATCATATGAGCCAATATGTTATTAATAATAGAACACAGATAACATTCAAATGTTGAAACTGAGATATTTAACATTTTTATCCACAAAATGAGCTTATTTCAAATTTTCTGGCTGCAACAGGTCTGAAAGTTGGGACACTGGCAAAAAAGGGCTGAAAAAGCAATGAGATTCAGCTGAAAGAACATTTAGCGAGTAATTAAGTTAACTGGCATCAAGTGTGTAACATGATTGGCTATAAAAGGCATGTCTTAGAGACGCTGAGTCTCTCAGAAGTAAAGATGGCCAGAGGCTCTCCAACCTGTGAAGGCTTGTGTTAAAAAAAATGTGGAATACTTTAACTCCTTTGCACAGAAGCCAAATTTGGCTATTTATGGGTTACCCAATTTAATGCTTTATAATTCAAGATTTAAGCTTTATAAAGAGGAAAAATGTGGCACGACTCAGAAAAGACACTTGCAGCATTTAGAATGACATCATATTTCAGTTTATTTTCATGATTTTGGTTGAGAAAATGGGCTGCAAACATAAAAAATCTTCATGAGAATTCACCATTGAAATTGCAAAAAAAAAAAAAATTACGAGAACTGAAACTGCTGGGGCTTAAATCTATACAGTTCTGGGATCATCCTCCTCCTGGACCACAAGTAGAATTCATCTTCAACATTACATTCTAGATTACTTGCGTGCTATCAGCCAAATTATACAGCTATCCAAGTGGCTCCCCAAAGTCTGAGATCCCTTAAAATGGTACACTGTCAAATCATAAAATAATCATGTATTTAACACAAAGTTTTGAGGCAAGAAATTTAATCTGAACTAATGATTTTCTGGTTGAGTTTAGCATGAATTTATCAATATCAGTGCAGTTGAACATCAGTGGTCACTAGTAACCTCTCCAAACACAAAACATGCCTTTTCTCCATAATAATGTTTTGAATTTTGTCCATTTTTCTTCTAAGTCCCCCAAGCCAGCACATAGAATCATTAAATACACTGCTGATTAAACAGTCAGAACATTAACCCTGCAATGAAAGCTACCAATTCCCACTTCTGAGCTCACCAACTCATTTCAACACTTATAAGGAACAAGTACAACCCACTGAGTAATATCTGAATTCTGAAATATGCCTTATTTTAACAGAACAGACATTCTACTATCAGGGAAGATAAAACATTATATTCCTCCCTAGATTCAACAGAATGGTGCAATGAATGTACCAGGGCATCAACCCAAATGCATGGGCATTTCATGTTTTAAACAGGAAAAAAACCTTGGCATTCGACTTTGTTGCATACGGTATACATTCCAAAACAAAAAGCAAAAGTAGCAGCCTAACCTACTTCATTGAATCCCTCCTCCAGAGACTGATATGTCCAATAGAAGGAACCCTCCGGTCCTGTTTCATTCAATATAATTCCCATTGACCATGTCCTTATGTCATTTCAATCCTATATATGTAACTGAACACTTCAAGGCCAGTTTTGCTTGTCTTTTTTTCTATAAAACGCGTCTATTTCAGCCGTGCAATGTGCGCAACGTTGACTGGATACAACGGAGCTTGCTGATACGCATAGGCTTGTATGCTCTGTGTTTGTCCAATCAATGTGTTTCACTAACTGAACATTTAAACACTCGGGAATTGGATAGGAAACGTCGCCAATCAATACATTGCTACCGGGGAGGTTTCACAAGGGCATGAAGTATAACTGTGCAGTTATGTAGAAGAGCCGGAGTGTATGATTGAGTGATTGGCCAGCAACACCAGTGCTTGGGTGGATATAATGAAACGCTGAATTTGTCAATGAAGGAATCTACACGTAAATCCATGGTAGAGAACTACGCATTTTTTGTATGTGATGACTGTAATTGACAGTAGAATGTGAGAGAATCCAATACCATGTTGAATTTTTTGCTTCAGAAAACTGATTTTTCTGAACCACTTATTGGAATACCGTTGGCTCACTGTATCTAAAGTGGTTGCTACGGAAGACAACGATTTATTTCTGTCGCAAGAGATCTTTTTTTTTTTTTTTTTTAAACTGGATCGATACTATGGGCAAGTATATTGACCAGTTTGCACATCAGGCTTAGCTGATGAGTTTAATTCATGCAGCTCTTGGAAAAACAGGGAGTGGAGAGAAATTCCCCATATTCTAAACCGCGTTTGAACTCTGCTTACTTGTAAATATTCAATAACTGACCTGGGGATGCTATCCAGTGATCAAGTACAGAAACTGCATGCTTAAATTTGCAGTTCCATAGATGCAAGTGTCTATATTCGCAGAATGTCAATGTCAAATTGCAAAGGCTTTGAAGGCCTCATCGACAGTGCATAACATTATCAAAAGATTCAGAGAAACCGGAAAAATCTCTGTGCATAAGGGACAAGGCCGAAGACCTTTACTGGATGCCTGTGATCTTTGGGCCCTCAGACGCCACTACATCACTCACTGGCATGATTCTGTCATAGAAATTACTAAATGGGCCCAGGAATACTTCAAGAAACCACTGTTTGTAAATGCAGTCTGCCGTGCCATCCACAGATGCCACCTAAAACTCTATCATGCAAAAATGAGGCTATTGTTAGCATGATCCAGAGGCGCTGCCGTGTTCTGTGGGCCAAGGTATCCTGTGGTCAGACGATTCCAAATTTGACATTCTTGTTGGAAATCATGGGCGTCGTGTCCCCCAGGGTAAAGAGAAAGACTACCCCTCCTGTTATCAGCGTTCAGTTCAAAAGCCAGCATCTATGATGAGATGCATTAGTGCATATGGTGTGGGACACTTGCATGTTTCAAAAAGCACCATGAATGCTGAAAGGTATATAAAGGTTCGAGAGCAACATATGCTCCCCTTCAGATGACATCTATTCCAGGTAAGGCCTTGTGTATTTCAGCAGGACAATGTAGAACCGCATACTGCAGCCATTACAACAGCATGGCTTCATGGTAGAAGATTCCGTGTGCTGAACTGGCCTGCCTGCAGTCCTGATTTTTAACCGATTGAGAACATTTGGCACATAATTAAACAAAAAGTCCGTCAAAGGAGACCCAAAACTCCAGCAGCTGGAAGTCTGTATTAAACAAGATTGGGATCAAATTCCAATTCCTAAACTCAGGAAACCGGTCTCCTCAATGCCCAGACGCCTCAACTCTGTGTTAAAAAGAAGAGGGGATGCTACAATATGGTAAACAGGCCCCTGTCCCAAATTTTTTGAGACCTGTAGCAGCCATCCAATTTGAATCCCCACTATTTCGGAATTGGGGTTGTACAATATAATACGAGTAACAGCATGCATATAGGTGTTCGAAAAATGTAAATATGAAAGGCTGATGGGAGCCACATTAGGGCGCAAAAGTTTGATACCTGTCAGTTTGTCAGTTCTTTCTTGAAATGTTGATGGAGGGCCTTTTTATTGTTCAGGGGCCATTTTCACAAGGAATCTCAAACCTATAAGTAGCTTGTAACTTGCTGGTTTAGAATAACTCCTAAAAAAAAAAAAGTGGGCGCGTCACTCCTTACTGTAGGGCTCCTAATTTTTTTCCCCCCCACTAAGAGATTAAGAGGAAACTCTAAAGTGTGAGAGTCACTAAGAATAGATGAGAGGACTCGTAAAGTGCTGCGGTGCAGAGAAAAGGAATATGCCCCCTACCAGACAGCTTCTATTTTTGCATTGAATACAAAGATAAACTGAGTAAATGAGCAGTTTTTGAATGATGATTTTATTTATTTTGGGTACAAAGCCTATGCAACCCTACCTGACCTTATGAGAAAGTCATTACACCCTTAGTTGCTCAGTCAACTAAATAAATTAATTTAATTGATGATTGGCTTCAATTTCAGTAGACACCCCCTGGCATAATTACTGCCTTGTTGAATCTGAACATCACTTAAATGTAGCTTTTCTGGCAATATGAAGTCGGCCAAAAGCAGCATATGATATGGCAATTTGATGAAATTTATAAACGCATGAGAAAATAAGTTTGTCATATCTATCAGTTTGGAAAGGATTGCAAAGCCATATAAGGCCCAGAGACTCTGGCAAACTTGGGTGAGAGCTATTCTCTACAAATGGAGAAATGCCACTGTTCTAGGTTATCTTTCCAGGAGTGGAGGGCCCTCCAAAAAGTTTTTAAGAGGGTACTGATGACTCCCAAGAGGTCACAAAAGAACCCAGACCAACATCTGACAAACTGCAGGCCTCACTTGTATCAGTTGTGAGGTCATTGTTCACGATTTCACAATAAGAAAGAACAAAAATGATCATCATGGGAAAGCTGCAATGTGTAAACCACTGCTGACCAAAGAGAACACAAGCTCGTCTCACATTTACTGAAAAATATCTTGATGGCGCCCAAGACTTTTTGGAAGGTATTCTGTGAACTGATAAGTCAAAAAGAGTTTTTTGAGAGGCATGGGTCCCATTACATCTGGCATTAAGGTAAAATGGCATTCTGCTGTGAAAACATTATGCCCACAGTCAAACACAGTGGTGGTAGTGTGAAGGTCTGGGGCTGCTTTGCTAATTCAGGACCCTGGCAACATGCCCAATTGATGGAACAATGAATTCTGCTCTCTGCCTCTGCCTGTTCAAGTGCAGTTGGATTATGCAGCAGGACAGTGATTTGAAGCACACATGCAAGGCCACCTCTCATTGGCTGAAAAGTGACAAAATGATTGTTTTAGAGTGTTTAGTCAAAGGTCCTGACTTGAATTTGGTTTAGATCCTGTTGCATGAGCTTGAACTGTAAGTTCATGCATAAAAATCCTCCAGTGTTGCTGAATTGAAACAATCCTGCTCAGATGAGTGGGCCAAAATTCCTCCATAGTGATGTAGAAGACTCGTTGCCAGTTATTACGAATGCTTGATTGCAGTTGTTGCTGCCAAGGGAGGCACAACAAGTTTTTTTAGTTTAAAGTGCAGTTATTTTTTCACGTGTTATAGTGGTTTTAAAAAAAGTTTTACCGTCAATAAATGAAATGCTTATTTAAAAGCTGCATTTTGTGTTTACTGATGATGTTTTGTCTCGTAATAAAATGAGTTGGATTATCAGAAATATTTGTTTATGACAAGCAAAAATGGGAGACCTTGGGAAGGGAGCAAATGCGTTTTCACGAGACTCTAAGAGCAGTACGCAAAAAATCTAATGGCTGATGCTGAGAACTAGCTTTGCCGTTGGGTGATCATTATGAAAATTTTTGCGGCAGGACATAGCATTCACGACCGTCCGTTCGGCCGGCCGTCCGTCTGTACGTCCTGAATCCTTGTCAGCGAGATATCTCAAGAACGAATTGACGGATTCTCTTCAAATTTCAGGTCAACATGTATTAGGGTGATACCCCGGCGCCCGTCCATTTTGGTGACTTCGCGTCACTCTCAAGGTCACACCGAGAGATTGTTCATTTTGACACGATTTCACATTTTGCGGCGGGGGACAAAGACACGTTAGTGGCAAATACTTTTTTCCAAATTTAAATGTTTCAGATCCAACTACTTTAACTAAAGACAAAAACGATGCGTGTGAACACAAAATGCAGTTTTAAAATTAGAACTGTATTTCATCAGGACGAACCTCGAGAGTGTCCTTGTGAAAATGTGCATTAAAAATACATGGTGGAGTTCTGCCGCTAGAGTGGGCCAACGTTCCGTGACGTCATAATGGTAGAACTCCACCATGCATTTTTTATGGAGATGAAAAGGGATGAAAAACAGGGTTTGCAAAAGAACGAAAAGGGGCTATGCAACCGTTTGTACAAGGCCCAGAGACACGGTCGGCCCGGACGTTTTGGTTTTTGAACAGTGTCTCTATCGTTGGCACTTGATACGGGAACAAAAAAGTGTGTGGAAAAAGAATAATTAAATAAACTAGAACTGCGTTTCGTCACTATGAACCTTGAATGTGCTTGCTAAAGTGTTGACGCAAAAGTTAAAAGCAATATCTCACACGCGTGCGCACACGCACACTAGTGTGGCAGTCTGGCAGAGTGTAGGTAGGTAGTCTGTCTTCTCTGACACACACGCACACACATTCACACACAGGTATCATCTGACATGTTTAAAGGACGAATTCCGGTCTGTTTAATTGCTGATGCTGTATTTTTACCAGTGAGAAACACGGACAGATGTGCTGTCTGACACAGCAGCTTGTCTGTGTGTGCGTGTATATGCAGACAGCAGCACCCCTGTGTGCTTAAAATGTTTATCTCTCAGATGCTGTGAGGCAGAAATGAATTTAAAAAAATCTTCAGTGACACTGTCTGAACTACTGCCATTTTCTGGCAGACCGTAGGTCCTATGGTAAAAACAAAAACGTGAGTGAGAGGAGACTCTGCTTAGCGTCCCCATTTATTTATTTATTTATTTATTTATTTATTTTCTTGTGTCAAGTATGTGGTCAGGATTGTGATTTCAAAAAGGTGTTCTTCAACTGCCTGCTTCTGTTATAATGGCTGCCTATGAAGGAGTTGGTCGGTGACACTGTCCGAACTACTTCCATTTTCTGGCAGGCCGTATGTCCTTTGATTAAAACCAAAAGTGTCGTAAACGAGACGAGAGACTGCTGAGCGTCCCCATGTTGGTTTTTTTTTTTTGTTTTGTTTTCCTTACTTTTGTGAAGTATTTGGTCAGGATGGCAATTTAAAAAAAGGTGTTTTTCAGCTCTGTTCCCAAACTTTTCTGCTCCTGATAATGGCTGTTGATGGGGCAGTTGGGCTGCGCTCCTGCCGCTTGGGGGCGCCTAGAGTCTCAATCCTTTTTCTTCCAAACTGACATTTTTCAGGCCTACAGAAATTTTCCTATGTTTTGATGTAGAATTTGTGTGTGGACGTTGGAAATGGTTTCAGGGGGCACGATTTCAAAATTTTTTTTGCCACAGCCCGCCTTAAATTCTAGAATGTAAGAACATTCTGCGCTTTGATACGAACATTCTGCCTATTGACTTGTTTGAGGGGAAAAAAGGAAGGGATATAAAACAGGGATTGCAAAAGAATGAAAAGGGGCTATGCAACTGTTTATACAAGGCCGGGGCACACGGTTGGGCCGGTCGTTTCGGCGTTTGAACAGTGTCTCTATCGCGAACGTTTGGGCAGTTGATACGGGACAACCGAATTGTGGAAGTGGAAAAATTAAAGAGGAAGAAATGGACTTAAGAAGAACAATATGTTGCTTGTCAACGGCAAGCATACAATGATCATTTAATTTATTTAAGGTAAAGAGTTATTCAATACCCATATCACTCGTGAAAAGTCATGGCACCCCTGTAACTGGCTATGCCAATCTTGGCGGCAAAAAGGGAAATCATACATTTTTGATTAGTGGCAATGAGTCTTTTACAACCCCATTTACAGAAAGGTTTGGATGCTGTTTAAAATGCAATTAAAACCAGAATGCAATAATTTTTTAATCATTTAAACCTTTATTTAATTGAAAATGGTGCGAAGACAACATATCAAATATATAGGAATACATATACAAAATACCATAACAGTATAATGTATATAATACTATACATTGGAATTTTAATGATTTTTGAAAAATATTTGGTCATTTTGAGTTTTATGACGGCAACATGTTTCAAGAAAGTTGGGACAGGGGCATCGTTTACCACTGTTGCATCACCATTTCTTTTAACAATACTCTGAAAGCGTTTAGGAACTGAGGTGACACAATGCTATAGTTTTGGAAGCAAAATGTTTTCCTTGCTTGCTTGATATGGACTTTCAGCGGATCAACACTTCACACTCTCCTTTGACACTTTTACCCCTCAGCCCTCAAGGCTGACGGGGTATTGCTATCCTTTGTGCGGTTGGGCGGGCGGGCGGGCGTCTCCAAAAACTTCGACATCGGACTGAGAGGTATTCCGTGCATTGCACGCCTATTTTTATTTTTTTTTTATAATGCGGCAGATATTTTCAGTCGGTGTTGTAATACATGCAGAATGTTGTTTGGCATTGTTCTGCTGAAATAAGCAAGGCCATCCCTGTCAAAGATGTCTGGATGGCGGTATCTGAAACTCCAAAACCTGTTTTGCTCAGCATTAATGGCGTGTTCACAGTTGTGCAAGTGACCCATGTCATGCGCAGTAATGCACCCCCATAATGTAAAGGATGCTGTCTTTTGAAGTGCACACTTTTTTTTTTTTTTTTTAATTTGGCGTCTCCAATCCCACCCGAATCTGGAATGCCCAATTGGGGAACTATGTACAAAGCTTGCTTGTATGCGACCCCTTGCTGCCAACTCAGGATAGTGAGACAGTTCACGGCTCTCCTCCGAAGCACGTGCCTGTCTGCCACTGATTCTTATACCTTCATTGGTTGAATCTTCGCAAGTTCAGAACTAGGGCGGAGGATACCCGGACATGAACCAACCCGGAGTCTTCCTGACCATCTGGCCAACAGGAGGTGCTCGAGCAACGAACAAAGCTGTTATTGTATACCCAAAATCCGGCAATCCCTTCCCAATTTGAAACCCTGTAGCGCGATAGCCAATTGTGCGCTACTCTGAAAAAGCTGCCGACCCCTGCCGGTGGGTATGCCGGGGCTCGAACTCGCGACGTGGTGATCACACCCGGCAGCTGAAGTGCACACTTATAACAAGCTGGAACGTCCCTCTTCTCTTTAGCCCAGAGGACGCGGCATCCATAATTTCACAAAGTAATTCCATGTTTGATCAGCTAGGCCACTAGACAGTTTCCCCTTCGTCTCAATCCATCTTAAATGAGCTCTGGCCCAGCGAAGGCTATTGCATTTCTGGATCTTGGTTTAATATTTGCAAGGCAAAGTTTTAACTTGCATTTGTGGAGACACTGACAAATTGTGTTCACTAACAATGGTTTACAGAAATGTTACTCAGCCAATGCAGTGATTTCCACTTCGGAATCCTGGCTATTTTTAAAGCAGTGCTGCCTGAGAGCTTGAACATCATGGCCATTCAACATTAGTTTTCAGTCTTGTCCCTTGTGTACAGGGACTTCTTGGGGTTCTCTGAACATTTAGATGATATAATGTACTGTAAAGGATGAAATCTCTGAATTCTTTACAATTTTACATTGAGAAACGTTGAATTATTTGCCTATGCAGCCTTTCCCTTAGTGGTAAAGCCATTACCTTCTTTGTTTGAAAGCCTTTTTATACCCAGTCATGTTACTGACCTGAATATGTTCAGAATTTCATTTATTTATCACCTTTCGTATCACCGGGTGAATACGCATAATCGGGCCAGCTGATAGGTTTGCCTGGGTCCGGGACATGAAATCAATGACTGTTAATAGTCCACCTTTGTTTTTTTAGTCTGTCTTTCAAATATGTTAAACAGATACTGGTTGTGTCACATATGCCATGTTCAGAGACTTATACACACAGTATTGTTGAGCAAAGTAGGCACGGTATAGTGAATAACAAATGTAACCCATAACGTAGAACAAGAAATTTTGACATTACAAAGAAGCTGTCAGAATCATGACCCAATAGTTCCAGTGTCTTTGGATTTTGTTGGTGTTTACATGTTTAGGTTTGAATGTTACGTCTCATGAGGGGAGCGGGGAGCGTGTTTTCCTACCCAAGTTGTGGTACCACTTTTGCTCTGAGCCAATCAGGTTGTACCTGACCGGAATTATAAAACAATCAGATTGTACACAACTGGATTTTTTTTCCCTAGCTTGGTTGTGGAAAAAAAAAAAAAAATCTTGGCAGGCGGGGGTTTGCCAAAAGAACTTTAGAATTTAGACAGTGTAATTGGCCAAACCATGTTTGCTTGAAGGGAAGGTAAAAATTATTTTGTCGTGGAAATCAAGAGATTACGACAAATGGTCTTTTAACAAGTTTATTGTACTGTTACAATAGAGAACAAATGTTGAATCATACCAATGAAAACCAACTGCTGAAGTCTGTGGCTCTGTCTGGTACCAGCATAGCAAGAGACCCTAAAGATGGAGGCCCAGAGATTTGAACTAAAACAAGGTGGGCTGTTCTTGACAGTAAAGATTGAACTGATTGCATACAGACGGACAAATGGCAGAGAGAACCAATGAATGATCAACAGAGGGGCGGGTGGAGGGACATTCAAAAGATAACAATGGGACTGCATTGGTTGAATAGCCAGGTACAGACAGAATGATGGGTAAGGGGGAGGAGAAGAGTGGCTGCTTCTACCACAATTTCAACCACAATGTCAAGGAAAATTAAGAGTTTAAGCATTATTTGTGATATTGGTTCCATACAATTGTTTCAAACCAAGCAAAAAATAATTCCAGCAGATGTTTCAATGATCAGAGGGCCCAATTCTTGGCCCTTCCGACCGGGGACAAATGACCCAGTTGTCCCCCCCCCCCCTGTCGGCAGGCCTGCCCGTAATCTCCAATCACTCTGTCGGTACTTGATCAAGAATAGAGGCAGACTATTTTTTGCAGTCCTGTGCGATTCCCGCTGGATGGGAGTCAAGTTCACGGTTCATGTGATCAGGACGGGACAGAAAAAAAAGTCAGCGGGAGCAGGCAGGGCCCTTAAAAATAATAATTGGCTAGATCAGTTTTTACAAATATTCTGTTTAATTAACTTTAATTTTCAGTATAATGCTGGTCGCTCTTATTGTCGTTATTTTATTTTATTTTTGAGTTTATTTATTTCAAATGCCAACAATGCAGTCGGGGTCACATTAAGGGAAGACAGTGCTGCAGCCCTCACGGATAATTATCTGCGTATCAGACTCTGGCACGAGTTTATCTTCAGAGACATGTAAAGCAGGTGATGCCGAAATGCAGCCTACAATGACCTCTTTTGTTAAATGAGTTTTCTGCTGCCGTCCTCCATCTATTATGACACAAATTTTAATTGAACTTTTTCCCCAAAAAAGAAAATGCAAATTAGACGCGTTTCCATCAACTGGATTGGATCGAATATATCAAGATGAAGCGTAGTTTCGTCTTAAGTTGGCGTCACTTGCAACGTTATGAATGACTGATTAAAAAAGACTTTAAGAGAATATTGAAATCATGAGAGTTAAATAGTCATTGCATCAGAATTAATTCAGCTAAGGTGGTTCCATCTCCCATGCAGCACATAATTGCTTCAAGCCTGTATAAATGTTTTTTTTTATTATTATTTTTCTAATTTTTTTGCGATATATGAAAGGTTTTTTTTTATTTTTTTATTTTTTTTCCCCATTCATTATTTTTCTCCCAAATGTAGCTTTTTCCATCAACCTAATGCGAATGAAAATCAGTTGATGAAAATGGGGCTAGAGGTGGTGAGGTTTCGACTAACCAACATGATTGCTCTCATGCAGTCAGCACTTAAATTCAATAGATGCCATGTTTGGGTGTATATTCAAGGAAGGTAGGCATGATGTGATCCCCCCAGGAGTCATCATTCCTCTGGGATTGGGATAGGAATGTGTGTACTATGTCACGAAATTAGGACAGGAGTACTTGGGCAGGAGTGAAAATCCACTTCTGTGTCACCCTCTAATCAAGGATTGTCATTTATCTCATAGTTATGCAATGACATGGGATCAGGATTACTTTGGCAAACATTCCTCAAGTAATACAGTTCTTTATTTTATCCGCAAATGCAGCTAAAACTTAAGGGTGCCAAGGGGAATCCTTATGTTAAGTGTCCTGAAGTGCGGTCGACTTCTGAGCCCGCAGGCATTTGTGATGGACTATTGCTATGGAAGCATGTATTGTCATCTAACAAATTCATATTTCTGGGTGGTCTTGGAAGAAATGGTTGCTGTATGCTCTGGACCAGAGGAAAGAGGGCAATTCTGACTTTTACCAGCAAATAAGTCCAGAAGCTATGCACTGTTATGGTATGGGGTTGTGTCAGTACTCAGTACCTGCTGCAAGGGTGACTTGCACTTCTGTGAAGGTACCATTAGTTCTGAAAAGTACACAGATTTTGAAGCAACACACAGTCTTCAGGATGACATTTTCCCTGGGACTTCCACGCATATTTTGGCAGGACAATGCAAAACCATACCTTGAATGCATTACAAAGACATAGCTGCGAAGAGGCTCCAGGCGTTGGACTGGCCTACGTGCTGGCCAGCATGTAGGAAGGTAAAATGCAAAAACAAAGACCCTATACTGTTGCACATCTGAAGACTTGTTTGACCTATCAATTTTGGTTGCTAAGGCAACCATATTGGCAGCAAAATATGGAAATTATTGGCAAAACTTAGAGATTTCCTTGTAGACGCAGTAGCCTACACGATGCAATTTTTGACCCATTACTTTCATATTTGGTATGGACACGTGTTAAACTTCACTTATGACGCCTATCGATTTCAGTTGCCTTGGCAACAGTATTCGCCACATTTTATGCAAATGAGTGGCAAAACATAGGATTTCTTTGTGGACACAGTACAGGCTGCAATTTTTAACCGATTACTTTCATATTTCGTATGGACTTGTGCTATACTTCACTTTTGACACCTGCCGAATAATTCTTTTCACACCTTATTGGGAGCCAGTATAACTCACTGGCTAACTTAGGAATATCTGAAATATGCCTCATCTTAACAAAATACACATTCCACTCTCAGGATAAAAAAGGCCGTTTGCTAGATTGAACAGAATTGGTCTAACGAAGGTAGCAGGGGATTTAAGTCCTGGAGCTGTTCTAATTTTAAACAAATCAAAACTAGGCGTTCGATTTTGTTGAATGCGGTATAAATTCTAAAATCATCACATTGAGCAAAACTCTCCATTATTGAAGTCTTCTTCCAGATAAACGGAGCAACAGAGCTTCCGTTACAAGTACTGTTCCATTTGGAACTAGAAAAGCACTCAGTGCGCAGACCTCTGCCAGGTGGCAGCAAAACCCAAAAGCACAGCGACTGGAACTCCGGCCCATTATAAAGACTTAATCTTGAACTTTGGCATATATCTCAGCTGTACTTTGGCTTAAATATGCCAAAATTTGATCACCCGTTCCTTGTCCTAATACCCCCCTTCTCTGAAAATTTCATCAAAATCTGTGCATTACTTTTTAAGTTATCTTGCAAACAAACAAACAAACAAATTGTTTTAACATTGCTGAGTGTTGTACCAGTACTGGTTTCAACATTCTGGCGTGAGTGGCCTATATGATTGCTATTGTTATAATGACAACAATAAATTATAAGATGACATAAGATCTGGAGAGCCTACCTGTTCTGTCTGCAACTGATGCTGTTTCTCCAGCCTAGCTAAAATTGACTGGCGCTTGCATTTGGGGACCTACTGGTGACTAAATTCTATTGGCACGGGATTATCTTTGAAAATCCTCTGATATTTAGTGTCTATTTTTTTTCCTCTTGTCAAATTGTAATTCTGTATTTCCAATGGCGAGTAAAACCCAGACTTTTTGAGCACTGAAATTATTCAATTTATTGACTTGTAAATCCCATAGTGACAGCTCTACCTTAAAGGGTGGGGGGTTTACCCCAACTCACTCTAAGTCCATGGGTAACCATGAGTGTGTTGGCAGCTGCTTCTGTTCTAGTCTATGCTGTAGTTTACCCTCTTGGGTGTTCATGGGGTCAGTATGTGTAAAAAAACCAAGGTTTATCTGTCTTTCTTCTTTTATTTTACTTTGTGTCCGAAGCGGCAGATGGTAAGGACGAGGAGATCAAAATCCCTAAGAAGCTATTTCTGGGTATGTACAGCTCTGTTGGTCTTTGAAAACCATTACGCATCATTGATCCTTCTCATCGTGCTCCACCGTTTTTGACTGCATGCCTCATCTGCACGCTGATCTTCTCATCTACCATTCAGTCCCCCTCCAGCTGTGTCACCTCCACTTTGACTTGTTCTGCTGCACGTTGCCCCGATTAACACCTCAGTCTCCTGCTGTGCCATGTTTGTTTTAGTTCCTTTGTAGATTTTTCCCTAAAAGTTCATTTACAGTGTTTGTTGTGGCTCTCTGACATTTTTAAGCTCACTTGTTTTTGCCCTTGCTTTGCAAAACCTGTGACAATGGCTTTGCATGTTCTGTGGACCACTCCTTTGCCAAAGGACTACCTGCCTATACATTTTCAGTTCAGCTTAAGGGCAGTAATATTGTTAGTGATTTTCAATTACATGAGCTTCTGCTGTGATTTACACCTCGAGTGAAAATTTTTTGTGCACTCAAAATATTCAAGCTGTTAGGATTCTAAACCGTTCAAGTGCTTAATTTTTACCCCCCTTATCTTATGAAAGTTAATCATTCATTATTTAGTTGGCAAATGACCTTGAGAAGGACTCACAGGTACCTGTGAACCCTGCAGAAGGTCATTGCCAACTAATTTTCTGACTAACAACGGACAAAATTGTTGACCTTTTGAAAGCTGAAATCTGAAATTTTGCTTCATGCGTTTTGCGCCTTGTGTGACTAGCAGTGATTACCACTTTTAGAGTTAAAAAAAGAACTTGAGGGGTTCTATATGGCACCTGGCGCAAAGTCGCACCAAACGCAACAGAAGAACGCAGGTGTCTATGAGGGATGATGACAATTGATCAACGATAGACTATCCTTTGTCATTAAGACTTTGCTGGATCACAAGAAGTTTAATCAATCTATCAAAATATGGATATTAAAGATAAATAGTAAGAGTCTCTTATTACATTCCAACAGCTGTCAGAGGACCGTTTCAATGAGCTGGTAATGGAGAGCTTGATGACAGTAAATACTGGTGGAAAATACGTAATATGTTGCTGTGGAAAAAAAAAATGTACTTATTAAAAAACAATTCCAAATGCATTTTTTTTCCACTCAATGTTTTCATGTGTTTTTAGGTTGCCGGCTGTTGGCCAGCAACCTGTTGTCGTCACTTTGCATTCGGCGTCGTCCGTTTAAAGCCGTATCTCAAAAACGGTCTGATGAATATATTTCTTTTTAATTTGGGGATGTGATCAAAGCTGATGCCTGAGCAAAAATTTTTTTGATTGAATGTTTCATTAAGACTTGGCTGCCATTTTTATGTTGAAAATCAATTTTCTCAAAAACTGTCCATGATGATTTTTTTTTAATCGCAGCAATGGAACCAGTATCATGACCTGCTTCAATGGTGTAAACGGCGTTTTGATTGAATCGCTCCCTCATTGCGCCACCTAGGCAACGTGTCTGGACCTCATCATTTCTCGGGATGTTTTGTGCTATAACTCTCTTAATATAGCATTTAGAGCTTAGGTATGTATGAGGCATGTATGGGTAATCAGGTATGCCGAACATTGTAAGTCAATCACTTTTGACCTTGGGCTTCAAGGTCAAGGTCAAATGGCAAAAATGTGCTATAACTCTTTAATCTAGCATTTAGAGCTTAGGTATGTATGAGGCATCCAAAGGGAATCAGGTATGCCGAACATTGTGAGTCAGTCACATTTGGCCTTGGGCCTCAAGGTCAAGGTCAAATGGAAAAAAATAATTATTTACCTTCATTTAACCAGGAAATCTCATGTATTGGCCAAGATGGCAGCCAATACATGCCAACATAAAACAATACAATATGAATAACATATAAAACATACAGTTCTAAAATCACATAAAGTTGAATTCATTAGCTTGGTCACATACATTTTTAAGATTACGGAAGAGATTTTAATACACTAGCTTGGTCACAGAAAGCATTGACATGTTTCAGTTGAAATATTTTGTATAGTGCTCGTAGTATCAGCCATGGATATGAAACCATCCAAATTAAGCTCCTTTTGTAACTTGTTCCACGACCAAGGAGCATAATAACTGAAAGCTGATTGCCCTAAATCTGAAAAAGCCCTTGGAACATTGAAGAGTAGTAAATTTAATGATTACAGCTGATAACTCCCACTACTTTTACAAAGGAAATTACTAAGATAAACAGGCAGTTTGCCTAAAAGTACTCTGTAAATAAAAGCATACCAATGTCTCTGTCTGCAAATTGACAGTGATGTCCAACCTACCAATTAATATAAAGTGCAATGATGAGTGAGAGCACCAGTGATAAAACGCAAAGAAGCATGATAAACTGAATCAAGTTTGCCCAAAACAGAGGAAGTGGCATGCATGTACAAAATGTCACCATAGTCTAGTACAGACAGGAAAGTAGCTTTAACTAGTTTCTTCTTGCCATTAAAAGTTAAACATGACTTATTCCTGAAGAAAAAGCCAAGCTTTAGTTTAAGCTTCTTTGATAGATTTGAAATATGCTCGCTGTAAGAAAGCTTATCTACCCATATGCGCAAGTACTTATAACCGTGCATAACCGGATAACTGAGAGCGAGCCCTTGAAAAAACCATAAACTTAGTTTTCTTTTAAAACCAATTTTAAACCGAGAAGTGCAATCTGCAGAGAATGGAAGGCTGTTTGAAGTTCCATGACAGCCTGAGCCAGAGACTTTGCATGTGTATAAACCGCAGTGTCATCTGCATATACATTAATTTTTGCTTGAAGGCCTTTTCCAAGATCATTTATTAAAACTGAAAACCGGACTGGTCCTATAACTCCTTGTGGAATGCCTTCACTAATTTCAAGAATCTGAGACCTGTGATCGTCAGCACAGACGCACTGCGTTCTGCCAGAAAGATAATTTTTAAACCACAGTGTAGTCTTTGGACTAAATTCAACATTACTGAGCTTGCTGAGCATTAATTCATGGTCCACGGAAGCTCCCAACAGGCTTACAATGGTAGTGAATTGGGCATAGTGTTGCCATGCAAAGAAATCGCTATTTTTTTCATCACTAACAAGGCTCAGAGTAGTTCCACACTTCATTGGTAGTGTTCCGAGGGCCCTGACATTGACAACGGGGCACTCTGTGGCGGTGTTCTGTCAAAACAGCATTGTCTGAAAGCAGAGCAAGAACGAGAAGTGAATTGAGAAGATGGTGCACTTCACAAATTGACAGCAGACTACAGTGAAAGTTCAGGTTAGAAAAAAATCTAATCGGATTTCATGATGTAGACTTAAAGATTGTTTTTGCTAAATGACAGAAATGTTGCTGTCTGTCACTCATGAAAAAGTGTGACTGCTCAGGCGAGTTGCTCGATAATGGTAACTAAAACCCCTTTCTCACTGAGCTGCGTTGGCCCGCAGAAGTGTGCGGATGAAACTGTTCTCTTCTTTCGCAGAGAAGAATTGATTCGAAGAACCATGAATTGATTTGCAGTGGTAGGGGACCATTCGCCATCACTGCTGAAATTTGCGAAAAAATGAAACGGGCTTAATTTTTTGCAGATGTCTGAGCTGGAGCTTTTTAAAGCCATTATTGTGTAGACAACGTGTTGCTTTCGCAAGAATTTGTGTTTGCTTGCTGTTGAATCCCCCGACTGATGCTAGTTACTTTTCTCCTGTTGGAGCTGTAACCTTCAGGGCCTTGGCTTTCTAGTTTTTTTTTGTTTTTTTTTTTCCCCATTACGATGAATCAACAGATTTTAAATTTACCAGTGATCGATTAAGGGAGGTGCTTGCAATTTGCATCCCTTGTCTCTGCTATTTTCAGACTGACACAGTTGTCATTTTCCCATTCAGCGACCACAGTGTTTAAATAGCAAATTTATTTGTGTCAATTGGAGAACCCTGGGTGTGTTGGTCTTAAACTGAGGTGAGATCAGACGCGTTGTTGGCATATTGTTGTCTTGGGAAGCTGAAAGCAATTGCGCGAATGATCAACACTTTAGTCAGTTGCACAGTATTGTGCTGTTATTTTAATGCTAGTTATTAAGATGATGCTATGCGTTATGCTCTCAGGCCCAGATCCAAGTACAGTTGACTCCAAAGTCCCAGTTCCTTTGCTCAGTGTGAACACAAGTATGCCGTGCTCAGGTACGGTACGCGAGTCTGATTGGAAGAGGTGATCTCAGGCACGGTTCATCTGTACTCATACCAAACGAGAAAGCATCCATTCTGGAATGTGGAAGTGGGCTATTTTGTGATGTCTCAACTATTCGACTCTTGTTCTTGCAAACAAAGAAATAAAATGCTGGCTCGAAATTTGGGCAGACGAAAACATATAATCACAACTTGATAACACACAATACGCCAAGATTTCCGGAATAATTTGTGGGTATTTATACTAACGTTTTTAATCACAGAACGATGGAAAAGTACCGTGACAAACTGAAGAAAATGCGGATGCAGTATCAAAGTGCGGGACGCAGCGTGAAACAGTTGCATTTCCATGGTCTGAGGCAGTGGACAGCATAATTGGCCAAAGACCAACGAGTGAGCTGAACGTTATTGAATCGCAACCCATCACACCATCTACCGCACCACCAAGAAAGAGTTTGCTTCTTTTTTTTGTATATTTCCCAATTTAAAACCACCTAGGTGCATACTGTCACCTACTGTATTGGAATTTAGTCATATGCAAGTGTTCTTGGGTACGAAACGGCATTACTACTGTGAAAGCTGACCAGTTGGGGGAAGGGGGGACAATAGTACTGTGGCACGGTACGGAACAATCGTACCTAGTGTGAAAGCACCCTAGGTGGGTGCACAATGCGTGCACACTATGCTTGTTACACAAACAGGGATGTCAAGCATGTAAGAAGATTAAAAATAAAAAGATTACAATATGAAAAAATTACTGTGCACATCAAGATGTTATAAAAATGCATGTCATAATGGTTAGCCATAATAATAATGAGGAATCAGTTGGGAGAGCTCATGTTCTTCCAATGTCCTGACATCATTGTACCACTATTGGCATTGTAAGGCCATTCTATGAGGTGATGCCAGATGATGACGACGCGCTCCGTGCTCCCGCCTCTCACGCCCAGGCCTGCCCCCCTTTGGGTGTTACGGGTGTTGCCGCACCCGCACTTTCGCAGATAGTGATTCCATTCCTCTGCTTTTTCATGAGATCGACATTGATCAAGTGAACTTAACATCTTTTTATTAAAAAGTACTTCAGCGAATGAGTAGCCCATGAATGGTGGTCATGGTGGTCAATTTAGGTTGATTGAACGGCCATTTAGCCAGTCACAGCCATTTGGTCAACCCACTATGCCGGAGGTAAATGGTCGAAACACGGCTTTACTTGCGTACATTCTCAAACGGAGCTTCCCTCACTGGCTGAGAGTGGCTAATTCTTATGGCTTTGGCAAATATTACCAAACGATTGACTGCAATCTATAGCCCGTCCCAGACCACCTCACTCATTCCTTCCATTGTTGAATATAACTTATAACAAGATTAAAGACTCCTTAAGTTTAGTTCTTTGCAGAATGGAAGTGAATGCTCCTCGATCTCCTTTTAATGATGCGAGAGAGTCCACGCAGTTCCACTGAAGGAAAATCTTGATCCTATGGCAATGAAGTTCCAGATAATTCTGTTTTTAGAAAATTTTTGGAAAGTCTTTTTATTTTTAAGCATGAGTGTGTCCCCGTGCACAGTGTGAGGTCCATGCATGCTTGATGAGTTTGCTATAGATTTATTTGACTTATCTGCAAGAGAGCCCTGACCTCAACCCCCCATCAAACAACTTCATTTACTAGATGAACTGGAATGTAGACTTTGAGCTAGACCTAATCCCCCTCACTATTGGTTTTGGGGGAAGGGTGTAGGTAACATCAACCTTTTCTCCAGAGATAGAATGAACAAATAGATCCAAATATTTATTCACCCTTTTCTGTACAGTAAGCTCCTGTATTGCAGTCTGTGCTTGTTAATTTATGAGTATGATGTATGTATTGCTTGTAAATGTTTATGCTCTGTCTGTCAACTTGGAATTCACTAATACTTCTTCATTAACAGCTTGTCTTGTTGCCATAAAGGAACAAATCTTTGTATGTACAGTTGTGCTCAAAAGTTTGCATACCCTGGCCGTGTGAATTTGTGAAATCGGTCACATTTTTTTAAAGAAAACATGAATGGTCTGGCAAAACACTTTTTTTTTTTTAATATCTTGTTGGATTCATATCCAAATATAGGTCATGTACAATGGCACAATCATCAAATTAAACGGCAATAAGGGGAAAAAAATGAAACTAACCCTGTTCAAAAGTGTGCATACCATTGGTTCCTAATACTGTTTATTGCCCCCTTTAGCATCAATAACAGCGTGCAGTCTTTTGTGATAGTTGTCAGTGAGACCTCCTAATTCTCTCAGGTGGTATAGCTGCTCATTCTTCTTTGCAAAATGCCTCCAGCTCCTGCAAATTCTTTTGTCATCTTCCATGACCTGCACATTTGAGATCTCCCCTAAGTGTCTTGATGATATTTAGGCCAGGAAACTGTGATGGCCACTCCAGAACCATCACCTTTCTCTTCTGTAACCAGTGGAGGGTCAACTTAGCCTATTACTTTGGATCGTGGTCATGCTGGAAAGTGCAAGTGCGTCCCATGCGCAACTTTAGTACTGCCGGAATTTTCTGATGGCAAGATGAATTGATACCAATTTTCACAAGATTCCCTGTGCCTTCTGAGCTCACACACCCCCAAAACATCAGAGAGCCAACACCATGCTTTACAGTGTGAACAGTATATTTTTTCACCGTTGGCCTTTCTGACTGCTCTCCAAACATGCTTATGGCTGTGACCATAAAGTTTGATTTTGTTCTTGTATCTCCAAATGAAGGTATTCCAGAAGTTGTGAGGTGTGTCAAGGTGCTGTCTGACATATTTTAGGCGGGCTTTTTGTGGGATGGTGCGATAATTGCTTTCTTCTAGCAACTTGACCATGCAGCTCATTGTTGTTTAAGTACCTCCTCATTGTGCTCCTTGAAATGATCTTGCCATCTTTTTCCTGAGCATCCTGTGTTTCTCTTGAGGTAGCTTGTGGATTTTTCAGTGTGTCCCGAACAATTCTCCTGGCAGTTTAGGCTGACATCTTTCTTGGCCTACCTGACCTTGGCTTGGTATCAACATACCCCTAATTTTTCACTTCATAATCACAGACTGAATGACTGGCATTTTCAAGTCCGTTGAACTGCCTTGTTATGAGGGTCCTTACAAAGGTCTTTCCTGATCTGTCTAGCCAGATCAGTGCAGATCAGTGCTAACGAAGTCGATGACTACGCACAGACACTAGTTACCATTTAAAAAGCCACAGGTGTGATAAATTAACCCTCAATAGCCATTTAAACCTGATTGTGTCACCTTGTGTCTATAACAAGGTCAAACATTCAAGGCTGTGTAAACTAATGATCAGGGCCATTTGGGTGATTTCAATTATTATCCCCCGCCGCGCGATTAGCTAGAAGCGGGGGATGTACGTCCGTATGGACACTTAAAATTGAGGCGGCGGGGGATATTGCCATGTTAGTGGCAAACACTTGTTACGATTTAGAAAGGAGTCAAACACCTATGTTGATAAATTACTTCACATGATGACTATCCTTAAATAAAAGATTGGTTTTTAGCATGATGAGTCATGTTTTCAAAATGGCAACATTTCACAAATTCAGCGAGGCTATGCAAACTTTGAGGACAACTGTATTAGTGGGATGTCCTAATGACTGTCTTGGTTGAATATACTTATGCCAATTTATCTGTACAGAGTTTTTATGCCTTTCTGGTTTTCACCTGGTGGTATTTTTTAGTATTTTTATTTTTTAATTCATCTGGAGCTCTCATATTGGTTGATTATGGAAGGTTTTGCTGATTAGGTTTTTGAATAATGCTGCTTGATTCACAATCTAATCTGTGGAAAAAGTAACTGCTGTTCTACTGCAGAAACAGTAGATGGTGCCAACAAATAATTTTTGCTGTCAGGCATCTCCATGTAATTATCCATGTCCACCGCTTTCCATTTTTTTCTGTAATAATTTGTCTTTATCTTGCAAAGCTTGCTTGACTCTTGTTTTCCTGTATTTGAAATCAAATTATAATTTTCTGAAGTGGTTCATACTAAACGGCATTATTTAGTGATTTAGTGATGTGTTGAACTTCTCCATGCCTGTCCTTCTGGGCAGGGAGTTTGTTCATTGTGAGTGCTGGTGTCATGTGATTGAGCTCTCTATAAAATACTGTGCTGTTGAAATGATTGCGCGAATATTGTATGTTTAAGCACGCCCAGAATCAGTCTGGTTCATGATCGTACGTACTGGGTGTTCGTAGTGAGGGGGGTTAATGAGATCATAAAAATGTTATACTTTTTTTTTGTGGAGCCTTTGGAGATATTTGTCATACTGTTGCGCTCAAGCATGTAAAATGCTCTCCCATGCACTCACTCTTACCTCGGCCATAAACATTATGATCTCACTGACAAGTCAAACTTTAATTATGAAAGAAGTACTCTTTATTATGAAACCATTGTTTTAACAGGGAGCAAGAATACTGCAAGGTACTCTAATAAAAATGAACCACAACCTCATTTACTGTAACCTTTAATCACTAATGTACGGTGAATGGACCGAAGAACTGAGTTTCATTTCACTTTTGGGATGTTACACGTTTTAGCACATCATCTTGTTATTTTTATCATTTTACATGTATTAATTATTGGGAATGTAATCATCTGGTTTGCTTAACTAATTCCCATAATGTCATTTAAAGGAAGGCAAACAATCTTTTCTGAGGTTGCAGTTACTTCTGTGGGTATAAGGGTCAAGTAATCCATGGTTGAAAGTTTCAGAGGAATTCTCAGCCGACTGCCTTATTTTCTGCTGGTTTCTCGTCCATTTTATATTTGTCATGTTGTTTTAAGTTTTATGTGAGTGTTCTGCATCATTTTCTGGGAACTCTGTGCTCTGCTATTTATTTAAAGCATTTCCCCCCAGTAACACTGTCAGGAGTTTCTGTTACAGCCCTCCATCTGTTTATTTTTGTACACTGTGGTATGAAAGCAGATTTAGTGGTGTAATGCATTGTTCATACTCATTGTGCATACTGGAGAATGGGTTCACGGGGGTAGCTGAGTTTCTTCTGGTATGTTTCGAGACCTGCTGGCTGTTATGGAGTGCATGGAGACTTGAGAATACTTGGCCGTTGCTGAGAATTCTAACCTACATGGCTGGCAGTAATAAAACTGGCCAGTTTTGGCAAATCCATAGATACAGCAAATGTTAAAGTCCTACTGAAAATGCTTTCTGCCTTTGATCCAAGCCAAGGAATATTTGTGCATGAAAACCTGCTCGTGATGCTGGCAAACCAATGCGGTCTCTGTCTCGAGTTCACTTTGAAGAAGATGCTCATCAATACCAGTGTCTTTGAACATCGATAAAGTGACTCCAATGACTCTTGCAGTTGGGAGTTCTTTTTGCCCAGGATCAAAGGCAGAAAGCATTTCCAGTCGAAGTTTCCTGAAAATTAAAATGAAAGCAGTTGAGGAAAGACCCTGTTCTGATCATCAGCTCAGTTGTTCAGGTCTGCAGTCCATAGTGGTAGGTATCAACGTAGTATGTGAACTGTATAAGGCCTAAATGTGGCTATACATGTACTTTCACTTTCACTGGGTACCTCATTTGTAAGAAACTTACCTTGCATTGACAGTCATCTGTAGACCTACTGACTTTTCCAACAGTACTGCAGGGTGGATCAAGTGGAGGATTGGAAGTTGAAGCCATAATGTCTCTTCAGGCCATGTGCTTTAATTAGTGGGTGCTGCCCCCAAATTAGAGCATCGGATCATGGTGCCATCTAATGAGTGACACAGTAAATACCTAAAATTTCAGTAGAGATTGCAATGTCCTTTGAAGAAATCCATGAACAAGGCACTGGGAAGTTCCTGGAATTTGGTTGATTTCATATGGAATGACCCAGAAGTTAACATCGTAGTTTATCTTTTAGCAAAGTAAACAAAATATTTTTTTCTCTAATCGTTGCACGCATTGCATTAAGAAGAAAGCAGAGCATTTTACTGCAAATGGCAGATTTTTATGAATTGGAAAATGTGTTCATCAAGCTAAATGATTGACAACAGGTCAAGAATTATTAGCGCTTATTTTAACTTAACAAGGAGAACTGGCGACACCTGATTGTGAGGATTTTTGTAGTTTATGTAAAGTCATTTTACAAAGGCGTGGTGGCTTTTATTTTGCTGTGGCAGTGCGCCACCATCAATTACATGTAGCGGAAACCCAGCGCGCACACACAAAAGTGCACACAATTCCCATAGAGATGCATCGAAAACCAATGAGGCTTGTAGTTGTACCTGAAAATAAGTCGTCAGCAATCTTGTGATGTTGACTGGTCACTGCCATCAGAAGTCTTGACATGCAAAGTATATGCAACCTAATTCTCAGTTTTATTTGACATAATCTCTATCCATCTTGGTGTCCGGAAATGGAGAGACTGCATTGTCATTCCAATATGTGTACAAATACCCTCAAATAAAAGCTGCAAATCTGTATTTCAAGCACATATTAATTGCTTGATTCAAAATCATAACTTTTGGACTGTAGAGCCAAAAGAGGAAAAAAATTACTGTCGCAAAGATTATGAAAAGCTGTTGTAATAGCTGCAATATGTGGTTTTGCATTTCACAAAAGCCAAAAGTGTGAGACTGCATGCTCATTTAATGTCATTAAATGCACTTGCAAATGTGTTTAGTGTCTGACTGCATGTCATTTTTCCAATATATTGTTCATCAGTGGCAGTTACCAAATTTGCATGTCATTTCCCAAAAAAATTCCTATGATCCCTATCAAATTTTGAGTAATATAATTATTTTGGTAATTACCCACACTGTTAATTTAGGGCAGCTGTGGCATAAACTTTACATTGGGTGGTGGTCTAAGCACTGTATGTGAACTTTTATTTATATACTCAGCCAAAATAAAAACGTTACACTCGTTTGGAGGTCGCTAAGCTGAACATACAAGAAATGAGGTTTTAAATAATGATTTTATTTAATTCTTCACTCATTGAAGATGGTGCATCATAAAAATAATGTAACCAGTTCCACTGGAAATGCTACGGAAATGGCCAAGAGTAAAAATGGTAAGTTACAACTTGAATAAAGCATGTCAATAGCGCGTATGCCCTCAATGGGCAGTCACATGACCTCAAAACAATTCATTCCTTGTGGACGTTGCAGTGACAATTCCATTACGCCAATGACGTATGACAGTTATTCGGTCTTCTGCTTGTGACGTCACACGTGGTCTACCAGAACGAGGTCGGTCAGCTGTGGTGCCAGTTTGTTGTAGACGTGTCCGAAGATCATGGGTAGTCCGTCGACTGCATCCCATAACCCTTGCAACGTTAGTGACGGACGTTCCCGTATTCAGCATGCTAATGGCACGTTCACGCTGAATGTTTCACAGCCTTGGCATTGAAAATCAGCGAATAATTAACTGTAAAAACTTGTTTTTCCGAGATGTCACTACCGTGTTAACTTGAGCTCAATTGCCGGTGTCTCATAATGTCACGTGACTAGCAACAAGAGAAAACATAGTTTTAGCTTAAAGTACACTCGCACGTGCTACGTAACTGTGCACGTCAGAGTTGATGTGTGTCATGATGTCTTTGACAACGCATTTACCCCAAATAATAATGAACTATTTTATTATAAGTTTCAAGAAAATATTTACAAGTTTGAGTGTGAAGTTTCTTTTTTGACTGTATATTATTATTATTATTATTATTACTGATGATGGTTGAATCAGCATTTGGAACATTCTTGTGGCTTTGGTTCTGGCCTATTAACCACAAGCATATTTGCCAGAAGTTACCCATCAGATTTCTCCATTTTCTGGACTGAGTGTAGATTGCTTTCGATCACCATGATCCCTGCTGTGGAGACACTTTGCTAATTTGCATGTCTTTATCACGTAAAATTCAACAATGGCGAACTCAGTCCTGGTAACTCAGTATAGTTTTATTAACTAGCTGGATTATTGAGCTTTATTTTGTATGCAATCAATCTAAATAGCAGGCTATGTAACTAGCTACCGCGGCTATTAGCCTTGGATTTTAACTAAGTTAGTCCCCTGCCACCTGCCACCATCAGGAATTTTTTTTTTTTTTTTTTTCATATTTTTTTTTTTAATATTTTTGTTTCTGGACTTTTTTTTTTTTTTTTTTTTTGGCCTTTTCTTGAAAGCCGCATACCCTTCCTTTAAGTGCAGATTCTCTGTTTTATTGAAAGGTAATTTTTATTCATTTTGGTTTAAGCAGTTTGAAAATCGACTTCGTATGTAAATTAGTTAACATGAGTGATTTGCCAGGGTTTGTTAATGTCTGGCTCTGGAGTAGTCAAGTGTACTGTGAGATGTGTTGAAGTGCTAGTGTTGTTGATCATATGAATCATCGTACACTGAGCAGGGCTAATTGCATTCAGTTTTGGTTACGTTGATACTCCCAAGAGGGAACTCGGCCTCATTTTTCTACTTTGTTAGGCCTTTGTTCGTTTCATTAAGTGCCTTTGCTTCAAGCATCTGCAGACTTGTCAGGGCATATCCAGGGGTCTTAGGGTGGGAGTAGCCGTGTACCTGATTAGATTGTTTTGGACGCTCATTTATCACAGCCCTCTTGGGTGTTTACTATACATTGTAGTAAGTCACTGTGACAAATCCCCCCCGTCATTCTGCCAATAGTTAATTCTCTTCTTTCTGCTGTGTTGGTATGTCAACGGAAATGTTCTGTGACACTTTCCTCTTGGGGAATAGGAGTGGCGCTGGAGAAAATTGTGGTCAATGATCTGTCCTCTATCTTCTGTGTATTTACTGACTCTGTAGATGTTTGCAAACATCTTTTTGAAATGCATGCTTAATGGTCTTTGTTAATGTTTCAAAAAGACTTTTCCCAGTCTCAAAGGTGTTGTCGTTTGAAAACATTCTGGAGATTATTATGACTGCACTGAAGCCAGCAAATTTGCACACTTGCTTTCATTCGCCTAGTGAGTAAAAGTAATGGAATAATGTTAATTGTTGGAATACTGCTGCTGGTTCAGTATGTGTCTATGGTTCTCAAAAATAAGCTTCATAATAAAAAAGATCCATCTTAATTTGTGAGGTAATTCTTACCCTGAAGAAACCATCCACTTCACTGTACATCCATAGATTGGCTCATCAGGTAGTATTGCTGAGTTCCCGGTGAATTGCATTGAAAGTCTTGTATTGACCTCTTCCGAATGCCTGCCATTGCATAATTCTTTACATGTGCGGTGAGCTCCTCCGCAGCTGGATCAGAATTTTCTGAATCTATTGGTTGCCATTTTTTGGTTTTCAAGATTTGATGCATGCGAGGATTTTGAGCAAGGGCTATAGTAAGGGTTTACCTTTTTAATTTTAATTTATTTATTTTAAGCCCACATCTCCTTCAGGCCTGGTCTTGGAGGAGATCATGCGTTTGGTTGTGCGTTTGTGCTTGTGTTTTTGAGTGCGAGTATCTGTCCGCAGCTAATCCGGCATACTTCTGGACCCATCAGCCTCTTTTGTGCGCATTTATGACTGCTCAAGAATGTCTCCTCCTTGCAGTAATTCACAGTTTTTTGAAATCTAATTTCAGGGCTTTCAAAAGTCTTTTGAGTGGGCAGCTGGCAGAGTACTGTAGGTGGTTATGGCTGGAATTGGAGGTGCAGAGAATTCCAGCATTGAGGGTTCAAAGCCGCCTTGGGAGCATTCCCCCAGGAGAATTTTGAAAATTTGATGCTGTATCATTACATTACATTACATTGCAGTTTCTTAGCTGACGCTCTTATCCAGAGTGATGTACAAAAGTGCAAAAGTTCAGGGCAAAAGTGTTGAGCTACAAGTAGACGAGTTAAAGTGCTAATAGATCAAGTGACATGAGTAACACTAAATGCAATTAGTAAAAAATTGAACGAACAGCAGCCAGCAGTAATCATTCCCCTACTTCACTGCCCTGAGTGCCTCCACTCGCATCTCTGCTTGCCTGCGGGACACCCAGAGCTGGATGGGAATGTCCCGCAGGCAAACAGAGATGTGAGTGTGGACACTGAGGGCAGTGGAGTAGTGGAAAGCTTGAGTCTGAAGAGGTGGGTTTTCAGGCTGAGCTTGAAGATGCTCAAGGACTTTGACTTTCTGACCTCAATTGGTAGATCATTCCACCAACGGGGAGCCAGGACAGGGGATGAAGCTTTCTGGAGGCTTCTAGCTTCTAATTTCCTTGTCATTTGGTGATATGAATTTAGCGTTTTTTTTTTGTTTTTTTTAGTTTATACGTTTTAACTTATAGTTTGAGGACACGTGTCACCATTTGCTCATGTTTATTTCCTGTATATTTGTATTGTCACTTCTGATCATCAGTTATTAGAATTCAGTGTTCTCACCAGCATAATTGGACTGTTACGTTGATTTTGCGGGTGTGTAATCAGAAAATGTTCAATTTACATCTTTATTTTACCTGACTAACTTGCATGTATTCTGGCTTATATTTGGCAGCTAGTGCCGCTGCTGACTTTTAGCTTGTTTTGACATCTGTTCACATGTTTGTTTGCTTCCTATATGGGTTATCCAGGCTAATTTATACCAATAGGTGGTCTGAGGTTGGCTCTGTCGTGCGTGCTCCGCTACCAAGAATTTCTGATTGCTCTCTTTGCTTTGTTGTCACTTGTCACATGAATATTACTGATCAACACCAGAAATGCTTTGCTTTTCTTTCTATATGAACATGTCAGTGGAAATTACGTAAGGTTCTTGTTCAAATTGCTTGTCACATTGTGTTGAGAGAAAATGCATGCTAATAATATTTTCGTAATATTGATGTTCTGTTGTATTGTGTTCGGATACCGATTGGCTAGAATCATATTGCATTGCGAGTTGTGTTCGGTTACGGTGCATGCTTGTATCTGTTTGGATTGGGCACTATGTCTTTCTTCATCTGATTAGAGACGAGAACAATCGTAAACTACAATATTATTTTATTCAAAGATTAAAGGCCCAATATGTAATTCTCTGCAGCTAGAGGGCACTTATCCAAACAATAACAAGAGGCCGAGTTTGATGACACAATGGGATTGCGTAGAATCATGGGAGTTTTTGTCTTCATCAATTTAAATGCACCGCTGACAGCTAAATTCTCCAACGTGACTCAAACGGGAGCGGCGAAGCCATGTACATGGACGAGATCCTGCTTCACAGGAGAGGGGAAAACCTGCGTAAATGAAATGTGCCACTTGAAGCATTTAGAATACCATTATTTTAATTTTTTTTTTAATTTTACTGCAGAATAGGGGCCAGAAACAAACCGCAAATTTAATTTAAATTCAACATTTAAATATATAATGCATAACATTTGTATATATATGCATAACTAAAGGTCTCTTTTCAAGTAACTTGTGGTCGCATATTAATGTAAGTGTATCCTGAGTATGATATTATTCCATAACCATTCTCTGAGTAAAACACTTTCGGCCTGACCGACTTTCCTGCCTTTTTACGTGCCTTGTAATAGATAATCAGAACAAAGTGCGAATGGGAGTAATGTATTAGACAAATTTCAAATGTATGAATGCAGAAGTGACTTTGAGACAAAGCTGCAAGAACGCTTTAATCACACATAAGCGATGCTCTTTCACACCTAAATAGTTGTTTTCAGTAACTGTAGAGCTTTATAGCTAGTTTTACACTGTTTTTATACTGCTTGGTCTTGCCGCAGAAAATAGTCTTGCGTGACAAGTTACCATCGTGGGACGAATCGCTTAGAACATGCGGCTGTTTTTTTTTTTTCTGATCACTGACACAGGACTTTATGCTTAAAGATGTGATGGTAAAGCATTTTCAAATAAGCCATTCAAGTGTTCTAATGCAGTTTATAAACTAAGCTAAACCCAATATTGAATTTTTTAATAAATCTTTTGTTAATACAGGTGCTGGTCAACGAATTAGAATAATTTGAAATAGTGCAATCGTAAAATTTTTTAATGCATTTTTTGTGCAGAAAGCCAATCAGGTGTTCACCGCGCCTGTCCTCTTGTTAGAGTAATCACAGAACTCGCTAACTGTAAAAAATTTGCTCAGCTGAGCTTTCCAAAAGGCCCATTTAGGCCATTTAACTGTGACACTGTTGTTTTATTGAATTAGAATAATGGAGAAACCGTTCCACTGAATTAGAATAATTTTTATTATAATTAGAATCATCACTTTCTCAGTATTTTGTGGCTGCCCCCTTGGCTTGTATGACTGCCTGAAGTCTCCGCGGCATCGATTTGACCAGCTTGTCGCAAGTTTCTGCACTCACTGTTTCCCAGGCTGTGGCGATGTTCTGCTTCAGTTGGTCCAGCATAGTCGGCCTTCTGTCGCGAATTTTCCACTTGACGATGGCCCAAAGGTTTTCAATGACATTGAGGTCATGCTAATTGGCCGGCTATGCCAAAACTTCAAGCTGTTTTTCGGCGAACCAATCTTTGGTCGACTTTGGCGCATGAGCCGGTGCAAGATCCTGTTGAAATATGAGGTCTTCTTCGCCAAACTGCTCCTCAACAGTCGGAATCAGGAACGTTTCCAGAACATGTTGGTGTATGGCAGCATTGACAGTCTTCTTGAGGAAGCAGAGTTTCCCTACACCCCAAGCGGGCATGCATTCCCAGACCATAACGCTCTGGGGAAACTTGACAGATCTTTTCACGGCCTCGTGGTAGTAGGTTTTGCCACCACGACGCCAGACACGAGGACCTTGGTCACCGAAGGAGATGCAAAAGCGAAATTCGTCACTGAAGACCACTTTCTGTCAGTCTTCAGCAGTCCATTCGCCGTGTTCTTTGGCCCACTTCAGCCGTTTCTCCATTTGTGTCTTGTTCAGCATTGGTTTTACTGCTGGAACGCGAGATTTGAAGCAGGGTTTGCGCAGACGACGGTAAGTGGTTGATCTCGAGACGTTAGTGCTGGTCTGCTCATTCCACAAGTCGCTGAGCTTGGAAGTGGACTTGAACAGTTGCTGACTGCGATCTTTCTCAGCTGCTTGTTGTCGCAAGCAGAAGTTTTTTGGACGCCGGAACAGTTGGTGTGCTTGCTCCAGTCTTTCTTGAGAGCTTTGGAGACGGAAGACTGGCTGATGCCGAGCTGCTCAGCAATTTTGGTTTGGGTCAAGCCTTGTTGGCGAAGGGTTGAATTTGAGCCACTATTCCGGTCGAGAGGTCGCGCTGCTGACCCATGATTGATTTTACAACTTAGAAATTCTACTCAACCCTGACTTTATACTGCACAGTGAACACTCCTCACAGAAAACAAAAATTCAAGCACTTATTCTAATTCAATGAAATGACTTATGAATTATTCTAATTCAATGAAACAACAGTGTCGCAGTTAAATGGCCTAAATGGGCCTTTTGGAAAGCTCAGCTGAGCAAATTTTTTACAGGTAGCGAGTTCTGTGATTACTCTAACAAGTAGGACAGGCGCGGTGAAGACCTGATTTGCTTTCTGCACAAAAAATGCATTAAAAAATTTTACGATTGCACTATTTCAAATTATTCTAATTCGTTGACCAGCACCTGTAGGCTTAGAGGCATGACACTCATTTCATTGGAAAGAAGAGTTTTTGGCAGATCATTTAATGTGTCTAAATCTAAAATGGCATTTATGGTCCATAAAGGACGGTCCTTCAAAGAGGACTACCACCCCCAACGCTCTCCTCTATTGATTGGTTAGCATAAGTTTAGGATAGGGCCTATTACAGCACACACTCCAAACTCTGCTACCATCAGCTACCGCAAGCATACCAGCATGAACCAGAGCCTCGGGCATGGGCAAATGAGTAGGAAGTAAGCTCTGGAGTGCTGTTCTCAAAAGCACAGTAGCTAACTAACTTAGTTGGAATCATTGCATATGGTCAAACTATCTGCTTTTGGGAAAACTACCCCTCTGGAAAGGCAGAGGGAACCCAAATATGTACAAGCTTAGAGTTTTCATGACAAGCTCCCGGCTGGCTTACAGGAGGCCTTTAGGCATTAAACAATGCCATAATTTAATTTGAAACCAGCCATCCCTCCCAATTTATTTTATTGCAGCGCGAAGCCAATCGTGCGCTGCTCTGAAAAGCCTACCGGGCACTGGTGAGACCCAGGCTCCAACCCAGGCCATGCTGCTCAGTACTACACCACAAAGTGGCCCCTTCACCGGGTGAGCTAACCCAGTAGCCAAATAATAACGGGTCATTTCACTGTAATGTGAGCATTTTGGGGATCTCTGAATCCAAATATATAGTTGCCAATTTTGGTTCCAAATATGATTTAAAATGGGTCATGCTAAAGACGGTACATGCTATTGGCACGCACTTTCATTGACCATAATAGATTTTTTTTTTTTTTGTACAATTTCTCCTGGTAAGGTGTCATCTCCGTAACAGTGTACCTAACTATTAGTAAAGGTAATTTATTGCTCTTCAGAAAAAGAGAACATAATTTTTAAACATACTGATGTGGTTAATATGGTATCTATCGATATAGAAATAAACTGCTTTGATTTTTGAGGAAAAATATGCTTTGTGACTGAGATGACCTGTTGTTACGGAGTTGACCAGATGTTACGGATGTGACACTCTGTGCTGAATAGATGAATATCTGAATAGCAGACTTAGGAAAACAGTTTTATTCTGAACATAAAACCACACAAACATTGGCATAGTGTTGGCATAGAGAACCCATCATCTCCATCACGCTGACATTGTTACGGAGGTGACCGTGACGGATATGACACCTATTTGACATTTGTCTACATGAATGAATAGTACATCTATCTATACCTTCGAGTTGGGTAAATTTGGCAACAGTGCACCACTGCAAAACAGTATATGTACATATTTTCGGGTTTGTGAGGCCAATTGGAAGGCGCCTATAGTGTATGAAGATGACGCAGAATAAAGGCACTCACCTGCGACTGCTTTATGTGCATTTAATACTGTGCAAATACGGAAAATTTGAATGCATTAGTGGCCAAGATTTTCAAAAATGGCGCCTTGCAAAACTTCTGGACCATGTGACTCTTCGGTAGTGCGTATTCTGGCCAATAGGTGGCAGCTAAAACATGTTATTACTGATATGACACAAAATCTGGGGACAGGTAAAATTGGGCAAACATCATGGAATAAATGAAAAAAAAATACAATTGCACCACAATTATTTTAGTGTGTTAATGTTTATTTCCTTAGACTTAATAAATATAAACCCAGTTTGTTTTAAAATCCTGAAAAAAATAGATATGCTGACAGTTTGAAGTTTAGGCCAACCCACCAGGGACAGTCCTTGTAATGGGGGTGAAGTGTATGGAATTTGATAAAAAATATGAAAACAAATTAGTGAGGAAATTTAAAAAAAATCTATAGCAATTTATTTTGACCTATTCTAACTTAAGACTCAAATTATCGAATAATAGGTGTTTTGTGCTATAACTCTCTTAACATAGCATTTAGAGCTTAGGTACGTATGAGGCACCTACAGGTAATCAGGTATGCCTAACAATGTGAGTCAGTCACATTTGTCCTTGGGCCTCCAAGTCAAGGTCACATGGCAAAAATGTGCTATAACTCCCTTAATATACCATTTTAGCACATAGGTATGTATGAGGCGCCTATAGGGAATCAAGTATGCTGAACATTGTGAGTCTGTCTTATTTGACCTTGGGCTTCAAGGTCAAATGGCAAAAATGTGCTATAACTTTCTTGATATAGCATGAGCTTAGGTATGTGTGAGGCACCCACAAGTAATCAGGAATGCCGAACATTGTGAGTCAATCACATTTGTCCTTGGGCCTCCAGGTCAAGGTCAAATGGCAAAAATGTGCTATAACTCCCTTAATATAGCATTTAGCGCTTGGGTATGTATGAGGCGCCTGTAGGGAATCAAGTACGCTGAACATTGTCAGTCAGTCTCATTTGACCTTGGGCCTCAAGGTCAAATGGCAAAAATGTGCTATAACACCCTTAATTAATCATTTAGCACTTAGGCATGTATGAGGCGCCTATAGGTAATTATGTATGCTGAACATTGAGTCAGTCACATTTGACCTTGGGCCTCAAGGCCAAATGTTAAAAATGTGCTTTAACTTTCTTGATATAGCATGAGCTTAAGTATGTATGAGGCACCTAAAGGGAATCATGCATGCCAAACCTCTCACCTTGAGCCTCAAGGTGAAAGTCAAATGGCAAAAATGTGTTATAACACCATCATGTGACACTTAGTGCTTAGGTATGTGTGAGGCACCTATAGGGAATCATGTAAGCCAAACATTCTCTGCAAGTTGAATTAGACATTGGGCGTCAAGGTCAAATGTCAAAAATTACTATAACTTGCTGAATATGGAAATTAGAGCTCAGGTATGTTTGGGGCATCTATAGGAAACCATGTATGCTGGACATTCTTAGGCAGTCAGTCAATATTGATGTTGGGCCTCAAGGTCAAGCTTATATGACACAAATGGCCCATATTTGTTTAATATTGTTTGTAGAGCTTAGGTATGTATTGGGCACTAATAGCAAATCATGTATGCTGGTTGTTTTCGACACATTGGATTTCACCTTGGGCACTAAGGTCCAGGTAATGACAAAACGGCCTAAAAGTCCTTTAATGTTGGCTTTAGATCTTTGTTATGTATTGGATACTAATGACAAATCATGTTTGCTGATCAAACGCATCATATTGGATTTGACTATGGTCTTCAAAGTCAAGGTCATTTGACAAAATCCATCTATTTATTCCCTGTTTAATAATGTCTTTAGAAATTAGTATGTATTAGGCACTAACCTATTTATAATTTAAAATTTTACAGGCATTGTAACTGCATGGTCAACCTTTTTTCACGACAGTGAAAACTGGTCAAAACCCATTTTTGGATGTTTGTTCCTATTACTATCATGGAATAGAAAGAATAATACTAATTAGACCCACTGTCCCACTCGGTGGTAGTGTTGTGTAAAAAAAAAAAAATCATTGTCTGTAAGCAGAGCAAGAACCAGAAGTGAGTTGAGAATCAGAAGTGAATTGAGAAGATGGCGCCCTTCACAAATTTGACAGCAGACGATAGTGAAAGTTCAGGTTAGAAAAATATCTAATCGGATTTTATGATGTAGACCTCTTAAAGATTATATTTTTGCTAAATGGCAGAAATGTTGCTGTCAGTCACTCATGAAAAAGTGTGACTGCTCAGGCGAGTTGCTCGATAATGGTAACTAAATCCCCTTTCTCACTGAGCTGCGTTGGCCTGCGGAAGTGTGCGGATGAAACATTTCTCTTCTTTCGCAGAGAAGAATTGATTCGAAGAACCATGAATTGATTCGCAGTGGTACGGGACCATTCGCCATCACTGCAGAAATTTGCGAAAAAATTAAACTGGTTTAATTTTTTCACGGATGTCCGAGCTGGAGCTTTCTGACGCCAATATCGTGTAGACAACGTGTTGCTTTCACAAAAATTTGTGTTTGCTTACTGTTGAATCCGTGGACTGATACTAGGTACTTTTCTCCTGTTGGAGCTGTAACTGCCGGCAACCTTCAGGGCCCTTGGCACAATAGTTTGATGTCTCAATCAATGTCTACTTTGAAGTATAGAATATATCCAAAAGTACCACTGTGAAGTAAATCGCTTTCTCTCATTGGTTTTTTTAAGACTCACCCCAACATTTTGCGGCTCTGGTATTGTGGAGAAATCAGAATTTTGGAGTAGTAATTACAATATTTTTGAGTCGTTAAACATGCCAGTATATTCAGACTGTGCCAGGAGGCAACAATAGTTTTCGTATCCATTTCTAATCTGCCTCACTGAAATTCTAGTTGTCTTGAGCCGGTGCTTGATTTGGGGAATTCATGATGTCTAATTCTCACTTGGCTCTGAGTCTGGATTCCTAATCATGCCCTACTTTAAGGGGCTTTAATAATCATGCTCTCTGTCCCTCAGTTGATGTATTGAGTGTTGCAGATGAGCCACTCAATCATTGGCACTTCTGAGATGAGGTGACATGTTTGACAGATTCCTTCAAGTGTCGGCATAATCTCATCCACCTGGTTTGAGCTGACCCGGACCTGTGCCTCTCGTTTTCAGACTTTGACTGGAACTACTTCTGGCTGTGGAGCCGCTTTGTGGACTACCTGCAGTGCATGCTGTCCTTCACAGCTGTGGCGGCCTACATCACCTACCTCCTCCTGGACTCCTTCCTCTTTGTGGAGATGCTGGGTTTCCTAGCCGTCTTCTCCGAGGCTATGCTTGGAGTCCCACAGCTCTACTGCAACTACCAAAACAAGTCAACTGAGGGCATGAGGTGAGAATGATATACCCCCCCCCACACACACCCACCCACCCACAAGCTAAGGAATGTGTTTTTTCCGGCACAGGTTCACACGTTTGATTGTGCCTTGTGAATTGATTACGTATGCCGATCATAATGGTACTCGCTAACTTGATCTGAACTGGCAGTCATAGGATGATGTAGAATGAATGCCGAAGATTGGGGCTCATACTTTTTACTTGCTTTTAAATGGTTTAACCCAGACAAATACATTTTTTTTACTAATGTATTGATTAGAATGTGTCATTTGGAAAGATGGAGCTTTGACATGAATTCTGTTTTCTTTTGATTTTGCCGTGGGTCTGGAAAGGGGACTTTTTCTTTTTAATTCCTTTAATTTTACAGATGATTGGTAAAATTTTCCTGTAATTTTTGGAATCTTATGTGCAAAGGGATTGTTCACATAAAAGTTATACTTCAGGATGTTTTCAAAAGATGGACCCAATTTCAATGCATATTTTTTTCGAATCAGGTCCATCTCTCTGAAACACTTTGTGTAGTGTTTTTGTACAACCCCTTTGTACGACGGACGCCTTAGAAGTGTAAACCGATCAGGTAGTGCTGTCCCTGCCTCCGTCAAGCATTCAATAGCGTAGGTCCACACATATAGCAGGAAACCGTGAGAACACACAGAAAACATCACGTTTTTGGAGTTAGAATACTGGACTTTACTCATCAAATATTATGAGAACAAGAGTGTAAGAAACAACTATGATATCTCAGGATTGTACACAATGATTTTCTGCTTTCTGTGTGTACAGAGTCAGATATTTTGCCAATGAAAATTGTGTTTCGGACACACATTTGAGCGATAGAGAAAATTCTTAACTGTTATCTCTTTTCAGTGTTGTTTCTCTGACTCATATTTTATTGGGGTAGAATAAAGCATAAGATATCAAATAAAATTTAATGAGTTCCTGTATCATCCATTCATGTTATTAGTGTACTGGGTGACACTCCAATTTTTTATGGCTGATTTATAGCAAGTTTAAACCCTAATTGGACGCGTTTTCAGTCTACTAGCGCTATAGAACGGACAGAACTGACAAAAAGGGAAGATCAGTTATGTGTTACGCCCCTCTTAACAAATATAGCGGCAAAAAGATAGCCCATTCAAACGAAGAAATTCAATGCTTGCTCGAAATGTAGGCGGACAAAAACATACAATCCCACCTGGATACTATGCGCAAAACTTGGAGATTTAGGAATTATTAGTGTGTATACATTCTTTGTTGGTTATCACAGAATAATAGATCCCTGCCGTGACAAACTAAAAATGCGGCTGCCATATTCAAAGTGCGGGACGCCGTGCGAAAGTCTACCAGCTCAAGTTATGAGATGGATACATTTTCATGGCATGAGACAGTGGACAGCATAATTGGCCAAGAACGCAAGGGTGAAAGAATTCCGTATTCAACATCCACCAATGTCAAATGTTATCAGTAGCCAACATTTTTTCGGCTTAAGGCCCATTCACACCAAGCGCGGATTTAGAAGCTCATTCCATGTGTTCTATTGTAAGCTTGCACACCAAGACAGAATTTGCAGAGAAATCATCCGCATGGATTTAAGCTTGTGCAATAATCCACCCGCGAAATGTACTTTTAGCCAATGAAATTATTTGTTTTTACTGATGCCACAAAATTCCAACCTTAGAATGCAAAGCCATATGAACTAAATACGAACTCCTCAAACTGTGACAAAACAGTGCGACTCATCAATATTGCTCTCTAGGGGGCTGTTTCAAGAAACACGACAGACCGTCCGACTCAGCAATGGACCAGCTCCAATTGGATCGGACAGTCCGTTTTTTTTTCCTGAGTGTTTCATTAAACAGTCCATCGTCCTCCGACCCCCTCGGACTGTCTGACTTTCTGGGACCACTCAAGCATTGTCCTAAAAACCGTTTTTTTTTTAAATATATGGCGTTTTGCTTGAATTTGTCTGAAGGCAAAGACAGCCCAAAATATCTTGAGAGCGGAAAATATAATCAATGCATGCAAAACTGATATACACCCAGAAACGGGGCTTTGTTAAATCCGTGAATGATTTTTTTCTTACAAGCACACATACATAAATATTTAATTTCAAAATTATCGGTGGCGTTTTCCTCAATTGAGCCAAAAAGCTGTATGTTTATTCAGCGTATGCGAACACCAGTGGGATATTGCCTTCAGAGCGGTCTCGGCATGGTTATCAGAGGTTGCTATAAATCAGCATATTTGTGATGCTTCCGTGAGCCCGAGAGAGGAGCTCTGTTTACTCCACGTTTTTGACTTTTTTGACTGTAGTCTGTAAAATTAGTGGTCGTCACGATATGGATGCTTTAATGTCTTCTGTATAATGAACAGCTTTGTAATGTGGCAACTTAATAGCTACTCGTAGCTTATGGTACAGAATGCACAGCGAAGGCTGCTTTTGATTAGCTAGATGGCTTGTATTCAGTTAACACTGAAATTTAACGTGACATCTTATAGCTATTAATCACTTTTTCATAGTAGTTAGAGATCTAGCTAATCATAGTTGTTCTTTTCTTTTCTATCGATTAACGTTTTCATATTTTGAATATTTGTGCACCTAATCGCGAAGCTGTGCGTCGCTGAGGTGTAAATTATGACGCAGCTTTGACTGGGTTGGACAAGTTAAGTTTATTGAAACAGCCTCAGGTCTGCACATCAATAAGGAAAATGTTGGTTGTGGCTACATCAGTGCACAAAAGTAGACCGAGAGGCTAACGTAACCGTTCAGATACATACAATATCATCGTCGCTCCTGCTGCTATCATGGTTCATTTTGGTTCAATTATAACTTGCGAATTTGTTTTTCCGCTATGCGGACTTGGAACACAAGAACGCGAAGTTTCGCATCGAGTTCGATGCAAATGGTTTAACACGGAATTTTCGTGCTGCGAGTACTCCGCAAACCTGTGCCGCTTTTCCGCTCTGCCCCGGTGTGAATGGGCCTTTACCTTGATGTTTGGGTACCCATTCGGATGTGTAAAAACAAAAAGCAATCAATCAAGAAAATTTTGAGTTTAATTTCTCGTCCTGCTGTACGTGGCAATCCATGTTACAGATGACACACTGGGTTGCTAGGGCACGCGCAGCATATGCATGCAATATTGATATTTGATATTAATATTGTAAACCCCCTTATTGATAATAAAACACCCCATAATATTTTGGCTCCTCCTTTTAAAATCGTTCCCTATTTAAAAAAAACGAATCATCGTTCTATTATTCATTGCAGCCCTAGTTTTAAAGTACTGTTAGCCATTTGAGACGTTTTCATCCCCCCCTCAAAAAAAAGGTTTGGCTGCTTGGCATTCTCTGTTTCTCAAGACCTGCCTTATTTTAACTGGCCTAGTTTTTTTTTTTTTTTGCCTGGAGTGCAAACTCTGGGTGCATTGTGTTTTTTTTCCCTATAATGAAGCCAACAGTGTCTTATGGTCTACATTGAATAGATCAACAATAAAATAAATTATTTGAATATACTATAACCAGTCCTCTTGACTGGTTTTGCTTAATTATTCTAAATATTGCAGATGTTGCTGCTAGTAACAGCTAGGGGTGTCCAACTTTTACAATTTTTTTCTACACGTGTACAGGGGACTTCTAACCGACTTGCACCCGGTTACACGTAGGGGATTTATGAGCTTTTTCTATCACAGTTGCGCTATATAACCACAGAAAGTAAAATGAGTTGAAAATAAAATCCTCTATCATTTTGACAGATAAGAAATCGGACAAGTGAAAGCTGTAAAAGGGTTAACCTTTTTTACCTTCGCCAGCGACTTCACTGACGAAGGTAATGTTTTGATCCCCGTGTATTTATTTGTTTGTGTGTCTGTCTGTCTGTCTGTCTGTGTGTATGTATGTGTATCGAATAACTCAAAAAGTACCAAACGGAATTTCATAAAATTTGGTGGGTTGATTTGGCATGACCTGAGGATCAATCGATTAGATTTTGGGAGTGATCGGGTCAAAGGTCAAGGTCAAGGCCACGAAAAGGTCAAAACCGACTTTCGGCCATATCTCGGTCAATTTTTATCCGATCGGCATGAAACCAACGCCAAAATGTGCAGAATTATATACCCGATCCTGTGATGTGAAACACGGTACAATGGGGTCAATACCCTTCTTAGTGGTTGGGGGTCAAAGGTCAGGGGGGTCATTACCTTTCGAACTTAAAGGCGTATTGATGTAAAAAAAAAAATATCGTACTCTTGTCATTCATCGATCATTTAAAAAAATAAAAATTGGTCCTCAGAGTTATGTGGCGAGGGATTCAGTGGCGTCGGCGAAGGTATGCGCTCTACCGAGTGCCTGTTCTAGTTTGTCATTGTTTAAACTATTGCTCACTTTTGTACTTTAAGTTTAAAAAAAAAAAAAAAACTGCATCCCTCTCTTGCTACGGGAGCTGCGTCTGAATTTTAATATACGTCTCATAGTAAAAGTAATGTGGAATGGGCGAGAGAAAGCAACTCAGAAAGAAGCCATAGTAAGCTGAAGTGAGAGGAAAAAACTTCACCTTTATATCCACAAAGTTAAAAAAGAAGAGGGGGGCTCTCTCAATTATTCACTAAAATTGGCGAAAAAAAATGTTTTCTTCCTCCTCTTTAGTCACGAGGATGTGTGATCAGATCGTGAAAAGCCGACAGAACACCAACCAACACTATAATGTACAAAAACACGCAACAATATAGGCTAAAATAAAAAGCCATTAACAGTTTTTGTTTTCAGCTGCACGACATTTGCACATGGAGATGATGATGAGCATCGCACTCTTCTCAAGTCCTCTGCAGCCTATTCTTGAAGTGGCGCGACACTGGCAAACTCCACACAGAAAGGCCCCAGGCCGGATTCGAATCCACAACCTTCTTGCTGTGAGGCAGCAGTGCTAACCACTGTGCCACCGTGCCGCCGCTACTTATGCCTCTACAGACGCCATTATTCATTTTACCAGCAACAACTTTTGTTTATTGTGATGGTTATTGTGAAGGCATACTTATTAGGTTCATCCTCAGTGATACAGATCACACTTTAATTCCGCAGATTATATGTTACCTGACGGGTATGATCTAAATTAAAAAGGCACAGCCCCATACAATTTTTCTGTTGAAATATAGGCCTAGAAATCCAAAGACAACCTATCGTGCGAGTACTTTTGTACTTTAAGTACATTTGAAAGCAAGTACTTTCTTACTTTTACTTAAGTAGGATTGTTCATGCAGCACTTCTACTTTTACTTGAGTATATATTTTGCTGGTTATCTGTACTTTTACTCAAGTACTGAACTTCAGTACTTCCTCCACCACTGCTTGACAGGTAAACCCCTGCTTTATTCATTGGTTCATTTTTGCTCCGCAATGCTCTGCAAATAAGCAAGTTGGCATCACTCACATGCACAGCTGGTACTAACCCCAGCCCTAACCGGCATCAATTCATTTTCGCTCTGCAAATAAGCGATTGAACGTCGCTTACAAGCACAGTTGCTGTTCAAATAGCCAGCGTCTTGTAATTGTTACAATACTCCGTAGTGCATGTGATGTTACTGCGATGTTGCAGTCGAGCTAACGTTAGCTTGTTTCCGATGCTAGGGCTAACGTTACTTTATGTTAACGTTGTCTTTATGAAGTCACCTGGCTGTCTTATCGGTTGTGATGTTGTCCTCATGTGTAACGTTTCTGAGCTCTCACAGCTAAATGCTGTCATACATGGTTTACTGGCCATTCAGGAGGATTCACGACAGTTTCTGTACTGAAAAAAATGGGTAACTTACTGAATTAAGCATGTGCTGGGTTTTTACTGAATACATACTGCTGTAGATTACTTTTCATGTCGACATGATTTATTTCTGCTCTTTTGTTGGCCAGCAGTGTTTACTGTTTACATCAGTAAAGTCTAACCTCGGCAACTTAGCAGTTTTCATAATGCAGAAATCTCTCCACAGTCGCATGCATAACAGTTCACATGCCTTCGCATGCAGACTTCTGGGGGAGGGTCTTAGGACAGGAGTGCTGCGTAGAGGAAGGGGGAGGGATCTGAAAGTTGCATTTTTTTCACATTTTTATGCCAAGTCCTCCATCTCCTCAAAGTTACCAACTGCAGCTTTAAATCTCTTCCTGTTTCACTTATAAAAATGAGGTAACACACATGCAATATCCCTTTGTCATCCAACACCATGCAAAAAACAAGACAACTGTCAGTTCAAAAGATAGTCATAGGCTTTCATGAATCTGGCAATGGCTACAAGGTGATCCGCAAACAATTGACTATGCATCTCAGCACTGTTTGTTCAGCGGAGGGATGTCACTGATATTGCGCATATTCCACATCTTCACGTATTTTCTATTTTTTCTGTTTTGTTTTTTTTTTTTTTGAGTGCGCATACATTATGAACAGGCAGCGATTGCGCAATTACTCTGAATTAACAGGAATCAAGGGGGCGTTGGAGAATAGTAATGGGGCGCTGCGCCCCTGTTACCCTATTTAGAAAAACCCCTGATATGGAACTATTGAAAACCTCGAGGGTAGAAGATGCAACTGCATTTTGTCCCCCAGGATTTTCAGAAATTTCGGGTCATTCAGACCAAAAATGAATTTTTAGCTTACCTGACGAGGAAGTCAGATGAGCTTATGTCATGGCCTGTTTGTCTGTCGTTCGTCGTCGTCGTCCGTCGTCCGTAAACATCTTCTCCTCCAAAACCACTGGGCCTATGAAGCTGAAACTTGACAGGTACCTTCCTACCCATGAGGACACCAAAGTTTGTTCAAGGCATTCCGATCCGATTTCAAACATGGCCACCATGGCGTCCATATTGAAAATCACATAATTGGCCATCTGAAAGCTATTTATGCACATATTCAGCTGAAATTCGCTATGTAGTTAGTACATGGCAAGATGCATCATATATCATACGGCTTTTTCCGTATTTTGAATTTTGACCTTGCTTTGACCTTCAACTTTATACAACCCCTGTGAGTTACGTTGAAATCTTTCAAAATCAACTTCTCCGAAACTACTTGGCCAATGAAGGTGTCACTTGACAGGTACCTTCCTGCCTATGAGGACACAAAGTTTTGTTCAAGGCATTTCAATCCGATTTCAAACATGGCGGCCATGTTTAAAATCACATAATTTGCCATCTGAAAGCTATTTATGCACATGCTTGTGTCTAAGACATTCAACCTTAGACGCATCCAGTGGAAACAGCTTGACATTAATAAATATATGGGCACTTTTCCTTGTTGTGCAATTGTGCAGATGTCAACTGACCTACCTTCGAAATTGTTGCTCTTAGTGTATGTGAATTAGGAAATACCATGTAAATAGTTTCTCAATTTGCTAATTACATGAGGGAGATTACAGTAATGACAATATTACAAAAATTACGTTATATATATTGTCTGCTTATATTTCATGGTGTACTAAAGTCGAAGTAACTATTGTTGATGTCTTCTCATGCTGATGATTCTATGCATGATACGCTGAATGCCTGAGAAATGTGTATAATAGAAATACTAATGTCTTCAAATAAATTTTTTTTATTGATGTTTTAGCTTTTGTGTTGTAATGGATGAGCAGCTGCTTAAGAAAAACCAACTGTGTCAGCATCTACTGATGCTACAAACAACCACTTGGTGTCAATTTACATTGTGATAAGTGTGAAACTTGTTTGAGTTAAACTGCTTTTTACACACCCTACTAGTTTGAGTTAAACTGCTTCTTACACACCCTTGAGTTGTCAGGTGAGCTACAGGGCCCGTAGCACTATTTTTGGTGAATTATTTTGCAAGGGTACTGTCCGTCAGTTTTTTTTTTTTTTTTAAGTTTTTTTTTTGGTCAATTGACATTGTGTTTAACATGGTATAACATTTTTATTACACCTATAGCTTTGAAACTTTGCATCTAAGCTAATGTTACACTGCTTAATACGGGGCATTGAACAGGTGGCATTTTAGTGTTTTTTTTTTTCACATTTGGCAAGGTACTGACTGCAGTTGGTGATGAATTCATGGTGAATTCAGCCTGATTTTCTTATGTACCAAAGGGGGGCCTAGCAGAGAAAGTTTGGGAACCACTGTGTTGACCGAATATGACATGCTACTTTTGATTGGGAAGAGGAAATTCAACCCTTATGTTCCAATATGGCATTTTTTGTTACAACGTGGCCCCGTTTCGGTTCTCAAGTGCAGAAAAATTGCTTGAGTAAAGGTCTGAGGGCATGCAAGATAAAATGTGAAAATCCAATTCTTCCGATTTTGATTCCTTGATATTGTATTTTGCAGGGGAAGCACAGACTTTTGTCTCTTTTGCATTCTTGAGAAAAAAAATTAGATAAAAATATTTAATATGAATGATCCAGCCAAGAAGAAGACATAGTCTTATTTAGCAGGAACTAGATTTCTAGAGCCTTTAAGTATCTTTCTCAAAGGCTTTATCTACTCCTATACTCTCCCAGGGCACCTGCTTTTTACAGGATTCAACTGAATTCATTTTCAGTGCATGTGAAACAAAGCCAAGAACAAGAGCATATCCTCCTTTTTTTTCCTGAGGGGCTGAAATGTCACTCGGCATTTAATTTTATTTGTATAAATGGGTTGACAAGGCGGAGGACGGGCAGTTTGCAGTTTCATGGGGGGAGCCATGCAGCTTGTTTGATCTGGATAGTGTAGCCCGTCAGATCAAAGCTGGGACCTCGGGCTCTGGTGCCTGAACCACCATGATAAAGTTAATGAATCACAATGGGATGCGACTGTGCTGCAGACAGCTTGCACCCTTATATGGCTGCTACTGTACGCCACATCACACCCAGTAAGTCTCCTATTTAGCCTGGCATCAACTTCTCAATCCCATTACCTCAATTGCGTGCGTGCACACACACAAATGCACCAGCAAAAACAAGCTCTTGCACGCATGTTCACCCCGCACACTCACTCAAAGTAGCCACAGTTAGGAAAGACCACTGGAAAGGCTTCTCCCCTGTCATTAATGCACTTATCAACATTTAGCCAAAATAACCCAGAGCAGCTCACTGGGAAAGGTTGTTGAATTGAAGCTGTGGGCCATTATTCGACCCTTGTTTTGATTCTGTCTGTTTTTTTAAGACACAGCGCTGGAGCTAATCAAATTGATGTAATTTTCCTTTCTACCACAGTAATTTGAGGGGAAAAAATGTTCTGCAGCCTAGCACACAGCTTGTAAGTATTAGCATGCACTGCTGATAAAAGAGCTGAGGTGAGGACCGGCTCATGAATGATTCACAATAGTATTTAAATTACGTTAAATTATTATTATTTTTTTTTTCTTAGTTTGACTGAATCCTAGTACTGGGATGAATAGGCAAATGCTGTACATTATCAAAAGGACCCAAGCAGAAAATGAGTGCACTAGCCCTCTTTTCACAATAAATGGTATTTGTGCCTGACTTAAAGCTGCTGTAAGTGATTTTTTTTTTTGTTTTGTTTTAAATGGCTCGACATTCCAATATAAATTATTATTATCCCCCAGCATAAAATGAAAATGCGGGGGGAGGATATAGGAATCGCCTCGTCCGTCCGTCTGTAATCATTTTGTTTCCAGAGCAGAACTTGGAATCTATGCAAAATATCAGCTCCAAACTTGGTACATGTATTCTATTTATTGTCTAGATTATTGCCTTTTACTACTTTGGAAATTTCAGGATTCCTATTTTTGTCGTTTCCATGTAAACAAATCTGGACTTAGTGCAAATTACACTGTGCTCGTTTCCTGAGCAGAACTGAAAAACTATGTAAGATATCAGCACCAAATTTTGTATAGTCTAGGTGTGCCTTTTGCTATTTTGGAAACTTCAGGATTACTATTTTTGCCATTTCCATGGAAACGAATCTGGTGCGCATCAGGCCTAGTTCGTTTCAGGAGCAGAACTCAAAAATCGTTCAATATATCTAACTGAAACTTGTGCATGTGTATTACACACATACTGATGTGGTGCCTTTTCATATTTTCAGGTTTCTGAAAATCTTTTTTTTTTTGTTTGCATTTGGACTCTGTACGAAGAAAGGGTAGTTTCCGGAGCACAACTCAAAAACCATTCATTATATCTTCCTGAAACTTTGCATGTGTATTACCCACATACTGAAGTGGTGCCTTTTGATATTTTCAGGCTTCTGAAAAAAAAATGTTTCTTTTTTTGTTTCCATGGAAACAAGTTTGATTTGGACTCTGTACAGGGATGGGTTCGTTTCCAGAGCGGAACTCAAAAACCATTCATTTACTCTTTCTGAAACTTAGTACTTGGGTAATGCACATACAGAAGTGGTGCCTTTTCATATTTTCAAATTTCAGAATTTTTTTTTTCCTTTCCATGGAAGTGACATGGATTTGGACTCAGTCGCAGGGCTAGGTTTGTTTCAGGAGCAGAACTAAAACACTGTTCATTAATGACTCTTGCCTTTGTCAACACGTGGTTCATAGTCTTTGGTAGATGTTGCCAGTACATACTTCCAGATAATTCCAGAGGAAATTCACCTCAACATTCTTGTTTGAACTTCTTTGAAGGTGTAGGATTGACATGACTTTCGCGAATAATCAGGGGCCTGGGGGATATGTCATCTTCTGGTGACTTGTTTATTTAGAGTATCTGGTTGATAATAGAGGTCTCTCAGTCACTGTCTTCTGCAATAAAGCAACATATAGGATTGTCACCGACTGCCTCTATCCAATCAGGTGAGAGAAAGCCCTAAAGATGCATTTTTCTTGCTTGTGAACATGCAGAGCTGAATCTGTGTTAATGCGCCATCTGCCGAAAAAATCAGAAGACAACGAAGAAAAATCTGTGTTTGCAGTAGCAGAGCAGATGAAGCTTCCGATCCCAGCACTACGGGGGACGGCGTGCATAATTAAACAGTCAAAGCACCAAAGAATGGTAGAGGAACAAATAGAATTAAGGAGGAAAAACGCAAGATGGCCAAGAGCTGTATTTATCAGTGCCGCTTTCAATGGGGAAAACAGAAGGAATCAAAGGGCTTAAAAAGCGATGTACAGCTAGCCTTACTGCCACTGGACAGGTAACTACTCCGTAGTAGTTTTGCAGTTTTATCAGTCACTGATAGTCCTGTTGGTGGTTTTTTTTTTTTTTAAATCCTGCTAATGTCAGTTTATAAATGAACCGTCATCATTTGTGGCCGACTACTGCTTGCTTAGCTGTGTAACGATAGCGTGTGTGGCTATAGGACACAAGCTAGTTTTGGCTAATACCTTCAAATGGCCATTCATACTGAAGTTTCTGCATGGATGTAATGTTTCGTTGGTCCATGTTTTCAGTGTGACTTTCACACGACAATCACTGAGAGTGTCTGTTTATATTGTACTTGATATATAATGTAACTGAGTCACTACTCTCCTCTGCCTCTGTTAGAAACCGATGTGCGTTCCTGTCCCTGGCTTGGGGATGGGGGGCGGGGACTGCTTACATAGGCTTCGGACAAAAAAGCGACAAAAAGAACCAAATCAGTTACAGCAGGTTTAATAATAATGTTTTAAATTATTCGCTTGAAATTTCTCAGTGGTTATTTTTGTCCCTGCATGTGTAATAAATGGGAGGGCATGCACATTTTGTTCATTAATTATTAAGGTGCATTGCTAATATAACAACATTAAACTCGCAATGAAATTGCCATACTGCTTGCTTAAGACTAGGTCAGGGCTGGTCAATACGTAACGGCATTAAACTGTTTATAATTGGCACTGAGATCACAAAGCCACACCTAATTTAAGGACAAACCCTCTCAAAAAGGCACTCTGTCATTGGCAAGTTTTCTCAATGAGAATGCAGAGCAGAAAAAACGTATTACACTTGGCCTAAACCAGAGATTGTACATGTGTGTTGTCATAGTGAGTCCAAGATGGAACCCATAATTTAAAATTAATATGTTCAGGTCAGTGAAAACACTTGGTATTATTTTTTTAATTGTTATTTTATGTGAGAAGCAATCCAAAAAATGAAATGGCTGGTCCGTTGGTGTCAATATTTTGGTCTCAATCAGCCCAGTTTATCAGAATGCATGCAGCAGTATCTGAAATGTAAAGACCCATATGTTCAGGTGCACACCTTTTTCTTTTTTTTTTTCTTTTTTTTCTTTTCATGGAGTGTTTTATTTTGTGGTTATACAGCGCTGATAGTCCAGATGTTTGCATGGTAGCCGTTACATTGTCTCTCTGCCAGATATAATAGCTCAGTTTCTGCTCTAGCCATACTGTCTTGCAATTATTGGCATCTTTCTTTAAGCACTCACCCACTCACCTCGGTAGAGGAAGTCTCCGCTGCCTATTTGCAAGAAATTATACTCAATTAGCCTGCTATTACCTCGCTCTCATGCATTACGGATCTGCTGATTGTATCTATAATTTTTTGATTGTTGGCGCAGAATGGAGTCGTCCTTCGTTTGCTGGCAACCATTGTCTGGGGCCTGCGGTCTGCTTGATTGCCTCTCTGTTTTGCGGACATGGAGTGCTTCTGTGTTTATATGATGCAGCTCCATCTGAACAAACATTCCATATCCTCCATGGAGATTCTTGTCTCCATAGTAACTCTTTGAGGTGTACTGATGCTCTCTCTAAGCTATTTGGTTATTAAGGTCTTTTTGCACAGTGCAGGGTGTAAATATTTGAGCAGTGTTGCTTTGGCTTTTGCACTATAGTGCATTGGAGTGGATATGAAATTTGCTAGGATGAAGCTAAAAGTCAAACTGTCCGCTTTCATTTAGGGCAATGCAAAGGATTTGCTACCAAGTAATAAATGTGACACCATTAATATAATTTTAATCCATCCACTCACTTTTAATCTCCTACAATTTGTGTCATACGAGAAGGAGTGTAGTCTGCATAGTTTTAGGCAGAAATGGGAGTTTTGGGTGTCCAAAAAAAAGTAGGGTGTCCACTCCACACCTGGGGGAGTGTAGGGGGGCTGGCCCCCCCCCCCCCCATAGGTGGAGGTTGGGGGGTGTCCCCTGGGAAAAATTAGAAAAACAGACCTTAAATGATGCATTCTAATACATTCTGGAAAACTAAATACTACATTTTGACATGAGAAATGGGATTCGATTTTGCTTCTTTGCAGTAATATATTTTCTGCCAGACATTTTTGCTAATGCATCCTATATCTTTTCCTGCTTTGTTTAAATTTTATCTCTTCTTTTCATGTAATGGCTTCTGTTCTTTGGTGATGGTTTCCTACTTCCCATTAACATCCACCTGTACCTGTACCTGACTCACCTCACTCCAAACTTCACTGCACTCGCTTGTCTAAACCCCCTGTAGTTGGCACATTGCTTCTATCTGCACCCCAAAACTGTGCAACTACGTAGACTCTGAAATAGTTTCTATTATCCTCTTCTTGGTTTTTAATTGAATATTGTATGCTTATTTGTTATCTGCATGTTAAAAACCAAATCAGTAAATTGATATATCCCTTTTATTCTTGCCATAGCATGTGCCACCTATAGCTAGGTCCCAAGGCCTTCGTATGTCAGACATACTTGAAGGGGTGAGGGAAGAAGCATGTTTGTACTTTATTTAATGTCAATACTTACATCAAATTCGACAACATTTTAACAGAGTAGAATATTTTATTCATCAATGAAATGAAAAACATTAATGATGTACAGTCTATACAAATATGTGTCTGCATTATGAAAGTGAAAAATTAAATAAATCATGAAAATGATAAAACAATGATCAACTATTTAAAGGACCAGATATACAACTATCAAAATAAATCATCATTGAATATTTATACTCAATGATCTTAACGACAGGGACACAGGCCTATTGAACATAGACGGGCTTGCTTGCGAAACGGAGCAAGACTGAACCCAACTGTCTGAGGGAGACTTTTCGCAATTTCGTTGTCGCAATAGGCAGGGGTGCCTTTCCCAAAATCCCTGATGCTAACTTGCATAGTTTGGCCCATTGACTGCGAATGGACGAACTACTTAAGTTGCTAATTTAGATAGCAACTACGCTTGTGGGAAACGCGCCCCAGGTCGGTAAAAAATTTCATTAAGCAAAAATATTGACTGTCTTATTAGTCCTCTATGGCATTATAATAATGAGGTTTTACTGCACATTCCCAACCCACAAGAAAAAATAAATTAGAGTATTCTCCTAGCTCCTTGCTTCTCCAAGCCATTGTGTAATTTTTCTTATGAGTTCGCCTTTCTATTGTCAAAGTCGAGTTTGAGACTCAAACACTCAGCGCTGCCTGGCGACAACTGCAGGATGACAGAGGTCAAACAGGCGGCCATTTATTTACAGAAACACGAACATATACCGATTGAACTTAACGGTCAGTGGGAAGTTGTATTTACGGGAAGATACAATAGAATTTTGAACAAACTACCCTTTAATCATCAAGGTCCGTGTTCCCAGCATTTTGGCTCAGAAAATTGGTGGGGACAACACTGACAATTAATCATTAAATTAACGTCAGCAAGTGACATTCCACAGCAAGGTGGCCGGTGAGCAACTTCTTAATTCTCAAGTTTTTTTCCGAGGGATAAAAATCGGCTATCGCCCATCTGTCATGTAGTCAAACATGCGTCCACTGCCCAGGTGAAATGTCTAATCCAGTTTTGACCAAAGAAGTCAATTGGCTCGATCAGTAAGATAAATAGCAAGCACTTGTGATGACTGACAGAGGGTAAGAGCCTCTAAAGGTCGAACTCAATCATGGAAAACCATCTCACTTCATACCCAGAACTGCATATGTCGCCACATACTCACCTTTGAACAGGTAATCCTACCCTTTGCTGAAAAGAGCTTGCACAATGCAGTTTAAAAAAAACTTGCCGCGCTAGATCGCCTCCCACTCACGTCACGAACAGGCTAACCAGCTAGCTCAGTGGTTCTCAAACTCGGTCCTGGCGCCCCACGTGTATGCTTGTTTTTGTATCAACCACAGTTGCAATCTTAGAACTTAAACAAGCTGTTGATTTGACTTAATTAGGTGCATTAATGTTTAGAGCAGTTATTTGTCATCTTAAGCCACATTTGACAAATCTGCGCATGCCATGAAGAATAAAAATTTCATATCCACAGTGAGATGCGTTCGAAACCAGTATGAATAACTGCTGAGGGAAAAAATTTGAACAGACCCTTAATCATTGTAAACAATCAAAAGGTTTCTCTTAGGTGAAACTGACAACACATGGTTGCAAAAACCAACAATTTATTTGGCGAACAGTATAGTCACACCTGTTTTGTGTCATGCTCATTTTATGAAGTTCAGGCAAATTTTTTCAAAAGAATTCATAACACCTGTGTTCAGCTGCCCAATTTGGAGCTTACTGATTTTCTGAGTCTAATTTGATTGGTTTAAAAATGTTATTTACCTGCCAATCCTCACAATATGGAAAAATAAGCATAACATGTTTGAGGGTTTTTATTCCTCATGGCCAGTGGATATGTCCATAAAAATCCAGCTAAAGGTGGTAAATAACTGCGCTAAACATGGAAGAAGGCTAATTAAGACAAATCGACACCTTGTTAAAAGTCTAAGATTGCAGTTGTGGTTGTAATAAAAACCAGCATACACAGTGGGGCGCCAGGAATGAGTTTGAGAACCACTGAGCTAGCTACTTCCTTACTAGCCTTGGATACGGAAAACTACGGGTGCATCCCAAAGCGTAGGCTGCTTCCTTCAAAGGCTGCATTTTTAGGGGTTGTGTCTTACTTCTATCCGCCAGAGTGATATTTAAGGTATGGCACAAGGTTAAATTTAGGGTTAGGTCTAGGATTTGGGGTTAGAGTTTGGGGTTAGGGAAACAAGTGATAATTTGCGTAAACCAAAGCTGTTTAATAGAGATGAAATGACGTTCAGTCAGTTAAGCGGATGGAATGAAGTGACGATCCCTAAAAAAATGCAGCCTTCAAATCTTTTTTCCTGGCCACATATTTTCCATGCCTTACTTTTACTGGCTGGAACTGCTAAACCATTCTACATTTCTCAACAAAATTGTATGTATGGTGATATCTTATTTTGTAGATGTACGTTTCATACATTTTGCTTCCAGGCCAGATATCAGCCATCCCGCATATAAAATTATATCTTATGTTGATGTGGCTTTTCATACTTGCATCCACCCTCCTATCTTTTTTCACCCCTCCTCTGCATTTTGTTTCCGGGCCAGATATCAGCCAACTTATGATAGGATCTGAGTATTTTGTGCTTGTTGTTTCTCATTTGTGTCAATCATTTCTGAGTCAATGATTTCTGATTTGTGTGTCCAACAGTATAAAAAAGGTGATTACATAAGTCTATTGCCCCTTCTACACTGAACAAAAATATCAATGTCCCATGTCAAATATTGATGCCACATGGAGTTAACAACTCTAAGTGAGCATATGCTGACTTTTACTTGTACAATAGGGATATTTCTCATGATTTGTGTACTTTTTTTGTGTATTCTTTAATGCATCTCTCTGTCAGTGAGCATTTGCTCAGTGATGCTGTGATTTCACTCAGTACATTGGTGTGGCATTTGCAGATGGTGATCAGACAGAGGGGTCTATTCTCCCATGGGCGTAAGTCGAAAAAAAGCGCGTAGCTACGCTCTTTTCAGCCTACATGTATTCTCCCCTCGACTTAAGTCTGTGCATTGCATGCGTCGAAGGCAGTTGCGCGCTTTGGGCGGAGCAAGGACAAAATCGAGGCGTTTTGCAGGCAAATAACACGCTCGCTTATTCTCCCCATGGCTTACGCACTTTTTCTGTTAAGCGCTTATGAGGGCTGTATTAAGGTCAAGCGCCAACATAAAGCGAAATGGAATATTGCGTTTGACGTTGATTGTTGGCCGAATTTTAACATTAATTTTATTTTATTTAACATGGTAAAGGTTGAGATATTAAATATTCGATTGTTCATCCTTATTTCTAAACTACATTTCTCACAAGCATAATAAATTTTCAAACTAAATCATCATATGATATTATGCAACAGCCTGTTCTCCTATTAGTTCAATTACAAACGCATTACAAACAATTACTAACATACCGGTGGTCATCAAGGTCACAACTGCGCTGTCGGTCCTGGCATCTGGGTCGTTCCAGAGAGTGGCTGGTGATGTCATGTACATATCACAGGCGTCTGTGTCAAGGTGTCTGACACAGTTGGTTGACGCTATGCTACACCACATCAGCCACTTTAAAGTTCCCCGAAACACCAGCTGCAAGACTGAGAGTTAAGGGGGGTTCTACCGGGTCGCCAGGTTCCCCATTGTTGTGGGAGCCATTGTTTGTACCCACGTTGCAATAAGAACCCCTTCCATTAATAAGAATACGTACAGCGACCAAAGACGTCAGCACAGCATTAATGTTCAGGTTGTGTGCGATCATGATACGCGCATTTTAAGTATCTGCGCCAAATTCTCTTGCTCGGCCCATGACGCCTATGCACTGCGCAACTGCTTGAAATGCCAAAAAATATTTGAAACCATGTTAATGTTGTTTCCAGTATCTATCACAGTGATACTTTGAGTATAGGCAAATAAATATGACCATTTTACGTAACCCTCCTTCATCCGTATCCACTCAAAGTTATTCTCCATGCACTTCCACTGCAGAAAGAGTGGATGCCACCGCCTCCTCAGTGCAGTGAAATGCACCGGGGATGATGGTTGCTCACCACCTGTTGAGTGCACACTTCTCCGGTGTGCAGAGAGCCTGGCTTTTACAGTGCCCCTCAGATTTTTCAGCGTGCGAGGTAAGAATCCTTTGTTTGTTAAAGCATTGCTTTGTCGTTTAGCTGCAAACCGGACATCGGAGTAGTTTGAAATTTCAAGCGCGCAATTTCTAAATGAGATCATATAAACTGTCATTGGTTGTTATTTTTGTGTGAATAGAATGTTCTCTTTATTTGTCTTCTTCCCTGTCTTTCACGGAACAAACAGGCTAGTGTAGGAGGGGCACATTTTCAATGCTCTGATTACACTGGTTGAGAAACGCTGAATTCTGTATTATTTCACTATCGCGGCAATTAGTTTTTTTGCATAGCTTTAATGCCATGGCGGCTAGAGTAAGAAATAAAGAGATGTCTGCATTACTTCTTGTAATTGGCACAGACATACATAGACCTACTATTACAGCTCCATATCGTGGGCCCGCTGATAAAACCTTGTATCTTCAAAATGATTAACTTCACTGGAAAAAAAAATGTATATATAAATTCATAAATATAATTCTAAATATAAATAAAATAAAACATGTTTAATTCTGCATGTAAGAATTGTGGATATACGAGTTTTTGTTTCTTATCAGTTTGCAAATAAGAGGGTTTTTTTCAGCAGGCCCACGATATTCAAATATAAAGTCTGGTTTGCGTTTTCCATGGACCACAACTGCATTTTCATGGTTAATCAGAAAATCCTTGTTCCTTGTTTTCCTTATAGCCATAATCAATGAGCTTTGTACAGAGTCTGCCTCTCTTTTGGATCAGTCACACCTCTTTCATAAGGCCGCCTACATTCTCAAGTTAAGTGCTGTGGGCGTGTTCAAAGCGAGTAGGGGAGAATACGTGTACTCAAAAGGGCTTAACTCGAAATGCGTTAAAAAAGGACTTGCGCGCTAATGGGAGAATAGACCCCATAATGAGCAGTACCCAGACACTCCTTATACTGGGGACAATAAAAGGCCACCCCAAAATGTCAAATTTTGTCAAAAGTCATCATGCCTCAGATGTCTCAGGTCATGCGGGAACGTGCTGAGTGGAGAGTTTCAAAAACAGAATGAAGATTTACCCTAATTTGCCAATTAGCAGATGTGGAGTATTGGGAGATGTTCCAAACAATGAACATGGATTCAATGTGCTTAGCCTAATAAATTACCTTTTTTTTTTTTTTTTTTACCTCTGCTTCCCTGTATGATCTCCCTTCTTTTTATGGCCCAAGATTTGGGTCATGTCTAATGTTAAAATTAGTTTGATCTGTAATATTAAAGTGTGACAAATATGCAAAAAAAAAAAAAAGAAATCAGGATGGGGACAAATACTTTTTCACAGCACTGTATGGGAAGTCCTTTTGGCAGTCTCAAAATGTGCCTTCGATGACCTTTAATATGTATTAAAAGAAGGATCAGCATGTTGGGTCCCCTTTAAATATGATCATATCTGAACTTAAACTACAGTGATCAAATGCAATTGTTTCTGCCTTGATTTCAAGTTAATAATGCACATTACAGATTGTGTGCCAGTAATCTACTGGACCCTTGGTCCTGTGTTTTTTTTTTTTTTGGTTTCATTCTTTTTATTTGAAGCATAGTACAACTTTGGAAGAAAAAAATGGCAAAAAAATGTTGGTTTTCTGCAAAAGTTGTCTTTCAATTTAAGCTAAGACGAGAACTAAAAAGTCTTAATCTGTTTTCAGTTATTTTTCTTATTAAACAGGTTTTCCAGTGATTAGAATGGGCTATTGGCAGTTAAACACGCAGCTCCCTTCTTAATGCAGTGCTGTAGCAATTAAGTTGAAAAAGTTATATGCACTTTACAAAAAAACTATTATGTTAATGTTCATGTTGATTTAGGCACATACTGCATTATCTGATCTTGGCTTCATGATTGCTTTAACCCCTTTGCGCTGAAACCAAATCTGGCGATTTATGGATTACCCTATGAAAGACTTTATAATATATATAAAGTCTTTAATAATGTATATAAATATATAAAAAGGCTTCATTAAAAAAGCTCAACTGCGACAAGACACTTATAACATGTAGAATGCTGTCGTATTTCAGTTTATTTTCATGATTTAAGTAGAGAGAAAGGGTGCAAACATAAAAAAATCTTCATGAAAATTCTGCATCAAAATTGTAAAAAAAAAAAAAAATAAGACTGAGAATTGAAAAATGGCTGGGAGTTGAAACAATATGTTTCTGGGATCATAAACTCCTTGATCATAGATGTAATTCATTTGAGCATGAAATTCAAAATGATCTTCTCCTTATGAGCCAAATAAGACAGCTCTCCCAATGGCTCCCCAAACTCTGAGCCCTCAAAATGGCATAAAATAATCATATTTTTAACACATATTAAATTTTGATACATGGCATTCGATATGAATGAATGATTTTCTTGTGGAATTTAGCACGAGTTTATCAATATAGGCGCAGTTGGACATTAGTGGTCAGCAGTAACCTCTCCAAACCAAAACAAAAGCCTTTTCTCCATAATAAAGTTTAGATATGTGTCCATTTTTCCTCAGTCCTGCAAGCCGGCACACATACTTAATAAGGAACTGCTTATTTAATGGTCAGAACATTGACCCTGCAATGAAAAGGTAGAAGGTCCCACATCCAAGCCTGCAAGCTTGTATAAACACTTTCCATTCCTTATAAGTAACAACTCATTAACACCATAATATCTGAAATGTACTTTATTTCCACAGAACAGACATTCCAATATCAGGAAAAAAGTAGGCAGTATGCTACCCTAGATTGAACTGAATGGTGCAACAAATGTAGCAGGGGGTCTACTGAAGTGCTTGAGCCGTTTGTATTTTAAACAAGCCAAAATCTTTGCATTTGATTTTGTTGTATACGGTATAAATTCTGAACCAAAAAGCGACATTGAGCAAAATGCCTCAGGCAATATTATGAGCAAAGAGTAACGGTTACTCTTACTTACCATGTGGCAAACGATGATCATCATGGCTATGGTAAACCGAAAATAAACAGTTAGCCATTAGGTAAAATTAAAAAAAAAAAATACAATTGTGCTCACTTTCTTCAAATTCCTCCTCCAGACACACATCAATCCAGTAGAAGGAACCCTCCGGTCCGGTTTAATTTGGAATAGGTTTTGGGAGGACTTTTTTTTCCTGTGCAATCATGTCATTTTCAGCTGTGCAAAGTTGAGAGAATACGACCTAACTTGCTCTTACATAAGGGTTTAAATACTTTCCTGAAGGTCCAATCAATGTCTTTCAGTTACTGTGGTAAGTTTATACTCTCTTGAATTAGATAAGAAACGTGTCAATCAATGGATAATTACTGGGGAAGTTTAAACGTGGGCATGAACGATAACTGCTTCACACAGATGAGCCTGAGCAAGCAGAAGTGACTAGCTCTTAGGAGGATGTAAGTGAGCACTGAATTCGTTGATGGAGGAATCTCTGTGCAAAACCATGGTAAGGTATTGCACATTTTTGAAATATAACTATAATTGATAGTAGAATGACAAAGTATCAATACCTTGTTGAATTTTCGCTCCAGAAAACTGATTTTTATTTATTTATTTATTTTTTTTAAGAAGTTTTGAGAAGTTAAGACAGTCAGAATTGTTGACCCCTCCCCCTTGGGTTTGGCTGATATTTTATTTCTGAGATGGGTATGGTACCCAAACTTCAAATCCAGAACTGTACATCTATTGACCTCTTCTGGCCCGAGCTACAGCAATCCCTTTTTTGAGCCCTTATTGGCCGACTTTGGCCAGTTTCCACCTCTCTAGTTCTAAACTTCAAAGGTGTCCCAGGTCAAAGTATACTGAGAGTGAGTCTATAGGGAGAGTGGAGTTCCATCATGTAGTTATTCACCTGGGCCATCCTTGAAGTTTGCCAATAGGGGGCGCTCAAAATGCTCCAAACCATTTTTTAAATTATGGATAGTCTTGAAACTTAGAAGATCCCTGCAAAAAATGTCCTGGGATATCATTTAAGTTGAAAGGTACTTTATTGTGGGCCCCCGCAAAGCGTAGGGGGCCACTATGTTTTTGTTGACGGTCCGCGTCTGCCGCAGGAGACCTTGCTTGTTACCGCAATAACTTGAAAACTTTTAGCTCCATCAACACCAAATCTTACTAACATGTTTAGGGACATCTTGACACAAACTGGTTAGATTTTGGGTTTCATCGCCCGCCATTTGCCATTTCCAGGGCCCCCTCAATGGTAGCACCTGTGCGGGGGCCACATACGCGGTCACCCTCGACCGACTGTTTCTAGTTTCAATCCATTGTCATTTTGTTGGGACAACCTTGAAGTTCAGAGAAAAAAGAGCCTAAAAAGGGTTGCGGACCAAAAAAGGGGTCGTTTTGGGACCCATTTTCTCAACTTCTAAAGGGAACTGTTAAATGAGAGCCATAGACCTAGATATTAAAATGAAACCACAAAACAGCTGCTACAACAGTATCTTGTGTGATGTCCTTATAATTAACAAATGACATATAGTGGTTGCTGGCACAGTGCTAGGAGGGGCACTCGAGTCAATTTAAGTTGAAGAGGGTGACTTTTGTTGAGCGATACAAAAGCTTGGATTTTTAATTGTTTTATTCATCATTTTCTCATAGACTTCTATAGCAACCAGTGATGTCACCATCTGTTGGTAATTTTTAGATTTCCACATGGGCTTCACTTTTCAGACCCGGATGCTACGTCCATCTTTTTATACAGTCTGTGTTCACTGTATAACATCACTTCATTACTTGCTATAGATAATAACTTGACTATGTTGGCATGTTAAACAGTACGCTAATGTTTCCTTTCTACGACTGAAGAGCTGAAAAGAAGTGTTTGGATTTCAGATTAGGTGAGTGATTTGGGCCACTTGTTGTTTTCATTTTTACACATTGTCCCAATTTTTCTGGGATTAAGGTGTGAGTTTGCTGAATCAGCGGGGTAGCACCCATCTTATAGCTTTGGTCTACTTTGGAGTAAATTTGAGATATTTTGCATTGCTCTCACTGTTCACCCTTCGCTCTAGATGCTTATTGCTTGCAAATATTCCCTGTTGGTTTATCCTCTAGTTAAAGTAAATGCTGAAGAAACTGAATGGTTATCTACTCCTGCACTCACTGCAAGGACTCAGCTGTTTTATTCCCCCCCAAAAAAAAAAAAATCATCTGATTTCTGCTGTACCCCAATTATGAGGCGATCGAGAAGCTTTCACATATGAATACTGCATGAAAAAAAGCAAAAACTGTGACTATAATTTTCCCTCCGCTTTAAGCCAGTTCAGAAGTTCAGGTGCAATTGAAAAGTTAGCAGTTAGAATAATGTTCTGGCATCACACAGGTGCACCTTGGGGTGACTTGGCCCCAAATCAAACTCTGACATTCTCTGTGAATTTTCAGCTTTTCTTCCCACAGTCTGCCTGGAGAAGAAATTAATAACCGCAGCAGACTGAACACATGCAATGCACTCTGGACTTAAACATCTCTGAGAGGAGTGTTTTCCAGAGAACCTCCCTAGGTGCAATAAATACGAGTACAATTTGTGATTTTGGGTAGAGACTCTGTGAGACTACCGCCTTATACAGAAATTGCTTTCATACAAATGGTTTCTTGTTTACAATTAATTGTACTTTTCATAGATTGGGAGTAGATGCACTTGTGTCCAGTGGCCTCATTACTCTCTGTTCCTTTCCTTACGGTTTCTGTCCTTAAAAAAGACATTTGCGTTGTATGTTGTACATTTTTATCATTAAGATTCCATTTGTTGAAGCACATCTGTCCTTTCAGTCCTGGGGTAGTTTGTGGCAAATGCTTTTCAAATTTTTAATGACCTGTAGCAGGTTAGAAGTATGATGAATGGCAGACAAAGCTCTCTGTTGCCATTTTCAACAAGGGTAATTCCTTGAAAATGAGGACAAAGACCTTCATAAAGTTTCTCTCATATTTCTATGGAAATCTGTATTTTCAGTGGAACATCATATACTTAAAGGAAAAATACTAAATTCAGTATTTCCAGCCAAGCTCTGTCAAAATCCTACTTGCTACATCTTCAGAGTTAAAATGACAAAGGTTCATTAATTTTGGGCTTCAAACACTACTCGGCTTCTGCATCATGTTTTTGGGTGCTTTCTTGACAGCTGTGTTGATTTTGACTCCTCTCTTTCTGCACCACAGTTTATTTACCATATTGTGTGTCTGATCAACAGTGTGCAACTGCGCATCATGAAATATCATTTACTTGGTAATTTCTGCTGCAAAAAGTTTGGTTTTTTTCACTTATACTTTGCCAGGGAGCAACTTCTTCAGCTCTGTGACATGCTCAGCGGATACTAGTATTAATTTGTCAAATTTGGCGATCTTTGATTCGTAATTTTTTTGTGAAATGGAGTACAGGAAAATTTATGGTCAGTTTAGCTTACCTGAGTGGTCAAGTGCTGCAAGCTTAATCACTCATGTCATCCATGCATTAGTATAGGTTTTATTCTGTCATCCTTTTGTTTTTTTGTTTTTTCTATTTTTGTCCTCCTTTGTGATGCACTGCCTGGCCAAAAAAAAAGTTGACATTTGGATTTAAATTAGAAAGTCCTGAACAGCCTATGATCGGATCATTATTGTTGAGAGTAATGTTTCAGCTGGCAACAGTTCCTTTAACCCTGACTGATGCAATATGTAGCTTCTCATTTTTGAAACAACCATGTTGAAAGACACATCCTACGGTCATGGAAAAGATTTTACACTGTTTTAAAGACAGGGAAATTATTATAAGAAAACAAAGGAGATTTCTGAAATCACTGTAACTGGGTTAAGAACTATCCAGCACATTATTAAGATGGGGTCGACTACAGATGCATTGCCGGAAAAACTACTTCAGTTTGCTAAGTAACAAAGAAATTGGACTGCGGAGCAATGGAAAACAGCCATCTAGTTTGTGGAGTCCAGATTTACCCTACTCCAGAGCGATGGCTGCATCAAGGTAAGAATGGAAGACCATGAAGCGATGCACCCGCCATGCAGCGCCCACAGTAGAGGTCTCTGGAGATGGTGTTAATGATATAGGATTGCAGGTCAGGTCAAGGCTCAGAAGCATAATGCAGCAATAAGATGAAGTCCGTGAACTACCTGCATGTACTGAATACACAGGTTATATCATCAATTCCTAATGGCACAGGCATATATCAGGAAGATAATGCCAAGATTCCTCGGGCTCAAATGGTGAAAAAGTGGTTCAGCCAGCATGAGGGTTCATTTTCACGCATGAAATTGCCTCCAGAGTCCTGCCCTTTGGGATTTGCTGGAGAAGGCTTTACAGAGCAGCTTTACTCTCCCGTCATCAGTACAAAAGATCTTTGCCAAATAATGCAGCTGTGATTGGAAATAAATGTTGTAACATTGCATAAGGTTGTTTTCGCGATGCAGTAAGAAATGTGCACCACGGTGAAAGCTAGAGGAATTCCAACAAAATATTACAGTGTGCGACTTCTCTTTTTGCCAGGCAGTGTCAAATAGTTGTATCATATTTTTGTATAATAATAATGTATATGGTACTCTTCGGTTGTGCTTTTTGCTGATGACCCAGAGTCTCTTTTTTTTTTTGTCCATTTTGTTCTGATAGCATCAAGATGGTGTGCATGTGGACCAGTGGGGACACATTCAAGACTGGCTACTTCTTAGTGACCCAGGCACCTGTGCAGTTCTGGATCTGCGGCCTGCTGCAAGTGTGCGTGGACTTCGCTATCCTTTTCCAGGTCTACTACTACAGCCGCTACCCGCAGAAGCCCGCCACCCACACCGCTCACCCAACAAGTGCCAAGGCTCTCTGAGGCTACCACTGGGTACAGAATAGGGCACACAGCTGCTTATTCAGGCCCCAGGCAGTGTCAAAATAAATGGGACATTGCTGAGTGTAAGACATTTATGTGTTTTCAACTCATAAGGATGATTATTAGGTTTCCATTGTATTCCTTACATATCAGTGGAAAATGTAATCTAGTGTGGTAAGTGCAGAGAGACCCATAAGTATTTGAAGTGTGGCAAAATTTTATGGGGCAGAGATTTGTACAGGTTCACTCAGTGTTTGTAAATGGCTTACAATCTGCCCTGTAATGAGTGAATATTTTCATTCTTATTGTGCAAGCCCTCATAACTCTACCACGAAATAGAGCCCTTTAAAATTCTGTCGGAATAAGATTCTCCTTGAATGTTGGTATGTATGCATGTGTATTAACATGTCTGTATACAAGCACAGTGCAACAAAGCCCATTTCATACTTCTCAGGTGCATGTATGTATATGCATACAACACAATATTATTATTGTTTTTTTTTTTGTTTTTTTTTTTTGTACCTTAAGAAAATGAATGCTCGCGAGTATTTTTTTTCCTATTGACTATCCCAAGTTCAAGATGATTGTTACATGGATACCATTGCCTTACAGACTTTTATCAGAGAAAAAGGGCTGATAATGGAAAAATATCCTGATAAAATTATCCTAGATGAAGAAGTTTTAATTTGATCTCATCCCGGCCGCAAATTTTTCTTCAAAGGCTTCTTTGCTTTCCTTTCCATTCTGGGCTCTGCCACATTCCTGCAAACTAACCAAGCACTGCAAGTGATCCCAGCAATACCAAAAAAAGGGGTGTGATGTCTGTTCGCTATTGCAGGGATTTATGCCGCTTAGGCGGCCAACAGTCTGTCCTGCTATCCTTCCTGTTCTTTCTGCTGCTTGAATGAGCTGGAACGGCATGCACTCGTCTCACCGCACACGCACACCTCTCCTGCTAAGCCGCCACTCACTCAGACTCTGCGAAAAGCGGTATACAAATAAAGTTTAATTGAATTTAATTTACCATAGCCCCCTGCCAGATGACAGAAAGTTGTGGTTTGTGCAGTTCACCACACTTTCCATTTCCATTTGGTGGCAAGGATCCCCCTCTTTGTCAGGACAACCAGTGGAAGAGACATTTGCACCGAGGCCACGGGCAGAAGCGGTGAAATTGGATGGACGACTCATTCTTATGCAGATGGAGTCTTGATGTGTCATTCTTCGAGCCCTGCTCCTTCCCCAGCTGAACAGTCAGACCAAACCCAGCATTAATGATAACTGAATATGTGCTGTATTTTCAAGAATGGAGGGTAGAATTTGACAATCCTGAGAGCGAGGGAATTGGAGGCATTTGTGAAATGATTCTGCTATTCTTTAATGTGCCAAAAAAAAACCTGCAGCAGCATAGATGCCCCTAGTTTAGATGTGGAGGCCTGACCTGCTGGTGGGTTGGGTAACCTTTACCGTTTTGTCTTTCCTAGCAAACCACAGCAATCGTGATTTTATTTTTTTATTTTTAATGGGATCATACATGTATTTATCTTTTTTCCTCAGTTGGTGTGATATTCAAGGTTACTATGAAGGGCACCAGAATGCAATTTTACATTGTGTGAAATATGCAGCATGAAGGAATGAATATGATGATTAGATTTCATGGATGTGTGAAAACAACCTGTTTGCTGGACTTATGCTGTGTTCTTAGTTTTGGCAAGTACTCCATCGTTTGACTTGTCAGTGTTGAGAATTGCATAACCGTACTGTGACTGTTCTCTTTTTGGCTGAAAGGAGTATAAGAAGACTGTTCAAGTAATGCCTGCTTATTTGTGTATTTATAACTCAACATGTGTGTGTATTGTTGTCCGACCATTATATCTGTTATTTTGGTACCATTGGTTTAGAGTAGCTGCACAGGTCATTGTGCCTGATATTGCAGTTTCAGAGATGGTCTGAAAGGAAAGCGCCATCTTAAGGGTCAATATGATGCTCTTGACAGTGGGACTCACCTGCTCAATTTTTTGTTGTTGCTGTTGATTTGTATATTTAGTCTAATGAAGAACTTTATTTTTATTTTTTATATTGTTTAGCATGAAGCCAATGATGTGTTTAATGGACTTATTGTAATCTGCAGGACATGAGTTTGCATACCCAGGGATGCACTGGCCAGCTCAGTATTTCATTTGCTCTCTGAGAATCAGTTAATCTGAACAGATTCACTTTATTTAACCAGCTCCCCTTTTGCATCTTTTTTCTTGAGTTTTGTTTGGGAACCCTCTATTTCTGATTTGACAAATAACATTCATCCAGCGGTGTTCTTCGTAATGACATGAAATTTCCAGAGGCCAGCCTGTGACCCATGAACTTGAAAGCAAATCTATCCTAAATTATTCTAAATTTAGCGCTACTCCAGAGTAGCCATGTCTATAGCATTGTTTCCACCACACAGTGTGTATATGTGTGTGTGTGTGTGTGTGTGTGTGTGGGTGCGCATATTATTTATATATATACAGTGCTGTGAAAAACTATCTGCCCCCTTCCTGATTTCTTCTTTTTTTTTTTTTTTTTTTTTTTTTTTGCATATTTTTATATTTTCCACACTTAATGTGTCAGATCAAACAAATTTTAATATTAGTCAAAGACAACCCGAGTTAATGCAAAATGCAGTTTTTAAATGATGATTTTATTTATTGTGGATATTAGCTATCCAAACCTACCTGGCCCTATGTGAAAAAGTAATTGCCCCATAAACCTAGTAACAGGTCGTGCCACCCTCGGTGACAAGTGCAATCGAGCGTTTGCGATAACTGGCAATGAGTCTTGCACATCACTGTGGAGAAATTTTGGCCTACTCTTCTTAGCAGAATTGTTTTAATTCAGCCAAATTGTAGGGTTTTCGAGCATTATCGGCCTGTTTAAGGTCATGCTATAGCATCTCAATCGGATTTAAGTATGGACATGTACTAGCCACTCCAAAACCTTCATTTTGTTTTTTTTAAGCAATTCAGAGGTGTACTTGCTGGTGTGTTTCAGGTCATTGTCCTGCTGCATAACCCAAGTGTGCTTGAGCTTGAGGTCACAAACTGATGGTCGGACATTTTCCCTCAGAATTTTCTGATAAAGAGCTGAATTCATGGTTCCCACAAATTGTCTAGGTCTTGAAGCAGCAAAGCAGCCCCAGACCATCACACTACCACCACATATGACTGTTTGTATGATATTCTTTGTATGAAATGCTGTGTTAGTTTTATGCCAGATGTCACAGGACACACACCTTCCAACCAGTTAAACTTTTGTTTTGTCAGTCCACAGAATATTTTCCCAAAAGTCTTGGGAATCTTCATGATGTTTTTTGGGAAATGTGAGACAAGCACTTGTGTTCTTTTTGGTCAGCAGTGGTTTTCGCTTAGAAATTCTTCCATGGATGCCATTTTTACCCAGTCTCTTTCTTATTGTTGAATCATGCACACTGACCTTATCTGAGGCAAATGTAGCCTGCACGTCTTCAGATGTTGTTCTGGGTACTACTGTGATCTCCTGAATGAGTTGTCGATGCGTTCTTGGAATAACTTTGGATGGCGAGCCACTCCTGGGAAGGTTCACCACTGTTCCACGTTTCCTTCATTTGTGAATAATGGCTTTCATCCTGGTTTGCCGGAGTCCCAAAGCCATAGAAATGGCGTAGTAACCCCTTCCAGACTGATGGATGTCAATGACTTTGTTTCTCATCTATTGAGTTTCTTTAGATTGCGGCATGATGTTTTGCTTTATGAGATCTTTTAGCTTACTTTACTTTGTCAGACAGGTTCTATTTAAGTGATTTCTTGATTCAAAAGGTCTGGCAGTAATCAGGCCTGAGTGTGGCTTGTGAAATTGAACAAAAAAAAAAAAATGTGGTTAATCATAGTTAATTCATGATTGAACAAGGAGGTGGGGAGAATAATTTGCATTTTCACATAGGGCCAGGTAGGTTTGGAGATATTTTTTCCCTTAATAAATAAAATCATCACTTGAAACTGCATTTTGTATTTACTCTGGTTGTCTTTGTCTAATATTAAAATTTGCTTGATCTGAAACATTTGTGCGGAAAAAAAAAAAAAAATCAGGAAGGGGCAAAACAACTTTTCACAGCTCTGCATGATATATATTCACACGCACGCACGCACACTTTTTTTTTTTAATTTTTGTTTTTTTTTTTACTACATATCATTTGTAGGAAAATGAAATTGAGTTTTTTCTTGTAGATTTTTCTGGTGGAAAATTTGGCCGAACCTTTCTTCTTTTTTTCTGGAGCTGTTGCACCCCAAATGTGGATCAGTTCAAGTCTCACTAAAAACCGTCCTTCATGGTGCGCTTCTGTGTGATTACCTTTGGGTTTTTTGTTATTGTCAAGTTATTTTATAGTTTTCAGTGTTGAGGAGTTACTTGAGTATTAACTCTCACAAGTGAATGGACATTTTATTTTCTTTAAAAAAAAAAAAATTTTTTTTTTTTCTTTTTTAATATCAAGACTTAAGGTCTGCTGAGGTTGAAAGCAAGATTTATGAAATGTATGAAGCATTGTATCATTAAAATTGGACATGAGTACCCTCCTCATCTTAATTTTGGAATTGTTGAAATTTTGTGTTTGATGGTTATGCTTTGTGTTTAAAAATTAGGCTCTTTTCAGGGAAACTGCCGAATATTCAGTGAATTAGTGGATTCACCTTTCAGAGTAGACTTCAGTAATGATTTGGGAGCCACACTCCGGGGGTAATTGTTTATAAATCGACTAAATGATATTAGCTTTGTAAAGATTTTGAGACAGGAATACCCCAAGCCATTAGTTGCATCTTTGTGGAAACAGTCAGATTTATGAATATTTGAGCATTGACAAAGTTATTTTCACTGTCTATGACAGCATATTGGAATTGAAATTATCTAATTTATCTCTAAATACAAACTTTCATCTTTAGAGGGCATTAACAGCCAAATTGGTTGAATGGTGTAGGAATAGCAGCAATGTGAACATGAACCCCCCCCCACCACCATTTAACGGATAATTCTGGTTGAACCAGGGCTCTATTTTACCATCCAGTTGGGTCTGAAAAGATTAATAGGGACAAAAAAAATTTCTGATCAGTCTAGTAGAGAGAACCCTAGTACCAGAATCTGTGACGTAATCCACCATTTGTCCGCATCAAAGTCTGTCCACTGACAAGCTCAGATTGTAATTTATAAATCAGTCATGCCTCTACTGATTCTTTGTAAATACTACTGGCTTATTAGGTCTCTACCTATGTTGTTTACCCCAGTTTCCTATCTGCATTGGCATCACTCTTTGTTATGCGGACCAGATCTCAGCAGCTTCATGCTTCTGGCATGTGTCAATACAAATGTCTAGTTGTGCATTCACCATATTTGATTCACCTGGGTCACAGGATTGCACCCACTTCAGGCAACATCTTTTTTTTTTTTCTGCATATTACTAGCATATATATCTGTCTTTTTTACATATATATTTTCGATTACACCAAGCTGTGCTTTCTGCTCGCCAAGTCTGTAGTCCACTCTTCCCTGGATAGCGCACGCTTAGATTTTTTTAAGCGTTGACAATGCTATCTGTCAAAAATTTCAGAACAAGATTTATGGTTGGGCAAGACTTTTGTTACAAGTTGGAAACGTCTCTCTCTAGGGATCTTTTCCATTATGTCAGACACAACAATCAAAGCATGTTAGCAGCGAAAACACACTTTTACTGGATGTATGTTGATGCAGACAAATTCTTTTGGCCCTATTAGTCGTGAGTAGAAGGAAGAATGGAGCCCAGGTTAAAACTACCATAATTAACCTTTTTAGGACCAGAGTAATTGACTGATTTGCTATTTAGCTGTTCCATTATTCTCCCATTATTTAATGTATTTCTAAGCAGCTAAAAGGCCTGTAATTTATTTCAAGTGTGGCATTTGCATTTGGGATCTGTTTGATGTGGACTCAAGTCTAAAGAGCCATACCTGCCAGTAAACAATGAATTCATTTGGCTGAGAAATCAATACAAAGCCATCAGATGCCAAAAACATTAGGAGTGGCCAAATCAATATTGGCCGAATCAATTATTTAGTACACTCAAATTCCAAAAAAGTTGAAATGTTGTGTACATTGTAAATAAATACAGAATGCAGTGATTTGGAAATCTCATAAACCAACATTTTATTCACTATAGATCATAGACAACATATCAGATGTTGAAAGTGAGACATTTTACATTTTCAAGAAAAATATTAGCTCATTTTGAATTTGATGGCAGCAACAAATCTCAAAAGTTGGGAGAGGGGCAACAAAAGGCTGGAAAAGTAAGTGGTACTTATAAAAAAATAGCTGGAGGAGCACTTTGCAACTAATTATGCTCTTTGGCAACAAGTCAGTAACATGACTGGACATTAATAGTGCATTTTAGAGAAGCAGAGTCTCTCAGAAGTGAAGATGGACAGATTCACCAATCTGCAAAAAACTGCATCCAAAAATTTTGGAAAAATTTCAGAAAAATGTTCCTCAATGTACAATTGCGAAGACTTTTAATCTACAGTACATAATATCATCAAAAGATTCAGAGAATCTGAGAAATCGCTGGAATCCTACAACTGACGAGAGGGACAACATTCCTCTCGCAATACATCAGCAATTGATCTGCTCACTTCCCAGACGTTTCCAGACTTGTTAAAAGAAGAGGGGATACTAAACAATGATAAACATGGCCCTATCCAAAGTTTTTTGAGAAGTGTTGCTGCCATCAATTTCAAAATTAGCTAATATTTTTCATGAAATGGTAAAATGTCTCACAACATCCGATATGTTGATTATGTTCTATTGTGAATAAAATTTCAGTTTGAGTTTTGCAAATCATTGCATACTGTGTTTCTTTACATTTTACACAGCATCCCAAATTTTTTGGAATTGGGGTTGTACATCCTTAAAGAACTGGTGAGCTCTGGCCAAGCAGGTGGCCCAGTAGACCACAGATGATAAATGTGGTGGCTGAGCCTTTCACAACACATGGCCAGATCCAGCACACCCTTGAGGAGGAAGGCATATGTGTGCGTCAAAGTCAGCAATCGAGAAGACTGTTAAATCCTTAGTATTTGCTCAATTATGACAGCCTAAAAACAGACGAGAGTGCCAAAAACATCTTTTAAAAAAGGCTGTACGGTTTTAGACCATTCCTTTCCTAACATTCTGATACAAGTGGAAGAAGGTGTTGATCAGTCCAGTTGTTGAAGTCATTTGTCTTCATGAGGTAAAGAATTCTGTTACTGTTCTGATCTAAGTTCTTCTGGGCCTTTTGATATTCCTGTCCTAACCCACGCATTTTTCCAAAACAAACCGTTGATTTGGCAGCACTGACTGTCAATACCATTTCTCTTTGTTGCGTTTTGAGGTTCTGATTTTTCAGCCTATTGGTGTCTTGGTGTAACCCTATTTACTTGTAAATTAAATAATAAGAGAATAACATAACTGGTCATGGAATAGTTGAGCCGCCAATTATCTTTAGCTTTCTTCATAATGGGTGGACCGCATGTAAATTCTTACTGTATATACCTAAATTTGCTAAAAGTCTGAATATTCTGCATATACCTGCAACTCAATTTCAACTGCAATATGTTGTGGGAAGACAGCCAAAATTGCTTAGTCGATGTCCATGTATTTATGGACCTGACTGAACTTCATAAAATAATTCCACAGAGACAAGGATATTGGTTTGATGGAGGGATACAAAAAATTTCTAGAATATTCATATATCAATTCTGCATCAGCTGCTGGAGGGCAGAGGGCAATCTGACACCATCAGAATTGACATGATTAATTTTGTATCAAATGCAAATTTGCGGAGTCATTAAACCAGCAGTTAAATTGGCAGGAAAACCAATTTCAAGGAAATGTTTTTTAAAAAAGGGTGTTTGAAATTTGAGAAACGGTATGAAACACTGGAAATTTTGATGTGGAAACTGTGTACAGTAAAATAGTGATTTGACACTAATGGCATTTTTGGTATGTTAATTTATTAAAACCAGCTGTACCTGAGTCTACTGAGTCTAGTAGCAAACCATAAAGAAGCAAGCAGCAATGTGGGGGTCAAGCAGTCCAGCAGGGCTGAGTCACCGTGGCAACCTGATGTGCTCATGTTTGAAGTATGGCAGTAGAATTTTATGTAAATTGAGCCTAGATTGGGTGTAACTGAGACATTAGCTCATGTCCTGTTTGGGTTGTTTGCCTGTAATTTGGCTGTAATGGGCTAATGGTAGGGTACTCTGTGTAAACGTGTAGGAAAATCAATACTCGTTTAAACGAAACACAATTTTTAAAATAATTTTCCATATATTAAAATATAATTTATTAATGGGATTACTACAAATAATTACTGAATAACTAAAAGAAAGGAAAATAAATAAATAAATAAAAATGATGCAGATGCTAGCCTGGGGTCACGGCCTTCCTCATGACAGGATGGAAGTCGTAGATGATGCGTGTTCAAAATTCTCACTTTGGAGTGAATTACAGTGGGCTCCAAAATTACTGGCACCCCTGACTGGCTATGCACACACAATACTTTGGAAACTCTAAAAAATACACTTATAGAGAGAAACTCTAAATAACAACATGCGAGAACTGCTGTACGATATTAATGTTCCAATGGAACCAACCAAAATCACTTACTTATTTAATTAAAAATCAATTTCCCCAAACCAAGATTTCACAATTAATTTCAGGAAAGATTATTGTAAATGACGTCTACCAAAATTAAACCAGGTATTAAATTCCACTTAGGTTTTGCAAGTCTCAAGGAACTACATTGTGCCATTACATTACTTCCTGTTTCACTAGGGTATAGAAATGAGCCAACTCACATGCAGTAGCCCTTTGTTATCCAACATCATGATGAAAACATCACAACCTTCATTTCAAAAAGGGGTAAACGGCCATAGACCTTCATAAATCTGGTAATGGCCACAAGAAAAGTTTCACAAACGATTGAATATGCTGCAGAATATTGTCAGGGAAATTATGAAATCTTGCCAGAGACATTGAACTGTTGAAAATCTCAAGTGTAGACGATGCAACTGCATTTTGCCCCCCAGGATAGTGAGAAGGAGGATGGTGAGAGAAGCAGCAAAATACCCAAGAATCACAATGAAGAAATTACAGGGCTTGGTGGCATCTTGGGCTCACAAGGTTTCAAAAAGCACCATTGGGAGCCACATCCACAGGCTTTTTGGAATGGTTACCGAAAGAAAGCCTTTTCTGACCAGAAGACACAGATGCAATGCTTGGAGTTTGCAAAACATCATTTAAAGTATGACTGGAACAAGTTTCTTAAGTCAGAAGAAACCATAATTGCATGTTTCAGTCAGATACAGCATCGGCATGTTTGGGGTTGAAACAGAGATGCACACAAGAAGAAGCACCTCATACTCATGGTGAAATATGATGGTGGGTCAGTCATGTTTTGGTCATGTTTTGGGGCTGTTTTAATTCAAGAGGTCCAGGGACACTGGTTAAGATTGATGGCATAAAAAATTCTGGATACTTTGGCTGACACTCTGGTTGTCTCCACCAGAAGGCTGGGACTTGGCTGTATGCGGACTTTCCAACAAGATAATGACCCAAAGCTTACCTCAAGATCCACACAAAAATAGTTCTGCAATGGCCATCTCAGTCGCCAGACCTCAATACAATTGAAAACTTGTAGGCTGAGTTAAAGAGGGCAGTTGATAAACACCAATCCAAGAACGTGAAGGACCTTCAAAGCATCTGCTTAGTTTCACCAATGGTCTGTAATTCCCCCAAGTGTGTGTAACCTTGTCAAAAATTACAGAAATACTCCATGCTGTTATCCTTGACAGAGGACTCAGTAAATGAAGGGTGCCAATTATCATGAAACCTTGATTTTGTTGAAATTTATTTTGCATTAAATGATTATGATTTGGGTTGTTTCCATTGAAACATTAATAAAATATTTAGCACATCACATGTTCGTATAATCTGTTTCTCTATTATTATATTTTTTATTTTTTATATTATTTGTGTATTGCCAATAAGGGGTGCCAGTAATTTTGAGCTCACTCTATATATACAAAATAAATTCACCAACAAACTGTGTTCAAAGCAGCTGTTGTCAGGGTTAATATTTTAGATCAATACAAAGGAAGCATGAAGTCGTCAAGTCGTCACTGGCGCTGTGTGAGTGTATTCAATGGTACCAACTTCCACAGCCAATCCAGGCCCTCCCCCCAGCCACTGTTTAAATGTTGAATTTATCCCCGTTCATGCGTCTACCAATTTAGTGAGGTCTCTCATCCCTAACTAATGGTGTCAAAAATGTAAAATCTGATAACTTTTATGAGGCTTAGTTTGTGAAGATAATCCTGAGCAAATTTTTTTATAAAAAATTGGACAAAATTTCTGGCCTGTGAAAAATTTTTACACCTTCTCATAAAATCTAATGCGGCTGCTGCATCAATTAGACTCACATGCAAGCTGCCATGGCTTGGCCTTGGGACCAGTTCGTATTATTACCAGACACAAGATTTCTTTTGCTAAGGCAAACACATCAACAGTTATAAGCCAAAAATATATTTTTGCTTATTGCAGTGCTCCCTTGTGGTTAAATGTGGCAAAATTTGTGTTTCCTCAAAATGGGGTCTTGAGCCCATGGCTGCATTTGAATAGTTTTTTTTTTTTTTTTGCCTTTTTGCTCCTCATTCCCAAAAAATAATACCGAAATAATTACGAGGCGGCCATAATTAGTGCATTTGAATTCTGTAAATGTTAAGGAAAGGTGTCTCAGTGCTTCCTAATTTACCTCTGGTAGCATAGGGTACACAGATCCATCGTTTTCAAAACGAAAAATGATAACACAAGCCCACAATTCCGTAAGGCAGAAATATTTAAAATGATGACCATTCATCCAGCCAATCACGAAAAGAAACATACATGACAGGCAGGGGACACATGATCACGTTCCCTAGTGTAAGTGCATTCGGATTCTCTTTGCAGTGCGGTTGTCTTTCCAAGCCGCTAGGAATTCCCTTTTACATCTTTCCTTTACTTTATCACGCTTTCCTCAAAGGTGAAAGAAAAGTGGTTAGGAATTAGTAGATAGGACGTTATTGTTTTTTTTTTTTTTTTACTGTTTTGGACCTCACTTCCTGTTTGGCATCTTAACCACCAATTTTGTCTGGCGAAAGCTTTTGAAAATCAAAAATTAATTTGGTAACTTTCATGTGGCTTTGTCTGAAGATCTTCAAAAATAATGTGCCTAATCACATCACCAACTTCAACCCGTTGGTGGTGCTAGAGTGCTTGAGGCGGAATCACGGAACTTGGTGAAAAGAATAACATTGTCCCTAATCAGTGACCGAAATTTCCAAACTTTTTCCAGTATAGTTCTAGTGGATGCTATAGACACCCTACCCAGAAAAACTTATGGAAGAGGAGGATTATTAAGAAAAGGGAGAACCACAATAGCAATTGCAAAAAGCAACTTCGCTGCTCAGCCCCAAATTTCAATTGCAGAAATAACGGATTATTTCAGTTCAGCACAGACAAACAAAATCAGAATTTTTGCATACTTTGCCGGTTCATAGTTGGATTCTGAAAAGCAATTAAATAAGTATTTTTTTTTTGTTTTTTCTTTTATGCTCTCCCCCGTATTGTGGAACCGTGTGCCTGCTTTAAGTCGAGGCCAGGTTGAATTCCCTGTAATACTTTGCTGATCAATATTATCCAAATCTGTTGATTCAACTGAAAATGACTTAAAAGTACTATTTACCTTGCTTTAGGAAAGTACATTTTTCAAAGAAACGCTTTACTTGGGAAAGCTTTGCCAAAATGGCTGTACAGAGCTAGTTACGGATATCCCACCCTAAAGCAGCAACACTTTTGATGTAAATGTGAAGGCCTTTCCCCGTGGGAATGCAGGCATGATTTGGCGTTAGGTCTTTTTGCTCTCCAGAGCTTTCTGTGTTGCTGCGGTGGCAGGCTTCCTGACTGTGGCAGGCTCCATTATGGCTGGAAAGGTGTTGTCCATATCCTGGGAGTCTTCGCTGTTCTGGGACTTGGTGCTGTCCTGCGAGTCGGGCTTCTGCCGCATAGCTCGGCACTGCTCTTCCTTCAGCTCCAGGTAGGAGCGAGAAAAGGTATGAAAAATTGAAGTAACTGGAAAGGCCATAAGCAGAATCCCGCTAAGAATGCTGCTGAGCGCAACCACCTGGCCAGGGATGCTACGCGGCACCATGTCCCCATAGCCCACCGTGGTCATGGAGATAACAGCCCACCAGTAGCTGCCTGGAATGCTGGTGAAGGCCTGGTCATCGCCCATCTCGCTCTCAGCCAAGAAGACCAAGGGGGCAAAAAGCGCAATAGCCACGCAGAGGAAAAGGAGCAGCAGGCCGAACTCACGGGTGCAGCGGCGTACTGTCAGCCCCAGAGTCTGCAGTCCTAGAGAGTGACGGGCAAGTCGCATCACGTATAAGATCCTCAGGGCTCTGAGAACCCGCAAAACCAGCCCCACTTTCTCCAGATAGTTGTTCCCTGAGCCCGTCAGGCTCCCCCGCATGGGAAGTTTGTTCACTATGAGGGTGATGTAGTAGGGCAAGATGGCAAGCATGTCGATGATGTTGAGCGGTGTGCGCAAGAAGAGGCATTTGCTCTGCGTTTGAATGAAGCGCAGCAGGAACTCCAAGGAAAACCAACCCACACACACAGTCTCCAGTATAAAGATGTTGTGGCATCTCTGACTGCAATTTCCCTAAGAGGAATAACACAGAATAGGGTAGTTAGTAATGCAATAGAGAGAGAAATGTCACTGCCTTGAGCAGACATCATTGAAGAAAACATACTACATGCAAGGCACAGACATGTGTTGAAGTCAATTACTCAGTCTTGAGCCCTTCCTTTCAGTCCCATTGGGAGGGACACAGAAGAACTTCCTTTGCATGGAAAACTAAAGTTGGACTTTTAACCCTAGTAAAAGCTATGGGTCTGTCAAATGCAGCCGCTGTATTCAAACCTGTGGAACTTCAGGCCTATTTTATATTTTAGAAAGTTTCCAACAATCACAAATTTGCCTCGCTAAATTACAAGGAAAGAAACTGCCCGTTCAAAAAAAAGTTGCACAATCTAATATTTTGTGGGCCACCTTTCGCTTTGATCATGGTACACGTTCTTTGTGGTATTGTTTCAACAATCTTTACAATGCTACAACATTTATTTTCGACTAGATTTGCATTCAATTTTGGCCAAGATATTGTATTGAAGGTGGATGAGCAAACCACTCCGTAAAGCCTTCTCCAGCACATCCCAAGGATACTCTGTTGGTTAAACGCCAGAGTCTGAGGTGGCCAATTCATATGTGAAAATGATTCCTATGCGCAATGAACCACTCTTTCAGTTTCAGACCAATGAATTTTGGCATCATCATCCTGGAATATGCCTGTGCTATCTGGGATTAAAAAGTCCTTTGATGAGTGACTCGACATTCAGTATGTTCAGGTAGTCAGATGAATTCATTTTATTGCTGCAGAACAGTGCTGAGTCTACACCTGACCAACTGAAGCAACCCCAGATCATAACACTGCCTCCAGAGGCTTGTACAGTGGGCAGTATGCATGACTGGTGCATCGCCTCATTGGCTTCCTTTCTTACCCTGATGCGCCCGTCACTCTGGAGTAGGGTGGATCTGGACTCATTAGACCTCATGGCCCTTTTCCATCCAATCCAACAGTCCAATCTTTATGCTCCCTTGCAAATTGAGCACAATTTTTCCCAATAAACCTCACTAACAAGTGGCTTTCTTATGGCCACGCAGCTCTCTAGTCCCAATCTTCCAAGCTCTTATTGCAAGGCGCATGTGGTCATGCTTATGCCATCATAATTAAGCTAGTATCTCACTGAGCGGCGAATGCTTACGAATCTAGCGAATTTTGAGTTTTGTCAGAGATTGTAAAAGGGTGCAAAGCAGTTCGCTAAAAGTTTTTAGGATCACAGACGGTTTTTCTTGTCACAAAGAAATTTTGAGCATGTTCAAAATTTCTTTGCAAATTTATTTTCTCACAAACAGTTGTAGCTTTTGTAAAACAGTTGTAAGCATTTACAAACAGTTGCACAGGGTCGCCTTAATGCACAGGCTTACCTGGGCTGAAGCCCCAGGGCCTACAAGGATCAGGGGCCAATAATTAAAAAAAAAAAAAAAACATTGTTTCGTAATTTGACAAATTTTCTGTCCATCACTTGATATTCGTCTTTGTAGTTGCTGGTTGGTAAATTTAGTGTAACTCTCAGTGGCCCGGTGACACAACAACCTAGCAGAAAGCGTAGTGAGGGGCTTGGAGCAGCGGGCACAAGGGAACTCGAAGGGGAAGAGCATTCGTGATAAAAACATTTCAGGTTATCTAAATGCAAGAAGCAGAAAAAATAAATTTCCAGAACTTGAGGCCATTATCATTAGTGAGGGCTATGAAATAGTTGGGATTACAGAGACATGGCTGAGTGAAGAGGTTGGAGATAAATATAATATAGAAGGTTATGAGCTCTTTAGGAAGGATAGATGCTATAGGCGAGGAGGGGTTGTAGCACTTTATGTGAATGAAAACATAAATGTACAGCAAATTCACAAAATTGAACATTCCTTGCCTTGTGAAGATATCTGGGTCAGGCTCATTGACAAACATGAGACTGGTTTAAACATATGAGTATGCCATCGACCGCCAGCTTTGGACAGTATTGTCAATGAAATACTCCTTAAGAGGATTATGCAAGCTTCTGGAGGAGGAGGGAATATTATTATGGGAGAAATAAATTATCCTGGAATTGATTGGGAAATGGTGAAAGGACAGGGTAGGGGGGAGGAGGAATTTATAGATGTTATAAATGATCATTTTTTTGGTGCAGTATGATAATAAACCTACAAGAGCGAAAGCAATTTTAGACTTAGTGCTCTGTAATGACCCAGATAGAATTAGCAATGTTGAGGTACTGGAGCCACTTGGGACAAGTGATCACTCTACTGGACTGTTAATTTTGATGTTTCATGGTAAGTAAAAAAGGTGTCTTCAAAAAAAAAATTTCAATTTTAGGCAAGCAAACTTTGACAGAATGCGCTTATATCTAAGCAAAATAAAATGGGAGACACTCCTGGACTGTGAGTATGTAAATGAGATGTGGGAAAGATTTAAGGGGGTCTTACTTGATTCACAATGCAAATTAATTCCAAAGGTGTCCAAAAGTAAGCTGAAAAAGCAAAATCCGCAGTGGATGACCACAGCTAGTCGTAGGAGTTTGAGGGAAAAAATGAATCTATACAAGATGAACATAAAGGATATCAATGAGAACACTAAGGCTGAATAATGTAAAATGCGGGCTGTGGTCAAAAAAAGAGCTGCGGAATGCTAGAAGACTGTATGAAAGACAAATTGCAGAGGGGGCAAAAACTAACCCTAAGCTGTTCTTTCAGTACTGTAGCAGAAAACGGAAAGTCAAAGAGGAGGTTAAGTGTATAAAGAATAAAAATGGATCGCTGCTTTATGATAACAGAGATATTGCCGATACCTTAAACAGTTACTTTGTTGAGAATTTTACCTCAGAGTGGGTTTTCATTCAGCCAGAGGGCATGTCCAATGCTCAAGATTATTTTGCGAAAATTGAGGTTCGGGATAACGAAGTATTAGACAAGTTGCATAAACTAAAGGCAGATAAGGCGGCGGGTCCTGATGGCTTATATCCTAGAGTGCTCAGGGAAGTTGGTGAGATCATCTTTAAGCCACTATCCGCCATCTTCAGACGGCCTTTATAAACTGGAGAAATACCAAATGATTGGAAGCAGGACAATATAATTCCAATATACAACTCTAATTCCGAAATAGTTGGGACAAAGTGTAAATTGTGAATAAAATCAAAAGGCAATGATTTTCAGATCACATGAGGCAATTTTTTATTTATTTATATTAGTTTTTTTTTTTTTTTTAAATTAGAACATGGATAATAATATTTCAGATGATGAAACTGAAACATTTTACATTTTTATCCACAAAATGAGCTTATTGCAAATTTTCTGGCTGCAATACATGCAAAAAAGGCCTGAAAAAGCTATTAATATCTGAGAATCAGCTGAAAGAACATTTAGCAAGTAATTATGTTCACTGGCATTCGGTGTGTAACATGATCGGCTATAAAAGGGATGTCTTAGAGAGGCTGAGTGTCTCAGAAGTAAAGATGGCCAGAGGCTCTCCAACCTGTGAAGGCTTGCATAAAAAATTGAGGAATACTTTAAAAACAACGTTCCTCAATGTCAGATTGCAAAGGCTTTGAAGGTCTCATCATCAACAGTGCATAACATCATCAAAAGATTAAGATTAAGAGAAACTGGATAAATCTCGTGCGTAAGGGACAAGGCTGAAGAACTTAACTGGATGCCTATGATCTTCGGGCCCTCAGACGCCACTGCATCACTCACCGGCATGATTCTGTCATTGACATTACTAAATGGGCCCAGGAATACTTCAAGAAACCACTGTCTGTAAACACAGTCCGCCGTGCCATCCACAGATGCCTCTATACAAAGTGGCAAAGTGTCCTGTGGTCAGACAAGCACAAATTTGACATTCTTGTTGGAAATCATGGGCAGCGTGTCCTCTGGGCTAAAGAGGAGAAAGACCACCCCTCCTGTTATCAGCGTTCAGTTCAAAAGCCAGCATCTCTGATGGTGCATATGGTGTGGGACACTTGCATGTTTTGTGGACAAAGTTTTCGTAATCATAATGCAATCCCCACCAAGATGCCATACAATTGATTTCCACAGTATGCCATTACCAAAGATTATGTACTTTGTTTTCGCCGTGCCAAAGATGCAACGCCATCTATTGGCATAAATCTGACACTTATCAATCAAGGTCTATAAAGCAGGAGCACTTGCAGAAAATAGAGCAATGTCATCATCATAAGCAAAATGATTTAAGATGGAACTGGCAATTCTTAGTCCAGATTCAGTGTCAGACAGATCCTGAAGCAAGTCATCAATAAACATGGAAATGAAAATGGGGGACAAGATGTTACCCGAACAAATGCCCCTTGTCACCAGAAATTGGTTATTCAAATTACCAAATCTATTTAACAACAGCTACCAATTCACTGTACCGCTCATAAAGTAGTAACAAGGAGTAAAATATTTAACAGCATCGTGTAAAAAGGAACAGGCATTATCAACTTCCAGGCCATCCCTAAATTCAAACTGAGAACTACTACACAAATCACCCTGTGGCAACAACACTAATTCCAGCATCTTCAAATAATTAGTACTAATAGGACTCCGTATGGGATAAGAATTTTTACTTCACAGTTTCCTTTTCATTGGCCTGGTATGAATCCAAGACAGCATCTTCAGTCATTATATTACCAAAATGAGAAGAAAAGTCATGAGCTGTCAGACTAGATGAATTAACAGTGGGATTTTTCTAAATGGTATTCCAAAATTTTCTAATTTATCCAGCACCAGTGTCAATTCAACTTATCAATGGACGCTTTAAACATTGCGAAGACAGCAACATGAAGTTTTACAGAACTGTTTCTTGCAATGTTTCCAGCAATCAAACCTGGCTCCTTGTCTAGGCCTACCATTCGAAACCCATAAGTGCCACCAAAAATTATGTTGTGTTTGCAATGGCCCATTTTCATTGGTAACCCGTGCTGTATTTACAGGTAAAGTGCGAAAAATAATTGCTTTGGCCTTTTTTAAGCCCACGCACAGAAAAACTGGCGGAATTACTGCCATCAGGCCTCTTCGCAGTAACGAGAGCAATGTTCCATGCACTGCTATGTTCGCCGTATGTCCACATGGGGTTGTGGGTGTGGAAAGTAGTGACCTCAAGCAATGCATTGTGGTAATCTTCACAAAAAATGCTCAGGGAAGTCAAGGGGTGATTAATACATTAAAATCTTGAGCTGCGGTGGGTGCAGCCACATCATCTGTTTGGAACATTCCTAAAAGAAAAAATATGTACTATTGAACTTAGGGAAACCAAATTTCCTGGAAGACAACAGATAACTGTGGTGGATGACAGAACAATTATTCCCCTTGCTGGATAAAACCCCTTCTTGACTGTTCAAGAACACTTTCCAGGAGGTTGACTTATCTGTGACAATGTCAAATTTCAAGAGAAGACTTCACTAGAGTAAACCATCACCAGAATAACTATAAAATATAAACCTTTAGTAAGCCACAGAATTTGGATGTTTATTTAAAAAGCCTGCACAGTTCTAGAAAAATATAATGTGGATAGATGAGACCCAAGACTGACTTGCTACTGGATTTATGGGAAGGGAACAGTTTGTAGCGGGGAATAGATTGCTCATGATTCAAAGAATACCTCCCCATCTTTGAAGCCTGGTCATGTGTGGGCATGTATGACTGTCAGTGTCCATGGTTCCTGCGTATTTATTGCTGATCTGACAGCTGACAAAATCAGCAGGATTTATTCTGAAATGCATGGTGCTGCACAGATTTAGACTAATGCTGCAGGGCAGCACTTCACAATGCTGATGGACAGCGAAATGTGGTATACTGATCAAGACACCCACGGCTAAGTGCAGAGTTCCACTTTGGCCAAGTCAATCATTTAACCTGAATCCAATGCTTCATGCATTCAACTTGCTGGAGACCAATAAAACAAAATGCCCCCAGAACAAGCAGGAATGAAAGTCAGCAGCAGTGAGTGCTTGGCAGGGCATTACCATGGAAGATACCCAGTGGCTGGAGATGTCTGTTGGTTCAAGACATTGGGCAGTCATTGACTGCAAAAGACTTGTGACCAAGTAGCTACTGAAAAAGTTAATTCAAATAATGATTATGTTGGTCTCAGTTACTTTAGAGCCCCTACAACTGGTGGGCTAAGTATTAATATTGCTTTAATTCCTACATATATCACAAAATATTTATGGAAAAACCCTTAAATATCAAAGTCTACAATCCAAGCAAACCTTGATTTATTCTTTCCAGTTCCATTGTGGTGATGTACAGAGCCAAAATCATGAAAATTGTATCCCTGGCAAAATACTTCCAGACCTAACTGTAAACACAAAATGAGACCCAAAATCATTTGGTCATTTCACTTAAAAAGTGTCCCCGATCAGTGAGAAAAATTGTGAAATAAACATTAAGCTTGAATTTGCAAGCAAGATTTGAATGAAGCCTCACCTCTAAACCCACCCCCTCCCCTTAAGTCCCTGACCAAAGCCACGCCCCCTGATTCACATGCTGGAGCAAGAGTCTCGCATCCCGTAACCTGGATGCAGTTTCGTACGTCTGAATAGTCAGCGGAGCTGGGTAAATGCTAGGCGCAAACACAGCGAAATAATAAAAATAACATTTTACCATCAACAAGTATCCTATGAATGTGGCCTCAGGACAAAGACTAAACCAATACGACTACCTGGGCGTATTAGAAATAGAGATATAGCATATTATGTATAAAACACAGCTAGCCTTAGCACTGTAAACAAGTGAAAGTCAGCCACGAGCGCAATGGTTGTAACATGAGGCGTGTTACTGTAACCATTGACATCGTACATATAAAGCTATATGCCATTTTCAGATACATCTGAAGTGATATATGATGTATCTACCAGCCACCCACTTGCATTAGAAACCAACTACTGATGAAGTTACAGCGCCCTCAATAATTATTGGCACCCCTGGTTAAGGTGTGTTAAAAGCCTTAAAATAAATTCAATTTTTATTGCAGAAACATACTCTCACACTGAAAATTGTGGAAAAATGTAACTTTCAACTCAAGAGAATTTTAAGGGGGAAAAAACTCCCTGACTAAGAAATAATTTTTTTTTTCAGAAAATCATCTGTTCCACAATTATTGGCACCCTTAACAATTCCTAGGAAATAAATGTAATTGAAGTATTTCTGTCATTCTTACAGTAGTTTACAAAGTTGATCAGAGTATCTAGGAACATTTAATTAGTAATTCATCACTTCCTGTTTCCCTGGGGTAAAAATATGATGTGACACAGAGGCCATTTCTCTTCTCCACTCTTCAACATGGGAAAGACAAAGGAACACACCATTCAAGTAAGGCAGATGTGTGTCGACCTTCACAAGTCAGGTGATGGCGACAAGAAAATAGCCACTCACCTGCACCTGCCCATATCTACTGTCAGAGGAATCATTAAGAAGTTTAAAACAACTGAAACAGTGGTAAACAAGCCTGGACGAGGACGCAAGGTTATTTTGCCACCACGCACAGTGAGGAGGATGGTAAGAGAAATAAAAAGTTCTCCAAAGCTCAAGAATTGCAACAAATGGTAGCATCTTGGGGTCACAAAGTCTCCAAAACCACCATCAGGCGCTATCTACATGCCAACAAGCTGTTTGGGAGGCATGCACGGAAAAAATCTTTTCTCACTCACAATCATAAATGCAAACGTCTGGGGTTCGCTACGTGGTACTGGGACTTCAACTGGGACCGTGTGTTTTGGTCAGATGAGTCCAAGATAGAGCTTTTTGGCAACAAACACTCTAAGTGGGTCTTGCGGAAAACAAAAGATGAGTATGCAGAAAAGCACCTCATGCCCACCGTGAAGTATGGAGGAGGATCGGTGATGGTGTGGGCCTGTTTCTCTTCCAGAGGCCCTGGGAACCTTGTTAGGGTGCATGGCATCATGAACGCTTTGAAATACCAGGACATTTTAAATCAAAATCTGGTGGCCTCTGCCCGAAAACTGAAGATGAGTAGTCACTGGGTCTTTCAGCAAGATAATGACCCTAAAAATGTGGCCAAATCTACACAGAAATGGTTCACCAGAGACAGAATCAAGCTCCTCCCATTTTTTCCCACTGAAGAAATGCACTTGAACTAAAGGTTGGATTTTCCTCTTTTTTTTCATTGTGGTCTTATATAATTTAGAAAAAAACTGAATTTATTAGAAGCTAAAGATCACATCTTAACCAGGGGTGCCAATAATTATGGAAGGCGCTGAATTATTGAGCCGAGCTTGCAACGCCTATCGGCTGCAAGCGTAGCCTGCTTTTTCCCTATGGCTTTTGCAGCTAATGTGACAGCATTCTCTGGTGACAGTCAGCAACAACAGCATCAGCCTCGGAAAAAGCACATAACTGTTAATTTTTAACAATATTAAAATTGTGAGAAAGGTGAACAAATAAATTCTCGCGCTGAAATGTTAAGTAGACAAGAACACAACTGTCTCAAACTGCAGATTCAGCTTACTATGCCCTCACGTTCCTGGAAATTTATACTTCCGTTCTCAATTTCTCAAGTTTGAACTCACAAATAAGGTAGTCCGTGAGAAATGGCAGTGCTTATGCTGGCCAGCATTTGTCCAGCTGTAAAGAAACACCCACAATTAGGCTACACAGCTGATTGACTTGCGTGTGCACAAGAAATTATTGTCATCGTCAGTCACTCCTCCTGGCTCTGATTGGTTGTTTTGTCCGGGTCGCGGTGAAATCTTGCAGAAGGAATTAGTAGCACTAGATAGAGCCAGATGACTCTGATTTTCTCAAAGGTCATGTGACTCACATCCCACTGTCTGGTCACAGTAACAGTTTTAACAAATATGACAAAAAGTGATTTTTTTGAAAAATTGCATACTCCAGCTTTAATCAAACATGTAATACAGGGATGAGAAAACTTCAGCCTTGTTTTTATCATTGTTTCGTTTCCACCCCAAGCATCATGTCACGACAAATGGCCATCGTGGAGTCATTAAGTAGAGCAACCATGGTTGAATAACATCACCAACAACGGAACAAAAGAGAGTTTCCATCATTGAACATTTGGACCTTACAGTATTAAAAGCCATTATGCATCTGATTTTATGTCAACATCTCCAAAACTGTGGGCAAAACATTCACAAAATAACAGGTAAAATAATAAGTAGAATAATAAGCATAATAACACTTAAGAATAGGCTAATAAATGAGTGTTTTCTTAACAGTCATTCTAAAATGCATCTTCGTAAACAGATTTGATGCGTCGCTGCTAAACCCTTTCGTGCCCGCATACAGAAATTTACGTATTATGCTAATTGACTTCTCCGCCCAAACACAGATTTTTCCTTGTTTTTTGATTGCCTTGGGGTCCTGAATCTTATCCAGATAGGGCCAGAGTGGGTGCAGGTCTTCAGTCCAAGTAAGGAGTAACACACCAAATTCTACTGCAGCAAATCTATATCAAGGTCCTCAGCTAGGATTCAAAGTCAAACTGATCATGTATCTGAATATTTGCTCTCAGTATGTAAAATCTGCAACATATTACTGTCAATAAATGCATCCAGCTTGTGCTGAAATGTAAAAGCAACATCTGATTTTACCATTTCATATCACGGAATGCTATGGTTAACGCAAAATTTAATAAAAACTTCCAGCATATCCGACATCTGGTCTTAACTTGGCTAGAGCAGTCATGTTTGGTTTTGCAAAAGCTGGATGTCAAAGGGTTAATATTACAAATTACATTCTCCAATGCCTCCTGGCAATTTTTATCCAAAATAAGAAACAAGGCATCATCCTTGAAATAAAATTAGTACTAAATGCTCTCTTATTTATACAAAGTTTTCAAATGGCATTCTGGTATTCTGAGTGTGAAAATGGGTGAGTAGTCTTCATGGCTGTTGCAAATTCAAGAAAAATAAAGGATTTCTTGATTTCTTTAAGTCCCTGTCATTTTTACAGTGTATTCAGGGGGCAGCTGTTTTATCCTGCTGAGTGTGATGTTTCACCACACAAGATAAATATATATATATATTTTGAATGTTTTTCCCACCTGAATATTACCTCCAATTCTACACATTAGACTATAACTTTTTACTTCCTCTTCTAATAAAGCGCACAATATATTTCCCTTTATGTTTATATTAATCATGGTTTCACTTGTCAACGGTGAATTGTAGCTGACATCCCTCAACAGACCCCCACCCTGAAAACACACTGCTGACTGCTGTAAATCCAAATAATTGATGGTTATTTATTCAGATTTGTACAAGGCCATCCTTTCAAACAGGAATTAATGCAAATTATAATATGTATGCTTCACACACAGTGCCTGAATAGCATGATAAAAAGTTGAAGGCCCTCTGACATCGAGAAGCCACGATGCGCATGAGCGTGTTTAAACAGCACAGGACAAGGATGGAGGGTTTGTACTGAACTGGCTGCTGCCATAATGCTGGAGCACTTGTTTCATCTGCTCCATTTATTTACTCTGCCGTTGTAATAGTCCTATCTAAACCTTGCTGGAATTGCATTTGAAATGCATTATTATTTTTTTTTTTGTAATTTTCTCATTCTGCTCGTGGGGTGAATTTTTCATTAACGCCACTGAGCTCGGATGAGGAATTCAGTCAACAGTACACTCACTAAGGGTCCAGTGTACCTCCTGTCCCATGGTGCCGCCTGGCTCATCCTCTTGCCAAGCTGAATGCAAGGGGTAAACAGCATGGTGTTGTTTCTGGACAATATCAGGGCTGATTTTCAGGTATTCTCAAGGGGTGACACAGCGGAGGCAAGAATTTCCCTTTAACGTTTCTCTTGACTGGAATAAAGGAGCCTCACTATGTATCAGCAATCTGTCAGTTGATCAGGTGACTGCAAGTCTCAGTGAACAGTAAAACTGTCTCCATCAAACTCCTATCTTGCCATGAAGCATATAACCATTCATGTTTATTCTCCCTACAAGGAGACGACAGAGTCTGCAGTCATGAGTAAGTAAATTAAGTACAGCTGAGCCCTGTAAATGAAGCACGAAAGGTATACAAAAAATGATTCACCAAAAAAAAAATGCTCCATAACAATAAAATGTGAAGGCAAATTGAACAATATAGCTTAGTTTGGCAAAGCTCAAAACCTCAGAATTATACTTGTATCAGATGTAAAAATTAACCCACATGAGAAAATTTAATCCTGGATGACTTGAAAACAGTAGGTTTCATGAAGTCCTTGGTCTTGCTAAGGTTTTTTAGACAGTAGACACCATAACGTCTTATTCTCAACTCACTCCTGTGTAATCACCATTTACAGTTCCAGCCCTCTAGTGATCTGCTGTGCCAGCATAAAGCTCATTAACAATGGCAGAAGCCCACAAAGCAGCTTTAGTGATATTTAAAGAACCCAATTAAACTCAAATGCTACAACACTCTTAATAACTCTGATACGATGACTGCTGTTGCTTGCAAAATTGGCAGTTTTAAGGTCTTCACGCTAACTAGAGGTCATCACTATTAACAGGCCAGTATATTTAAACAATACTCCAAATCCTTTACTTCTAGAAATAACAATCTCCTTGAAATAAAATGCTAGGCTGTTATGGTTACTCCATTTGCCGAAGTACATATTTTTGCCATACATTTCATTTGACCAGTAATTTTCCATTCAATTACGTGGTAGAACAAGCTTAACTGGAAGAGTTTAAAAAAAATCAAAATGGCCCTGAAAAATGTGTATTCTGCCCAACAGAGCGTACTGTGAGCTGCAGCACCATGGGTCACAGCGGTTTGCAGTTACAGCCTCCTCCTCGCTGTCCCTCTACGTTAGTTTGTATCAAGTCATAGTAAAATCCTCCAAAATGGCACAAAGTTCCCCTGAACTCTGCTGCAGTAGACCCTAACCTTGCATGAATGTGTTTCAGAGTGATTCATCAGTTTGGTTCAGTTGGCTGCAGGCCGACTCTCCCCTTTTGCCAGGAGTCTCCTCCCCAGGGAGAGCTTATGTTCCTCAGTCCTCAAGTCGCATGATCACTAATTTCAGTTATCTAACCATGGGTTCAGCTATAGTGTGCAATCTCACATGTGGCTGCAGTTAAGCAATCAGAGAGACTCCTGGCCTTCAACACAGTGACAATGAAGACAGTTTTTCATTTCAGCTTTGACATCACATCTGTCATCTTGGTGGCTTGGGAACTGAGACCATGACCTGGTATGAGTGGACTAGGTAATGGGTGAATGCACAGAAGGCGCATAGTGAAATGTGCCGAAGGGATCAATAAAGGAACCCTTCATGAGATCGAATCCAAAGTTCTCAAAGTTCAGTTGCAGCGCCACCATAGAAACATGGATTGATGATCAGAATACATGTCATGGATCTCAGAATGCATTACTTTAAAGACTGGCAAGATTGGGCAGAAATACCATTTTGTACACCACAAATGCCAAACAAACCAGCAGTAGCAGTGGATAACAGTGGTGTGTTCATTCTGTGTTTAATCGTTGAAGTGGAGGTGAAGTGTAGAGTAGATTTTTCCAAAAGAAAATCAATTAATCATTAATTCATATTGAGCTTCATGAGTTAAAAATTGATTTGTGTTAAAGATGATTATTTTATGATTTCACAGGGCGCAATTTTGAGGGCTTTGACAGCTTGTGGAGCCACTTGGAGAGCCACTTGTGTTAAAAAAAAAAAATAGCACGGCCCATGGTGAAAAATATACCATTCCCACTGTAAAGCATGGTGGTGGCTCTCTGATGTTTTAGGGGTGTGTGAGCTCTAAAGGCACAGGGAATCTTGTGAAAATTGATGGCAAGATGAACGCAGCATGCTATCAGAAAATACTGGCGGACAATTTGAATTCTTCAGCACGAAAGTGGCACATGGGAAGTACTTGGACTTTTCAGCATGACAGTGAATAAAAGCACAAGGCCAAGTTGATCCTCCAGTGGTCGCAGAAGAGAAGGGTGAAGGTTCTGGAGTGGCCATCACAGTCTCCTGATCTCAATATAATCGAGCTGCTTTGCGGAGAACTCAAATATGCACATCATTCAAGACAACCAAAGAATTTGCAGGAGCTAGAGGAATTTTGCCGGGAAGAATGGGCAGCTGTGGCGGCTGGAGAACTGATGATAGGGGAGGCTCAAACCATCCCTTAAAATTAATGATTGGTCATGACCTGTTTTCAATCATTCATTTAAATTGTCATTACAGAAACTCTGAAAACTCTCAACACCATCAGGTGTGGTCAGTTTTCCTTAATAGCGTACACCTGTCAACTCTCATGCATTCAGCTTGAGTTTTAGTGGCATATTTACATTCCCCTGCTGTAGTGAGCAATTATAAAATCAACACGTATGTAAGGGATTCTCAAGTGGAGCTGAAGTCCTGGTACATGGAGGTTTATCAGTTTCACATGCATTACTGTGATCATGACTCCTGACTTCTCACGCTTTTCTTTACTCAGGGGTTGGAAGCAATGCATGTGTTTCATTATTGTTTAAATTGTTTAAATGAAATAAGATCATTTGAAACATCTTGCAATTCCATTGCTTCCAACTCCTCCAATCACAGTCTATCACAAAAGACTGCATGCTGATATTGATGCTAAGGGGGGCAAGAACTAAGGATATGCACAGGGTTCATTTCGTTTTTCTCCCTTATTGCCATGTTCTATTTGATTATTATGCCATTCTACATGATTTACAGCTGGATATGAATCAAATAAGAAATTAGAGAGCGAGTAAAAAGTAAAACTGTGCACTTTTTAAATTTCCAATTATTATAATCTGTAGTAATGTACATAACTTCTTTGTTATGCGTCATTCGGCATACGGCAGCGGGTCATTCCACGCCACACTGAATAAAGCTCCCCCCCGACCCCCTCCGATTTCCATGAAACTTATTTTGCGAACAGCCCTTAGGACCAATAGTGATATACCACAATTTCAGAAACAATGATGCAATAGCTTTCAAGATATGCATGATTGAAATTTGCTGATCACGCCCATTTTGCTATATTGCTTGCTCTGGTTCCAATGTTTAGAGGCCAGTATCTGCTTGTGCATCAGTGAGAAGCTCGAAAAATAAGATCACATCCCAATCCTGGATCCAATACTGTTCAAACTGATTTATTGCAGTCTAGCTCAGGAAAAGCACAACTTATGCTGTTACGCCAATATCCAAAAGAAGAAAGTCGATTTAACGCATTTGACGTATTTGTTAATTTCATCAAACTATAAATGTCAATTGGACATCTCGTAGAAGGAGGGTGAGCTAGCTGATAGGACTTCGTTCAAATGTTTATATGTCAATGACAATTACGCGGTTAAAATCTTGTCTCATTCACCAACTGTCAACAATCTCATATTCAACCTAAAAAAAAATGCTAATTTTGCATATGTGCTTGCAGGGCATATTTCAGGTTTTAATTTTTTGATAAACTGAGTTGACCTAGGGGTAGCAATGCATATTGGTATTTACCACGTGTCCATACAATATAACGGCAGCAACCGTCTTGGACTACCATATCTGTTAAATGAGAAGACCGCATTGCAAAGTCCTTAAAAAAATTAAGTGCAAATTTATCTCCCATTTTCAACAATTTTCAAAATGGATATGAAATACTCGTCAGTGCTTCTGATGATGAAGCCTAAAAGTGAGCAAGGAATAGATGACGTAGAAAAAAAATCTTGAGATTCTCACTGATGCTCAAGTAGATACCCCCTTTCTGCAGATGTAGACGCTCGCGTCTATAGACATGCAAATGTAAGCACTTAAGTTACAGTACTCGACCACAAGATGGCACCCCCGGATCAGCTATTGGATATTCACAAGCAGGCAGAGCTGAAACGCGATTTATAGTATGGAGAAGTTCCCTCCAATCCCTGTTTTTCAGGATTAGCATGGATTAAACTCCTCAGCTAAGCCTGATGTGCAAACTGGTCAATATCCTTGCCCATAGTATCGATCCAGTAGTTTTAAAAAATTATCACTTGCGGCAGAAAAAAACTTGGTACTCTGTAGCAACCATTTTAGCTACAGTGAGCCAACAGTATTCCAATTAGTGGTTAAAAAAATACGTTTTGTGAAGAAAAAAATCCGACATAGTATTGCTTCTCTCACATTCTACTGTCAGTTACAATCATCACACACAAAATATGCGTAGTTCCCTCCCATGGATTAACGCTTAGATTCCTCCATCGACAAATTCAGCGCTCCCTTCTATCCACCGAAGTACTGGTGTCGATAGCCAGTCACTCAATGATATACTCAGATTCATCTGCGTAACTCTACAGTTATAGTTCACGTCCTCGTGAAGCTTCCCCGGTAACGATGTGTTGACAGACTCGTTTCTTATCCCATTCCCCAGTGTCTTAACTTTCCTCTATAACTGAAATACATTGATCGGACAATAAGAATGGGATACAAAGCTAAGCGTAAAAGTAAGGTCGGTTGTATTCTTCGAATGTTGGCCGCGGTTGCGCAGCTGAAAATGATGCGATATCAAAGAAATAAAGACACTCGAGACCGTTCTGAAGTGTTCAGTTTCATTTACGAGATTTAAATGTTGTATGGACGCGGTCAACGGGAATTATTCCGAATGAAACAGAACTGGAACGTTCCTTCCACCCGATACATCTGTCTCTGGAGGAGGGCATCAGTGAAGAAAACAGGTTATACTTCTACTCTGTTTGCATTTTGCTTAATTTGGCTTTTTGCTGTAGAATCTATACCGCGTTTAAAGACATCGCATGCCGAGGTTTTCGTTTCTCCAAATGCATACATCCCACGCAGGTCGGTAGATCCCTCGGTACGTTCATTACACCACTCTGATGAATATGGAGGCATATGTCGTTGTATTTTTTTCCTGAAAGTGAAATTTCTGTTCTGTTAAAATAAGGTGTATTTCAGAATTCAGATATTACTGAGTTAGTGAGTTTTCACCCTTATAAGGTGTAAGGTTATGAGCTCGGATGTGAGAGCGGTTAGCTTTTTATTCATATCATGTTTGGTCTTGCGTGAATGTTATAGCTGTTAAATCTGCACTTCATTTAATGCTTGGGGTACTTCGAAGAGAAATGGACAATATTGTTAACTTTATTATGGAGAAAAGGCATGTTTTGAGAGGTTACTGGTGACCAATGATGTTCCACTGCACTGATATTGATTAATTAATACAAAACTCAACCAGAAAATCATTAGTTCATGCCGAATTTCAAGCCCCAAAAATTTATTTGTGTTAAATATATGATTAATGTTTGATTTGACAGTTATAAATGTTGATGGATGTCAGACTTTGGAGAGACACCTGGATAGCTGTCTAATTTGTCTCATAGCAAGCGGGTAATCTAAAATGGAATGTTATAGATGAATTGTACTTGTGGTCAAGAAGTTTATGATCCCAGAAATGTATAGTTTTAGGCCCCAGCAGTTTTTCAATTGTCAGCATTATTTTTTTTTTCTATTTCAATGGTGAATTCTCATGAAGATTTTTTATGTTTGCAGCCCCTTTTCTCCAACAAAATCATAAAAATAAACTATAATTTGATGGGAGTCTAAATGCTTCAAGTGTCTAGACTCAATTGAGCCAAAGTTTTCCTGTCTGTAAAGCTGCGATCTTAAATTATAAAGCCTTAAATCAGGTAACACCTAAAAAGCCAGATTTGGCTTCTGCGCAAAGGGGTTAAAGAGCCCCTTTCAATAAAATAAGTCCATCTGTCTGAACAAGCAGCATGCATGTCATGACAGTTGGGTCTATTGTTTTTCTATTACATCTAAAAGTAAATTATTTGCCCAGCAGAAATATTACTACTACTAATGAAAGTGGTTCATCAGGTTATTGGTGTTGCACTGCTATTTTTTAACACAACTGTATAATACTTATAATGTTATTTCATCAAAATACTACATACCCCAATTCCAATGAAGTTGGGACATAGTGTAAAAGATGAATGCAAACAAGATACAATGATTAGCAAATCCTTTTCGAACTATATTCAATTGAATGCACTACAAAGAGAAGATATTAAATGTTCAAATTGATAGACTTAATTGTTTTTAGGTCAAAAAGGATTTGCAAATCATTGTATTCTGTTTTTATTCACGTTTTACACAACATCCCAACTTCATTGGAATTGGGGTTTGTATTTTTGGCACATTGCAATAAAACAGGGTCCCAAAATTCTGGAGCCCACTGACCAGAACTCTATTTTTTAATAAGAGAGACAAGTGGAAGACCCTTTCCTCAGTGCAGTACAGCACACCCTGAGCTTCAGCTCCTCTCCTCATCCCGTCCCCTTCCATGAGCTCCAGTTTCCTCTCTAGGATTGATTTCACAGTAATCATTCACTGACAGTCTCCTTGTTATCTCTGTAATAGACTGACAGGAGCCGCTCCAGCCAGCAGTGCTCTGAAAAACCTACTGAAAGAACCTTACCCTTAACCTGCAGTCACTACCAGGTCCAGCCTGTCGACTGGCCTGGTTTTCAATGCCAAATTTTATTTTTGATGCCAAAATTTAAAGTCACTGTTCTGGCATTGTAATGTAAAAGATTTGCCTGTTGGGCACAAATAGTGAGCATTAATTACTGTTTAATGGAATTCAGTTGCGGAAGCATAGCACAGCTCTTCACGCTAAATGGAATGTTAAATAATGGTTGCTACTGAAGAAATGCTAGAAACTAATCATTCTCTACATTTGTGGCTGGATTCCAGTCGTAGTTATCTGCCCTGCATATCATGCTTTGTTGTGAATGTAAGTACTGTCCTCATAGCTGCTTAACTTGCAGACGTTAACTTTCCATACTCATTGAATTTACTAGATGGCAACTAAATCAGGTCACATGTATTTAGGGACTACTGCAAGCAGTTCACATTTATTTAGGGACTATTTCAAGTAGCTTGGAAATAATGACATGGTCACAACACTGATGTATGGCGTAAGGAACTGGTGGCTTTCTTGGATTGCCAAAATCACTTGGCGCTTAAAGGTAAATGTTTCAGAAACAACCTGCCCCCTAGTCCTCCATTTGAGAGATAATATCTTTCCTCTCCTCAACTGATATTTTCTTATTGAGGGCAGACTGGTGTAACCCCAATTATGAAATACATTTTTATCCACAAAATGAGCTTATTTCAAATTTTCTGGCTGCAACAGGTCTCAAAAAAGTTGGGACACAGGCAAAAAAAAAAGGGGGCTGAAAAAGCTATTCAAATATAAGAGAATCAGCTGAAAGAACATTTAGCAAGTAATTAAGTTAACTGGCATCAGGTGTGTAACATGATTGGCTATAAAAGGGATGTCTTAGAGAGGCTGAGTCTCTCAGAAGTAAAAATGGCCAGAGGCACTTCAACCTGTAAAAAAATTGTGGAATACTTTAAAAACAATGTTCCTCAACGTCACATTGCAAAGGCTTTGAAGGTCTCAGCATCGACTGTGCATAACATTATCCACAGATTCAGAGAAACTGGAAAAATCTCTGTGCTTAAGGGACAAGGCCAAAGACCTTTACTGGATGCCAGTGATCTTAGGGCCCTATACCCCACTTCATCACACACCAGCATGATTCTGTCATTGACATTACTAAACAGACCCAGAAATACTTCAAGAAACCACTGTCTTTAAACACAGTTCGCTGTGCCATCTACAGATGCCACCTAAAACTATCATGCAAAAGGAAGCCATTGTTGAGCATGATCCAGAAGCGCCGCTGTGTTCTGTGGGCCAAGGCTCATTTAAAATGGATTGTAGCAAAGTGGCAAAGTGTCCTGTGGTCAGATGAGTCCAAATTTGACATTCTTGTCGAAAATTATGGGCATTATGTCTTCCGGGCTAAAGAGGAGAAAGACCCAGCCTATCACAGTTCAGTTCAAAAGCTAGCATCTCTGATGGCATGGGGATGCATTATTGCATATGATGTGGGACACTTGCATGTTTTAAAAAGCACCATGAATGCTGAAAGGTATATAAAGGTTTTAGAGCAACATATGCTTCCCTCCAGATGACGTCTATTCCAGGGAAGGCCTTGAGTATTTCAGCAGCAGGACAATGCAAAACCACATACTGCAGCTATTACAACCCCATGGCATCATAGTAGAAGAGTCCGTGTGCTGAACTGGCCTGTCTGCAGTCCTGATCTTCACCGATTGAGAATATCTGGCACATAATTACACAACAAGTCCGTCAAAGGAGACCCAAAACTCTCCAGCAGGTGGAAGCCTGTATTAAACAAGAGTAGGATCAAATTTCAATGGCTAAACTCAAGAAACTTGCCTCCTCAATGCCCAGACGCCTCCACTCTGTGTTAAAAAAGAAGAGGGGATGCTACACCATGGTAAACAGGCCAACTTTTTTGACACTTGTAGTAGCCATCAAATTTGACGCGAGCTCATTTTGTGGATAAAATTGTAAAATTTCCCGTTTCCCAGGAAATACCTTTGTAGAAAAACGAGTAACCGGAAAAAAAAAACAAAATAATGGAATACATTTATCTTGTGAATTCCATTATATAATATAATGGAATATATTTAATGGAATATATTTAGAAAATATGTAGGCCTATTTTACTCTCTTAAAACACGCTTATTTAAATGCGTCCAAGCACAAAAATTGATCGAAATTTGCGTAAGACGCACTTATAGGTGTTTCCAAGACGCACATTGCTCCAATCTATGCCTAAAAATAGGCCTACATGTCCAAAGGTAAAATTTTTTTCTTGGCCAAACGCAGGCTATTTTAAGCGGTACTTTCTAAAAACTGGAATGGATATCAACTGGCGCAGCGATGAAGTGAGGCCAAGAAAAAAATGAGCATTGGCCACACGTATCAGTGTGATTAACATCGGCCTTAATTGATTAACAATCACAAAACGCCCTGAATTCAAACACATCTGACCGTTAACGCAGTTAGTTAAGTAACTTGTGGGTCTATAATCTGAATTATACTAACAATACGATTTTTGACATCAGCACTGAGTGGAAATCTACTTCATAATAGCCTACTTCAAAATATTTTATAACGAGGACGCACTGCACTGTCTGAAGGAGGGATCAAATGCGCAAGACTGAGACTCAACAGTCGGCTCAATACAACATTTAAAATCTCAGACAAAACTCCAAGTGAAAGCTGAGAACTACAAGAACACTGGATTCATACTTTATGCAAAACGCTTCAGACACAGATGCAGCGGGCTTTAGTGAAATGCGGCTCTCATTGAATCAAGAAAAATGTCCTGAATCTATCTGAAACCTCAGACCCAGTGAGTGGATGCGTTTTATAACTTTGCCTTTTAACTTCGAGTGATCGCTGACTTTATTTAGCCGCAAGTCTGACACTGCGGCACACACCGTGCCGGCCACCCGCAGCGTCTGAATGCGAGCAGATTATGGAATCTATATGAGCTCAAAACCATGACTATGAAAGCACCAAACTACTTGCCTTAACGAATTCCGTTAGTTTATAATATGAAGAATTTTAAAATATATTTTCCATGAGGCTGTTCAGTAAGACAGCGACAGATCACAGGCGTTTTCTCCCTCTCATCTGGAGCGAACGTCAAGCTGCATGCGGCTTGCGCAGTTTATATTGTTATAATATTGATTAATCTTGAAATTACGTTTTTGTGCCTCAATAATTATATGTACCACCTGATAACACATTAAATCAGTCATGTTTGGGACCCACATGTCTCTTTGTTAAGTGTTTCCTCAACTATGACCAATGTTATATAACGGTAGCCAAAATTATAGGTTACCTTAAAAACAAGTTAATTTCCCGGGATTCCCGGGAAAATGTGCTTCTTTTTCCGTGATAGAAAAGGTCTCATTTTCGGGAAAAATATTAATCCCTACCTGAATGCACCACCATTAAAGGAAGTTTTATAAGTGTGCACTGGTGCTGTTATTTGAACATTAATGGAGGAAAGCTTTAAACTTAAGTAAAATTTCCAGACAGATGACACTATACTAGCACTAGTTGAGTAGTCTGTTGTTTTTTTTCTTGTGAAAGAACTGAGTACCAGTTGTCTGTTTTTTTTAGAGGCCAAAAAGAAAATTTCAGGAAGAAAATCACGTTGTTAGTTATCGATTATGGTGCTGAAGAAATAAATTGTGTCTACCTCTGTCTGTACCATATTGAATTGCATTTTTATTTAATTTTATTGAATTTATTGGTTTGGGTAATAGAAAACAATCAAGTAGCCTTGAATATATCCCTGACAAGGAAAGAGAGAGGAAAGAATACATGTGCTGGTAAGAAACCAAATGTGCATGGGCTTATAAATTATTTGCATAGTGCTGAATCGAATCGCATCGAACCAAATCGCATCTAATCGTGAACAAGGGTGAATCGTATCGGCAAGGGGCTTCACTTTATCGTTAATGTATCGTATCATTGGAAGCCTATCAAGATGCGTATCGAATCAGCTCAGTGGTGGAGATTCACATCCCAAGACTGCAGTCCACTGCATCTCGGGACTTATTCCTTTATTGAATGTCATTAGGAGGGCAATATCATCAGAGCTGCTGGGACCTGGACAATTGTTTGGATACCGAAGAATGTGGATAACTCTTAAGCAGAAACATGGTCTGCAGGTCAAAAGGGAGACTGTCATGAGAATGCTCCGGCAGCTGAATCCACACGGGACCCTGTTGCGGACACGTTGCCGGTTTATCCGTTGCACTTACCATTCAAAAGTTTTTAATTTGTCATACCCGTCTACATGCCACAGGTAGTTTGGACCCATTGAATGGTAAGTGTGACGGATAAACCTGCGACGTGCCCGCAACAGGGTCCCGCATAGATTCGGTTGCCAGAGCATTCTTCGAGGCCACCGTAGTTATCTGTGTTCTATTATGAATAAAATACTGGCTTTTGTGATTTGAAAGTCATTGCGTTATCATTTATTCACAATTGGCACTTTGTTCCAACTATTTCAGAATTGAGGTTGTATGATTCCATTGGTATGAATAACTGAACACCTGAATTTATAGTGCACACTTTGTGTGACCTTTATGAGGCCTTGCAGAGCTGATGCAGAAGCTCAAATAAATGGTCAAATAAATGTTTTCAGTGACATTTATTATTAACATACTGCAGCGTATATTGAGATTGAGCAATTGATGTTATTTTGAAAATTTTCTGAAGACTTTGGGCCATATATTTGAACGATACACATAATTTCAACAATTTATTTGAACAAGATCCTGAATGCACATAATAAGTAAAAACAACAAAAAGGAGAAAACCTGGTGGTCAGAATGTTTAAGCTTTTATTCTACTGAGAATTTATTGTTTAACACTTCATCAAAAATGCATTCCCTTGGGCAATAAGCCCATTCTTTTATTTTAGGTTATTCTTTGTGCAGTTGTAAAGCATCCAAATACCACTGATATAGCTTCCATTAATTAGAAAATGATTCCCCAAATTTCAGGATCTCTTCCAACATTCTAATACAAATTTAAGTTCTTCAGTGAATGTTACGGAAGCTGAAATCAGTGGCAAATAACATGACTGGGATGGGCTTAGCTAACTTTAGAACTATGTAAAACTATCTCTGATATGAAACACTCAGGGGCCAGGAGAAGCTTTTGACCCCCAAGTCATCACTCAGCACTCAATTAGCACAAGTGCACTTCGTGTTGACGCTAGCTTGTGAAAGTTTATAAATAGTTTATAATTAGTACACCTGAGAACGTTGACTACTATGATCACTCATCACAGCATGATTTGGCCCCCGTGGTGGAGGAGAAGTGGCCACTCAAAATAACTTCTAATTGACAAAATGTGCTGCCTTTGTAATAAAACAAACATGAATTGCACTCATGGCATTTCCAATGTGATTTATCTATGCGCCACTGGGAAGCAAAATGAAATTAAGAATTTATTAATTAAATAAATTTATTAAAAATCTTGAAAAAAGTTGATATTAATTGTGGGAGAAGAGTTTAGTAGGACATTAATCCCTGCATTTGAACACCACTGTAATATTTTGTGCGCAATATTTATTTATTTATTTTTGTTTTCTTCTTGCACATTGTGTATCAGCAGATATGCTTTTTCTGCATACAATCATGTGCATCAGATGGCAATTGTTGAGGACACATAAGCGACTGAATACTTTAGTGGCAGGATGTGTAGTCGTACTACGGTGTACATTTTAGGACATCCTCAGGTCTCGGAGTGAGGTAAACAACAGTCAATAAACATAGAGTGAAGCCAAATAATGCTAAGTAGGAAATCATTACATTGCACTGTCACTCAATTAGACAGCACCTAACACTCAAGTCTCTCACTCTAACATTGTGCACGGAAATTCAGAAATACAGTATATGATTAATATTTCCTTGGCAGGTATTCTGTATTTTTAAACACAGCATTCTATGATAATTATTTCTGGCAATTAAAAGTAATGGTTTCAAAAAGCAGTGGAGGAAACTCACGCTCTCCTCCTCGGCTCGCAGGTCAGGCATGGTGCTGATGCACAAGGTGACGGCAGTGATAACGACAAAGATGACGGACAGGCAGGCGAAAATCTTCCCAGGTAGCCCCGAGTGGGGGTTTTCCACCATGTCCCTGAGTCGGCGCATACAGCCTGCCATTCGACTCTCATCCGTGCCACAGTTGGGCACCTGCTCGTTGCTAGGCAGTGACGATAGCTCTTCGTCCGCACGCTGAGCTTCTCGATGTTCCTCCTGGCGAAGACGCAGCTTGCGAAGGCAGCACCACTCTAGGCTGCCCTCTTCCACCCCCCAGTACAGCAGCTCCTCCTGGAATGACAGGGCGCACATCTCCCGCAGGAGCCTGAGTTTACCGGCCGCCAGGAAGGTCACAATAGTACGGAAGGCACTGGGGTTGCGGTCAAAGAAGAACTCGTTGCGGCTGACATCATAGTCATCACACACATCCATGATCTCCTTGTGGTTATGGCAGCTCTTTAGCTTGCCCAGTCGTGTAAGGGGGAAATCATCCAGGGTGGTCCATGGGATCTGGTACTTGATCCCCCCAACGTTGATGATAGCGGAGCCACTGCTGCAGCCAGCCTCCTTGATGGGAAGAAGCTGGTACAAGTCTTTATCCTGATTCAGGAGCTTGGCCCTCTTGTAGAAGACCCCCTTATTACTGCTAATCTCACGCAGGTTCTTTGGCTGCTTGAAGTGAAAGGTGGTGAACTGTTGCTCAGTGCTTCCTGCTAGGAAGGCCACTTCCTGATACATTGGAGCGGCCTGGGGTGCTGAGTACTCACAGCCAAATACTTTGATCTATATGTCTGGCAGAAGGGTGGGCAATAGAGTCACCCGTCCAATAACTGACCATGTACCTGTGAGGGAAAAACTACAGTTAACCTGCATTCCAAATGAACTTCACAGATATTTATTTAAAGGCAAAGACACATTTTGGATCACGCTTTGTTGAAGCAGTTTGTAGTTAGTGGTTCGGCTAGTGGATATTCTGCATTGAATGTCATTAGGAGGTCAATATCATCGGGGCTGCTGGGACCTGGACAACTGTTTACAGTGGCACAGATAGAACAGGGAATTGGGGGGAGGGACACAGACACATCCTTTATGACAACAATTAGTCTTGGCTGGTTCTCAATCATTTTCCTTCATTGACGTGTTTTCCAATTATCGTAATTGGCAACTGAAGACACGGTTTCTCTCGATATGTGATCAAACAGCGATGAAATCATGGGCTAAATTCAGTACATAAAAATAATTTACATATTAATAGGCCAATGCTTTGCCATAATTGAACTGGTTTGCATTCTAAAGAAATATCGCCTTTTACTCTCAGTATTGCGTGGGTTGATAAAAAAAAGTGGCACTCGGCAGTTAAATAGGCTATAAAAAGTGTGTGGTTCAAGCTACTTGCTGAGAGTGGACAGGAATGCATTTTTGAATAAGCCTGCTTTAAATACAGCAAATACGCGACCAGATGAATGATTGCCCTCTTACTTAATCGGAGAGAACAAGCAGCACCTGTTCAGTGTGTAGTGCTCTCGAAGTGAACCTTTCGTTAATTATGAAAATGACTGAGAACAGGTAAGGAGTCAGGACTAATAATTGTTTCAAACAGATGTTTTGTGCATCCCAATTCTCAGTTCTGGCTACGCCACTGTACTGAATTTATCCCATGATTTCACTTGACAGGTCGGAGAGCGTCTGGCCATCTTTACTTCTGAGAGACTCAGCCTCTCTAAGACATCTATTTTATAGCCAATCATAAACCACACCTGATGCCAGTTAACTTAATTATTTGCTAAATGTTCTTTCAGCTAATTCTCTGATATAAATTGCTTTTTCAGTCCTTTTTTGCCTGTGTGTCCCAACTTTTTTGAGACCTGTTGAAGCCAGAAAATTTGAAATAAGCTTATTTTGTGGATAAAACTGTAAAATGTCTCAGTTTCAACATTTGAAATGTTATCTATGTTCTATTGTAAATAACATAATTTATAATTTTGTTTATCTAAGTTCACATTCATTCCATATTGTTTACAAAAAGACTGTAGTACATAAATTTGGTTTTGTAACCGTCTAACAGTGTCTGCTAGGTTAGCCATATCATCTGCATACATAAGTGATATAAGATCAATACTATTGTCTATCTGTATTCCATTACATTGCGAGTCTTTCAACAAGGAAATGTATTCATTTAGAAATAAAACAAATAATGTGGGGCTCACCAAACAACCTTGCCTCGTCCCAGATGTACAAGGGAAGTAGTCAGTTAATTTATTATCAAACCGTACACAGGACTTTAACTTAGAATACATACTCTTTAGAACTTTGAATAGTTTACCCTTGATACCAATTTTCAATAAAACATAATATAAAAGGTGGTGCTGAACACTGTCAAACGCTTTTGAAAAATCTACAAAAATACAATACATTCTACCTTTTTTCTTTGTAATGTACTTCTGAATTGCAGCTTGTAAGACAAAAATATTATCAATAGTAGAGTAACCTTTTCTATATCCACTTTGCTCTTCAAATAATAGGTTGTTATCATCGGCATATGTTGTTAGTCTATTATTCAGAATTTTGGTGAAAACTTTACCAATTACATCAAGAAGAGATATCCCTCTGTAGTTAGAGGTACAATTAACTTCACCAGACTTGTACAATGGACATATAACTGCTTCACACCAAGCCGTGGGAAAATCACCAGTATACAAAACTTTGTTATATAAAGCTAACAAATAAGGGTACATAATATCAAAAGAAGATTTCAGCATCTCTATAACGATTCCATCCGGTCCTGGAGCTTTACCGTTATGCATACTAAACAGAGCATTGAAAACTTCTTCAGATGTGATATCACAGTCTAGAATATTGTCAGGTGGAATCTCATTTGACATATCATGATTTTGTAAAGTTTCTAATACCAAATTTTTGGTTTTTAGAAGAGGTGGAAGTGTTTCTAAAATTGAGAAATGGTTTTTCACGGGTAATGAAATTGAAATAGTCAACAAGTATAAGTATCTAGGAATTTGGTTCACCCCAAAATTATCGTGGTGGAAGACAAGAAATCATTTGGCACAACAGGGAAGAAAAGCAATGTTTTCACTTTTACGATTTATACGGAAATACAATGTCAATTATAAAGAAGCATTTTTTCTGTTTGATAGGATGGTTGCGCCTATTCTTTTTTATGGTGCAGAAGTGTGGGGTTATGAACAAGTAGAATACATAGAACAGGTACATGTACTTTTTTGTAAACGATTATTAGGAGTTTCAAATAACACAAGTAACCAAGCTGTCTTGGGAGATCTTGGGCGTTTTCCTCTTTTTATATGTTATATGAAACGATGTATATTATACTGGTTGAAACTCACTAGATTACCGGAAAACAGATACCCTAAAAAGTGCTATAATATGTTGTTTAATTTAGATAATGCAGGACGAACAACATGGGCCACTTATGTAAAGAATTTATTGTATACATTAGGTTTTGATGATGTCTGGTTAGCCCAAAGTGTCGGTGATACGAGATCATTCTTTTCTATATTAAACCAAAATCTCCGGCACAAAGCTAATAGTGTATGGTATTCTATTGTCCATAATAGTAGTAAATTAGAGGTATATTCGCAATTTAAAACTGTCATTGCACCAGAAAATTATCTGTTTTGTATACAGAACAAGCCATTTTCTAGATCATTGTTATTACTTAGATGTTCTGCACATAACTTAGCTATTGAAACGGGTAGATGGAGTTCTGTTCCTAGAGATGAAAGGATATGTCTCTGGTGTAAAAAATATCAACATATAACAGTGGTAGAAGACGAACAGCATTTTATTTTTGACTGTATGAGATACACAGATATCAGAAAGAAGTATATTGGCGAATATATACATTTGTTCAATACTGTAAGTAAAGTATTATGTGTTGACGAGATAGAGTTTCTGAAAAAATTGTGTGCATTCGTACATGAAAGTTTCAAAATTAGAAGTAAGACAGATATTGTTTAACTGCATAACTTGATAAAATTCAAAGATGTCCTTGCGTACTGAAGTGTAAATTCTCGTTTTGTATTTCAATATTTCAATATATACATCAGTGTATATTCACCTTATATGTATAATCAAAAGCTCATTCAGTCATATGATGTGTATGTGTGTACGACAGTACAATAGTGTGTATAACACTCCCTTCACTAGTGTACAAAGCACTGTGTACACCATACAGAGTGCCTAAGTGAATCATGTTCCGCTTCACTGCACATGCCTTGTGCGACAGTGCAGCACGCGGGTAGTGTGATTGGTGTATACAGTGTAATATCATAGTCAGCTCTTGTAATGTCATCAAGTGGATATGTCTACACTCGTACATTGTATATAATTTTTCATTTTGTGATGTGTATTTGATTATGTTTGTGGGAATATGGGTCGGAAGGCCTACATCCCTGAATAAAAAAATTCTATCTATCTATCTATCATGTAAATAACATATAGGCTCATGTGATCTGAAAGTCACTGGATTTTATTCACAATTTACACTTCGTCCTAACTATTTCGGAATTGGGGTTGTACTTACGGATGTACAGATTGTAAATTCTTCGATTTGGGTAAATCCGTCAATAACTAATGGTAATAACTTCTAAACCATTTGTCCCATCAACTTGAAATTTTGCACGATTCGTGTTAGTCAGGGCTGATATGAAAATCTTAGAACAAAGTGATAAATGAAAAAACAAGCCCAACATCAGTCAATCAAAATTCAGGGACCCTTATACTCACTTTAGCTGTCACCTGTCATCATCAAAATTAATATTCTTGATAAAGATGTGGAAAAGAGCCATTTATTTCTTACATGTCTTTCATTCCCTGCCCGTGTGGATATCTCCACTGAGAACTAATGTGTCCTGGTAAACTCCAACACCAGAGTGTTGGACCTCTTTAAATTACTGTTGTACTCCACAAAGTGATCGGGAAAAAAATACTCTCAGTTGGTAAAGATGAACAAAAATGAGGAGCGTATTCTGCCTGTAAATGAAGTAAATTATAGCCGTGGCAGCGCAGAGAGCCAGAGAAAGGGAAACAGATTATTTCTGTTCCTGGCATAATTTGCATGCATGGAAGATGGTAATTAAAAGCAAATGCTTTTTAGCGTTCGACCTTAGAATCAGTCATTCCCTCTTCAAACCAAATTAGTTTGGTCAGCTATTTTTCATTTCAGGTTAAATGCTAGTGAACAGTAAAACATAAAAGCAAAAAATATAGGGTGTTATTTTGAGCGTGAGCAGAAATTGGAAGTGCCACTGTGCCAAGTCAAAAAATCCATCCAAAATGTGCTGCAAGGAATTGACCAGAATTCAGACACACAACTTCTGACAGGTTTTGTTTTTCATATAACAGCTGTAAAATGCAGCTTGCTCAATATACAGAAAAGCAGAGGAGAAACTCAGACTTGAAATTGCAAAAAAAATGTTGCAATCCTCAGGAAAATGAAACACAATAGCTTCTACCGAATGTCATGTACTGACCCATTTACTAATTGCATGCTATTACGAAAGCAGCTGGCTCCAGTTACAGCTATACAGAGACAACCCTCCCTTCAAAAAGCTATCCTTTATCTAATACATATTCAGATTATCTCCAATGTCTGCTTGCCCATAACTAAATATACCCTTTTTGCTAAACAACTGACAAATGTACAAAAACATTTGCACAAATACAACAAGAGAGGTTATGTCTGTCAAATGGAAAATGAATATAAGCTCATAACGAATGCATAAAAAACAAGGTGATGTGAAATACTTGAGACAGCACTCAGGGAGACTGGTTACATAAGATTAAATATGAAAATGAATATGAGCCGTGAAAGTAGCATGCTGCCAGAATGGTTTGGTTTTAAAACGAGTTGCTTCCATTGTGTATCAAAAGAAAAACCACACTGGTGGATCTGGAGGGTGTTCAAGTCTAGAATGTGGACCTCACCCTGCATGGGTGGACCCCAAGGCAAATAGTTAGACATGAAAAAAAAAAAAGTATTAGATGAAATACTTAACCGGTGCTATGGTTTGAGTAAACCTTAGTGTTTTTGGAAACAGCATTTCAGTGTCTGCAAACTTGCCTGTTTTTTTAATGCTGCCCTCACAGTTAAAGCAATATTTCCTAGACTTTGAATATGGGCTTGATGTGCAGTTACCAATTTGTGCAGAACATTTTGCCGTTGACTCATCAAGATTCCATGCCTATGTGATAAAGAGGAGGTGTATGAAATTTACCTCTCCATTCACTTGCAGTGAAAAAGCTACAGACTAACAACAATGTAAACGTGTTTAAAATCCAAAGTTTCCACCATTCCATTATATTTATACACTCAGTAATAAAAGGGTCTGTTTCTATTAGTCATTTCCATGCTTTTATTTTATGTAATTATCATTTTTTAAACCATTCCAAACACAAGTAGATCCGGTCGTTCAGACAGGAAATCATTTGACCTCAATCATGATCTCAGTGTGTCACTAGGCATTATCCCATTGGTCTGTCTACCTAGTTGGGGCGGGTCTGTTCCTGAGTAAACAAACTCAGCACTTCGGCAGAGGTCTTAATACAGCGAGCCTGTCCACTCCATACTACCGGGAGAGTTTGGATTTTTTGACACAAAGTTCCATGAAATACTCTTCAGCAGTGTAGTATATGAGAGGCAATTTTTTTTTCCTTAATATGTCCCGTGAGTTCTGGCCTGTTGTTCCGGCTAGTTTGCTGGGGTCACAAAAATTAAAAGTTTTGTTTCCCAAAACAACATTTGTGTTAAAGAGGAATATATTTCTGTCACAAATCCATGGTCAGTGAATAACTCAAACTTCGTAATCACCAGGTACCATTTTTCTCTCCCTCGGTATCACTCCGCGCATGCCATCACCTGTCAAAGGTAACACGCTTGGATGTCGACTGCTGTGACCTGAGAGGTCTACACCTAGGTAAGTTAATTGTCAGACGAGAAAATACAGAAAAAAAATGGGGCGGACTTGTGATTCTTTCCCAGCTGTAATTATTAAAACCTGTCTGATTCACCTTATGTATTTCACCAGTTTCCATCGGCATTATATGACACTTTGAACAAGTGCACCACCACTTTTCTTTGACTCTTTCTCTCCTACCTGCTGTCGTCGGCCCATCTTCAGCTTGAACAGCTTCTCTCTCTTTGCTCTCTCTCTGCTCTATCTATTGCCATCTGACAAAGTTCATCATCGGTAAGCTCAGGTGAAAGTTTGGCAAGTATAATTTGGCAGGGGATCAAAAAATGGAAACGTCCATTACATGCAATATCTTTCATGGGAAAAAGAGTCCCGTAACATCCGTCACAGCCCCAGAGAGCGGAGGAAGGCTTACCTCATCCAGATAGTAAAACAGAAATTATGAATTTCTGCCATGAATGTTTGCTAGTTGGGGCTCAAATGTGTAATTGTGCCCATTTTTAAAGGATGAAGTTTTACTCAGGTTGCCATTTGATTGTAAAAGATTTTCAACGTGAACTGGGTAGTTAGCTTTATTACACTCCATCAGCTTTCAAGAACAAATGATAGTTCCACTAATTATTCAAAGCAGCTGTAGCAGGGCAAAATTTACCCACAATGCAGCTGTACTTCTCCTATCATTTCCAAGGCCACAAAGGCGGGCTTTTTGAAGTACTGAACTTCTATTTTCATCACGCAACATCATCTTAACTAAAGGTGCGTATCCAATTATTTGTGCTTTAAACAACATAATTTATAAAATCGCTCAGTAGGCCTAAATAGGGGTTTGCTGTGAAAATGAGACCCAAGCAGAGATTGGGAAAGCTGTGAGCCATGAGCGTATGGCGCATGAGAAAATAAAATAGTGTATAAAAAAACTACTTACAGGGCCCAATAGATAGATACAAGTTCAGAATCACACACGTGTAATACAGCTGTCTCATGTCGCCATTGTTGAAATTCTGTTCATTGGCAAATGCCAACTAATATTTTCACAAAGCCAATTCTGCTGGAAATGTTCACCATGACTGGCGTTTGCCCCTAGTTGACAGTCTATTCGATTCAATCAGATGAATACTTTGTTAGCTAGCATGCTAACCCTTTTGGCCAGTAAAGTATTGAGTTACATGTGCAACTGTTATCCTAAACATTTGAATCTATTAATTTAATGACAAAAATCATTTGCATGCTTCCTAACAAATTATTCATCCCATTGACTTTAAAAGACCTCCAAGTAGAAGCAAACGCTATTATTCCACGTCAAAAATAATACGATGCTGACATTTATGGGATAAATACAACCCCCATTCCGAAATAGTTGGGAAGTAGTGTAAATTGTGAATAAAATCAAAATGCAATGACTTTCAGATCACATGAGCCAATATGTTATTTACAACAGAACATAGATAACATTTCAAATGTTGAAACTCACGTTAGGAAGGCTTTTGCACGCCTAGTAGGTTGACAGGTGCGTAGGAGTGGACCAAAGGTCGGCAAAATCAAAATGGAAAAAATCCCGCACACATTTTTTACATTTTTGGGCTGGGCTGAGCAGCGGCCAGGCCGCTATAAATGCGAATGTCGCGGAGTATCTGAGTGACTGACTAACTGACTGCCTGAGTGATCAAGTTTAACGATTGGCTGGCCAGCAGGGAAGAAGTTCAGCGATTGGTTTGCCGGATGGGAAGCACTTCAACGAGTGGTTGGCGACAATTGGCTGGCTGGCCGTTCAGCAATTGGTTTGCCGGTGGGGAAGAACTTCAACAATTGGTTGGCCGACGATTGGCAATTTTTTTTAGCCAGAACAACTTCCAAAGGGGGATGAAATTACGCCACGGCAATGCTGCAGAGAAATCGTTTATTACACCAGACACGTTATAGCTTGTGCGTTTTGCAATTGCTTTCACCGCTGTAGCATCAGAGAGCTACCCCAGATATTGGTGAAGTATCTGGCTGACCCCGGTCATGGATGAGTAAAGCTATCGTTTCCCAAGCACCCAAACATGTACCCCAAGCTCTGAAAAACCTGTGTCTGGTCTAACTGCAGCCTTTTACAGCACCTCTCTGGTTAGCTTCAACTGTAGTGGCTACAATCAGGTAACAGTATGATGAAACTGCCACATTGATGCTAACCGAAGTAACACAAGCATACCGATCAGAATTACTGCATATCAGTTACCCAGGAGGATTTTTAAGTAGCACAGCACGCAAAGTAACATGCAGTAGCTGGTAACCGAGCAGTCATAACAACAGACACAAACGTTACCCTGCGATACTGGTTTTACAGACAGCAAGTTTTGTTACTGTGAACAGTTGTACCAAGCATTCAAATTGCAAAAAAGTATAAAAAGTTAGCTTCAAATGGGGTTTATGTTCACACACGTTCTGTTGAATGTCCCCTGATATCACTCTTGCATATCTAGGACACAAACATTAGCAACAGTAAGTTGGCTATGCTAGCCGCAGTTCTACAGCCACATTCAACATCACGTTAGGTAGGCCTATGCAGTAAAAGCAACTTACAGCTTTTGCGTCTGTGAGTCACTGACGGTCGCAACCAATCCAGGCTTTATCTTCAGATATTTTACAAAGTTGTTAGTGCTAACTATCACTAGCAGTCCTGCTAGCCACCCGGAACAAGTTAGCTTCACTTACATTATTTGCTGTTATATCGTTATTTACAGCTTGTGGCTCCAAGTGCTAGATCGATGCAACCGCTTCAGTTTTGAGAAGCAACTGAAACGCTAATCCACGTCGAATTATCCTTTATTGACAAAATTGTCTTTGGTGAAATGCTGAGCACAAACAGCTAACGTTCCCTTTGTCCTTGGCTGTTTGCTGCCAGCAAACAAAAAAAGCTACCCATTGATTTCTGCTGGAATTGCCTTTTGGAAGAGAAATAGGTGCTTTTCTTTGCGTCAAAAAATAAACGGACGAGCAGCTTTGAGGGAGATACTGACAAACTGCATCTCAAATGAAGGGCAGTTCTTCTTTTGTATTTCTGGAGGTGTAGACGCTACTAAGGCTAAGGATCCGCGGTTGTTTGTGCCTGCTAGAATAGTTTCCAGTGTAAGCAGGTCCAGCGCCATGATTGGCCCTGGCTAGGTCTGTATTAATTGGAAGGCACAACCTGACATCAGGTTTTGCCCAGATCTTGTGAAGATCTCGGGACAAGCTGTTCAGAGAGGAAATTGCGCTCACAAAATCACGTTCTTGGATTACGGCAAAACCCCTGTATTTTATGTTTAGAAACTTTACAGAGGTTGAGTATGGACATCCAACATTATAACATACATTACATTATAACACAATACACGCCTTCAGGGTGGAAATGCTGCCATGCACATTCTTTTTGTGCACAAATGTGTATAAAAGCATGCCTAAAACCATTCTCATCCATCTTTTCAACACTTTTGACCATGAAAAGACTCCAGGAAGTAGAAACATTGCGGGCCATAGGGATGCTCCAAGCGGAAAAAACTCAGGCTTACACCACCAGACAACTGCATGTCTTGCTGTCCGTCATCAGCTGATTGTGGGCATGCTAGGTTGCCACCAGTAGAGTCCAGGACAAACCTCAATGAGGGCGTCCAAGATGCACAAACAGGTGAGACGACCAACAGATCGTCAATTGAGGCCTGCATCCTGGCAATTGAATGCGTCACAGCTGCAATAAGGGCATCTACAGGCTACAGAAAACCTCATCTCAACGCAGCCCACTCAAAACCATCTGCATGCTGCCAACCTGCAAGCTAGGTAGCCATACGTCCCGTTGCCTCTCTCAGATTATCATCGGCAGACAAGGAGACAGTGGTGTTGACAATGGTGCAATGCCCAATGGTCATGTGTAATATTCAGCGACAAGTCATGGTTCAATCTGGCCTTCAGTGATGGTCGTCCTCATCCGCAAGCCAGTATGATTCCACATTGTCGGCATGGGAGAGGGTCAGTAATGCTGTGGGGTGGAGTCACTTGACAGGCAGAACTGACCTCCACATCTACCATTGGAGAGTCAAAGGGGTGTACTACCATGACAACATCACTCTGCATGTGTTTCCGTTTGCATGCTGTTATGCACCTAGATTCATCTACTAAAGCAGGGGTGGCCAACCCTGGTCCTGGAGAGCCGCAGTGTCTGCTGGTTTTTAGTGTTACTTGATTGATAAATTAAAGCAGTTGATAACACCCTTCACTTATAGCACCTGGTGTCTTTGGTTTTCTCCACCCGATTTAAAACCTAACTCAGCATGCCCTCTGGCTCTACAGGACCAGCGTTATCCACCCCAGCTCTATAAACTTTTATCTGTACTCTGTACTTCTACTTTGCCTGCATTACAACTACACTAAATATCCAACCACATTGACAAATCTTTCACAACCTGCAAGTCTGCTTAATTGGCTCTAGGAGTCTTCAGGGTTATTCCCGCTAATTGCTTTATTGGCTCAAGTACCAAATTAATTGCTTGATTGCAAAATTAAGCCTGAGACACCAGGTGAGATCAGTTAAGTGAGTAATCAACTAATTTAATCTATCGGACGAGTGCAAAGTAACACCAAAAATCAGTAGACACTGCGGCTCTCCAGGACCAGGGTTGGCCACCCCTGTACTAAAGTGATAATGCCAGAGCTCATGCATCAGTCATCCTTGACCATCTCCAAAGCCACCAAATTCAAACCTTGCCCTGGCCTGCGATGTCCCCAGACCTCTCCCCCATAGAACACATATAGGATATGCTGGGACAACGAGTACAATGGCTGCACCAACCCTGTCAGAACTTGGTACTGCTGGGGGCCTGGATTGTGTCATAAGAACTTTCTGACACTGACAAAACCAAAGTTTCCTCGCTGCTCGAGCTGCCTGTCATAGACACTAACACTGCTGTAACATCGTTGCAAATAGTTGCTCTTTGCTGCGGTTACGTGGTTGAAGCTCACTTGGTAAAGCATTGTGTTGCGAAGCAGAAGTGACCATCACGTCGCTGGTTCGAGCCCCGCTTTGTACCAGTCAGCAGCTTATTCAGAGTAGCACACAATTGCCTATAGCGCTACAGGGTTGCATATTGGGAAGGGAATATAATAGTTGCCTTGTTCGTTGCTCAATCGCCTCCAGTTGGCCAGTTGGGCTCTCGTCAGGAAGATTCTAAGTCTGTTCATGTCCGGGTATCCTCCGTTCTCGTTCTAAACTTGCAAAGATTCAATTAATGAGTGTATAAGAAGCAGCGGCTGACAGGCGCGTGCTTCAGAGGAGAGCCGCGAATTGTCCACACTCTCCTGAGTTGGCAGCAAGGGGTCGCTTACGAGCAAGACATAGTTCACCAATTGGGCGTTCCAGATTCGGGTGGGATTGGAGAAGCCGAATTAAAAAAAAAAAAAATTCATCATCCTGAATTGCCTTTTTGATATTCTTTTGTTGTCTTTACAACATCTTTAGCTTAACCATTTTAAAGATTCAGTAATTTGACCACTAGGAAATGCATAACAAATTCACTTTAAGTGATGATGAGGTGTCATGAACTTCATCTTGAATTGCTTGCCAATTAAATGACAGTTTTGAAATTCAAAATAAATATATTTTCAGAGTTATTAGTATTTTATTTTCACTATCCCCTATTTTTTGTGAGCAGTATATATCCTGACACCACCTCAGCATTTAGGGTGACAAAGGCATTATGGCTTGGGCAAGTAGGGCAGCCAAAGTAACTACTTCCTTTTTGTCTGTTGATTATGTGACTGCTGATAAAGGCAGCAGGGTGAATTCTGAGTTGCATAGGGCTATTGTATCCGCTCTGATAGAGCCAAATTTTTCACTACTCTCTGGACAGCATTTCACAGCGCAGGCGGACAGTTGCCCCAAGCATACTGCGTAGTTTGAGCCAGAAAGTGGAATAACACACACTGACTGAGCTAATCAACTGACCAGAATCCAATTGAGCATGCAGTTCACTTGCTGGTAGCTAAACTGAATGCAAAGTGTCCAAAGAACAGGCAGCAACTGAAAACAGCTGAAGTCAAGACCTGGAAGACCATTATCACGGAAGAACCCAGCATCTGGTATGTCTATGGGTTCCTGACTACAGGCATTCATTGACAAAGAATTTCCATCCAAATATTAAAAATTAAATGATTCCGTTAGTGCATCCAATTACTTTTGGAGTCCATATTACTCATATGGTTCATACAATATTTTTGAGAAAAAAAAAACTCTTGAATTAAAAGGTGAAAGTCTACACTTTCAGCCAATGTAGATTGTCTCAATTCATATCCACTATGGTGGCATACAGAGCAAAAATTGTTAATTTGTAAAAATGTATAGAATTTATTGACAATTTTATGAATTATGAAAATTGCATGCCTATTAAAATACTTGTGGACCGGACTGTACTAGCGTATAGTTATACAAAATTCCAATAGTGGACCAAAATATGGTTCAATATGAATGCAAATGAACATGATTATGGTTTAATGTACATGGATTAGTAAATTTATATGATGTTTCCAGAATGTATATGGTTTACTGTACCGCCGGACATTAACTGGACTCCAAAAGGTACAACCCCAATTCGAAATAGTTGGTACAAAGTGTAAATTATGAATGACAACAAAATGCCTCTCAAATCACACCAGCCAGTATGTTATTCACAATAGAACAGAGATAACATCGCATATGTTGAAACTGAGAAATTTTACAATTTTATCCACAAAGTGAGCTCATTTCAAATTTGATGGCTGCTACAGGTCTCAAAAGAGTTGGGTCTGGGGCCTGTTTTTTTAACACATAGTGGAGGCGTCTGGGCATTGAGGAGACAAGTTTTTTGAGTTTAGCCACTGGAATTTGATCCCACTCTTCTTTAATACTAGCTTCCAGCTTCTAGAGAGTTTTGGGTCTCCTTTGATGGACTTTTTGTTTAATTATGCCCCCAATGTTCTCAATCAGTGAAAGATCAGGACTGCTGGCGGGCCAATTCTGCACACGGACTCTTCTGCTACGAAGTCATGCTGTTGTAATAGCAGCAGTATGTGGTTTTGCATTGTCCTGCTGAAATATACAAGGCCTTCCCTGGAATAGATGTGAGCTGGAAGGGAACATATGTTGCTCTTACAACTTTGTATACCTTTCAGCATTCATGGTGCTTTTTAAAACATGCAAGTGTCCAACACCATATGAACTAATGCTTCCCCATACCATCAGAGATGCTGGCTTTTAAACTGAACGCTGATAATGGGAGTGGTGGTCTTTCTTCTCTTTAGCCCAGAGGACACAATGCCCATGATTTCCAACAACAATGTCAAATTTGGACTCGTCTGACCACAGGACACTTTGCCACAGTCCATTTTAAATAAGCCCACAGAACAGGGCGGCGCTTCTGGATCATGCTCAACAACGGGTTCCTTTTTGCATGATTGACTTTTAGATGGCATCTGTGGATAGCACGGTGGACTGTGTTTTCAGACGGTGGTTTCTTGAAGTATTCCTGGGCCCATTTAGTAATGTCAATGACCGAATCATGCCATTGAGTGAAGCCGTGGCGTCTGAGGGCCCGAAGATCACGGGCATCCAGTAAAGGTCTTTGGCCTTGTCCCTTATGCACAGAGATTTTTCCTGTTTCTCTGAATCTTTTTATAATGTTATGCAATGTTGATGATGAGACCTTCAAAGCCTCCGTAATTTGATGTTGAGGAACATTGTTTTTCAAGTATTCCACTATTTTTTTTTACAAGCCTTGACAGGTTGGAGAGCTTCTGCCCATCTTTACTTCTGAGAGACTCAGCCTCTCTAAGAAATCCCTTTTATAGCCAATCATGTTACACACCTGATGCCAGTAAACAGAATTACTTGCTAATTGTTCTTTCAGCTGATTCTCTTTTTAATTGCTTTTTCAGCCCTTTTTTGCCTGTGTCCCAACTTTTGAGACCTGTTGCAGCCAGAAAATTTGAAATACGCTCATATTGTGTTTAAAAATGTAAAATGTCTCCGTTTCAACATTTGAAATGTTATTTTTGTTCCATTGTAAATTACATATTGTCTCATGTGATCTGCAAGCCATTGCATTTTGACTTTATTCACACTTCGTCCCAACTATTTCAGAATTGGGGTTGTAGAATTAACTAACTTGTAGCATGCGACGAAAACTTGACTCGGCCAAGTTGAAGCATCATTCACAACAAAGGACGACTGTTTCCTCCTTATTCTCATCAGCATTAAGTTAAATTAACCTTAGTGAAGACATTTTACCTCAGTAAAGGAAGCACAAGCTCAGTTTAAATTAGTTATTTTTTCCTTTTATTGAGAATAAAACCCACGGTGACACAAAAGAGAGATGCACTATAATAAAATGGTGATTAGAAAATAGCAGAGAGAAAAGCTAATTGACTGAGACACTAAATAGGAGGGAGAAACCTCAGGAGAGTCATTTCCATTTCTCGGAGGTGAGCCTCAAAGGCTGACGGAAAGGAAGAACTGCGCGGCCGAGTCTAGTTGTAGGTAGAGTGTTTATTTCATACAGCATGAATCTAACAATCGAGTTGAAGAGACGATCTGGGAACACACAACAGAAATTGTAGGTTGGTGGCAGCTATGTGGAGCAATAGTCCAATACATCTTTATCGTTTAATTGAGCTGATTTATCACAGTGGCCATCATTACTTCCTAACCCTTTCAGATGCAACATCGCAACTGGTATTGGCAGCTGTGGAGTTCCAGAACACAGTCTTGCATTAAAAAAAAAATTCTTAAGGGGGTTAAGAACCTAGCTCTGAACTAATAATACTAAAGTGGTTTACTCATCATTTGGACCTTTGATATGGTCCATAAGCACACATTGTCTTGAGAAATAATGTTTCAATCTCAATTTTAATGTTTTAATTTTAATCTTTCAATGTTTCAATTTTAGAAATTGGTTTGTAGTTCACAGAAAGCAGTAGTTGTACCTTACAGGTGAAAACCATGATGGTTTTCTTACACTTTTGCGATGACAAATGGCCAAACAAAGTTAACTTATTTTTTCATGCTGGAGTAGAATTCCTTCTCACCACCCTAATGCCTCAAAGATAGGCCTGCATTTAGCCTGTTTTGAAATACAAAATGTATGAAATATTGAATGGCCGGCACAAAGTTTGGCGAGAAAAATAAACACAAACTACATCATGCATCATAAATGGAGTCCCTTCTGAATGATAATTCAAGTTTACTAAAAGAAAGAAAGGTGGATAAAATATCAGGGAATTTTTAGGATAACAGACCATGATAAGGTTGAATAAATACAGAAAGCAATTACAGATCAAAATAATTTCTCTCAGGAAATGAATTATTCACAGGTCTGCTCTTTTAGCAGATTTCAGACTTGATTGTACTCAAATTCAAAATAACAATCACGTGAATAACAAACAATCTTAGTGAGTTGATTACACGTTCAAAAACAGCGCTCTCAAACCTGTCTTTGAGTACCCCCGAATTTAGGTATTTGATGTGATCCACGAACCCACCTGACAAAATCTAGCTCTGAATTCGCCACATTTGGAATGACAGAGGACAATATAAATGCGAGAATCCACTTGCGGGAGAACAGGTATTTGTTGACCAAAAGTCGAATCAGATGCTGAAAATCGATAAATCCTGCACACATCTTGATCCGTGTCGAATAGAATAGGACATCAAACTGAAATATGACGGAGGGTTATATAATTAATTTAACAAACTTATCCTCTGAAATTCTGAAGATAGAGTCGCAAATGAATAAGATTTGAGAGACTATTGTTATTTAGACGACCAAGCTTTTCAAGGATTTACAAGCATGTCACTCCGAGAAATGACCTAGCCTTATTACTAATATTGATATATTATTCAATTAGCTACTTTAGACGAGCAGAACAGAAAATTTTCGGCGCGTTTTGGGAGGAATTACGAGCAGATTTTGATTTCCATTTTAGGACTTCATATTTTCAGTTTTAATTATTGGGCACTATAAGTGGCCTCTGACGAGCCTATTTGTTAAAGTTATTCCTTTGTACAACACTCACACCTCCTTTTGGGATACTTGTGTTCCCCGTAAACCCAAGGCGAAATGTTTCGCTGTTTCTGCAGATGAGCAGCTGATTCGCAAGACACTGACCAAAGTGCTCTCGTAACGGGCAGGAATGTTTTATTAACAGCTAGGCTGGTGCATCGTCGCCTGCCAACCATCTTTAAATGAACACATGTCATAATTCGGGTTAAGGTCCCTGCATGTAGCTACGGAACATTTCCCCAATGTAGGCTGCGCCACAATAAGTACTCACATTTTGCGTCGGCTTCGCAGCGAATACCGCTAAAAGTTTGTCTTTTGTAATTCAACAAGCTACACCGTTACCCCTAAATAATTCTTCTGTTCAGGTAAGTCCTACCTTGCAGAGTGGCCTTGCGTCCATCAGAATCGAAAGTCCTCCGAATCGGAAATCGCAACTGCACGCCCATCCAGTTTGTTTAATACCCATCAACATCAATGTGGCGTATATTGCCAGACTCTTCAAGCCGAGCTCATTCAGTTGTCAGAAACGTCACGTGCTACCATTGAACAGCATGTAAAGTTGCGATTGCCTCCTAGTTTCGCCAAAATACATCGATAAATAAAAGGCTGATACCGTTGGTCCTATTGTTCATTTCTTCTAAAGGCAACCTCCTCGACGCAAAGCGTACGGACTAGACAACTTCAGTGGGTCTCTCTCTCTCTCTCGTACTAGTGGCCTCTCCAAATTGCGCAAGGCATGAGGGATATGAGGAGACTATACCACAGTGTGTTTCTGTACAAAACGCATATTGTTCTCCCCGTTGGTGTGGCTTATATTCCATTACCTTATTTTGTAAATTTGTCCCACTCTGTACTCACGCTTTAATCATAAAATCGTGCGTTTGTCCTTCAGTTTCTATCATCGGCGCTGTTGTGTAGTTGTTAATCCTAATAAGATATTTTTGAATCATTTGCTAATTTAATGATTACTGCTATTGGTACTAACTGAGCTTAAATGTTGCAGAGTTCTAAATGCCCTAAAGCTAGCAAACAATACATTAATCTCTTAAGTGCTCCCTTTCAACAAACCACTATAGGAATACCATTAAAATACCACCTAAAACCATCCGTGCTACTGAAGTAATTGTATGTTTTTTTTGGAGCGCGCAAAACAGAGTTTATAATTACTACTTCAATGTTGTAGGACAGGGCTATTAAGCCTTATCTAAACTAGAGTGTTCAGGTGAACACATGTGTCGCCTGCGAAGCTTATGTGAAAGTGTGACTACCAACTGAAAGTGTGACTACTGGACAGACAGACAGACGGACAGACAGATGCCAGACAAAGTGATCCCTATGTGCCGCTATGCTTTGCAGGCGACACAAAAAAGGGCCGGTGTAGGTGCAGGCTTCCATTCCAATCAAGCATTTAATGCCATTGAATGCCAGCGTTTATGGTTGAAATAGTCACATATAAATTCTTTTGATGCTATACTGGGCACGTACAGAGATGCCCATGTTGATATGGTTGTAGCAAGTCAAGGGTTCAATTGGTAAAAAGGGCCCCAAAAAGGGTCAAATTTTAACCCCTTTCATGTGAAGCCATGACAAACCACGGGTATCAAATTGAAGGTCTAGGTGAGCACGTCAAGATAGGGTAGGTAATTTTCCGTAATCTGATCGCTGGTGTCCAGAAATTAGGGTCAAAAGAGCCATTTTTGTCCCATTTTGGACCCCTTTTTAGTACCCCAGGGCCCAGTAAGCATGATAAAAACCACCCTACCGTAATGTACTTGCGAAGACCTTCAAGTTGATACCCACGTTGACAAGTTTTGATCACATTAATTTTTTGACCTCTTCCTTATTTCTATTAGACCCTGAAAGGGTCTCAATTTCTGAAGTAACTGCAGGGTTTCACACAGAGATCTTTTTACATGGTGATCAGGGGGCCAACGCCAACACAATTGTACATAGAACAAGACGGCGATATTGGAACGAAACCATTTTCTAGCGGTCTTTTTGCAATGGCAATGGCCTAATTAGGTTTAAAATTGGCGAAGAGTCCTTTTAAACATTATTTATTTTTATTATTATTATTATGCCCATGACTCATAAGGGGCAGGGGTACATCGTATATACTAAAGAATTCCATCCTTCTGTCCATCCGTCCACACCAGTTGTCAGATCGATTTCTCAAAAACAGCCCATCATATTGTTTTCAAATTGCAGTCATGCATTTTACACTTAATGGAGAGGTGCAGTGCCAAGAAAACAAATTACCTTTGTTTTCCATATTTTGAACTTAGAAAATTTACCACTGCAAAGTTGTCCAACCAATTTATTGAAAAATGCGGATCAGATTGTTTTCAATTTTCAGTCATGCATTCTACACTTCATGCAGAGGTTTAGAGCCAATTTACATGAAAATATGCCATAATCTCTTCAGTGCACAAGGGCCCTGGGTATTAGTGAGCTGTGCTTACTTTTTCACTTGTTATTATAAATTTTATGTTTTTATTGCGTCCCTTTTTAATTAAAATGGCCATAGTTTGGCATGCATAAATCAGAGGAATGAAAAAGTTAAAGCCAATGAGGACTGCTGTCTTCATGATAGCATTATGGTACTAATAGGTAAGGCCATTGCATTTATGCTCAGATATTGCTGTTCAGTTTTGGTAAGTTGTTTCTGTGCAAAGTTGGGCATAAGCACAGCTAAATGTACACAAATTAAACATAATTCAAACCTAATACCTGCAGATTCTAATGTCTATCATTGTCTATTCTATTGATTCTATCATACCAGATTAGCATCAGGACAAAGCATTGAGATGTTACAAACCAAAGGGATAGAATCACAGTGCTGATTTATCAGAATTCTAAGACTACCTTTCAGCACTGGCAACATGTTCCACATTCTCCCTCTGAAACACACCAGTTGTCCCACATTTATCTGTGGGTATCTGGCCCCACAAACTGCGAATTGTAGATGGTAGGGTCAGAATTCGCCAACAACTGCAAGAATCCATAGACCCAACCTGCCTTATGTCGACAGCTCAAGCTGGAGGTGGAAGTGTAATGAGTGGGAAATGGTACACATTGGTACATACTGGGCCCCCTAATACCAATCATCCCTTTAACGTTGCAGACTATCAAAATATTTTTTCTAACCAACTGTCCCTTAACGACCACAATTTATGAATCTGCAAATGGCCACTTCCAGCATAGCAATGCATCACGTCCTAAAACAAGGAATTAAGAGGAGCAATCATGTCACCATGGACCAGAATTTTAGAAGAATTTCAACATCATGTGGAATCCATACCACAAATATTCCAAGTTGCTCCTGGGACAAAAGTGGGGTCTTTCCCAGTATTAGAAAGTTGTACTGAATAAAATTCCCATTGAGTGTACGCATGTACAGCAATTTATTTTGTGCAGAGTTGTGTATGTAATCTCAACTCCTGAGCAAAGCTGCATTAAGGAAATATAATCTATATCCTGATTTAATAAAACATTTTGAAAAATATTCCCCCACATGCGGTACAATCAGGTTAATTCAAACTGCTGTATATCAGGGAGAGCACCCTGAAAACAGGAGATCAATGAGAACGTGTCAGAACAATTTAGATTCATCAAAAGACCTTTCCAAATTTGGACACCGGCAAGCTGGTGTGATTATGTGGGAACTCACCCATGAATTACACCGGGCTGTCTGGGATAGCAGCACTTTTTTTTAAAAACATAATTTCACACTCAGAGGTGCAAATTAGAAATCAAATCTAAAAATATCTATCTTTTAGAGAGAACTTTCCCAGTATCTCAATGGAAGATGGACAGGGAAGCAACATTGAACTCATCTCACAAATAGGAATCTGAAGCAGGAGCTATTTGATTATTGTTATTAAAATGTTCAGGTTACACCAGCAAAAATTCTTAGCATTGCACCACAGTGGGATTTTTTTTGTTTTTAGATTCTAAAGCTGCTGGATGGGTTGTTTGGTTAAGGCATCAAGCTGTGGAAAATGGATGAGCTCCTCGGCCGCAAACTGAGCCTGTATGGCATTGCCAATTGTAGCTAGATGCGTAATTATTATTTATTGCATTTCTCAGGATGTGAAGGGGTTCAGATGGCTTGGGGTCTGCATTCCATCACTTGCCCTATGTATATACTCTGTAATACCCCAAATGCCAATACTGCCATTCTTGGTAAATATTAGTTAAACAGGCTATGAAAAAATGTGGTTGCTGGAAATGCTCCCAATTTTCTATTTATTATATTTATAGTATTATGTGCCTTCCACTAATATTGGCCCCTTGGTAAATATTATCTTTACAGGCTAATAAAATGTGGTTACTGTTAATCCTCCCAATCTTTCATAAATGAACTGAATATACAGTGCAGTGAAAAGTATTTGCCCCCTTCATGATTTCTTTTTTTTTCCATATTTGTTACACTTAAATGTTTCAGATCATCGAAGAAATTTTAAAAGATAACCGGAGTAAATATGAAATGCAGTTTGTAAATTATGATTTCATTTATTAAGGGAAAAAAGCTATCCAAAGCTACCCTATGTGAAAAAGTAATTGCCCCTCCTTGTTAAATTATGAATTAACTGAGATTGACCACATTTTTTTAGTTCAATTTCACTAGTAACCCCCAGGCCTGATGACTGGCAGACCTGTTAAATCAAGAAATCACTTAAATAAAACCCGTTTGACAAAGTGAAGTAGGCTAAAAGATCTCAAAAAGCAGCACATCATGCCGTGATCTATAGAAATTCAAGAACAGATGAGAAACAAAGTCATTGCCATCTATCAGTCTAAGAAGGGTTTCAAAGCCATTTCTAAGGCTTTGGGACTCCAGAAAACCACAGTGAGAGCCATTATCCACAAATGAGAAAACTTGGAACAGTGGTGAATCTTCCCAGAAGTGGTTGGCCTACCAAAATTACTCCAAGAGCGCATCGACAACTCATCCAGGAGGTCACAAAAGTACCCAGAACAACATTTAAAGAACTGCAGGCCTCACTTGCCTCTGTTAAAGTCAGTGTTCATGATTCAACAATAAGAAAGAGACTGGGCAAAAATGGCATCCATGGGAAAGTTCCAAGGCGAAAAGCACTGTTGACCAAAAAGAACGCAAAGTCTTGTCCCACATTTGCCAAAAAACATTTTGATGATCCCCAAGACTTTTGGGAAAATGGACTGATGAGACAAAAGATGAACTTTTTGGAAGCTGTGCATCACGTTACATCTGGCGTAAAACTAACACAGCATATCTTAAAAAGAACATTATACCAACAGCCAAACATGGCTGTGGTAGTGTGATGGTCTGGGGCTGCTTTGCTGTTTCAGTACCTGTATGACCTGCTGTGATTGATGGAACCATGAATTCTGCTCTCTACCAGGAAATCCTGAAGGAGAATGTCTGACCATTAGTGTGACCTCAAGCACACTTGGGTTATGCAGCAGGACAATGATCCGAAACACACCAGCAAACCCACCTCTGAATGGTAAAAAATAAATAAATAAATAAATAAATAATTAAAATGAAGGTTTTGGACTGGCCTATTCAAAGTCCAGACTTAAAGGACCAGTGTGTAAGATTTAGAACCCTCCAGTGGTCAAATTATAGATTGCAACTGACTGACCATTCCTTTTCTCAGAAAACCTATGGTGGCCGCAAAACTTCCGAAAACGAGAAAGCCGGTCTCTTGTGTCATTGCTTTAATTCATTTACTTTTTTCCCGTTCTGGGCTACTGTAGAAAAAATGGCTACGCAACGTGGCGTTCTCCACGAAGGTGGACCCGCTCCAATGTAGGTTTTAAAGGGTTTATTCGAAGCAAAATGAAACTCAAAGATTATTGTTTACATGTGATTATACGCTACTAAAAAAGTAGTTATGAATGTTATTTTCCATTTCTGCCCAAATATCAATCTAAATTCTGCACACTGCTCCTTTAAATGCGATTGAGATGCTGTGGCATGACCTTAAACAGGCTATTCACGCTCAAAAAGCCTCCAATGTGGTTAAATTAAAACAATTCTGCAAAGAACAATGGGCCAAAATTCCTTCACAACGATGCAAACAGATTGCCAGTTATCACACAAGCTTGATTGCAGCTGTTGTTGGTGAGGGCGGCACAACCAGTTATTAGGTTTAGGGGCAATTACAATAGGGGGCCAATAAATTCCCTCAATGAAATCATTATTTAAAAACTGCTTTTTGTATTTATTTGGGTAGTTTTTGTCTCATATTAAAATGTGTTTGATGATCTGAAACATTTAAGTATGACAAATATGCAAAAAAAAAGAAAGAAATCAAGAAGGGGGCAAATACTTTTTCAGAGCACGGTATCTGCGTGCCCTCCACTAATATTAGCACCCTTGCTGAATATGAAAAAAGATGGTTATGAAAAGGTGACACAGGTAAAAGAAGCCTTGCCTAATTTTTTTTTTTGCCAAAATATTTATTTGTTTCATAAAAAATGGAAAACATATTTTGGCCAAGTTGATTATTTTGACTCCAGATGAGTATATCATTTTGACTCAAAAGAAATTCAAAAATTGGACTCAGACTCTGAGTCAATAATAATCCAGAACAACAGCCTGTAGGCACTGGCAGGTTTAGACCAATCAAAGGCTGGATTCATAGGTGCTCGAAATGCAAACAAAATAAAACTTGGGGTAGCAACGTTCCCCAACTTACATGGTTCCATCACATACACTCAATCAGTACATACATGTGGACATCATTCCAACATTAACCCTATTAAGACAATATATAAAACACTGTCAGAAGTTAACATACACCCCGGCCAAACACATTTAAACTCAGTTTTTGTTTTTTTGTTTTTTTTTTTTTTACAAATCCTGACATTAAATCTGAGTAAACTTTCCCTGTATCAGGTCAGGCAGGATTACTATTTAACTTTAAAAACATTCAATGCCAGAATAATAGTTGATTGAATTATTTATTCCAGCTTTCATTTCTTTCATCACATTCCCAGTGGGAAGTTTACTTACGCCTAGTTAACATTTGGTTGTATTTCCTTTAAGTTGTTTAACTTGGGTCAAGTGTTTTGGGTGGCCTTCCATAAGCTTTGCACTATAATCTTTTGTCATCAAAATGGTCAGTTAAATTTTTATTGGAAACTGTTTCATTAGTTTGGTCCTTTTTTATTTTGCCATGCAGCTCAACGCTGTGCTTACAAACCATACTTTCAACCCAGAACTGCTATGTTTGTTTACTCCAGAACTGCCTCCACTTGACTAGGTGATTATACAACTTGACTAGGTGATTATACAAATGGTAGAACGTTCAGTAGCGCCTTCAGGTCATGACTGAGGTCAAAGAACTTCCTGACCAAAACACTAGATCTACTTGTATTTAAAAATAGTTACACAAAACCAACCATGGAAATGACTAACAGAAACAGACCATTTTATTATTGCACACTTAATTGATGGCATGTTAGAAACTTTGGACATAACCTGTTGTTATGTGAGTCTGTAGCTTTTTCAATGCAAGTGTACAGGGTGGTAAATTTCAAACACCTCTTCATCACAGTGGCATGGAATCTTTGTGAGTCAATTTAAAAATGTTTTGCACCAAATCAGTAACTGAATATTCAGCCCTATATTCAAAAACATGAATTGAGTCGGGTCATTGTTTTAATTTGGTGGCATGCAGATGCATGGAGATGAAGCTACACCTGATTATCACGGACCAGAGCTTTCTTGCATCCCACTCAGAAATTCTGCAAGAAAGACATGGGGAGCATTGTAATTTGCTTGCAGGAATGCATCCACTGCCTTCACTGTGGATTGTCTTCGTGTTATAATAGACTTGATACGCAATGATTTTAAGAAATGCCTTTGACCATCTACTACATGATGGGAGTTGAAATGTTAAAAATGACAAGAATCTCTCTCAGCCAGTTATTTTTTTACAAGCCTTAAGCTCATGTATAAGCAAGTCAGAAAATGGAAAATTCAAACAAACAAATATGCATGATTTGACTGTCTTGAAAATTTCAGGGCAATAACTACAATGTAATTTCATGTGTTTTTGTAAAAATGCTCACACATGAATACACACGTTCTTGCAGAAAACTAGGCCTGTGAATGGACTCACACATATGTGTGCAAAATTGCATAGCTAAATATTCATACAAATGACAGATTTTCTGTCAATAACTCATGAGGACAGTGCATTGTGTAGAAAGGTCCATGCCATTGTGCTCATGTCCTTCGATTAAACTTGAATCATTTCTGAGGACATAACAAGTGCAGTTCCAACTGGAATTTGAAGGCCCAGTTTGTAAACTGTCAGTACAATTTACAGTAGTTTTGAAGTATGGATATTTCTCCTCCCCCAAACACACCCACTGAGCTGGTTTTCTTTCAGAATTGTCAACTTACATGATAAATTGCTGCTAACAGAGCACTCCAGCAGGAGCGTTAATAGACCGCCCTTGAAATATACATGACTAAGGTAAGAGATCAAAAGCTCTGTTCTTCTCTAAAGTCTACTCAAAATAAAGAAGCAGTTAATGTGTTTGGAAGGCACGGCAAAATCCATTCCAAAAACAGTTGTTTTTAACCTTTTCTTCTTGCTTCATGCCTGACAAAATTGTCATGCCAAAACAGGCAGTACAGGAGGACAACTTGCTTTGGAGTGCTTTGAATCAATACTAACCCAATGTTTGAGATGAAGGTTAATTCATGAGTGAGCCACAGAACATTTATTGCCCAATCAATCTCCTCTGCCATGTCCAGTCCTCATATGCTAGTTTGAATGGCCTAAATTAATGTAAATTCTCTTGTCCATTTCTCTGAAAAGGCTTTCTGGTGGTTTATAATCTAGAGCCTATTGTTTCCACTGGTTCATCAAGTATAATTAAGAGCCACAGAAAAAGTTTGTATTCAATTGGTTATATGATGTAGGCTTAGAAGTAGGATTTGAAGAAAGACATACTATTCTGACAAAGGCATGTCCCCTTGATTTTTTGCCTGGAAAAGCATGGAAACTTTATTAATACAAAATGCATGCAGAACCTTACTTTGCTTTGGAAGTTATATTACTGTTATTGACATTGCCAGAATGGACATTGACAGAAAGAGTTAATTATCTATTACTGTTCCTTGATTCAGCTCTTTTTTTTTACATTTGTATTTCGGTTTCATTTTTTTTCTGTAATTTGGGCTACTTTGTAACAGGGAAATTGTTTTTGTCTGTGTGCTTTTGTTTTCAATGGTTTGTGTTTGCGCAGCCTGCCTCCTCATTAGGCCCCGGCCACACTGCCTGCAGCTGCGATGCGTATTCCGCATACCGCATGCGTATTTTCGTTTTGGTTCCCATGTTATTCAATGAGAGTGGCTACACTGCATGCCGAAGCTGCACGTCTCACGCGACTAGATGGCATTATTGACCTTTTTTTTTTTTTTTTTTGTAAAGCCCCGTCTGGAGCTAGGTTTGGGCATGTCCAGGGCATGTCTGAGAGGGGAAAGTCCCAGAGGAAAAAAAAAGTCTAAAAGGTGGGATGGGGCTGCAAAAGAGTATATAAGGAGAAAAACTGAGAGAGTAAAGTAGTAGGAAAAATAGCAAGGAGAAGGATACATCTGACCAGACCTGTCACTCCTTTCAAGACCTGTGAAGCTTCTTGTGGATTTTTGCCTGTGTTGGAGCATTTTCCTCACCCGGAACGTCACCAAGCAACCGCATCTCCAGGGGCTGTAAGTATATTTTTCTTCTATATTATCAATCTTGGTCAGTTGTATAAATTGTTGGTTAGTGTTGGTCTTTGTTGAATTAAATCTGTTTTAGTTTTAAAACTGTGTCTGTCATCCCTTGTTGTCTTATATGTCGTAGTAAATTGGGGCCATTACACATGCAAAAGCTGTACTGCTACCTTGCGGAAAATATAGAGTCGGACTCTTGCCGAATTTTTCCGCACTACGCATGCAGAAATAGGCAAAGCAGAGCTGAAAATGACTGTCAGAAACAGTCAACCTTCCTGCTGTGAGGCAGAAGTGCTAACCACTGTGCCACCATTCGCCTAGCCTATACGAATGGTTTCAGCCTCGACTAATGTAAATTAGATCTTTTTTGAAAGCACATTCCACAACACCCTCTCCCTACCCCGAAATTACCTTCGGAGAGAGCAAGACCAATTCAGAAGGGTTTGTTGTGTATTGTAATATGATCACGTAATTAGATTGTTCGTATGATGCCCTCAAGCATGCTTTCCCTACTGTCAATACAAAATATAAATCACGGGTAGTAGGCTATAACGATGCGAGACGAAATAATATATTATTTTATAGTGATTTGTTGGGCAAAGTCGTGCAGAGAGAAAGTTGGAAGGAGGGGCCTGCGCAGACCTGCCGCTGCAGATACGCAGGCAGTGTGACCGAGCTGCATGCGACAAGCGGATGCAGAGCTCGCTTGCGGAATACGCATCGCAACTGCAGGCAGTGTGGCCCGGGCCTTATTAGCCTGTTTGTTGTTGGTGTAGTATTTGTTTTTTCTCTTGTGGTTTCTGTTTCATGTTTATGTCCATTTTTCATGTCCACATGCTTCTGTTTACCTTGTCCTTCAATTTGTCATGTCTGCTGTCTCTGTGGTTAGTTTTCTCCTCATTCTGGCTGTCAGAGACTATTTTGGTTTTGTTTCATAGATTTTTTTTATTCATTAGTGCCACGGGCTATCGCACGGAGGTATTCATCTCTAGAACTATGCAAAGCATTGCTTGAGATAAAACTATTCTTATTTGTTGTGTTATTATTCTCCTTTTTATTCCTCTTCCGTTTTAAATTTCAATTCGTAACTCGTCCCACAGCTTTGAGAAAACCTTGACAAAATAGATATCAATTCGTATGCCTTGATAAGGATCGCTATGCTATGTCTTTTGTTGACAAAGTCTTCATTTTCCACACCATAACTCAGAAAAAAAAACCCCCACTCAAAGTGACGGGAAGGTGTCGAAAAAGTGATCAAACCCAGCCGTCAGTGGAGTTTCATTACATTGCCATACTTTAGCATAGAAAGACATTTGAAACTTTAAAGGGGTTACAAGACTTGAAACTTCAGTCCATTTTCTGATAGCTATAATAGTTTTTATGCTAAGTTTTTGAGATTATAATAGGTTTCTATGGGGCGGAATGTTCAGTGCTAGAGTGGGAGATATCACTTACACTTTAACCACTAGCCCTGAAAATTTTTTCCAAAAAATATCCAATGACCTTTTTAAATTCCACAATTTCCAAACTTTTGTGACCATTTATATGCCAAAACGTGGAGAAACTTGTCCTCTATCACACAACATGACTCACTGGGCCTCATGCAAGAAGCAATATAAGAACAAATCTTCTCATTTCTGTTAGTATCCCCGATTTTTTCTTATTTTGTTCTCACCCTTTGATTTCTGGGAAGCATCAATGTTTTATTATCTTTTCTCTTGCGTTCGGTTGGAGAAAATTTTACGCGAGGTCGAGAGCACCCTTACCGAGATGAGAGACAACAGAAAACTGTAATCTCTGTCCACAAATTGCATGTCCAATGCACGGAAACACAAGTTTTAAAACCTAAACATTAAAAATTCATCATTTTGACAAATTAGTATGATTTTATTATTTAATTCTTGGGCTAAAGAGTTCAGCCATTGATTCTAATTAGGACTAAACTATAAAAACCACTGGATCCTTACGTGCGTTCTGCTTCTGAATGGCTGACCTATTGCTGTTGGACGCTTTGGCAATCCAGGCCTTGCACAGAGAGTGCGTTTTTAGAGATCATGCGGATCTGTTTGCTGACACAGATGAATGGCTACTCGTACCAAATGTGAAAGCAACCATACTTGAGTACGGCAGTGATTTCTTTCTTATCGCTAGATTTTGTCAACCTGTGTTTACGTACTATGCCTGATTGTCAATCCATCATTTTCACCTTTTTTCTGGTCAATTAAGCCTGTAATGATTAAGAGGTGATAGTGACATAAAGATTAATTTACCTTTATGCTTTGATTTGAGACTGCAAGGAAGTAAATCTTAATAATTTATTAGGAAAAAATATCAACTCTCGGTAATTCCGTATATTGTTTTGACCTTTTGTTTATCGGATTATGAAAAAAGACTGAAAATAAACTCCCTATTTTTTTAAAATGGCATTAAAAAGTACCTGCCCTGGAGGCTTAATACAAGACGCAGTCCAGTCGGTCGCCCGCGACTGCTGTCCCCCGGTGCGCAGCTGTCAGATGAAATTGGGCAAAACCCCATGGGCATGTCCATTGCCCATCTAGTACATAACACTATACTTGTAAATGTGAAAAATGGTATATATATATATATATATATATATATATATATAATTATATACGTGGGGTTCAGGATTCCAAGGGAGTGGCTTAAGTAGGCAATGGAATCAGTCAGGGTAATTTTTGTTGAATTAGACCCCATTTTGAATGTTTAGGTGCAATGGATATGCCAAAGCTGCGACGGCATCTTAGTGATGCCAGTAAAACATCTAAAGGTATATGGCTCTGGAATATTTATGCCAAATTTCGTACAAACTCACTGAATGGTTTTCGCTGTATGACTGGAATGGCACATGGAACATGATGGCAGAAGTCCGTTGTACCATAGATCCAAATAACGCATGCATGGTGTGGTGTGGTGTGCGTGCGTCTCTCACTGTCTCTCTCTCTCTCAAATACCATGATGTACAACATATTGGGCCACTGGACGTTAATTGGGCTCCTGGAGGGAGAGGCTTACAATAATGTGAAGAAATGACCAAGTGTATGGGTCAGTAATCTCTGTCATTTGTTTACAATATTGTATGCCACTCGGATCATAATACCTGTTTCTTTTAGCATCAAATTGTTACTATATTATTTTAATCTTTAATGGAATAGATCCACACCTGTGCTTCATTGAAATATCCATCTCTGGAATAAAAATTGCATGCTGCACTCGTTATCATAACGTTTCGTTTCCCTCCACGAGCCTGATTAATGCCCAGTGGCCCAATATGTTCTACATCGTGAATACTAATTTTAGATAACAACTTAATATAAAACTGAATAAATATGTGTATTTATTATGAAAGAATATCATTACACACAGGCTGCATTAAATAGGAGTGGTGAGATGGACATATTTAAATATAATTAAAGTCATGATACATTTTTGCAAGTTTTATTTTTCATGTGATCAGGTTATATTTATGCGAAACATTAACAAAGAACTATTTAGTTCTATTTAATTTAATAGACTTTAATAAACTATTTAATTTAGTACATTCTGCTTCTAGCCTTCATCGGAATAAATATTTATAAGGTAGAGCGACCATTACAACAAAGTCCCAATTTTTTTCTCAAAGAACTTTTTTCTGAAAATAGCAACCTACCTCAGGACCAGATATGTGTGTATGAAAAGTTTCGTAATGATATCTTCATAAATGTTCATAAAAAGTGTGTGACGTTGTGTGGCACGGCGGTGCAACCAAAATTCAAGATGGCCGCCATTGCGCCATTCCACAGGAATTGGCACAAACGCTATATGTCCTCCCTCCTGGGGACATAATTATGCCTTGGATCATGACTAAGACCCTGTTCATCAAATAAATGCCCAGCCTTTTTAAAATGAGAATTAAAAGCATTAGACATCTTATTATCCAAAATACAAGAGTCACTAACCTTCAGCCTTTGAGGAGGACCAGCAACTTTCTTATTTTGTAAGGTTTTGACTATTTTCCAAAATTTAGAATGGTCATTACCAGTGTTGGGGGTTAAGCTGAGATGGTAGTTTGCTTTAGATTTTCTGATAAGGACCGTACATTTATTCCAAAGGGAACGAAAAAGGGTCCAGTCTTCAGATGTGCCTGACTTTCTGGCTAAAGACTATTGCTTATTACGAGCATGAATGGAATCAGCCAGGTCCCAAGAAAACCAAGGATTTGACCTATTTTTAATTCTGATTTTTTTAAGAGGGGCATGTTTATTCATGATTTTTAGAAAGTGATGCTGAAAAAAATGAACATCATCAACAGAAGGAATTAAAGGTATTAAATACAAGCAATTTCCAGGTACCATGTACATGACACATCTTGGATTTTGCTCAAACAGAGTCCAAAAATACTTATGGTCTCAAACAAAAGAATCCCAAGTTTTGTGTCAATTTCTCCGACAGTTTTCATGTGGTGCCTACTTGAAATTTGGGTGCCATGTTCCTTTTTGAGTCATGTGAATTGGTCATTTCATTTTGTAGCATTTTGGAAGGACCATAACTCTTAAAGTAATCGAAATAGGAAGCTGAAATTTGTGCTGGTGTATTCTGGCCCATATCAGGATTCTGCAGTCTGAATCACCATGACACATCAGAGGGGTGAGAGGAGGGACCCAAAATCCGACTTTTTTTTAGTCTAGTCTGATCTTCAATCATCCCGGGAAGAAGGCAGGAGATCAGCTGCTGGATCTGAGCCAAGGGAACAAGACACTACACCCTTAAATTCTGCACCTTGGCTGCAGCCAGCGGCTGGAATGAGCCTGCACTTATGACTATCTTCCAAAAGGGGCTATGTCCAGAGCTCAGGGCAGAGATGGACTGCCGAGATTTAGAGCTCTCCCTGTCATCATATATCAATGCAGCCATCAACCTGGACCAGCACCTGCAGGAGAGATTGCACCTCCCTGTCGGCAGCTCTGTGGCTCCCTCACCAGTGCATCCACATCTGACAAGAGCAGTGACCAGGGAAACCAGCCTGGGATTCCTGAAGAGTACTGGGACCTGCAGATGGTGTTCAGCAAAACAAAGGCAAACCAAATATTTCTGTATCGTCTGTGGGATTGTGCTATTGAGGTCCTGTTCGGCACATCACCCCCCCAGGAGTCATGTATACCCCCTATCAGTAGCTCAAACTCAAGCAATGGAGCAGTACATACAAGAAGCCCTACAGCAGGGCTTCATTTGCCCTTCCACTTCACCTGCCTCCACAAGTTTCTTCTTTGTAGCTGCGAGGGGAGAAGATCTTCCTGAAGCTTGACCTCTGCAGTGCATATAATCCCGGGGAAGGAGACGAGTGGAGGATGCCTTTTAGCACCACCTCCAGGCACTACAAGTATTGTGTCATGTCATATGGCGTTGTTAACATCCCCTGTATGTTCCAGTCCTTCATAAATGATGTGCTATGAGAGATACTAGGAAGATCCGTCATCTCCTTCCTTGATGACATCCTCATCTACTCAAGTACTTATAAAGAACATGTGGAACACGTGAGGAGAGTAGTCAAACGTCTATTACAGTACAAGTCTACATCAGACGGAGAAGTGCGTCATTCACCAGTCCGCCGTCTCCTTCCTTGGTTACATGTTTGGACCAGAGGGAGAGGCTATGGAGGCAATGAAGGTGAAGGCAGAAGCAGAATGGCTAATCCCACAGACGATATAAGAACTTGGGCGCTTTGTTGGGTTTGCGAACTTCTACTGACGCTTCATAATGAACTTCTGCGCAGTTGCCCATCCTCAGACGCATCTGTTAAAAAGAAAACCAAAAAATCTGGGATGGAATCCGGAAGCTCAACATGCCTTCAACACCCTCAAGAGTCTGTTTGTCACTGCTCGTGTACTCAAATGATCAAACCCGGAAAAGTCCTTTATTGTGGAAGTTGACACATCTATTGTGGGGGAGGGAGCTATCCTGTCCCAGCAGCGTGGGACACCACAGAAGCTGTATCCCTGTGCTTTTTTTCACAGAGGCTCACACTTACTGAGGCCAACTAGGACGTGGGAAACTGGGAGCTGTTGGATATGAAACTAGCCCTTAAAGAACGGCAGGATTGATTAGAGGGGCCCATCATCTGTTCCTCGTGCTGACTGACCACTGCAACTAGAAGCATCTGTGAGTAGGGCTGGGTGGTATGAAGGTATATATTGTGCAATGGGTGTGAAGTACCTACCGATTAGAAATTTGGCAATAATGTTTATTCCAGGGTGAAAACTGTTTTTTCTGCGGGCGGCAGATCTCTCTCTGAGTCACTGTAGTTACTTCGCCGTGACACACGGGGAAGCCGGCACTGTAGCAGAGTGCTTGCATGACAGACTGACCACCTTCAGAAGGAAAGAAGCTTCACCAGTGTGCAAATTTTTTTTCTGCAGGTCAGTTGGTACCATTACGTACATCAGGCCAATCACAGATCGGCTATGGTACTATTCTACATGCCATCAGCTAATCATAGCTCGGCTGTACTCATGCATCATTGGGAATGGCAACGCATTTGACCATGTCACTGTCAGCAGAGTTGTGCTCGTAAATGCTCGTCGGACGATAATAATGTAAGTTCTCCACAATACGCAAAATTACAAGGAAACTAGCTGGTCTGCTGCAGCCTGCAGAAGTCCAAAACTCTATTTATTAGCGCAATACCTAAAATAGGAGTCTGTGTCATTAGCAGTCTACGGTCACGAAGCAGACTGTGTCAACTTCCACATAAAGGACAGAGGTGTATAATCCAGGTTCAGAAAGTAAAAGTCCATCCCAGAATATTGGATTATACACCTCTGATAAAGGACTTTTCTGGGTTTGGTAATTTGAGTAGTACTACAGTGGTGCCAGCAAGTAAGACGTTTCTTCCCGCTGCTCATTGAGAGCGAGTGATTCTACGGGCACATTCCTCCCTGTCAGCAGGACACCCTGGAGCCAAAAGAACAATGCACATCCTCATCCGTAAATGTTGGTGGCCCTACCTGGCCTCTGATGTGGAAGTAGTCTGGCGGTTTTGCACAATTTACGCAATTTCCAAAACTCCACGACAGATGCCAACTGGTAAACTTAACCCACCACCAGTCTCTCATCTCCCATGGTCACACATCGCTGTGGATTCCATTACCAGCCCACCCTCATCAGAAGGTAACACATGCATTCTGGTGATTGACTGATTTTCTAAATTTTGTGCCTTTCGCTGCCGTGCCATCTGCCCTTCAAGTTGCAGTCACCCTGTTCGAGCAGGTTTTCAGAAATTTTGGCACTCTGGAGGACATTGTTTTCAACCGTGGGCCACAGTTCACATCCCAAGCGTGGAGATCTTTCTTCAGGAAGCTGGGAGCCTCAGTCAGCCTCACCTCAGGGTACCACCTCAGTCCAATGGGCAGGCGGAGACAGCCATCCAAGATCTGGGGAGGTTCCTCCGAGCATACTGCCACCAGAGTCAGAGGGATTAGTCCAAATACCTGCCCTGGGCTGGGACAGAACTCCCTGAAGAGCTTCTCCACTGGACGAACTCTCTTCCCGTGTGTGCTCAGACGGCAACCACCCCTGTGCCCATGAGACCAGAGCCTGACTTAAGTCCTGGCGGTGGATGTCTGATTCAAGGAGAAGGTCTGAGAAAACGCCAACATCCAGATCCGGAGGGCACTCCGCCACCAAAACATCCAGGCGGCCGGGAAAGGTCGGGACTCCCCCAATCACCACCGGGGGGACCGAGTCTGTGACCGAGTCTGCCCATGGCTCATTGGCCCATTCTGTGTCCTCTGGAAGGTCAATGAGTTTGCATACTCAATAAAGTTGCCGCCAAGCTACCGCATCAATCACATTTCATGTCTCATTTCATGTCAGCTGTCAGGAATTTCCAAAAGGTAGTTTTAAGGATTTGATCCGAATTTGACTAACACATGAGGAGTTCAGAAACTGTAAATTTGCAAAGTTGAGGGTATACACCAGAGAATGCTTTATTTCAGTTACCATGGATCTTTTTAAAATAGTTTTTTTTTTTTGATGTTTCTGATACTTGTATGGTTCATTGTTCTATTGGTTGCGGGAAATTATGCTGTCTTGGACTTATGTGCATCACTAATGAGCCGTGATACATTTCATCAGGCAAGCAAAATAAATGAAACCTAAAATCAGAGGCAGAATAAGAATATTCTGTAGTTTTTCAACTCCACAGCTTCATTCACAGCTTCACAAATCCTCCCCAATTAGAGAGCTGAACTCAAAAGCATCTGCTTTGATCTTCTTTGCACTATTAGGACGCAGCCCCAATGCCTTGTGTTGATCAAAGGGTTCACTTCGTATTGAGAGCTGTGAAGTCGGGCTACTGGGCAAATTCAAATGACAGAAAAAAAGGCAGAAACTATGGTAAATAACTTGTTTCAAATTTGTGCCCTAAAGGTCCAGTCTTCATCCTGGCCTATAAGCACACAAACATGTTTATAAATTAGGGTTATGCGTTTAAGAATATCCAGCACAGCTCGGCATGAGCAAATATTTTTTATTACTCTTTTACGCCAGCAGCAGATAAAGCAAGCTGTGTTCGTGGAAAACTAATGCCCCCGGCCGCAGGTTAAAGTATTGCAGGTTAAAGTTTTTTTTCCCCCCAGCAGCAGGCAAACAGACGGATGGACGGACAGACAGACGAAAAACTATATGCCCCTGAATCTTCGATTATGGGGGCATAAAAATAAAGGATCATATTGATTCTTACACAAAAAATACAACAACTTACAATTAAGGCAATATTCCCCCTCCTCTAATTGCATGTTGCAAACAACAGCTAAAAGGCATGACAGTTAAATTGCAGCATGGTCCCGGAAGCCGTAAATTCATGAGGTTCACCAAGTGTGAGCCAATGTTACTCAGGTGCAAGTCTGAACACTTCCAGCAATAATGCAGAGCCCAGCTATGCTCTCTTCATGGGAACATTCATTTTCTACTGTGTATTCAATTTAACAGTTGGTTCCACTGGTTTGAATTAATCAAAGAAGGTGACCACTTTTTCTCTTCAATGGTCATAATGTTCCGCCTTTTAAGTTGCTTTGTCTGTTAGCCAGACTGTAAATAGTAAGGAGCACCACGTTCCTTCATGATTGAAACTAGAACGGGCACTCAGTAGAGCGCATACCTTCGCCGACGCCACTGAATCCCTCGCCACATAACTCTGAGGACCAATTTTTATTTTTTTAAATGATCGATGAATGACAAGAGTACGATATATTTTTTTTTTACATCAATACGCCTTTAAGTTCGAAAGGTAATGACCCCCCTGACCTTTGACCCCCAACCGCTAAGAAGGGTATTGACCCCATTGTACCGTGTTTCACATCACAGGATCGGGTATATAATTCTGCACATTTTGGTGTTGGTTTCATGCCGATCGGATAAAAATTGACCGAGATATGGCCGAAAGTCGGTTTTGACCTTTTCGTGGACTTGACCTTGACCTTTGACCCGATCACTCCCAAAATCTAATCGATTGATCCTCAGGTCATGCCAAATCAACCCACCAAATTTTACGAAATTGCGTTCGGTACTTTTTGAGTTATTCGATACACATACACACAGACAGACAGACAGACACACAAACAAATAAATACACGGGGATCAAAACATTACCTTCGTCAGCGAAGTCGCTGGCGAAGGTAATAATTAGAGCAGTCAATGATGGGGCACACAGTGGCAAGCACTCCCAGTCACCACTATGACATCTATCGTTGAGATATCTTGATTTATACAATAATAATCTTTCACATTGTAACCATTTTATTTTCCAGTGATTGCATGACTCTGCACTGCTTCTCATCCCTGTGTGTGTAACAAGCAGGGGGCGTGCTGCGCATTGTGCAATTTCCTACAAACACGCATAATACTATCATAATAGTTTTTGACTGCTATTTTAAGGGTGCACCTACGATTGACTTCAGTTTTTGTTGGTCAAACACCTAACAGCTCTGTGCAACCTCAAAATAGCAGCACGCCAACAGTGGCCAGACCACACCTCATTTTAAAACCCACACGACCATGGGCGCGCAGTTTGGCACATGTACTTTTGCAATTAATGCAAACTGGGCAGTGGATGGGTTAATGATATCTGTGCTGGTATATTCATTACCAAAGACACTTCCCTCACTCACTGCGCCTATAGGATAGGTGTAGGATAGAACCTATTGACTTTCAATCAACGTTTGAAATACAACCCCAATTCTGAAAAAGTTGGCACATCATGGAAAATGAAAATTAAATCATAAATGCCTGATTTAGCAAGTCAATTCACCCTCTAATATATTCCAAACAGTACAAAAAACATTGTGTCATCATTAGCAGCCTTGGCAGTAATATTTTTTGTTGCTATTTAGGGTGTGACAGGTCAATAGGTAGGGGTCAAAAATGTGGCCAAAACTACATGACTGTTGCAGAATCATCACACAGCTCCAAAGAGATTTGTCAGCTACCAATGCCAGCTCATTTAGCATCGGGAGAGCAAGATCCTTGATCTTCCAAGCCAGTTAGTGGCACTATGTTGTTCACAATTGGTTGAGTTCCCAGAGGAACTGAGTGGTGCATCGTTTAGAGAGATGGCGTGTATGCCACAGCTCCCCAGAGCAAACAGGGAGAGAAAGTTGGGTGGCAGTAGGACGTCATCGCAGGGAAAGGGCGTGCACGCCGTATGGCGACAGCTTCTCCAGAGGTTGAGGCGTCCAATTGATTCCAGCCCTTGTAGAAACTTGACTTGGCCCCTGACCTTGAGGGTGGGGGGGATTGATAAGCCTCAGGGCACCCTGTTGGCTTTTTCCCCCCAAGAAAAGAGAGTTAGGAATAGTGGGGGACTAAACTAGTGGACGAATAGACAGCATAGTCTGTTCGTGCGAAGCAGTCTCGTACGGTGTGTTGTCTGCCTGCTGCCCAGGTAGGAGACCTCCTGGAGCGTGCGGACAAGATCCTGGCCAGAGCGGGGAGGGATCCAGTTGTCATGGTCCATGTTGGGAGAAAGGACATAGGTAAGGGTAGGTTTGAGGTTCTGCAAAGCAAATTTGTGGAATTAGCAAGAAAGCTTAGGGGCAGATCAACTTAAAATCTGAAATTTTGCTTTGTATATTTTACACCTGTGCGTGAGTATAGCATTGATTAGCACTTTAAGGGTTAAAAGTATAATTGTATCCAAAGCCTATACTGAGACACTGAAACCAATTCATTTCAGTAGAATCATTTGCTCATTATATAATTTAATAAGGTTAATAAGGAATAATAAAATGGAAAGTCTACTGCTATCTATGCACATGCGTATGACCAGATCTCAAAATATGTTAAAAGCCGCTGTGAATCAGCAAAAAATTGAAAGCAAAAAACATATACATACATGCTTTTCAGTGATCCAATGCATTTGTTTCTCTGAAGTGCACTGTCTGTGCTGCAAAAATGATAGAGGGAAAAAAAACGACTAGATCTCAAACCATCGCAGGCTAACCCCCTTATTTGCCTTCCGATTATGGAATTCCTTCTGGTGATGAATGGTGTTAGGGCACAGTGTCTGCTTTTAACAAAGAGCAAATATGCTCAGCGCCTTTTGTTAATAACTTGGCAACTTTAATGGGAAATTCTGAGACAAATCACTTTAACATTAAGCACATCATTAGCAGCAGAGAAGAGGCAGCTTTGGGGACATTAACTTCACTCAAATGCAACCTAGTAGTATTTAGTACCAGCACATTCATTGCTCATTGAACTTCGACCACATTTGAGCCCTCAATGCGCAATTAAATGTGTCCCTTCCATGTCATTACACAGCGAAATATAACCTTTCCATTCGTGAAAGTCACACATAAGAGTACAAAAAAACAGCACATTAAAAAAGAAAAAACAAATCTTTATTAGATGCAAAGAATCTTCTTGTCTGCTCAAGTATGAAATAGAATTTACAAAAACTTTACAACAGGCTTTTCATTGAACGTAAAAAAAAAAAAAAAATCACAAAAAAACACACGGGGGAGACATGAAACATAATACAATGTACACAAGGTTTAATAAATGCTTATTTGTTACTTTCAGCCAAGGCTGGGGGTACACTAAGGCAGTAGCCTAGAGCTTGTGACTACATCGGGATGCACACCAAATTCAGTATATCGGGGAATAGCACAGCACACAGCACCTCAGCCCTTCCTATCAGCAAAACACAGCAGGAAGAGACCAGGATGGAAAGTGGGAGGGCTGGAGTGGACACAAATCAACTGAGCACCAGGGTGCGACCGAATCAATGCACCCCAAGTAATTAGCCTTTGGTCAGCTTGCTTCTCTTATATCTTCTGAAGGATCCAGCTGTTGATTGGATTGCTTAAAAAGCCCTAGGCTGCACTACTCCACATTCAGCAAATACTAATGTTCATACCTAGGACAGGTAAAGTAGCCACATCGACGTGCCTATGTCACCAAAACAATAGCAGGGTGAGAGACACCCACACATTCAGGCCATCTGACCATACTGCTGGTTACATGTAATCCTGTACATAACCCCCAAAAACAGACACTTTATTTAAAAGAAAAACCTTGAGGAAAAAAAATAATAGCTAGGTAAAATTGGCATTAATTCCAGGCTCAAGTGTGGCCTTTGAACTCTTTGGCTGGTATGACCAATTGTTTTGATAATTTTTAAATTTTCTTTTCATTTACATATAAAAATGGTAAGAAAATGCAATAACTGAAAGGTCTCACACTATTTTAATTCACAATAAAACATTTGTGTTTCTAATTCATACCTCTAAAAATCTCTATTCTACAACTTCAAAATGTTTATACACGAAAAAACTCTCAAACAAGCCTCATCTTCACCCAGCCAAACCCATCCACATAATATTTCTCTTGCCCATCATTCTCACACTCGCACACACGCACAATTTATTTATTTTTTTTGTTTGCACAGGTGTCACGCTGTGGGTACGGTAAGTGATGTGTGACTGAACAAACTACTTCAAGTTTGTTTCTGCGAGGAGTCACATGAAGTCATTGAGCTCTGCTTCGAGGGCAGCGGCCATCTCGTCTGCCTCCGAGCTGCTGCCCTCCTCATCCTCATTGGACTCCTTGCTGCTGGCCGAGTCCCCCTCCTCAGCCTCCCTGGCTTCCTCTAGCTTGCGCTTGTGACCCCTTGAGGAGGAAGAACAGACACTGTAGGTAAAAGGGAACCAGTGAAGGCATTGTATTTAAGACCGTTTTAAGACAGAAGTTTTATAATTTATAAGATAAGCAGTTTTTGCACAGGCATCACTTGATTGTATCCACCAAATTAACTTACTGCACCCCCGGATAACAAGTCGGAGATACTATGGTTCAGTGATCATTGTGCTGTGCCTGCTGCGACCGCAGAGATTTCTTGTGATTTCTTGTGAGCTCTCCACAGATCAGTTCTGATTAAGAACTACTTAAAATCACAGAAAACATCTTCAGGAAAAAAAAATTACCTGACACATTATTTATAATAATGAATCAGTCTTATACAGCGCTTTTCTGGGCACTCAAAGACGCTTCACTATGGATATTCATATTATGGATATTCAATATTCATTCTGGTGGCGATTTTGTAGCCACAACTGCCCTGCGGCAGACTGACGGAAGCGTGGCTGCCAGTATGTGCCTACAGCCCCTCCAACCACCACCAAACATTTGCACACAGTGTTCCTATATTACATGTTTTTGTGGGTGGGGGAAACCGGAGTACCCGGAGGAGCATGGGGAAAACATGCTCACAAGGAAACTCAACACAGAAAGGCCCAAACACAAATTCGAACCCACAGCTTTCTTACTGTGAGGCAGTAGTGTTAACCACTGTGCCACCATGCCGCCCATTTAGTGTGGCCCATTTAGTAGAGGCAGCCGGATAATGACCTATACTGCAGCCAGCAGTATCTGCGGTAAAGATCTGAATAGATAGATTTTTGGCTAAAATTTAAAATGATCGATGATAATAATATTTGTCATCATACCATTTTCGATAAAATTTGTTTTAAGTGATTGCATTCTGTTTTTATTTACATTTTTGACTGCGTCCCAACTTTTATCGAAATGCGGTTGTAGATTTAAATGAATAAGGAGCCTAATGTTGTGACCAGGTTAAACTTGTGTACATAGAACATCTTTGAAGATCCTTTGGATATCCTAACAGCTTTCAATTACTTGAATTTTCCACCCTAAACTTCAAGGACCCTTGACACGGTAGTTTCCAAAACAAACATAAAAAGCTGTTTAACTTCTACTGCTCGGCATTGGCCCCTCAGTCCAAAATGATCAAGAGAAATCATTTGAAGCACTTTAATTTCTAGACTCCCCTAAGGTAGAAAATAAACAAGTGAAGACAGTTTTAAAAAAGCAACATAAAAATTCGGACAACCTGTAAGACCCTTCGCATTGATTTTTTTACCCCTTGAATTTCATTCACCCTGCTCAATCTGAAGTCACTGTGACCGATTAAAATGGCATGTTATCAGTTCATTTGAGTTTGAGTTAGATGGGAGAAGTACGCTGAAGTGCATCTGCATTACACAGTGTGGCAGTTTTTTTTTTTCGGGCCCTCTGAGCAGACCTTGGTGTCAGGTAAGGCTATATCCATATGAATACATTTTCATTTTAAAGATCACCTTCCACACCATTGATCTGTGCAGAACGCTGAATGCTGATAATATACTGAAGTAACCATGCCACCATATTGTTATGTCCAACAACAATCTTCCAGAACTTTCCACTGCACCCAGAGTTCTCTCATTCAGGGGGAATACATCCCTTCACTGACATGGTAAATTATAAAAAAAAAAACTAGCACCATATCAACAGTTGTCATCATTTCAGAAACATTTGGTGTGACATGAAATTGCAAAAAATGTACACAAGACCCAAAGTATGTTTTGTGTTGAGTTTATGCTTCAGAGGTCCTAGCCATCCCTGAATAGCTGCCACAAAGCCAGGATAATAGTACTTGGAAGCAAATGGGTCCAGCAAAAAAAAATTGTCGCTAAGATAAGAGGAAAGGTGAGTGGTGCATCATAGACAGGAAGCCATGTAAACTGATTGCTATTTGCTACAGAGTCGTTTGGAGCCACTTTAACGGCAATATATACCCTCATTCATAATCCTGCAAAATGAATCTAGTCAGATGATTTGATGATAAGGTAACGCTAGACTTGTTAGTGCTGGCTAAAATTAGCTTTGATGATCTGACCAGTTAAAGCCTAACATTAGTGTTCGAGCGCCTATTATGGACCGTGGTCGCTTAACATTTACATTCACATGCAGAACAAGTAAAGTAGTTGTACCAACCACTTATTAGTAATGAAAGAAAAGATGCAATTGATGGATGTCCTAAGTTCAGCTCATTCTTTTCAGTGCTTTCATATTTTTTCCCCCTCAGCTTTAAACCAGCCAAGCCAGGACACACAGTTTTACAAGTTTTGTCCACCAGGAAGCCAAATTCTTTTCTCCGCTTATCCCATCTACTTCCCAATTTATATTACATATTTATTTTAAATATTGTACAATATTTTCACATGCTTTGGGATAACTGAAGTTGACCGTACAGTACAACATATAAATTATGACTAAACTGACTAACAGCGCACAGCTCATTGCTTCTTCTCATCGACCTTACATAAATTGATTAAATAATTAAAGGAGCAATATGTAAATTTGTGGGCAAAACTGGTAGTGCAGTCATATTCAAAATAGTGCAGAGTGCAGTATCCCCTCCACCTCTCCCCCAGACGAGAGGTTGCCCGCTAGGTTGCATTGTCGGATGCAGCGAGAACATCTACTACACGGAGCAACCATGGCTATGTTTCAATATCACCAATGATTTGCTCTCGCAGGGTTGTGTTCAGTTCAGTTCAGTTCAGTTCAGAAAAGGTCAAGACTAATGACTAATAAACTATAGCAATGGTCATATTAGTAAACTTACTTGTCACTCTTCAGTGTGGATAGTCCACCAAAGCCCATTCTGTAAAATGTATAAAGAATGAATGGGGACTCATTTGACCAATGAACAATCTGAATTACAATTCATATTGCCATAATGGCTGTACTAATGTTGGAATGGTTTGCATAGCGTCTCAGCATAAAGCCAGAGAAACGGACTTAAATCTGAATCTAACCTGCCCAGGAGAAAATGAGCAACTTCGGCGTCGGTCTTCAAATTTTTCTCTGCTTTCAGCTGTCTCCATCTTTCAAAGGCATGTCCTATACAGATCCTTACTTTGTTTTTGACTTTATCACAACGTATTTCAGAATTATAACGAGGCCTTTTAGGTTTAGTAATGTCAGACATATGTGCTTCGAAATTGCGGTAGCTGCAGCTCGGTGGTAACTGGCAACCTGGATGCCAAAATGCTACTGACTTCGTGATTGGGAGATAGGTGGACGGCGGCGCTACAGGCCAAAACACAATATGAAAACATAAACATTAGTTATGGGCTGCAACTTCGCTTTTGTAATGAGAATATTCTGGCTGGACTACTGTTGTCAGTGATATGAGTATTTAAAATTAACGTTCCTTGATGTCTGGTAATATATCAGGGCCATTTCATGATTAATCAACATACATTTCCTACATATTGCTCCTATAATAGATGTGTAAATGACACTGACTATAATTGCTGGGCATAATATGACGCATCTTTAATTTTTCATTTGGTAATATTTTTAGAAAATCCATGTAGTGAAGCATAACTGCGGCACTCCAAAAGGAGGTTTTGCAGGGTATAGGCAAATTTGCCCACAGCCCAATTTCAACCATCTCCTGGTTATATGTACCTACTTGTGGGACTGTCCAGAAAATAGATTTGAAATATGAAATTTGCATACAGGAAGTGAACAGTGACCTATTTAGTGATCTAAAGATTTTTGTGGGGCAAGGCCTCGAAAAGTCTATATTTAAACCCATAAATGACTGTTTTGAAAAACCAGATGATTTTAAATGGCTACACAACAATATGAGGGACATTTTGATACCAAACATAAGTATATATGCAAAAAACTGAAGAAGTTTCAGATAATTTTCCATTGAAAAGTGGATCTGTTTCGATGCAAAATGTTAAGTTCATCTTGAAAAAACCACCAGGTTACTATGAAAACACACCTGAGATATTTTCACAAAAGTTGCCTCATATAGTTGGATAAATAATGTGCGAGTGTTATTAAATTGAAAAACCAGCATTCAAGCCATTTTTATTATATTCTACATATTTCTCAGAAAAGCCATTTATATGTTTTCATAAACTGTTGTACGTTGTATAGATTCTTTATCTCCCAGGCCTTGTTTTTACTCCACTGAGCTGTAGGCAAATTTGACTAAACCCTGATAAACCTCCTTTGCTTTCCTGCAAGGAAATAGTTTTTTCTTTTTATGATGCCGTACAAAAAAAAAAAAAAACCTTTCTTCATTTCTTCAGAGTGGAATAAGCATTAGTTACTAAAATGTAATCAAACTTTTTATTAGCTGGAAAATGAACAACCTTTAAGATTCTGTGGTTGGAAAGTGTCAAACCTTTATTAACGTTACGTAAAATTAATCTATCAATTTGCCAGTAGAATGCCAATCATCCTCATGTTGTGTAAATATAATGTTGCTATGATGTAAAATCACAAAGTAGATTTATTTCAAGTTAGACAATTTAACGTGCACATTAATGTGGCACTAATATTTCACGTGGTAAGGGCATTAATTTACTTGAAATAAATATTGCAGACAACCTGGGATTGCACCAGCTGCAATTACAAAGTGGGCATAGCTTCGGTTCATCTCAAAGCACTACCACCTTCAAACTCAGCCTTCCTTTTTATCATAACTATTTACCTATGATGTTTGAAGGCTGCATCTTCAAACGTTGTGATGCTACAGTGTTCACAAGAATTGTTCACAAACAGACAGAACAAATGACAGACAGAAATATAAAAGAAATATTTAAAAAAATAAATACTTGCAAGAAAGCTCAAAACAGCTTTCCCTGAAGTTTCAAGATAGTTTCAGAGTAATTTTGCCGTGGTTTGGCCTAATGACACGCACATCAACTGAAAAATATAGGGCACTGGCAGCCCCAGAAGCTCCCGCCATTATCATAAACAAAACAGCGAAGTTTTTGTTCACGGACGCATACATGGATAGATACACGCATGGATGGAGCCCGATAGCATAGCTGCCGTGCCACTCGGGCGGCGGGAGCTAATTAGGAGCCTGTCACTGAAAATGTTGATAAGATAAAATAAATTGTAGAAGTTTTTGGTGATATTTTTAGGCCAATGACCTTGAAAAAAATTGGCCAAGGTCACCCTTAGGCACATCATTTGTAGGCCTTTATGAGATGCATATCCAGTAAAAATTAGGAGGCTGTAACTGAAACACAGTTTTAGCTAGCGAGCCGTGCAGCCGTAATTTGCACAGCTAATTTTCGAAAAAGACGGTAAAAAAAATGGTGCACGGCTTGACCAAAGCCGTGCTTCCCATCCTTAAATGTGATTGGTTGAGCCGCATTCCATGCCGGTATAAAATTACTGAAACCCACTGTGGCAGGCCGCAGCACAAAATATCCCTGCGCTCAACGAACTTCTCTGCACTCAACTGACTCGTTAGGTTACGTTTGTTTCAAGACTATAAGCTCGCTATTCCAGTGTCAGCGATGTTTAGCCTTTTAACCCGATAACCAGTTGGCTATCTAGCTAGCTAGCAATTGCATTACAGAGTTCGATATCACTTTTGCATTGCAAGCTATGTTGCTAACTTGCTCGCTATTTCAGTAGCCTATTAGCGATATTGTTGACTTTTTCTTGTGTGTTTATTTTATGCGCTATGTGTAGGGGAACCACATCCATTGTAGTGAATGCTAGCTAGTTGACAAGCTGGCTAGCAAAGTAATGCACAATTCAACATATTTACCTGGACAACGGCAAGTGTGGAGGACAAAAGTCAATCGTTCCCTACTCTCGCTGCTGGTTGTAATGATTTGGCCGATCGGCGCAAGTTGGAAACAAGGAAACTCGAAAACCGAAACGAAAATTATTTAAACGGGGTCTTCGGGAGACCGAAGGAGACATTCAAAATAGTCTGCTTTCATAGTATATCTACATTAGCAAGCCCAAATAGCCTGATGTGACATGACAGTGGCGCAAGATGAAAAAGCAATCTTAGCGTCTGTGTTGCTGGCCAACCATTCTGTCCACTCTATCTTGCTTGGTGGAAGTTGTTCTCAATTTTATTGTTGCATTATTACCAATAAATTGTCGATTTTTTTTTCTTGAGTGTCTATTTAATGGGCTAGTTATATGTAGGGTAACCGGTAACCGTAGGGTACGGTAACTCCGCTGCGCATCGTGCCTTAGAACGCCCCTCCGCCGTTATAAAATCACTGTAACCCACTGCTTCTCGGGACTTATTCCTTTATTTAATAATTTGTCTCTCACCTTATCAGTTGCTAATTTTGGCTGAATCCATCTTTTTTTTTTGTCAAAGCTAGAAAAGGTGTAGAATGCACTGACAACAGTAGAAAATATAACAATATATCCATGTAATGAAGGAAAAACTAAGTCAATGTCTTGTGCTGAAATGTAATATTTTGTCTTCAGAATGCACTAGAATGCACCATTTAGGCCCGTTTTTAAAAAATTTAAACCCCTCACAGCCCCCCCGCTTCGCGCGCCGTTTTCAATTAACAAAAAATTATCAGCACACCCAAAAAATTTTTTTGCATTCCCAAAATTTCTATTTCTACCTAAAACAGTGAACTGAAATGGTTGATGAGATAAAGGAAAATGTTAGTTTTCGGTGATATTATTAAGCCAGCGACCTTGAAAAAATAGGCCAAGGTCACGTTAAGGCACATCATTTGTAAGCCTGTATGAGATGCATGTCCAGTAAAAATCAGGAGCCTGTAACTGAAAATGTTGATAAGATAAAACAAATTGTAGAAGTTTCTGGTAATATTTTTAGGCCAGTGACCTTGAAAAATAGGCCAAGGTCACCTTTAGGCACATCAATGTAGGACTATATGAGATGCATGTCCAGTAAAAACTAGGCGTCTGTAACTGAAATAGTTGATGAGATAAAGCAAAATGCAGAAGTTTTTGGTGATATTTTTAGGCTAGTGACCTTGAAAAAAATAGGCCAAGATCATCTTTAGGGGAACCATTTGAAGGCGTTTATGACATGCCTTTCCAGTAAAAATTAGGAGCCTGCAACTGAAATGCTTGATGGAATAAAGCAAAATATCTAAGTTTTTGGTGGTAGTTTTAGGCCAATGACCTTGAAAAAATAGGCCAAGGTCACCTTTAGGCACTTCATTTATATACCTTTATGAGATGCATGTCCAGTAAAAATTGGGAGCCTGTAACTGAAATAGTTGATGAGATAAAGCAAAATGTGTTGAGGGATGCATGCACGCACAGACGGATCCTGATACCATAGCTCCCGCACCGCGAGCAGCGGGGCCTAATAAATACCAGCTTCACCATCATGGCTGGTAAACATATGAAATACTTAAGGTGGTGCAAGGTTGGTGGTAATGTTCTGTCCTGGTGGGACCTTATTAATAGCAAGATGCTCAAATGATAGCTTGTAGGCTTAATCCATAATAAAACAGCTTTATTGTTACAGGATTAACAAAGTTATGATCTCATTGATAATGTTAGCTGCAGATGGGAAACCTTGTATAATCTATAAACCAAAGCAATGGGTAACTATTTTGAAACATTCTAGAGATGAACATTATGAACTTGGCTTATGATCATTCTAGATAATGTGTTCAAGTTAGCTGCTATTAATGTAGATAGCTAATAGCCAATAACAACCAATATATCTATTAATATATTAAGAATACCTATGTATCCATCAGTACTTCACTCTGTGGGCGGTCTTACCACATACCCTGAAAAGTATTAAAAACATTTACAACACACACACAGAGTTATCACTGCCGTAGGACACAAAATTTCAATTGATTACAACCAGGCATAGTAAAATGGGTGCTTGGCCACTTCTGTTCGCTTCAACCTCCCAAATGCAGTATACTATCCCCTCAGCAATCCAGTAATTCTATATAGATCAGTGGTCCACATTAAAACGCTATCCCGGAGTTTTCTAACCAAAACAGGGTTTTCACAAGTGACTATTTTAGGGGTTCAGAAACATTGGAGCGGATTCTTGGCAAAAATGTAGCAAACGTTATGCATTTTAAAATGAAAACGTATTAAGACATAGCCTTAGAATGTTACATTTAATTCAACGTTCTATCTTGGCTCCTGCGTGCAACTCTGATGTTCCGTGGGTTTCAGCATGTAACCTTTTAGACCGTTGCCAGGAGACCTAAATGGAATGCTGGGGTTATGGAAGCTGGACTGCTCTCAGGTTTACTTGAAGGGACCATGAAAGGCAAGAGGTGATTGTGCTCTGCTCCCAGTGCTTTTCCCAAAGCTGGAAGGTTAACCATTCCTGCGGCTCTATGTAACAATGTGGTTGGCAGAGTATGAGACGTGCTTGTTAAGCCTGGCTAATTAGGAAGGTTGCGCTTATCTGTGTGCACAAATATGATGTGCGCGTTTCCCAGCTGAAAGGGAGGCCCTCATTAGAGGGGTGTTCTGTCAGAACACTGTAAAAGGCTTTCAACTCAAGGGTTCGCTGAACAAAGGCAACGTTATTTGGTTTAAAGTACCAGCATTCAACCTGAAACCTCTTCACTGCCATTATCAGAAGAAAACATTGAACAAAAACAATGAAATACAATTTGTCAAAGTAATTCAGGAGTTTCCCATTAACCAGGAATTAAAAACAATGAAATAAGTCCATTCAGCCATTGGATGACTGTAGTATAAGCGCACAGTAAATAATTTTAGCAAAAAATAAATGAGGCTTCACTGACAACAAAATGCAAAGCTAAGTTCAGTAATGGATTAGCCCACCATGTGTACTGCTGGCCAAGATTATTCTGTGTCATTGTTATAAGAGGCCATGAAACCTTGAGACATTAAGCAATCCAAAGGAAGCCTGTTTCCTCCACTATAGCTCCTTGCAAGGTCAGCATCCTTAATCTCAAATGTAAGCATTGCCCATTAATCCAGCACCCTGTGAGGACTACTGCCCTTAACAAACAAACTTTTCATTAGAGCAATTAAAGCACTGTCTGCATCCGTTAAATCCCTACTGTACAGGTTCACTAGTTTCAAATGTTCAAGTGCATGACTTGAAAAGGCTGTTTTTCTGCTACTCAGTTTTTAAAGGCTTACATTCCATTGGGGGCTTTTCCTCCACTGGAGACAGGGCACAGAGCATCAGATTCGCTGCATAGATGAGGTCAGGGTCCATGAAATTATACTTGCCCGCAACATTTGCCTGCTGAGAGTGAAAAAATGTCTTGGCGACCCAAGGAGTTCAAACCAACTGAGAACAATGGAAAAATTTTTGAACTTCCTTAGAATTCTATGAGAGCCCATGAGAAAAACATGCCTCAAAAAAAAGTGTAAATATCATCACTTTTCACAAGATAACTGACAGCTGCGTCTCTTCTGAAACAGGTTCTTCGGGACTTGCATGCCTGGTGTATGGCCAAGATGACAGGGCATTTTATCCGGGGAAATTTCAGGCAGGACTGAATTGAAAGACAAATCAGACATTTTGCAAGCCGCCAAGCATGAAAAATGCAAACAGCCAGAAACTGAGGCTCTGATTCTTACAGCAATCTTAAATGTATGATAGTGAATCATTTCATGGCAGTCCCAGAGGTGCCAATTCAAAGGAGAACTAGATAGAATATTAAGATTAGTCGTATTTTATTGCCCCTTAGTCGAACATATTGATTGACTGATTTATGTTTAAATTCTGTGAGTTGAAACTGTCCATTGAATGTTTTTGCTGACAGATTCGTATTGATTTATTTTTGAATTAAACCTGAAGCACACTGAGCGCTAACATACCAAGACTCTAAAATAATGTCAAATAAAGGTTTCACAAAATGGTGCGTCCCAAAATCTTGCCCCTCATGAAACAATAAAGGGTTCTGTCCTTCAGACCAAATCCTGGAGCATGATCAAAACTTCCAACAAACTAACAATTACAGTAATAATGTTGGGACACTGAGGCTGACACAATAAGAGCCCTTCAAGAGACTGATAGGGAAAAAGAATCGGGTGGTTACTTTGGGAAAGTACATGCAGTTTTGTGCAGCCTGGCATGAAGGGAGTGATTGAAATTTCCGAACAATTCCATTCCACATACTATAAGAATATTTCAATAATGATGGAAAAATGAAACATACTTCATTTGCATTCTGTCATTATGAGCCATTTATGAGCCATTACATGTCCTGTAATAGCATCCAGCTTTTCCCGCTGCTATAACAGCCCAGCAGAGAAAATATGTGCCGTGAAGAGAAATAATAATAAAAAAAAAGAATGATTTCAGTTGATCGTTTGACCTCATCATGCATTTCTATTCATACATACAATAGGGACGTTTACATGGTTGGTGCGTAACAATACTGGTATTGTAGTGTTATAAAACTGAATGGTTTTCTTCAGCCTTGGCTGTATGCTTACTTGACTCCCGAATGGTCTGGAATAGGTAAGCCCATCAGCAATTTCTGAATGCTTTATTCCACTGATGTCAGACGCAGGGTAAGTGACTAACTTGAAGCAGAGGAAGCATTTGTTACTGTGACTATAAAATGAGTCTGCAAAACAACAACAAAAGGGTAGAGGGTGACATATACCTACTTGAGGACCTTCGACTGTAGGACAGGCTATTTCCACTGAAACACCAACTCTAACTGCAATGATGCGCACTGTGGTCCAGAACGCCAGAGCCGACTGCACTGCTGCCAACTGTTGCCCGTAGGGGAAAAATTGTACAGTACAGGATCCTACAGTCCACTCAGAGAGCTAAGCATACCAACTGCTGCACAGTAAGACTACAGAGAGAAAAGAATACAATGTGGCAGGTTTGTGAAAGGCTCATCTGTACTGCAGCCAATGGGCAGAACAGGGGATGAGCCTGCGGCTTCATAATGTAAAATGGCAAGGATGGATAAGCAAGACATGTTTGTCTTAATAATTCTCCAGCAGGATACCAATTTGGTGTCGCAGACAACCTGTAATTTTATTAAATCAGTCAATTACTATTATAACTTGTGAAATATGGAATTTTAATTAATAATTAAATAAACAATATCACTGATTATATAAAATATCATTAAATCAGAGATGTAATTGATAAGGAGTTTAGGAGTTGATAAGGAGTTCTTTGGAAGACCATTTGGCTCAGCTCTCATTTCACATAATACCAAAACAGACACCAAGTTTAATTAAATAATTTATTTATATTTTCTACAGCATCTCATACAGTGCCGTGAAAAAGTATTTGCCCCCTTCCTGACTTCTTTTTTTGCATATTTGTCACGCTTGAATGTTTCAGATCTTCAAACAAATTTTTATATTAGACAAAGACAACCCGAGTAAATATAAAATGCAGTTTTCATATGATGAGTTCATTTATTAAGGGAAAAAAGCTATCCAAACCTACCTGGCCCAATGTGAAAAAGTAATTGCCCCCTAAATCCTAATAACTGGTTGTGACACCTTTGGCAATAACAACTGGCAATGAATCTTTCACATCACTGTGGAAGAATTTTAGCCCAGTCTTCTTTGCAGAATTATTTTAATTCAGCCTCATTGCAGGGGTTTTGAGCATGAACGGCCTGTTTAAGGTCATGCCACTGCATCTCAATAAGACTTCAGCCCGGATTTTGACAAGGCTACTCCAAAATCTTCATTTTGTTTTTTTTTAAAGCCATTCAAAGGTGGACTTGCTGGTGTGTTTCAGATCATTGTCCTGCTGTATAACCCAAGCGCGCTTGAGCTCGAGATCCTTATCTGAGGGTTGGACATTCTCCTTCAAGATTTGCCCGAGCAGAATTCATAGTTCCATCATTTATGCCAGTCGTCCAGGTCCTGAATCAGCAAAGCAGCCCCAAACCATCACACTACCACCACCATGTTTGACTTTTGGTATGATGTTCTTTTTATGAAATGCTGTGTTAGTTTTACGCCTGATGTAATGGGGCACACACCCTCCAAAAAGTTCAACTTATGTCTCGTCATTCCACAGAATATTTTCCAAAAAGTCTTGGGGATCATCAAGATGTATTTTGGCAAATGTGAAATGAGCTGTCGTGTTCTTTTTGGTCAGCAATGGTTTTGGAACTCTCCCATGGATGCCATTTTTTGCCCAGTCTCTATCTTATTGTTGAATCATGAACACTGACCAACTGAGGCAAGTGAGGCCTGCAGTTCTTCAGATGATGTTATGGGTTATTTTGTGACCTCCTGGATGAGTTGTTGATGCGGTCTTGGAGTAATTTTGATAGGCCAGCCACTCCTGGGAAGATTCACCACTGTTCCAAGTTTACTCATTTGTGTATAATGGCTCTCACCATGATTTACCTGAGTCCCAAAGCCTTAGAAATGGTTTTGCAACCCTTACCAGACTGAGAGATATCAATGAATTTCTTTAGTTCACGGCATGACATGTTGCTTTTTGAGATCGTTTAGCCTACCTCACTTTGTCTGGCAGGTTCTATTGAAGTGATTTCTTGATTCAACAGGTCTGGCAGTAATCCGGCCTGGGTGTGGCTAGTGAAACTATACTCAAAAAATGTGGTTAATCACAGTTAATTCATGATTTAACAAGGGGGGGCGCAATGACTTTTTCACATAGGGCCAGGTGGGTTTGGATCGCTTTTTTCCCTAAATAAATGAAATTATCATTGAAAAACTGCATTTTGTATTTACTTGGGTTACCTTTTTCTTACATGAAAATTATTTTGATGATCTGAAACATTTAAGTGTGAAAAATATGCAAAAAAAGTAAGAAATCTGGAAGGGGGCAAATACTTTTTCACGGCACTGTAGATGCCTGTGAATCATTAAGTGACTAGTACTAAAAATAAAAATGGCAGATTTTGCTGAAAAAACTGCACAAATTTGACTATTCTCCACAGCCGCGCTGCCTCAGCATGACTGAACTCCACAGCCAGACTACATCGGCAAAACATTTCAAAACACTCTGCAGCCACACTGCATCTGCAAAATTTTCTCTACAGCAGCCCAGCACCGCAGAGGATGCACACTGCTTTCTGTGATTGGTCAGCGGGACCACTCACTTGCAATTGGCCAATCGCCTCATGCACGTGTCGAAAATGTCACGCCCCTAACCATAAATGGATTTCAGCCCCAGCTGTGGAAACAGTGGCAAGATAATATTTTTCTGCAAACAACAGGAAGATATTGAGACAGGCTACAGATAGAGTTTTTGCTTCCCTCACTTTCTTTTTTACACAAAATACACTACCGCTCAAAAGTTTTAGGAATCCCAAATTTTTCCAGTTTTTTATTGAAAATTATGGCGTTCCAGTCCAACAAATAGCTTGTAATGGTACCAAGGTAAGTGGTGAACTGTCAGAGGTTTTAAACAAAAGGTAAGGGTCCAGTAGGTGAAAGGATGGTTCCACAGTGTGTGAAATCAACTGTCAAACATGGAGGAGGAAGCGTCATGGTCTGGGGTTGTTTTGCAGGATCCAGGGTCAGTGACTTACAGAGTGAAAGGCACCCTGAACCAAAACAGCTACCAAGCATTCTGCAGCGCCATGCAGTAGCTCTGCCAGAACTACCTTAGGAAAAAATAACAAGATGGTGAGCTTGAAAACATGGAGTGGCAGCACAGTCTCTAGACTTAAACCCCATCGAGGTGCTTTTGGATGAACTGGAAAAAAGAGTGAAAGCAACGCAACCTACAAGTGCCACACATTTATGGGAACTTCTGCAAGAGAGTTCGGAAGAATTCTCTGAAGAATATTGGATTTCCATTGTAGAAAGAATGACACGAGTGTGTTCAGCCGTTATATCTGCCAACGGTGGCTACTTTGAGTCAAAACTTGAAAAGATTTTGGTTTATAAATTCATTCTTTGATTTCTTTTTTAACTTTGATTATTAATTTGTTCTATCATGTCTATGCTTTCATTCCAGAGTACAATGAGACATTTAACTAAATAATTTTCTATTAAAAAACTGGAAAAATTGAGGTGTCCTAAAACTTTTGATCGGTAGTGTATATACAAAAGTAGTTCAATTTTACTTTGGCTGTATTTCAAGTCCCATATCTTTTTCTCAGAATGACAATTTGGCCACCAATTTGGCCATATTAGATTTTGGATAGGACTCCTGTAGGAACACATTTTCCAAGTTTCAGCTAAATCAATTTAGTGATTTTGGAGAAGACGTTTTTAGATTTTCAAGTTCTAAGCTGTGGTAGCCATATTGGATTTTGGATCTGAACGATTAGAACAAACTTTAATCAATTCGTGCAAGAACACTCAGGCCAAATTTTAGATGACTTTTTAGAAGATAACTTTTTATATTTTTAAGATCAAAGCTGTGGCGGCCATGTTGGATTTCAGATCATATTTTTAAAATTTTAATCTACTGGTGTCTTGGGACACTCGTGCAGAGTTTCAGCTTAATCCACCTTGAGGTTTGGAAGAGGAAGACGTTTTGAGATTTTCAATGTCAAAGTCTGGAGGCCATATTAGATTTCACATCAGAATGATTTTAACAAACTTTAATCTACTCATATGTAGGAACACTCATGCCAAGTTACAGCTCAATCCATAAGGTGGTTTCAGAGAAGAGGACATTTTTAGATTTTCAAGGTAAAGGCTGTGGTGGCGATATTGGATTTCTGATTGGAAAAATTTGGACAAACTTCAATCTACACATGGGTCAGCACATATGTACCAAGTTTCAGCTCCATCTGTCCAGCTCTTTCGGAGAAGATGTTTACGCGCGACGGATGAGGACACATTGGGCAGGCCATGAGATAAGCTCATCGGATCCTCGTATAAGTGAGCTAAAAATACATTTGTCTCCAAACTTATTTAGTCAGCTGCTTCGGAGCTTCTTATAAGTGCAATATCAACTTGCAAGCCTGTCTCTAGTTTAACTGGCCCACAGGACGCAAATCCTCGCTTGGCATGATGCTAACAGAATCCAGTGGGAAATCTCATTGTAAAACGACAAAGCTAGTGGAGTTGACATTACACTTTTTACATTGAAATAAGAATTGAATATGAAAAGACTGTCCCTGTGAACGTACTATACCAACTTTAAAGGATGAACAGGAGCCTTGAAAACAAGCAAAAGGACAAGGGAGCTTTTGTACAAGACATGACTGGCATGAACTACCATATATGCCGAACACGGACCGAGCTACACAAGTGCAGCATTACCATTGTGGCTTCATTACATTACAATCTCCTAAAAAACTTCACCCTCCAGGTCCTAACAAAGTGGGCGTAGTTCCTTCTCTCAGGAGAAATCATTGAGAATATCCAGCATAGCACTGTGCTCAGTCCTCAGTAAAATGACGGCAACACAAAAAAAGGTTGGGGTTTTGCTGCTGAGGAATACTGTGATAAATGAATTGCACAAACCACTTCATCCTTTGGAAGTCTATAATTAGCTATGTTTGTGGGCTTAACCCGCTTGATTCAAGGGCATTCCAAACCAGCTGCCTGGCATGAAAATTCAATTGGTGACATAACCAAAGGACAAAATGGCAGAATGCTATTGGATGCATTTCAGCCAGCTCTGTAGCAGTGAGTTACGTGGGAGAGAGAACTTCCTCTGGTTATGACTTTGGGCTATTTTAATCAGCAGACCTTTTACATGCACAAAAAAATTACGATACACACAAGGACATTAAAAAAAAAAGAAAACCCGTAATGGGTGCACTTTAACTTGATTGTTGAACACTAATAACGTGGCTGTAACACACAGATTGTGGTTTTATTGTCTGACTTTATTAAGTTGGAAACACTGCAATTACTAAACAGAAGCAGAAAAGGAAATTAGACACAAGACCAAAAGTGGTGGTTGGTGGAGTGAAAAGTGCACGCTTGGATGCTTGTCCTGCTGATGTGACAGTATGGACCAGAACCAAACTGATTTTCACCGTTATCCCTGATATTCCTAGGTTATATTAATATGTCAAAAGGTAGGACCCTCAAGCTCTAGATTGGGACCCCCACACAAAAGCGTCCACGGATTTAGGGCCCAGAGGGAAAAAATGCCAAGGGAAACCCTGAGGAGGTATTTGAAAGTACGAGGAGAGAAACTGAGAGACGTTCATGAAGCGGTGCATACAATGCAAAACTGTGGCAGGTGGAAATTTAACTGAGATGGGATGCCACATTTGAATACATTAATGGCAAAAACCCTGCTTTGATGGAGGATCCTGCACAGATTCGAAATGTATGCCATAATGAGCTGACCAGCTTTAGGACACCACATTGACAGTGGCATTGATGCCATTGTACATATTTCAGCCTTGGTTGTGAGTAATGTTTTTTTGTTTCTATTATACAGCCAGCTACCTGAGGTCTCACTTTGCCTGCTTACAATACCGCAATGCATCCCCTCCCATCTTCCTCTTCACACTCGGCTCAGTGAAGAAGTTCAGCTAGTAGTTTTCCAAATCGACCGACAGCTCTGCAAAATCGTGAGAGCTGAAAGCTTATACATGACTTTTATTAAACTTGAATAGGTCCTGAAGGTGCCATGGCCTTCACTGGACTACAGAGCAAAACCAGTGAAGCATCATTCTTTCACTGCACACAAGACCTCAGGTGGCTCTGTTCTGAAAGAGCCAGCATGCAAAGCTGTTCTTGGTGACAACGACAAATTTCTTTTCACAGACTTTGAGGTGATGCGGTTTCATTAATGAGTGAGCCAGTGGCTGCAGAAATTACTGGGATGGAGAAAACATGTTTTGAGCTTTGGTTCAGAGTTCCAACGCAAAAAATGAAGAATTTCATCAGCTGAACACCATAATTCATTGGACAGTGACATTTTTTTTTCCTATCTATTGGTTGTCGACCTTTGTCCTTCACCAGATCTGAATCTGACTGAAAATGCATTTTGCATGTTGAAGAGATGGAATGCAGAATATCCTCGTGAAGAGCAGGAACTGAGTTTGGCTGCAGCACAAGCCTGCCGTAGTATCAGCAGGGAAGGTACTCAGTGTCTGGTGCACATGTATCACAGACTTAAAGCATCATTGCAAGCAAATTACATGGGATCAAATGTTAAAACATATTACTTTTTTTGTACATCATGTTAGACAATCCATTATTTTTGATGTGCCAAAATTGAGGGGACCATGTAGAAATGATGCTGCTATTTCTAACCAGTTCATCCAATATGGACAAAAATACCTTCTTGTTAAAGCTGCCAATCTGCACTTCACAATCATTGTCACTGTGGCCTTTCAAACTCAGAGAACTAGAGTAAAGAGCCAAAATAGGCGTGCAATGCACGGAATACCCCTCAGCCCGATGTCGAAGTTTTTGTAGACGCCCGCCCGCCCGCACAAAGGATAGCAATACCCCGTCAGCCTTGAGGGCTGAGGGATAAAAATGACAATGTGTTACTGTCCAATGAATTATGATGCTCGCTGTATATCCTACTGAAATAAGGGGCAAATACAAAAAAAATTGTGTCACTGCTCAAACACTCATGCACACAGACCATGGTTCAAGAGTCCTCTGAGGGCATGAAGTCAGAGTACATGAATATATATGAACAATGGTTCAAATAAAACAGAAACATCTGCAATCCCAAAAGGGCAACACAACCATCATGCAAGATTTCTATGAAGGTACCAATTAGATTTCTGGGGTAAGCTTATCGATGTTGGGTAGGATGGAATGAAGAAAAACCTCAAAGAAATCTGTGCATATTACCAGTAAAACATTCGCAGAGATCAGTGTTACCAGAGCTAAAAGCTGGTGGCGGGGTGAGGGCAGGAGGAGGCTACTGAAAAATTTGCAAGACCCATAATTTCTACAGATGAAGGGTGAAGAAATTGAATAATGGGTACTAGGGCTGCGCAATTAACCAAATCATGATTACTTTAAGCGCAATAAAAGTAACTGCCACTATGAGGCAGACAGACGAGCTTGTTTATTACCTTTTCTATGACGCATTCCTAATGTGGTCATTGGAAATGGAAAACATTTCATGAAGTATATCAGAAGTGAGATTGTCTCATTGCATGCAATAGAAAAATGCAGCGAAGACTTGGCAAACACGTTCAGGCAAACATAAATTTGTTGTATTTTTTAATTTGATGATTGAATAAGATTAATTTGAAATAAAGTATTTCATAGTTCTTGATTTGGTTACTTTTGAGGGTCTAAATAGCCGACTCTGAAGGTGGAAAACATTTCCCTTATGCATATCGAATGTGACATGTAAATTGTTATTGCATTCGCAAGCAGCGCGGCCAAACGTAAAACTGGAAATAATCTATCAAACACATTGAGGCAAATTACGTGCTGAGCAAAGCAAAGTTAAGGTCTGCAAAATCATCATCCTCTACCCTAATTGCTCTCAGACCCTTCCCACTTACTTTGCTCAATTTGCAATCAAACAGTTGGTTCGCTTAATTAACGATTTTCATTGGTAGACAGTCTGATTTATTTCGACATCGTTTTTGTCGGTCACATTTTAAAATTTAAATGACCATGAAACTTGACAGATTTGCCTAAATGTGTTTGTTAGAGTATTTCTAGTTTTACATTTGGCTGCGCTGCATGCGAATGCGTTTGCAATTTACATGTCACGCTCGATACCCTTAAACAAAATGTTTTCCACCTTCACTGTTGGCTATTTGGACCCTCAAAAGTAACCAAAATCAGGAGCTATGAATTACTTTATTTCAAATTAATCATGTTCAATTATCATATAAAAAATGCCACAAATTCGCCTAAAAGTGTTTGCCTAATATTCGGTGCATTTCACTATTGTGTACCATGCAAAAATAATTTCACATGCTACACAGAATGTTTTCCACTTCAAGTATATTTTTAAACGCTTAAAACAAGGGCCATCTTAAAATGATTTTATTTTTAAGAAATATTTTTAATAATACATAAAAATTCTCCAATGAGAGGCAGAATTCAGAGGTCGGCTCTTTATTCAAATCATTGACATTCAATCTAACACGGCAGCCTGGTAAGGTCTGTCTGCTTTTAATTATAGGCCACATTTTGGTTTTGATTAGTCAATTGGCTGAATAAATGGCTTGATTGGAAGTAAGGATACAGGACTTGATTTAAGGTAAGCTATTTATGCAAAGGCGATGGAGGCTGTCCAACCTCTCTAGTAATTAGCAGACTTCAAATCGCAGTTTTCTTCCTGGAAGCATTTCAAATGACCGCATAAGATATGTATCATAGAAAAGGTGATAAGCAAGCTCATCGGTCTGCCTCATCCTGACAGTTACTTTTATTGTGCTTAAAATAATCATGATTCGGTTAACCGTGCAGCCAAAATGGGTATCCACTCACAATGTCTGAATAATTCAGAGTGATTTATTACAAATGATCAATATTATTTCAAGAAATGTGGCAAGGTTACTCCACACTGAAAAAGGTAGCACAGAGACTCACAGTTTGAAGATTGGGGAGATGTACTGATTTCATGCAATATAAATTAAAGAAAAAGCTATTACAGTCACAGAGGAATAATACATGCTCTCAACTAGAGCAGCGTGCTAAGGTAAAAATGGTATTATTCACTTCAAGGGGCAGCCCTAGTTGTTAAAGTGCAAATTCATCAAATTTTCTCAAATAAAAACTAATCTGGTATATGTTTGACCAAACAGTCCATGAACAGTATCCTGCTAATTATAGCCTCAAATTTTCGGCGTTTTCTCGTAAATTAGCCTTTAATTGAGGTCCAAGTGGAGATTTCTGAATACAAAATAAAGATGGACCCAAATTTGCCAATTAGTGGATGTGACATAACGGGAGGTGTTCCAAACGCGGAAGTCAAGCTGAAACCAATAGGAAAGCACGATGTCAAAGAGTTTTACTTTCATAAATTGATGAAAACAAATATTTTTCACATCATGGGGAGAAAGGAAAAACGTGACAATCAGCCTGTAGGCATGGTGCACCGAAACTAAACACTACCCACTGACAGTTATATTAGGCCATGTGACGAGTATAGTTGTCCAAAAATAGGTAGCCTATGTACATGATGACAACACCGTAACAAGTGACCTTCATTCCACAGTGCACACTGAACAACACAGCCCACGCAGGGTGAATGAGGCTCTGTTTGTACATCTGGCTGGCTAGCACACTAAAGTTTTCTGCAATTAAAGCATGAAGTTACCCATAAAACAGTCATCGTAGAAACTTTAATTCATTAATTTAATGGCGAAAAGCATTAGCATGCTAGCTAGCAAATTATTCATCCCATTGACTTGAACAGACTAAAAACTTATGCTTTTTTCATTCCCTAATTGCAGCTCCTGGTCTCGTTCCAGTTTCACCATCATGACTGACGTTTCAATTTTACTCAAGGTCTCATTGTGGAAGATGGATACTGTTTTGTCTTGAGTTATTTTTTTGCACAAAATAGTTTCTACTGTAATGTGAATATAGGCCACTAGATGGCAGTATTTACCTTTTTTTTGTTAAGCTCAGACTGGAGTCATGTTTAGACATGTCCTGGACATGTCTGGGGCAAGTCTCAAAAAAAAAAAAAAAAAGAGGTCTAAATGTGGGTGGGGTCTGCAAAAGAGTATATAAGGAAAAGAATTGAGACAGTAAAGTAGTAGGAGAAATTGCAAGAAGAAGGATACACGTGACCAGACCTGTCATTTCTGATCAAGACCTGTGACGTTTCTTTTGTGGATTTCTTTGCCTGTGTTTGGGCATTTTTCATCATCCAGGACATCACCCGGCCACCCCAACAAACGGGACTGTAAATATTTCTGGTTTTTTTTTTGTATTCAATCTTGGTCTTTAGGTTAGTTTAGTTATTGTCTTTGTTAGAAATTAAATGTATTTAAGTTTTTAAAACTGTGTCTGTCATCCCTTGCTGTTGCTGTTGCTGTTGTGTGTAAATGTAATAACAAATTGGGGCCATAACAAATTGGGGGCTCAAGGTCCGGGATAGACCATTTTGTGAGTCATTTATAAAAATCTAACATTTCAGATTGTAAAATTGTTTTTGTGAATTTTCCTATATAAATATATTGACAACAGCAATGGATGATTTCTTGGCATCACCAACCGTAGGGGTTTTGAAGTCTTTTAAAAAGACAGAACTGTTGGAAATATGTAGACATTTGGAGCTGACAGAGGTAAAACCAGCCATGCGAAAAGCAAGACTGGCTAGAGAGATAGTTGAATATTACATTGATGAAAATGTGTTTGCACCAGGAGATCTGGAACAGTTTCCAGTGGAAAATCCAAATATAGAAATGGAACTTAAATTAAATATGCTAGAGATTGAAAGGGAAGAAAAAGAGAAACAAAGAGAATTTGAGAGGGAAGAAAAAGAAAAACAAAGAGAATTTGAGTTAGAAAAATTTGCAAGACAGAGAGATTTTGAATTAGAGAAATTCGATAGAGAAGAAAGACTCCAAATGGAGCAACTAAAAATAAACATTCAAACTGAAAATAAATTTCGGGCTAGCCAGGAGGTAAAACTGGTGCCTCCATTTTCGGAAAAGGATGTTGACAACTATTTCCAGTGTTTTGAAAAGGTAGCAAAGAGTTGCCAGTGGCCAAAGGAACACTGGCCTCTGATGTTGCAAACTGTCCTCAAGGGTAAAGCTCAACAAGCCTATTCGGCTTTGTCTGCAGATGATTCCTCTGATTATGAGGTTGTCAAAAAGGTTATTCTGAGAGCTTATGAGTTGGTTCCAGAGGCTTACCGACAGAAATTCAGAGGTCTGAAGAAATTTGAAAATCAGACTTATGTGGAATTTGCTAATGAGAAGAAAGTTTGCTTTGAGCGCTGGTGTACTTCTATGGAGGTCAAGGATGATTTCAACTCACTAAAAGAGATGGTGTTAGTTGAAGAATTCAAGAACTGTGTTAAAGATGATGTTAAGACCTACCTTAATGAGAAGCAAGCACTGAATTTGCAATCAGCTGCCAAATTTGCAGATGAATATGTTCTCACACATAAGTCCAAATTTCAGTCTAGCAGTAACAATAGATGGTCCCAATTTCAGAAAAAGGGTTATGGTGATACCCAAGATTCCTCACCCAAAGACAAAGACAAATCTGGTGATGGTGCTCAGAAATCCAGTAACAGGTCTGATCAAAGTGTAAAAGCTGACAGTGACAAAAGTGGTCTAGTTTGCAGTTATTGCAAGAAATCTGGTCATGTTACAAATAACTGTTGGTTCCTTAAAGCTAAGAAAGAAAAAGAAAAGGATACCAAACCAAATGCCTTTGTGAAAACAAGGTTAGAAACCCCTGTAGTAGATAACCGATCTGCTAAATTGCCTGCTTCTTGTGGGGCTAAAAAGCCTAATACAGCTGACTTTGTGAGGGAGGAATTTCTTCCATTTGTGTCAGAGGGATTTGTGGCTCTGAATGAGCATACTACTCCTGTCCCCATATATATCCTAAGGGATACCGGAGCTTCTCAGTCACTTTTGTTGATGGACTCCTTGGAGTTACGTGATGAGACCGCTTCAGGGGATTTCATACTTGTACAAGGTATTGAAGGGAGGACTGTATCTGTACCCCTGCGCTCTATATTCTTGAAGTCAGATTTAGTTACAGGACAGGTAAAGGTGGGACTTATGTCAAGTCTACCTATAAAGGGTGTTTCTCTGTTGCTAGGCAATGACCTGGCTGGGGGCAAAGTAGTTCCCCCTGTACATCTTACTTCACAGCCGAGCACTGAAGATGGGGATGAGGACCCATCTCTGTATCCTTCTTGCGCAGTGACTCGTGCTATGGCCAAGAAGGCTAAAGAAGAGGATGATGTGGTGCCGTCCAGTACATTGAATAGTCAGGACTCAGGTGGTTCGCCTCATGACTCTGATTGGCCTACTATGGTTTCTCCGTTTGAGGACTTATCAGATACTTTTATCAGTTCTCTATTCAGCCAGCCGGATGGGTCTGGTGATTCTGATGTGTCTGGAGACTTGTCTCTGTCCAGAAAGCGGTTGATTGAGGAGCAAACTAATGATCCTGAAATTTGTGTACTAAAGAGGAGAGCCCTTCCTGATAAAGAAATAGACGCAGTTCCAGTTGGGTATTATCTCAAGGATGGTGTGTTGATGGGGAAGTGGCGCCCTCCTGATATCCCTGCCAATGCAGATTGGGCAGTGGTCAGGCAAATTGTTGTTCCGAAGGTCTATAGGAATGAGATCTTAACAATGGCTCATAGTTTACCTTTAGGAGGTCATCTTGGTGTTAACAAGACTGTTGATAAGATCATGAAACACTTCTTTTGGCCTGGGCTTCGGAAAGACGTTTCCAACTTTTGCAAAACCTGTCACACTTGTCAGGTAGTTGGAAAACACCAGTTAGACCCACCTGTAGCTCCATTGCAGCCTATCCCAGCATTTGGGGAGCCATTCTCTAGGGTCATTGTTGATTGCGTTGGTCCATTACCCAAGACTAGATCTGGAAATCAGTACTTGCTGACAATCATGTGTGCATCTACCAGATTCCCTGAAGCCATACCTCTACGCAACATCAAGGCAACTGCAATCTCGAAGGCTTTGATAAAGTTCTTCACGTTGTTTGGCCTTCCCAGGGAAATTCAGTCAGACCAGGGAGGCAATTTCACTTCAGGATTGTTTCAGCAGGTTGTGTATGAACTAGGTGCAAAGCAGATTCTTTCTAGTGCCTATCATCCAGAAAGTCAGGGTGCCTTAGAGCGGTTTCATTCCACTCTCAAGACAATGATGAGGACTTATTGCTATGACCATGAGAAAGACTGGGATGAAGGGGTTCATTTGCTGTTGTTTGCAGCTAGAGAAGCAGTGCAGGAGTCTACTGGATTCAGTCCATTTGAGCTAGTGTTTGGTCATGAAGTGAGAGGACCTTTGCTATTATTGAGTGAACAATGGCAAGAGAAAGAGCCGCATATCAGTCTGTTAGACTATGTTAGCAAGTTCAAGGAAAGATTGCGTGCAGCTTGTGACCTTGCCAAAGAGAACTTGAAATCAAGTCAGGGAAAAATGAAAACTTGGTATGATCATAAGGCTAGAAGCCGTGAGTTTAAACCAGGAGACAAGGTCCTTGTGTTGTTTCCCTTGCAGTCCAATCCATTGCAGGCCAGATTTCATGGTCCTTATGAAATTCTGACAAAACTCAATGATCTCAATTACATTGTGAAGACTCCAGATAGGAGAAAACCAAAACAATTGTGTCATATTAACATGCTCAAGCCTTATCATGACAGAAATGCTAGGGTTGCAGCTGTCACTTCAGATTCTCCAATGGTCGAAACGTGTGAAGATGAGGGGGAGTTTCAAGATGATGAACCAAGAATTAAAGCTGAAGTTCTTTCATGTAAATTGTCAAACACTGAAGTGTTGCAAAATCTTGATGTAAAACTCCAGCACTTAGAACCCTCACAGAGAGATCAGTTTGAAAGGTTGATCAAGAAATATGAGGATTTGTTTCCTGATGTTCCAAAGAGAGTTACTATAGCCTCTCATGATGTAGATGTTGGTGATGCCAAACCAATAAAACAGCATCCATACCGGATGAATCCTGAAAAGAGAAAGATTGCTGAGAAAGAGGTTGAGTACATGTTAAAACATGATATTATCAGACCCTCCAACTCCGATTGGAGTTCACCCTGTGTGCTAGTTCCAAAACCTGATGGAAGTACTAGATTCTGTACAGATTATCGCAAAGTCAATGCTGTAACTAGAACTGATGTGTTTACAATACCTAGGATTGATGATTGTATTGATAGTGTAGGGCAAGCAAAGTTTCTGACCAAGATTGATTTATTGAAGGGTTATTGGTGTGTGCCTTTAACTGAGAGGGCCAAGAGCATCTCTGCTTTTGCCACACCATCTGGATTGTACCAGTATGAAGTCCTACCCTTTGGCATGAAAAATGCCCCAGCCACGTTCCAAAGGATGATACAGTCTACAATCACCGGATTGCCACACACGGGTGCGTACATCGATGACCTGATCACATGGAGTGACTCCTGGGAAGAACATCTAAAAGATGTAGAGACGTTGTTCCAGCGCCTGACCCAGGCTAACCTGACTGTTAACCTGAGCAAGAGTGACTTTGGTTGTGCTACTGTCACCTATCTTGGCTACGTCATAGGCCAGGTAAGGTGGCACCCATAAATGCTAAAGTCCAAGCCATCATGGACTTTCCAGTTCCTGACAACAAAAAAGCTTTGCGCCGCTTCCTTGGAATGATCGGGTACTACCGCAAGTTCTGCAAGAACTTTGCTGAGATTGCTCTCAGTCTAACTAACCAACTGAAGAAAGGCATAAAGTTCACCTGGGATGATGCATGCCAGAGAGCCTTCGATCACCTGAAGTCTCTGCTGTGTCACTTCCCCGTGCTCAAATCTCCTGACTTCAACAAACCGTTCTCCATCGCGGTCGATGCTAGCGACCAAGCTTGTGGATCTGTGCTCCTACAGAGAAGTGACTCTGATGACATTGAGCATCCCGTGGCATACTTCTCCAGGAAGTTCAATCGCCACCAAAGGAACTATTCCACAATAGAGAAGGAACTGTTGGCTCTAGTCCTTTCTTTACAACACTTTGAGGTTTATGTTTGTACAGGACAAAAGCCAATGATTGTGTACACTGACCACAATTCGTTAAAGTTTTTGAGTAAGATGAAAAACAAGAATCGGAGATTGTTGAATTGGAGTTTGATTTTACAGGAGTTTGACTTGGAAATTAAGCATGTGAAGGGTACAGACAATGTAATTGCTGATTGCTTATCCCGTGTTTGAATGTGTATATATATATCATGTGTTTGAATATTGTATGATTTGTATATATAGATAAGTGTTCACTTAACCATTTTGTATTGAAAAGAAAAATTTTGCCTTTATGAGTCAAAATTTTTCCCTTTTGGAATGGAGGTGTAATGTGAATATAGGCCACTAGATGGCAGTATTTACCTTTTTTTTGTTAAGCTCAGACTGGAGTCATGTTTAGACATGTCCTGGACATGTCTGGGGCAAGTCTCAAAAAAATAAAAAAAAGAGGTCTAAATGTGGGTGGGGTCTGCAAAAGAGTATATAAGGAAAATAATTGAGACAGTAAAGTAGTAGGAGAAATTGCAAGAAGAAGGATACATGTGACCAGACCTGTCATTTCTGATCAAGACCTGTGACGTTTCTTTTGTGGATTTCTTTGCCTGTGTTTGGGCATTTTTCATCATCCAGGACATCACCCGGCCACCCCAACAAACGGGACTGTAAATATTTCTGTTTTTTTTTTTGTATTCAATCTTGGTCTTTAGGTTAGTTTAGTTATTGTCTTTGTTAGAAATTAAATGTATTTAAGTTTTTAAAACTGTGTCTGTCATCCCTTGCTGTTGCTGTTGCTGTTGTGTGTAAATGTAATAACAAATTGGGGCCATAACACTACAATCATTATAGGATGGGCTTATTATACTGTATGGCACCCTGAGCTCAATAACCGGCTTTTCTGAGTTCAGAATAGATGGGGAAAATTCGGGACCAGATCAGTTTGGGCTCAGCTTATTAACTGATGGCTTATTTAAAGGTGATTTCAGTAAATAATAACCCACAGTGATATCTAGACTTTTCCTGTGACTTGGGATCTGGCTGTTAAAAGCAGCCATCAGTGAAGCGTTTAGAGCAGATCACCCATTCTGATCCGGGCTCCGTGAAATCCACTCATTTCCTCTTCACAAAATCCACCCATACCCTTCGAATTGTGGGGTATTTACGAAATTTATGGACCATGATGCCTCTACTTGCATCGGCCTTATTGTTGCAGCTGTAAACTAGGCAGATCATGGGCATTTTCCCAAGGGAATATTCTACAATTAGGAATCACGGAGTCTGCTGACATTGACAATGTATTCTGTGCTGCTAGCGAGATGCCCTCCGAGATGTCATCACCGAAGAATTAAAACTTGCAATGACCAGCGCACAAAGAATATACTTATTTAAAAGATTCAGTGGTCCAAATCTTATTTTTTGGATGGACAAGAACTTTAAGTATGAGTCTTTGTCTCAGTAAAAAGCAGCAGTTACAAGCACAGGTCTGCGTTCCCGCAAGAGCAAATGCAATACTGCGGGTTGCGGAGCAATTTTCCCTTGTGAAAAATGGGACTGTGCCAGACAGCAGAGATGTATCAACGAGCGCAAAAGGAAATGACAACCTGCGGGAATCCCTCAAATAATGTTTGGTATATCAATATAAAATTTTTTTGCTAATTAAATAACTTTTGTATATTTTGTCTACAAGTAATATTCATGTTGGTGCAGGAGCAAAAAGGTAAATTACAGATTTTTTCACTGAAAATAGGTTCAGTGGTTTTACTCATTCTCAGTAGATGAACTCTGCTTTGTGGAAAAGAGGAAAAGATTAAAGTTGGAACTTTAATGTAAGCCTGTGATGCCTATTAGACAGATAATGGGCACTCACTAAATGAGTGGACGTCAATTTTCTCGTAACCATTCACTAATCAGGGGATTTTTAAAGAAAGAAGTTAAAAATAGCCTGTATTCATCTTTTCCCCAAATTGCACATGATTAAATTGTTAGGATCCAGCAGGAGAGCAATAATCCAAAGTGATTTTGAATATCCAACAAGAATCGACTTTTAAAATGACTGAGCTGGCAAAATGCAGCAACTGAACAGAGTGTAACATAATGCTATGATAGGCATTAATATCAGTGTGTTAAGCAAGATTTGGTAAAAAGTCACCTGCGTTATCTTGGTACTTACAATTAACATTAAAACTTCTGAAAGCTATCTGTTTTTCAACAAGAATTTTGACGTCATGCTTTTATATGCTGGATTTTTTGACATTTAGCCTAAATTTAATTTTAGGTCAATGCTGCATGTTTTACTTTGTTCTTCTCTTATAGCCTAACGGCTTATTTCAGTAACTTATAGGCCAATATTTGTAAATTAACCCACTGACAGATGTTTCTACCACTGGAGAGTGCATAGCAATTGTGAGGAAGTTGGAAAGGAAATAAGGGTCACCTGGTCTGACCATCAAAGATCACACCAGACATGAAAGACTTAACATGATCAGTCCGTAGCAGGGGAAATTAAGCTTGTTGTAAACTACTGTTGCATAAAGAATGGGGGAATAAAAACCAAGCCCTTTCTCAGCCATGCCTGCTTATTTTCTCATGGAAATAGGGAACCTCTTTCAGATCTGAGAATGCGTGAAGTGATTATGCTCAATCGGGTGACCTCAGTACTCTCAAGCCAAGTCCAGTCTTCAATGTCCGAGGCCATTTAGGAAATGATAAAAACAGTGGCAGCAGGCAAATGTGCAACTTAACTTAAAGTTTATTTTACTGTCGCAGACTATTAAAATTCAATGATGGATATAAATTTTGGGGAACTACAGCTACATATAAGCTGCATGACTCTTACTGTACAACTTAAGCAGAAATTATGCAGACTAAATTCCAAGAAAAATGTTCTTATATTTTGTTTTCTCTTCAGGCAAAAACATTTAAAAAGAAGAAAAAAAAATCCACATGTGCAACCTGGAAAAAGATCAGATCAGAAATCTCAAATGGTTTCCTGGGATGATACTGTAATTCTGATAACAGCCTTCAGTCTCGAATGGTTTCCTGGGATGATACTGTAATACTGATAACAGCCTTCAGTCTCAAATTGTTTCCTGGGATGATACTGTAATACTGATAACAGCCTTCAGTCTCGAATGGTTTCCTGGGATGATACTGTAATACTGATAACAGCCTTCAGTCTCAAATGGTTTTCTGGGATGATACTGCAATACTGATAACAGTCTTCAGGGTTCCAAAATATCTCAATAGACATTAACAGTTCTAAAGCGTGACAGGATATATACGATTCAGGGCTGAAAAGACTTGATGGAGCAGACAACAGAAGGAACCATTCAGAATACAGACAATTATTTGCAAATATTGATTCCTCAGTCAACGAATACAACATGACAGATACAACTGCCTCAGAACCTACCAAAGCCTAGTTTCCAAAGGACACATGATACCAATGCAGAGGGCATAGTAGCAAATGCTGAGTTTTTTCATTAGCCGAGATTGGGATGGCGGGGGGGGGGGGGACAAATTCTTTGGTAGAAAAGATACACTTTCATCAGCAACCTTCAGCACTGCCAAAGATTACCGATCATAAGTGAAAATCAATAGTGCTCTGAGGTGGTTTGATGGCTTGGGAGAAGGGTCTGGCAGAGTTCCAGCTAGAATCATTGCAAACAGAGCTAGTCCTTAAGTTCCACGATCTGGGGATGAGGATACAGCACTAAAACCTTCATTAAAAAAGAAAAAAACTGCTGATTGAAACTGCATCAGACAAAGCTCAGCCATTACAACATTCATCAGACAAAAACGAGTTCATGAGCAGTTTAATCAATCATCTTACTAGCAGTATAAATGAAACTACAAGCTTGAAATAAAGCTTGGAAATGTGAATGATTCTTCCACTTTTTGCAGATATGTAGTGTGAATTGTCATTAACAAGTAAACTTAGAGGTGCTTCAACACAAGACATTTGAAACCATTCTTAAATGCAAGATTAGAACATAACGCTTTGCTGAATACCCCTCGGCCCAGACAAGATTTCCTGCCTCAAGGTCACAGCGCTAAGGTCAAAGGTGAAACACAGCAAAAACATGACCTTGCACATCCATGTGTCACAGTGAGTTACCATACCAAATTTGGTGTAACAGCGATCAGTAGTTGCTGAGGACTGACCCAGACTAGATTTCCTGCCTCAAGGTCACAGCACTAAGGTCAAAGGTGAAATCCAGCAAAAACAAGACCTTGCACATGTATGTGTCACAGTGAGTTACCATACCAAATTTGGTGTAACAGCGATCAGTAGTTGCTGAGGACTGACCCAGACTAGATTTCCTGCCTCAAGGTCACAGCACTAAGGTCAAAGGTGAAATCCAGCAAAAACAAGACCTTGCACACGTATGTGTCACAGTGAGTTACCAAACCAAATTTGGTGAAGGTCCGATATTTAATTGACGAGTATTGACCCGTACAAGATTTCCAGGGTTAAGGTCACAGAGCTAAGGTCAAAGGTCAAATCCAGCAAAAAACCTGACATTGCATATCTATGGGTCACAGTGAGATATCATACCAAACTTGGTGAAGCTGTGAATTATTTTTAGAGTACTGACCCGGACAAGATTTCCAGGATCAAGGTCACAGCGCTAAGGTCAAAGATCAAATCCAGCAAAAAACCTGACGTTGCCCATCTATGGGTGATAGTGAGTTACCATACCAAATTTGGTGAAGCTGCTATCATTAGTTGCTAAGTACTGGCCTGGACAATGTCACCCGGACAAGATATCCAGGGTGAAGTTCACAGCGCTCAGGTCAACGGTCAAATCTAGCAAAAAACTTGCCGTTGCACATCTATGGGTCATTGTGAGTTACTATACCAAATTTTGTGAAGCTGCGATTATTATTTGCAGAGTACTGACCTGGACAAGATTTCCAGGGTCAAAGTCACAGCGCTAAGGTCAAAGGTCAAATCCAGCAAAAAACCCGACGTTGCCCATCTATGGCTAATAGTGAGTTACCATACCAAATTTGGAGAACCTGCGATCATTAGTTACAGAGTACTGGCCTGGACATAATCATGGACGGACAAAGGACGACACGGACACGCAGGTGACGACAATACCCCTCCGGCCAGAGTCGGCCGAGGGGTAAAAATGAGAGTAAAAGTCTTGCAAACATAAGATCAGTGTCTTTTTTTACATCATTATAACATCATTGAGCAAAGTCTGTCCAGTGAGCAAAGTCCTTAAAGATATAATTTGAAATTTACAAGTACAGGGCCAGTATATGGATTGTGTTCTTGGGATGAATGACAGTTGGATGTATAGACTTTGATCTTCTCCATTCGTTTTCAGTTTCAGCCATGTGCCAGGTAGACATTTGGATCTTTGGTTTTCTTTGATCTTGAACTCTTTTGGTTTTTGAAAAATATTTACTGGTTCTGGCTGAGGAGTTAATGCTTGCATATTTTCGTTTAGTAACTGATATTTCAGGTACTGCTATATAATTGCAATAATGGGATCAAAATGCAGAACACTTTTTTCACAATTTGGAGAAAGGCCACACCAGTCACACCCAACTCAGCAGGGAAACAGACGGCACACCAGTCCTAATTTATAAAGCCCGCTCAGTAAAAAACGCTAGATGCCCTTTCTCTGCAGTGGCTATGAATCACACAAGTCACTCACTTAGTGATCAGTCTTTCAATGAATGGTGCTCTTCTGCTGGGCATACTGCATTAACCCCAGTCTTGCCTCCAGGGTAATAATTATCCTCCTCCCCTCATCCCTGCAGGATTTTGTACATTGGCTAAAACACGGTATCCGTATAAGGCTATTTAACGAGGACCGGCATTTAGGGAAATGGCTATTGGGGAAGGATACATTGATGGCACACATAGAAACGAGTGTGGATGCCCTATATATCAGCGACTGGCAGGACTAGGGTTAAGGGCCAGCCCTACATTAGGAGATTATTACCCCTTTGCCCCCAAAAATAACCTGGTGGTAGTGCCTAGTTGGTTCAACCTACACACCTCCTTAGAACCTGTTTGGTTTTCCATTGCTAAGAGCCGAATCAGAGCCATGCTATTACGTCACTGTGATTTAAGACCAGCAGATCAGGAGAAAATAAACATTGTTCGAGATCTGTCTCTCTCTGCAGCGCTCTCGTAACATCTGGCAATACAGAAATACAGTATGCACTGCGGGAAACCACAAATAAAAATGTAAAACTGAAATAATGCTTGTTTTTCTGTGCTCAGTAATACAATTATTGTCATTGAGGTTTTATCATTTTTAGAGGGGAAAAGGAATATAGCCGATTAGATTGGTATGATCTTGTACTGGATTAAGATCAGATATTTAAAAAGCAGCAATATAAGGCACATACCATATCTTGCATTGTTGTCCGTGCATGTTAAAAATACTGAAACCTAGTGCAGAAATTGGGTATAATAGTAGGAACATGCTCTCCATCTTTACTTTTCCCACGGAAGCAGACAGATAATAAATAAATGAGCAACTGTTGTATTTCATTCCAGCTTCTTAGCTTTGAACGATTTAATGTAGTTTCATTTTAAGATGACATTCAAGCTCGCTAGTGGCAATAACAGTAATTCGTGAACGCCCTATCTGGCCAGCTAACTCATATGCTTACTATAGATGTAAGCGGCGCAGACAGTAAAATGAAATATAAACGCATCATGCGAAAGAATGCTCAAAATACTTCCGTAACCGCGCTGGTCGTGTTGGTGAACTCAGCCCCACGTAATCGGTGCTTGCTCTGGACCAGCAAGGAGTTGGTGCTTACTCTAGTACCAGTTTTAAGAGCCAGGAGCTGGTGCTTCGGCTGTGGAAACCGAAAGAATCGGTGCCAAGTCAGGCTCTGGCTCCGAACCAGCGCCAGCGCCGGCACCAGCTCGGTGGAGAAGGGGTATCAGATGCGTTTGCGATATTTTGCAAAGCCAATTCTCAAATCACCATGTAACCACAAACACATGCTGCAAGACTGTACCAGAAGACAATAATGTCACGTCCCTCAGTGATCCCACAGAAATATTTGAGAAAATCATCTGCTAAACACTGAGGTCTGTGGGGGAGAGGGAAAAAAAAAAAAACACTTACGTGAAGAGCTTGGACTTTTTACCCGAGCTCGGAACAGTATGACCAGAAGCTGACAGGAAGGGTTGATCTGGTCTCAATCTCGTCTCAGTTCCTTCGTTTTATATTGGGCTGCAGTTGGGGCTGGGCCCATAGACTGAAGGCCCTTTGTAAGTTGCATTTTAATGTTTGGATTCAAAGCACTGCAAAATAAAAAGACTTCTTCAATATTCACTTCAGCCAGCTCATCATGTATAACTCTCTTACAGGTCCACCTTCTGCCCCCAGTACAGGGATGAACAGAATGTAAAGTTTTGTCAAGCTGAAATATTTGAGCCCCCTTCAAGCTCCACCTAGAAGCTGTAGCTTCAGTCAAGAACATTTTGTTTAAAATGTACACCTCATCAAGTTACAGAACACCTGGCCATTGAAAATCTACCATTAAATTCATGAGTGTCTTCACCTTTTCACTGGTTTAGCATTTACCAATAGACGGTGAACAGTCAGGCAACGGAGTAAGCCGAGTCAACTGGCAAAAAGTTGCACAAAATCAAATGCCTCAATGAACCAGACAAAAACAGTTTGTTCCAAAGACACCACAGCAGACCATGGCACAGAATCACTCAGTTTAAATGGATCACATGCTGGTTATAAGCCTAGATGCGAACACATTACCATTAGCACTACACAGCTACACCTCTGCACCTCTAAGGCCTTCTTTTGGCCAGAGCGCGAAACAAAAATCTCACATTAATTCCTTCCCGTCAGCACAACTAGAGAGAATAAACAACCATGAATTGTTTATCTGAGGAAAAACTTTCATTAAGACCAATTAAATCTTACAGCCTCTGGGGACGACTGCTTCTGGAGCCACTATCCTATTCAGTTGTCTTAACACTGCCACTTGAGCGCCAAAAAAAAGAACATAATTGCAAAAATAAGGCAATTCTAAAGTATGAAGAGTGTAATTTCCATGAACTTAAAGGACAAAAATGCTCAATAATATTCTGAGAAGCTTTAATATAGACAAAGTGTACATGACGAGAGAGTGAGGCTGCAATCAGCAGCCAAGTATGTTCAACACAGGGGCTGCCTCGTGTTGCCGTGGTAGAGCAGCCGCGGAGCGCAATTCGTCTGTCCCATATGATGTATGGGAGCGGGTCTGGACTTAACTCTGGATGCCTCATGCCCTCCCTCATTAGCCATATTTCATATCTCCATTACCCTTTCCACACTGAAAGCTTTAACATTCAATGCCCATTTCAAAGCAAGGGGTGGCCGCAGGCATCAGCATTTCCCATCCCACATCACGTAAATAACTGTGATAATTCATAAATCATATCACGCAAGGCAGGGAATCGAGAAGCTATCACCCAACAATAAGGATTCCTTTCACTGCATATTCATTCCTCGTGTGTTGATATGTGCTGCTCTTAATGCTCAATCCAAGGCTTGCAACCCAGCAATCTTTGTCACTGCAATATTCATCTTACCCCATGAAAATGATGTGGGTTGCCTCACAATCCGGTTTTGCTTTGAATAGATAGACCTTAGTAAAAAACGTCACCAAATCTGGTAAGCTGTTTTTGAACAGAAGCCTTCCTCCAAAAGAAAAGTGATTTCCTTATGACAGTGCACAGCGAAGCAAGATGAAGTTAATTTAATGCCAGCCTGCCTTCTGAAGCCATCGTTATTCGTGACAATTTTGTAGATAATGAAAATTCCTATCGCAGTTCAAGAGCCATGATATTGAAGGGAAAATCTTGTTAGAAGCAGTAATGTGGTCATCAATCCATGACAGCAAAGTGGCTTAGCATAAAAAACAACTAAATCTATCTCAAAGGATTTAACTGTACAGTTTGCGTCAGGCTCTGCAGTGTCCTTATGAAAAAAAAAAAAAAAAACAGAACAAAGAGTATAAGATCAGACAAAAAAATAAAAATCAGGGGAATTCTCAGATCTGAAGATGGCCAGATGAGAGATCTCTCATCACCAAAAATATGGGATGAGGAAAAGAATTTCAGAATTGGATCTTGAGCAGGGGTAGCCATGTCAAGCCCAGAAACCTGACTGACCAGATATACGACGCTCAAATAAAGAAAAACCTAGCAGTCGTCAGCATTTGGGATCAGTGATTTGAGGAACAGCTAATATTTCACTGCAAATGCTTCCCTCCCACAGTAGTGTTTGATATGAATGAAACAAGCGTCCCGAAGTTTCTCAATCAGTAAACTAGGCTTGCATGGATTATCAATCCAAGATGTGCAAAGACGTGGAGCAGATGGAAAGGATGAATTTGAAGAGCTTTGGCCGCCTGCACCTAATCTTTTTAGTTCTTTAGCATTTTCTCTTAAAATAATTTGCCGAATGGTTTTTGTCCACCAAGGCTACGGGTTTCACATCCCACATCCAGCAGGGGAGGGGAGGAGTAATTGAGACCAATAACGAGTAGTATGGTCACTTCCTTAAGTACTTGCGCATACTTTGCTGGACCAGCAGAAGTGCTTCTAGGACAGCTCAAACAACAGAGAGAAGATAACCGCAGTCTTATGCTCACTGGAAACGGCTTCTATTATTCTTTATAAACCTATAAAAAAAAAGACGCAAATATTAAGGCCACCCAGAGGTGACTAAATACACAGAAAGCCATAGCCAAAAAGTTCAACACAATATATGGCACACTGCATGAGTAAATTCAGTTTATGCAAGTTTCCTGAATCTAAATATACACAGCCCATCTAAAATGAATTTGCCATTCGGATTTAACTGAGCAAATACTTACTAGCCTGGCTATGATTGAATCATTTTTGCAGTGGTGAATATGTTTCAGCTGGCAATATTTATTTTAATCCCAACTGACTCAGAGTACAACTTCTCATTTCTTTAAAGAAAAAAAAAAAACAAACCAAAAAAAATAATGAAAGATGTATCTCGTGGTCATTGAGAACAAGTCACAGAGTTTCAAGAGGGGAAAATTATTGGCCAGCATCAAGCAAAGAAAACAGCAAAAGAGATGGCTGAAATCATTGGAACTGGGTCAGGGACTGTCCAACAATTTATCAAAACCTAGAAGGTTGGTGTTGAACTGTCAACTGTCGGAAGAAATTGGTTGGAGAAAAATCATGACTGATACTGATCAGAGGTCACTAAAATGCTCCATCAAGTCTCATCTTAAGAAAAAAAAAACAAAAAAAAAAAAACACAACAGTAGAACTTGTGGCTTCGGTTAATTATGAAGGTAAGAGCATTTCCACATGCACAAAGCAAAAAGAACTTGGAGGATTGGGACTATACAGCTGCGCTACACAAGAAAGACACATGTTGGTGAGGCCTGTTGGGAAAAATGCAAGGGAGCAAAAAGATTGGACTGAGAAGCAATGGAAAAAGGTCATGTGGTCTAATGAGTCCAGATCTACCCAACTCCAGAGTGACGGGCGCATCAGGGTAAGAAAGGAAGCCAATGAGGCGATGCACCTGACATGCATACTCCCCACTGTAAGTAAATCATAAAATGAATTCAGGTGACTACCTGAACATACTGAATGATGAGTAACTCATCAAAGGACTTTTTAATCCCTGACGACACAGGCATATTCCAGGATGACAATGCCAGGATTCATCAGGCTCCACAAGTGACAGAGTGGTTCACCAAGCATGAGGAATCATTTTCACACATGAATTGGCCACCAACCACCACACAGACCAGCACAGAGTTTGGACCTGAACCTGATTGTCAAAACAATACACAATGAATGTGCACCGAGATCAAAGCTAAATGTGGCCCAATAAATTATTATAGTGAACGACTTCTTTTATAGACGGGCAGTGTATGTGCATGGCAAAGCATGAATTACATTTTCATCATGTCAGTTGTGCTTTTTGGAGCATAGAAGACAGAGTCAGAGTTATAAAAACCATAATTCCATTCATTCAACCATTTTCCAACCCATTGTTTCTGGTCAGGGTTGTAGGGTGACTGGAGCTCGTGTCAGCATACACTGGGTCAGAGACAGGAATACGTTGAGGGCAGAGAGTCGATCAGCCGAGGATAGGGAAACTGCATTTACAGTACAAATACATTTCCAAAGGGATTTCAATTAGCTAAACTGCATGTCTTTGAACTGCGGGAGGAAACTAGAGAACCGACAGGAAATCCATGAGGAGAAGAGAATTATACATTAATTCTAACTTCACACAGTGCAGCAATTGGAACAGCAATTCTGACGAGACTGTGCATCAAGATCATGGGCAAAGTAGCAGGAAAAGAAAAAAAAATGAACACTGAAAATAATTATGTAATTCAGTTTATATAATTATGTGGTATTATACAATGAGGTGTGCTGCATTTAAAAAAGGGGGCCAATTTTTAATCTGGAATTTCCTGACATTTCCTTCACCTTTGGCTCATAGGGGCACTGTCCTTAACCCTGCCACAAATCCCTGTGTTTCACAGTGATCCTGCCTTTGGCTAATGTATCCGACTCATTTAAGGCAGACCGAGCCTGAGGGAGGGCGTCCTCTTTGTACTCGGCTTGTTAGTTTATTTTGTACTGACAAGAAAAGATGTAAAAATGCGCAGGGAAACACTGGTGGCAGTTCAGGAGCTCCTGCACTCTCGGCATGTTTTAACAGGAGGGGAAGCACAGGCAAGCGCACGAGGGATTTGAATAATCCAGCTTCCCTGAACACCCCTCCTACACCCACTGAGCATAAAGATGCAAACGGCTCCTTTCAATTAAGATTACAGTCCTCAACGGCAAAGGCAGCAAATTTTTTCGCTTGGATTCCTCCATCTAGCATCCTGCGCTTTAGAGATGATTGCAGGCAGTTAATTCAGCAATAAGGAGAAGAAACTGGGTCAGGCACTGAAACCTCAACACTGTATATTACTTTACTTATACACACAGATAAAGCACTGAAGATGTGCAACCAAAAAGCATGAAAACAGGAGCATCTTCGGAAAGACTATGCACAAAACACACCAAGCAAATGTATGACACCTTTGAGAGCCATGGAAATCCAGTTTTTAAATGACAAAAAACTCGGGAGAATGTAAAAGGTGATTTGAAAACTGCAAACACTGCAAAACTCCACATTCTTAGAGTATGATCGCAGTCTAATTCAATTTCTATTTTCTGCCTGCTATGCCCCATGCCCATATGATCATATGACTATCTACACTTCACCACATTTCACCGATGTCAATAAAATCGTAATAAACAAAGCAGACATTCAATTAAAGGCAAGGACAAATCCAGCATCTATGAAGGGGGGCTTTATACAAAACATCTTAAGACCCCATACGGCCCCAAACAGACAGAAAACGGAGCTCGTCAATGACTGTTCAGATGCATGCACTGCGCTACGGCTGTCCCCAACTAAAACTAACCTTTGTCGACCAACAATTTGCCATATTTTCCGCTTCCGAAAATTCTAGACTCCGTTTTTCATGCTGCCCACGCAGACTTTATCGTTGCACTCCTGAAGTTGAAGTACGACTACACAAGGCAGATGCTTTTATTTGACCAAAATCAAATTCAATACTTTTCCATACTGCGCAAGAACCCCGATGCCTGCAATATCACATCCTTGAGTTATGAAATCTGTGGATGCCCCACAATTTTTGGGAAAACAAAGGTCAGCATTGTCATTTTGACTGGCTTACATCTCTGAAATTATAACAGATAGTTTAAATCTAATTGCAGATTTGGAAAATTCAGTTGTTTTGATACTGTAGCACATTTAAAAAAAAAATTAGCTTTCTGGAAAGGTATAAAAATAATGACACAAAAATGCTATAAAATAGCATGCCACTCGCGAATGACCTTTGACCACTTTAATTTGAAGGGCCACAACTCAATAAAAAAATTCTACTATTGACCTTATATTCTGGAAAACTGGTGCAATGCCCGAAGGAAGTATGTATTCCTATAAAAATGGCACATGCAATTCCTTATGTGCCCTTGAGTGACAAAGCCTCATCTAATCTCCGAAAAGATTTCAATCTTTTCTGCCTGTAATGTGATTGGTGGATTCAAATGTGCGTGCGCGAGTGAGGGGAAGGGGGCAGGAAAAAAGAAGAGAGAGGGGCTGGGGCATGTAGGTCCTGGTTGTTTGTGTGTTTGTGTTTGTGTTGGTGTGTGTGTTTGTGTGTGTGTGTGTGTGTGTGTGTGTGTGTGTGTGTGTTGGGGGTGGGGGACGACGTAGATGGGGGTGGGGTGCAATTGCCGTGCACTCAAAACCTATTGGAGAGGTGAGGACATGCAAATAGAAAGGCACCATTTCATTGTCAATGCAAATTGCACCACTTCATAGCCAATTAACCCCTTTCTGCAGATGTAGACGCCCGCATCTATAGACCTGCAAATTGGAAGCACGCTGTTATTGTGCTCGATCAATAAATGGCACCCCCGGATCAGTTATTGAATGTTAACAAGCAAGCAGACCTCGAACGCGGTTCTGAATATGGAGAAGTTCACTCCACGCCCGGTTTTTCAAGAGCTGCATGAATTTAACTCCTCAGCTAAGCCTGATGTGCAAACTGGTCAGTATCCTTGCCTATAGTATCGATCCAGCAGTTTAAAAAAACGATATCTTGACACAGAAAAAATCGTTATCCTCTGTAGCAACCAGCTAAGCCACAGTGAGCCAACAGTATTCCAAGTAATGGTTCAGAAAAATCAGTTTTCTGAGGCAAAAAAATCGACATGGTATTGATTCTCTCACATTCTACTGTTAATTACAGTCGTCACATACAAAAAAATTCGTTGTTCCCTACCGTGGATTTACGTGCAGATCCATTCATTGACAAATTCAGCGCTTCTTTATATCCACCCGAGTACTGGCGTTGATAGCCAACCACTCAACCATACACTCAAGCTCTTCTGCGTAATTGTAGAGTTACACTTCATACTTTCGTGAAGCTACCCTGGTAAAAATGTATTGATTGGCTCGTTTCTTATCCAAATCCCGAGTGTTTAAACATTTTAGAGTAAGTGAAACTAATTGATTGGACAAACAGAGAGCATACAAACCTATGCGTATCAGCAGGCTCGGTTGTATCCTGTCTACGTTATGCACATTACGCGGTTAAAATAGACGCGATTTATAGAAAACGCGTTCGCAAAACTGGCCTTGAAGTGTTCAGTTACATTTAGGGGATTTAAATGAGATAAGGATATGGTCAATTGGAATTATTTCGAATGAAACAGGACCGGAGTGTTCCTGCTACAGGATACTTCATTCTCTGGAAAAAGGGATTCATGAAAAAGGTGAGGCTGCTACTTTGTTATTTTTTTGTTGTTGTTGTTGTTTTGTTTTTGGAATGTATACGTACTCTACAAAGTCGAATGTCGAGGTTTTTTTCCTGTTTAAAACGCGAACTGCCCGTGCATTTGGATGGACCCCCTGGTACGTTCATTGCACGTTTCTTTTGAATCCAGGGAGGCAATGGATTGTTCCCTGAAAGTGGAGTGTCTGTTCTATTAAAATAAGGTATATTTCAGAATTCAGATATTACTGAGTTAGTGAGTTGCACTTGTTCCTTATAAGTGTTGAAATGAGTTTGTAAGCTTAGAAGAGGGGACTGGTAGCTTTCATTACAGGGTGAATGCTCTAACCGTTTAATAAGAAGTTTATTTAATGCGTGTTTGTGCTGGCTTGGGGCACTTTGAAGTAAAATGGCCAAAACTCTAAACTTTATTAAGGAGAAAAGGCATATTTTGTCTTTGGAGAGGTTGCTGGTGACCATTGATATTTAACTGCACTGAGATTGATAAATTCATACAAAACTCAACCAGAAAATCATTTGTTCATATTAAATTTCATGCCTTAAAACTTTATTTGTGTTATATACATGATTTTTTTATGATTTGACAGGACTTCATTTTGAGACTTTGGGGAGACACTTGGATAGGTGTATAATTTGGCTAAAAGCATGTAGGTAATCTAGAATGTAATGTTGAAGATAAATTGTACTTGTGGTCAAGGAGTTTATGACCCCAGAAATGTATAGTTTTAAGCCCCAGCAGTTTTTCAATCCTCAGAATTATTTTTTTTGCAATTTCAATGGTGATTTCTCATGAAGATTTTTTATGTTTGCAGCTCATTTTCTCTACCATAATCATGAAAATTAACTGAAATACTATGTAATTCTAAATGCTGTAAGTGTCTTTTCAGAATTGAGCCACATTTTTCCTCTTTATGAAGCTTAAATCTTGAATTATACAGCATTAAAGTGGGTAACCCAAAAATAGCCAAATTTGGCTTCTGCACAAAGGGGTTAAACAGATGTTGCAACCATTTCATTTGCCTCTGCAAGCTTTCCGGTGACCAAGAGCGGTATAGCAGTAGCCTATAAAGGGATTCTTTTAACTTTTTTCCTTTTCTTTTTTGGTCTAAAACGTTGAGGATGCAATGAGCAAGCCACTTTCATAGCACAGACCCGAATGAATGAAATGACTTGAACAATTGTGTGGTCATATAGACTGTAAGTCAATGTATGCTAGTCCATATTTACAGATGTTTTCAAATACAGAAATCCGGCTTAAGCTGCTGGAAATGTGAGTGTTAAACTATGTCTTCAACGTGTTCCTAATTTCAGCAATCTCTAAGCAGTGATCTGGAAATTATGTAGGCTAGAACCAAAATCTAAAAAAACAGACCATGCTAGCTTCTCAGACCAGTGTTCATTTGTCAGAGGACGACAAGGACAAAATAAAGTGCGAATGCAGCTTTTCAAACGGCATCTAGCAATAGGTTAGAAACGCTAGCAAGTGAAATTACAGGGAAGAGAATGGACAGTGGTCTCAAAATTAATGCGATAAAGCAACGAATAGCCTATCCACAAGCACATGCTCTAAAAAACTCTGGGAGTATCAATTAAGACTACACATATGCAGTACTATGAATTGTAAAGAGGATCTGGACATGAAAATGAAATATTGAAAAATGCTTTGGTATGGGAACTTTAGGCAATGTTTCAGTCACTCAGACCATGTTCTAGCCATGTCAGCGAGCACGACGAGCAGATGAGAACAGTGTAGTGAAACTTAAAGGGGAACTCAGGGGCTAAATCATAATGCTGTTAAATACAATCATAATTGGTAAATAAATATTGTAAAATATTGTACAAATATTTTAATTAGTAAATAAATATTGTAAAAAATGTGGAATTTTTGTTTTCAAAGTCGAGATAAATGAGGTTTTATTCCCCCTAATTAGTTGTCGTCTGCTTCAGCGGTTGCATGATGATGACAAACCGTCGCCCTTCGCCCACAGGTATGCTGAAGTGGCTGGAAAAGAAAGTGTGTGGGCTGAAAGGGGAACAGAGTGAATGAGAAAGGGAGGCAGGACAAAAGGCCAAGATGAGGAGAGAAATGGAGAGCAGCAGGGTAGTGCAGAGAGCAAGAGTAGGTTAGAGAGAGAGAGAGACAGAGAGGGAGAGAGTGTGTAAAAGCAGGAAAAGGCTAATAGATAAGCATGGAGAAAGAGCAAGGTGGAGGAGTGAAAGAGGGATGAGGGGAGCGACAGAGCGCCCTAGAGTTAAAGGGAGTGATGTAGGGCTCGGTGATATTGACAAAGCAAAATATCATAATATTTTTGATCAAATACCTTGATATCTATTATGTGAAAATATAGTAGGGATAACAATAGGTGTTCTCACATAATATGTACCCAATACGATTTTGGACAAACAGTCATTACTGATGTGGGTATGTGACCCTACAGCACCAAACCAGTCACATGGGTCAATTTTTCAAATATGACTTTTTGGGCTCATCTGAAAGGGAATTTAATATTAGCCCAAAAACTCATATTTGAATAATTGACCAATGTGACTGGTTTAGTGCTGGAGGGTCACATATGATGACCTAGCAGGTACAGTAAGCTGCTAAAACAGAGAGGGGAACTGCATCCCATTATTGTCATGCATCATTTATAACCAAATGAGACGACAACTACGTCATATCACAATTTTACCACATCCAAAATCTCAGATGATACCTCAATTTATATGACAGTGTCGATGTTCTGCGCAGCCCTAGAGTGATGCTGTGCCCCATGAAGTGCCCGTTTGTGGCTTTGCACCGCAAGAGGAGCTCTAGTGGAGAATTGTGCCTGGAGCTGATGCCAATTATTCCCACCAATTACTGCTCCTAAGTGTAGTTCACAGCGAATAAACAGCTTAAGTGATTTTAATTGCAGAATTTTTTTTTGAGTCAAGTGATTCTCTTTGCGTGTTGATGTGCACTCTGTGTTGCACACTCCGGGCAAAAGTCACTTTCAAAAATGAGTCTGTGGTCCATCGATGCATTGCCTAGTTCATGTATTTGGTGCGTCACTGAAAAGCACAACATTTCTAATTTAGGTCTTTATATAAATACATACAAAATATCTCACAATCTGGGTCCCAATATTGTAAGATTTTGGAACTGGGGGCCCTATACTTGATCAATCACAGTAAAACAATGCCAAACACAGTAATACCGAACGGCTTGTGGTTGTTCTTCAAATTTTTTTGAGGAAAACAACCAGCTGTAATTGTTAAAATTAAAGGAAAACAGAACTGCACATAAAGCACCTGCAGAGAAAAAAAATGGAAGGAAGTTGAGCCATTTGCATGGTCTGGAGATGGGAAATTGAGTTAAAATATTTAGGAAACTCCTTTCATATGGGTCACAGTGAGCAGAATGATTTCATCCCGAGTAGACATGCCCCAGCTAGACATGTCCAGATAGACGGATCCCAGTGAGACGCAAACCGTAGGGTTCAAAAACTTTACAAGTGTGTTTATAAAACAAATTAGCAGCATTTTTAACAGGTTTATCCCTTACAAGCATTAAAACAGTAACTTTTCATAAAGATGTTTCTAACAGGGACGTATCCATCTGCGATGCATCTTGCAAGACAACTCAGCCTAAAATACTCACTTCTCTAACTGGGACTGGAATGACACCATGCAAATTTCCCAAAGGCATAGCTCTCAGACTTAAATGGATGCACTTCGTACAAACCAAGAGGGCCAAGTCTTGCATTTTTGAGTCAGAATATGTAATCAGAATTCACATGACAGGGTATTCAAAGCTTTCACCTTGTTTCAACAAAAAAGCTGAAGGTAAATATTTTCTTGTTAAGACTTCATATAGAGTGTGTATAATAAAGGGATTTTTAGTAGGATAGTTATTTTCAATGGTGATAATATTTTAAGCAGTATATCAAAACATGCTGCTGAAGTACCCTGGGCTGTATGGGCATAAGACAAGTAATTACAACATATAAAGGGTTTTTTAATGTCTGCCTATGTAACACAATGTGTTTAATACTTTCAGGCTTGAGAGAAGTTGCAAGAGTGAAAAGGATGACAGGTAACTATCCAATTTCATCTAGGACCTGGCAGGTTAAACTGAAAGTGTGGAACAGTGCAGCTGGGACTTTACATCGTTTGGTTTTCAGAGTATGAAGTCTGACATGATGCGCAGTCATCAAAATTCGATGTTATGTTGAAGGTGACTGAACAGTTTGGTTGATAATGTTGCTACATGAAATTGTTATTAGAAGGTATTTAAAGTAGGTGAAGGCCATGTAGCTTCCATGTCCTCCAACTTGATTATCCAGTGAGTACAACTTATGAATTTGACATCGCTACACCAAAAAATGTCATGGTAGTGCAAAGGCGAAATGAAAGTAACGCTGTTCAGAAACAATGTGTCCTTTTGACCCCATTAACCAGGTGAAGGTCATCCACCTTTAATGTTCTGCAAGCTGATTATCCTGAACAAACACGCTGTAAATTTCACAGGGCTACAACAAAAATAGGGGATGTAATCAAGGAAACAGTGTTTATAAAGAATGTGACTTTTTTGACCCCTTAAAGTAGGTCAAGGTTACCCATCTTCGAACTTGTCCAAGCTATACAGTACAGGCCAAAAGTTTGGACACCTTCTCATTCAATGCGTTTCCTTTATTTTCATAATTACTTACATTGTAGATTCTCACTGAAGGCATCAAAACTATAAATGAACATACGTGGAATTATGTATGTATCTAACAGTTGTCCAATAGGGCTGTCGGCTGTATATCAACCTGACTTCTGCACAACACAACTGATGGTCCCAACCCTATTGAGAAGGCATGAAATTCCACTAATTAACTCTGACAAGGCACAGCTGTGAAGTGAAAACCATTTCAGGTGACGACCTCTTGAAGCTCATCAAGAGAATCCAAGAGTGTGCAAAGCTGTCATCAGAGCAAAGGGTGGCTACTTTGAAGAAACTAGAAGATAAGACATGTTTTCAGATACAGGTATTTCACACTTTTTTGTTAAGTATATAATAACATGTGTATAAGTACACGTGTTCATTCATAGTTCTGATGCCTTCAGTGAGAATCTACAATGTAAATAGACATGAAACTTTTGTCCAAACTTTTGGCCTGTACTGTATGTGCCAAGAACAGTCCCTGTGAATTTAATTACCCTGACATTAATAGGAAAGGAGTCATTATCTACACAGATGAACAGACAGACGGACGGACCCAAGGTCTTTGCAATACCTGATGGCCATATTTTGGCCTCGGGTAATGATGTGAGCTGTTAAGTTAGCTGCCAGTTTGTAGTCCCACGTTAGAACTTCAAAGCGGCAGACAACATTCAGTGGATGTTCCTGGTTACATGGCCAGCAAACAGTCTGGATCTCAATTAAGCTGAAAACTTATTTCTTTAAATAAAAAAGAAAAAAAGGTCCACAATAAGGCTCAATCCCGCAAAGATGACCTGTCAACCACTATTTGAGAAACCAGCTTGAAACCAGAAACCAGTTGAAACCAGCTTCATAGAGAATATTGTTGTTTTATCAGTGAAGTCCATGGTTCAAAGAATTCAGGCTGTCATAAAAGCCTCACGATGCGCGAGAAAGTACCAAGTCTGATTTTTTTGTTGACGAGTCCATAATTTTTGATGATTCCATACTCTTTCCTCAACATTGAGCGATTCCACACTTTTTTCCTCTACTTGATTATTGAAAAAAAAAAAAGTCATTAATTCAAATAATTTATTTAAATTTGTTTGAGGTGTGCTTCATGAAGCCTGAATGCTAAGCAAATTAACAAAAATTCCTTTGCGTCATATCTGCAGTTAGTTGATTTGACATCAAGTAAAAAAGGTTGATATACACCCTCTATGCATGATTGCAAAATCTTTGCCAGGGGTTGAATACTTTCGGTGACTGTCCAGCGACGGTCACTAAGGATGTTGTTGACGGTATAAAATGTTAAACTTTGACCTCAGTGCATCCGAAAATGCAAGTGAAAATTGTACTATGCACTGAGAAAGGAAGCTTTTCAGGGACAAACCCTGCCAATTTCAACTAACTATGTTCGGCACATTACAACAGCATGCTTTGGCAGCAACCCCTGCCAACAATTATGGAATCACCACATTTAGAGGACGCTCATCCAGCTTTTCACTTCATGCCAAATTAACAAATCGCAGATATGACAAAAAACAACCTCTGCTTTTTATCTTAACATTCATGAAACACACCTCGAACAACTTAAATATTTTTTATTAATGCTGTTTTTTTCATAATCACAATCATAATCATAATCTTGGACACCAAGATGTGACCAGTAATTTCTGTGCAATGCCAACAGAGGTATTCCCAAGTTAGCTTAAATGGAAAAATAATGTCTCACCTCTATGCAATACCAGGATTGTCATCAGTAAAGAATAAAACTACTGTACATGTTGACAAAAAATGGTTCCTGCTTTGCTGGATTAGTTTTGTTTGCTCTCATGGCAATTACAGATAAAATATATTTAGACCAGTGCAATAGTAAGTTAGTTTTCTGTTGCCCAGCTAATAAAGGTCAGACAGGTAGTGGTTATGACGGAGCTGAATGCACTTCTACAAAGGTTCAGCGAATCGTCAGTTGTACTAATCTGATGAAGATCTATATCTGACATTGCGCAGAACAGATAAAGCAACAAAAAAAAAAAGAACAGAGAAAGCAAGCACATCGGCAGTCTCAATATTATTTTTATTGGATTATATTGTTTTAAAAACGAAATCCTGTGCCTGTCATTGTAATTCAGACATCCAACTGAACAACATGCCTTTACTTACTATGTCTCGCTATGTTACCAACTTTTTTGAAATGCGTTGCTGGCATTAAATTCAAAATAAGCAGATGTATTTCAAATACCAATAAAATTTCTCGGTTTTCAACATTTGATATGTTGTCTTTGCACCATTTTCAATTAAATTTAGGATTTAAATGATTTCAAAATCACTGCATTCTGGGTTTTTTTTTTTTGGTTATTTGGTTTAATTTGGTTATTTTACGCAGCATCCCAACTTCTCTGGAACTGGGATTGTAGATCCCAAAAACACTATTCTTGTTATTTTAATCAATCACAAGTACACAAAACTGCTCAGTTTCTTCTACCAAGTAAAGGAGGATGGAAGATCATCATTAGTATGGGAAAGTGAGGGAGGGGCTTTGGCTGTAACCCTTGTAAGACCCACATTCAGGTCAAGGATACAGAACTGGCTCGTGTGGCAACAAAATTCTCTCTGGTGCATCCAGGGTAGGAGAGAGTTAGTCTGATACCTGATCATGGGCAGTGATACCTGTGGTTGTTTAGACACTGACAAATGGCTTGGCAGAAATGTGCATCAAGCATCCTACAAGCTTCACAAGCCTGTGTGCTTAGATGAGAATCAGCAGCTAAAAGCATACTTTGGATGAGAGTTCATGGTCCTCTGTGACCTCACTGACCAACAACGGAGGCTGTGAATCGCTCTGCATTACGGATATACAGTGGTCTCCAGAATTACTGGCATCCTTGCTTGGAAATGCACAAAATAATAAGGCTGTAATAAAAAAGCCCTCTGTATCCTCATGACACAGAAACATGCACTTGCACTTTTCCAAAAGTCAGATCATGAGACCAAAGCTGAACCTTTCAGTTCGACTAAGCATCAGCATGTGAGGCATCAAAATGGGGATGCGTGCATGGACAGGCACCTCATACTCACGGTGATATGTGGAGGTGGATCTGGTTTTGCGGCTGTTTTAATTCCAAGGGTCCAGAGGTACTGGTGAAGGTAAATGGCTAAATAGTTTCCACCATTATGATGCAGCTTTGGCTGAAAATCTGGTCTCCTCCACCAGAGGGCTGAGACCTGGCCGTATGTGGACTGTCCACCAGCTTGAGGATGACAGAAGCACATGGAAAAATCCACACAGAAATGGGCTTACTATCGTATTTTTAGTGCATTTTCAGTCAGGGGTGCCAATAATTCAGATAATTCTTCAATAAGGAGAAAAATGAGAATGCATAAAAGAAACAAAGGTAGTAAGAATAAGAAAAAATGATGCTTGGAAGGCTGCCTAGATTTCAGTCCCAAACATTTACCCCAAATGAAGGCTCTTGTGTGTCCATCCCCTTCAGGACTCAAGGGCTCAAGGTTGTAGGAGAAATTTTGGCAGGACAGCTCTGAGTCAGGAGCCATAGAGGTGGAATTTACACCAGAGGTAGCAAGGATTTACTCGGAAAAAGATTCAGGGGACAGAATAATACTTTTTGAGGTTGGTTTCCCATCCCCCTCCCCATCTCGTCTGTTCTACCCCAGCCACTGCTTGACAAGATGAAACAATTATAAGGTTCTTGAAGGATTACAGGACAGCCTGTGCCAATCAAACATTATTTGCTGAAAGGCAGCAATTTTCTATTTGGTTCTGTTGGCAGCTCATGCTCTTTTCTGCATCATGTAAGTCATCTCTTGGTAAACAAAACGTCAGCACCTTCACTGTTTTGCCATTTTTAAATCTTTCTGTGTGAAGTTCATCAGCAAGGGTGTACTAGGTGATGTGAGGGTTACAGTCACAAAACCGAACGGAAGATGATCTTTCAGGGGAATGGTTTAACGAAAGCACAGAACATGAAAGCTACATTTCCGCCAAACAAGTTTGGTCTAGTACCATCAAAAACCTGTGCAGACCAGAACCTTAACCTTAGATATGATAGCGTTTCCACCATAGACGGTACTCTTACAAGAAGGCAGGGTTGTCATTAGATGATAATAGCCAAATCAACCACTCGTCCTTGAGGATTCTTTCTTAACCAATCAATAGACTGCAGTGTTTCTAGCTCCACCTTTTGGTATCGGATACGAGTGCCAAGTACCGAAACAAAAGGGTACTGGGGGGGACAAAAAAAAAAAAAAAAAAACAGGATGGATTTGAACTGTTCATTTGGCATCACCCACAACTTCTGATGATGGAAACACACACAAAAAAAAACTGGTCTAACGTGCAACAAACTGCTTGGTGGAAATGAGGCTAATGCGAATTTTGGCAAGCGAAGTGCAAGTACTTTAATTTTCTTGGCAACGTTCATCCGATTGACTTCAAACTTGCTGAGTGTAATGCTGAGAATCCAAGGAAGAGTAGAGTCAAATGTGAAGTTGTTCGGTTGAGCGGTTCTTGAATGTTATGAAAGCTGCAAGCATCGATACCACATGAGCAGCAGTACAGGAGGCCAACTGGTTGGCTGGTTCCAAACGGGCACGTTTTGAGCAGGCACAGCATGAGTATGCATAGCAGACATAGCAGAGTTCATCAAGAACTACATCTTATTATTTACTGTCAAAACACTTCAGTTTTTCATCAGTTTAACCTAATACATGGTGTGATGAGAGCAGTCATCAACAAGGGGAACATACCATCTACATTTTTACATCATCTCGTGCAGAAAGGAACACCATTCACAGGATGGGCCAAAAAAAAAAGCTGGGACACTTCCAATTGGTATTGCCGGTCTCATGCCAGAAATTTAAACTGGCTGTTCCAATCACATATTAAGGTGCGCTGAATGTGTATGAATGGATTCTCTTTTCGTTCATTAATAACCAAATGTAAATTTCTAAAATCTGAAGAACAAGGCATAAACCTCACATAGATAAAAAACAAATGTAAGCAAAAGAATGCAATTTACAGAATTGCACCAACAAAAAAAAAAAAATTGTGGTTTGTTCAACAGCTCTTGCATCACATGCAGAGGCTGAGAGTAAACCGTACTCATTGACCTGCCAATCACTGCCCACAGAACACACAGTAGACGCTATATGCTGCATCCGTACAAGTGGTCCAGCAGTTCAAAAGCAGAGCTGCTCTTGAAAAGACGAATGCAGCATGCGAAAGATCCTACGGAACAAGTATGAAGGTGAGGCGTGAAAATGCCGAGGTAACATAAGCACATTCACCAAGATGATTCGTTTTCCCAGCATGAAGGCAACATGCGGTAATTTGAATCAAAACCAATGGCACAATTAAAGGGGCAGTTCACCAATGAGTATCATCAAAATGTGTGTGTAGAGCGTGTTGGTGAATTAGAGGACATTATAATCTGAAAAAGAGTGCTGTAATACAACCTGTGACTCTAATCATATCAATTCACAGGAAGAATATTTTACTCCCTGTGACATAACCGGGAGTACCCCTGACGTCTTCCTAGGCAGAGCCAAGGCATTAAAGTCAAACTCTGTAAGCTGCCGTGCCATACCTGGTCATCAGACGCAAGAAGAAACTGCCACAGCCCAAGGGAGAGTTCCAAATGAGCAATATGAGGACACAAAGCTCTTATAGGGGGTAATGTGCTATATCTCAGAAGGCACAAGGTCTATAACACAATACGCAAGGGAATTTAGGACATGCAAAATCCACTTTTGGTGTTAAGAGCAGATAATCTCAGCATAAAGTAAAGGGGTTCAAAGTAGTGGTATTTAGTCTGATTAATTATTGGCATGTTTTGGGTGCAACTTGAAATCCAGTTAGTGTCATGTCCCATTCCCATTAAAAATCTGGCAGATCACTATAATCATGGAGGATTTATCAGGTAGAGGTAAAAAAACGCTTCTCTGCAGAGGAAACGACTCTGCTTCTGCCAAAGTAGTCTGTGTACCCTCTGTCCGAAGCTGCATTCAACCAGTTTGACAACAGGACAATCACATATATGAGGCATTATTTTGTTTTATTTAATCATTACGGTTAAAGGTCAGTACAGACAGTCAGTCAGCAAGAGATCAAGGTCAGTGTTAGCTGGGTCCTCCCAGTTCCAAGAAAAAGCTGTGAAATTCTAGCAAGTGCTCCACACTCTTCTGACCACGCCAACAGAAGTATCGAGCCTTCTAATTTACATCATATTCCTGAGTATGGACAAACATAACTGACCACAATCCAAGTAGTGTTGGATGGTTCATGTAATTTTTGAGAAGCATGAAATACCCAGATCACCAGTAATGAACTGGCTGATATCTACAGTTGTCTGGAAAAAGAAATGCAGGGACATACATACAGACAGACAGACAGAAAGATGGATGGAAGCATGAAAAGGCGCATCTAAACAATTAGGCTCAATATAGCCATGAATTAAATTTCATTGGGAAATATTGAACTGTTAAGAATTTCTAGCCAGAAAAGAACAATATGGATGATGTCTGGCCTGGAGACAAAATGTGGTGGAAGGACGAACAGACAGACAGATGGATGGATGGAAGTATAAAAGGCACATCCATACAATAAGATGTATCCTGAACAGTTTAGGACAGGCAGAGGCATAGCCAGATGGTGGGCCAAGACACTGGCTAGTTCCCAATCATTTTCCTTCATTGACATGTTTTCCAATTATCGTCATTTGCAACTGAAGACACTGTTTCTCTCCATATGCGATCTAACAACGATTAAATCATGGGCTAAATTCAGTACAGTTGCAGAACAAGAACAGAGAATTGGGTCGCACAAAACATCCGCTTTTTATATCCTATTGAACTGCCGAGTGCCACTTTTTTTTTTTTTTTTTAATCAACCCACACAATACCGAAAGCGAAAGTCTGGGTTTAATTGGAACATGGACCAGTTCAATCAATGCAAAGCATTGGCCTATTAATAAGTAAATTATTTTGCTGTACTGAATTTAGCCCATGATTGTTAGCCCATCATAGCCCATCATTTTTGTTAGATCGCATATGGAGATCTTCAGTTGCCAATTATGATAATTTGAAAACATGTCAGTAAAGGAAAAAGCCGGGAAAAGAAGCATGACAGACGGACACGCGGACGGATGAACAGACGAGCCACTGGACACTCTACTTCGTGACCAGGGATAAAAAAAAGATTAAATTATTAAAATTATTTTTCATTTCATAATAGACAATTTTACATTTACCGCAAGGCAAGGAATCAAACGTTGGCAATTAAGCAAGAAATACAATTTAGGCAAGTTTAAATTTGGTGGGCTCGTGGTTTAGGCATGTCTAATAAGCAGATTTCTTTTGCTGTTATTTCATTTATGTTTTTGTACAGCACTGAATTGGAGCATCTACACCTGCACTGCACAAGACAAAACGCAATATCAGCAACAAAGCTGGAGTTGAAGCAAAGCGAGCTACTATTGCACACATTTGATCATGGAGAAGATGATGAATGCAGCTGCATTACCAAACAAACAGCGGGGGGAGAAAATTCCTGCAAAATCTCATTTCCCAAAAAACTATTTACAAAAAAAACAACCGAACGGTTATAATATTTATATGCCATAAATATTAAACATCTATGTAGGATATTACGAATGGGCAAATGTATGAAGAATCATTCAAAACACACAGAGAAAGGAGCTATACACAAAGGTCCAAAAAAAAAAAAAAATTGCATTCAGGACGAGAACTGCTCCCCATAGAACGTTGCAATGGAAGGGAAATGTATCCTGTATGAATGTTAAGATGACAAACATTGACCAAGTTGGGCTCAATAAACAGTTCAACTCAGACTTTTATCCCACAGCAATGGTAAAAAAATTAAAAAAAGTTATCGCAGCTCTCGCTCCAATGAAGAATTGCACAGACAGCGAACTGGCTTTTCACCACAAAGTGATGTGTCCAAATCTGTCTAGACTGACAGGTCTTACACTTTTTTTAAATAAGCAGAACGCTTGTGCTCTTTGTGGCCTAGTGACCCGCAGCTTTCATAAGCTGCCCCTCAGAAAAGCAGAGTGAGGATTAACTGCTGATCCCTGTCAACACCAACTCCCAAATATTCAGAGCTCTGGGAAATGTGCCAGCATGCTTACCTCCATATAAACACAAAAGCTTTCACTTTAGTCTATAGTAATCTGAGAAGACTGTTTTAAGAACAGGCAGTGAAATCACTTCAGAACTTTTAGATAACGGTAAGATAATTCTTCAAATCAGGCATCAAACTGACCAAAGCAAAACCTAGTAGCATATTTACTGTAAAGATGGAGAATAAATAGTGAAGCTACCTGGGCAATTCCTGCCTTGAAGAAAGTCACTTGTACAGTCCCGCCTCCTGCTGAAGAATTAAGCTCTGTGATGTTGCCCATAAATAGGAAAATTCAGTCATGCAGTTACCATAGGTCAACAACCATTAACAGATCTCTTAAATAACAAGAAAAGGGAATGGTGGAAGTCCTGTAATCACTTGAGATTTGTAGGAAAAGTATACATTTTACCTTCAGAAGGAAACACAATGACCTCTGACCAACAAATTAAAGTGACCACTGAGCATGCTAATTAACATGAGAACCAAACAACTACCCTCTCTGCAGCGGTGCTTACATTCTGTTCTGAGTATCATGGCAGGTACTGAGGACTAAGAACAAGGCAACATGATAAAGAACCATCTTTTAAATGGTAATAGCTTCTATACAATGCATAATGTCATAACTTCACCATAACAAACGTAACCTAAATCAAAGGAAGATATGAGCTTAACTATGAAAAAAATGTCAGGAAGACATTTTCAAAATGACACAAAATAAATTATGCTGTTCACGCCAGCTGTGATGCCAAGGAACCATTTGGGCCATCTGAAAAAGGTTTTAAAAAAAAAAAAAAAAACCAAGCCAAAACTTACTTGTGGCCTCCCCGCCCGAGTAAAAAAGGTCAGAGGTTCCGAGCCAATGAAAATGTCACGGGGTCAAAAAAATCAAGTAAGGAGCCAAATACTTTTGGAAAAACTGAGCATTTGGTGAGCTGTTTTTCTGACACTCAGTATTAATAAATGTTGGAAGTCTTCAGTTGAGCAAAAAATACTATTATTTTGCCATTGAAGCAAGTTCAATCCAAATGACAGAGGCAGGGTAAAATGTTTGAATGTAAAATGACCACTGAGTGCAGCATGCATAAGATACTGTGTATGCATGCATTTACGCAATTGAATGCCATTTAGTAAACAGTGTCCCCCATATAACAATTAATTTAGTTGAACTCAAATTCAATTGCTGCTTGAATGTTACTGGAGTACACGGCTTCCTTGATTTCTCGAGAACTGCTCAGCTAAACAACTGCACACTTGACATGGCTTTTTCTTGGGCCCCATCAATACAATGACAGGCGCGGTTTTTTTTTGGTACAACTTAGGAAATAAAGATGGACCCAATATTCATCTGGAATAGGCCAACACTAGAGTTATAAAATTTGCTCCAAGAAGGTGCTGTGCCAGCTCTAAGCTTTGATGACATCTCAATTAGAACAACAAAATATGAGCTCGTTTCATCCTAATTGCTCACAATTAAATTCTGGACAACAATCACGCAATTTATTATTACTGCAGCACACTAATGCAAACTAATGCAAAAGTACGTCTTCATTAGAATGCAGGTAAATTCATGTTAATCAGATTTTGAGAGCGTTTTCATTTTTCTTTCATCACTTTGCTGTTCAGTGCCACCAGTTGATTGAAGAGAGAGCTTACAAACACAAACACTGGAGGGGGAAATTAAGCCTGACTGTCGAAATGCCGAGGCAGAGAAAAGACAATCAGGGCTGGCACCAGTGCAGAGGAGTAGTTGGCACTCAGAACCTACCATATTGATGCTTCTGGGCCCAAATCTTATGTTTCCGAGAACAACACTGGGGTATTATTGGTTAGGATGACACAATAATCGGAGTAAATGAGGAATTTAATGTCCATTATCTTCTTAACTTTTCCATTAATATGAGACATCGTCTTCCACTGTAAAGAGAACAATTACAGTACCAACGCCAAGATGCTGACGGTTAATGTAAGACTAGCACCTCAGAGTAGAGCTTACACTAGCTCCATTACAAATTAATTTAGCTTTTTTATTGACCAAGAGCTCGAGCAGCAGTGACATAAAAGCCATTCTGGGCAGCTCTAGCCATTAACATTACCCTTGCAGCTTGAATTCTATTCCACAAAAGCATACAACTTCCTGCCTGTATCACAGCCTCTGAACTAATGATGAAAATAATATCACTCGAGAGCAGCTCAGTGTAGATGAGACTGGACGGATTGTAATCAGGGATGCATGGAGTAGGAATTAATGGAGAAACTCTTCAGTTTGAAAATAAAAAAAAAAAAACAAAAAACAAAGAAAAACTTCCAAGTTGGAGGAAGGTGACAGTAAACCAGTACGAATACACTTCAGATTTTCTGCCCCCCCCCAGTCCAGCTGAGAAAGATTAGAATATTTCCCCTAGACAGTCTACCACAGGGACCCAAGACAGCCAAGACTGTCTCCCAACCAGCTGTCCCTGGAATGAGTCGCACGTCACTTTTGATTCATGGCTCTCAAGGCTGCATCAATCACTGACAAAATAAAATTTTCTGGGTTTTCTTTCTGGTATTTATCTATAATTCAGCTGCTGACAAGTGGTTTCTCATGCTCGAGTAGAAAAAAGGAGCTACAGATGGGAACCATGGAGCTCACACATCAGACTTTGAAGGCAGATTTTTTGAATGAATCTTATGGTCTGAGTCCCCCTCCTCTCTCATGACTAATGAAACCAAAAACTTAAAATTAGAGAGGAAACAACCAGTTGAGAAATTGCTACCGTCTCAGTTAGGCAAAACTTGCCCCATGAAAAACATGGTACTTGCAGATGAGTTATGACTTAATTTTTTCAGAACAATAAAAGTCATGAATAGACCATTATGTTGACTATAGGAAAATTCCTGATCAAGCATGCACAGCACAATTTATAGCATTTCATTGTCAATGAATATTTCACGGACTGGACATAATAATACTGCAAAAGATGGAAGCCTTTGACCAAGTCTCGAGAGATCCCAGTCTTTATTCAACAGTTTAATTGCCAAGAAATTGCGCAAGTTATAATTGTATACATTCTGATATTATGAAGTGTTTAAACAAATTAAGCCAAAACAAAAATCAGGGAACATGGTCTGGCTCTCATTTTAAAGACGTACGAACCATTTCAATTTCTTTAAAGAATAAAAAGAAGTGCGATCTGAAGCACCCTTTTGTTTAGCCACCTAATTTGCCATCCACTCAAATTACCGTAGAATTACAAAATATTGTTCCAACTCAGAACTACAAGATAGAGCAACTCATATTTAGCATCACTACCTCAGTTGCCAGGAAACATCACACCAGGTCTTTCTCAGAGAACTGACAGCTTGACCCTTGCCTTGTGTTTCTAGTTTTGTCACATAACTGCAGTACTTTTCCGACATCCCGTCTCATGACATCATTTTGATATTACTCCAAGTATATCACTTCTGCAATAATTTCATTGGCTGAGAGCATGGGGGTGGGGGGAAAAAAATTGTCACGCTGTTAATATTTACCCAAACTGTATACCAAGTGTAATGTTGGTTAAATTGGTTCGCCAAGTACCACTCTCACAACGAAGTTAAGGTGACTGAATAGATAGCATGCACGCAGCACCTTTCCATAACCATTCTGCAACATTAGTTGGTTAGTAAGGGAGCTAGCATTAGCTAGCTACTCAGTTGAATGAATTCAGAGACCGTTGCCAATTCAAACGCAAAAGTCTGTGATTGACAGTCTGACTGAGTAGGAGAGCGATGCTAACATATACCGGTAACAGGAATTACCATTGAGGTGTTAACTGAAATGACATTTGTTTTTCATTAAATTGTGCAATTCAGTGATGTGAAAAATCAGAATCTTATAGACTTGGTCACGTCATATGAAAGTTGTGAAACTAATTGAGACAATTTTGATTTTGTCGCTCGCTAAAGCTTGCAACAAACCCAAACTATTGTCAACTTGTTTCACAGCTTTAGTATGACAGAATCGCCCATGTAGGATCTCGTTAATTCTATACTCTGGGATTTGGTAGACAGCTCCACAATCTTCAAGCAAGAATTAAAAGAAATGATAAGTACAACACAGCAGTTAGGGATATGGTTGGCAGAAAACCATTTTCAGATAAAATATAATTAAAATATATCAGGGATAAAATATTGAATAAGGAAACTTCACAACAGGCTATTTTGCTTTAATGCACACATAGCTGGATGGTTTTACAGCAAATAAACCGGCTTACAAAAGAGGTTTCCATGGCAGTTCACTTCTACCTCAGCAACCGTGTCTTGACAATTTGGGCCTAAACGAACATGGCGCTGCTCATCCTACCCCTGAGAAATCACAGACAGCTGTACAGCTATGGCACTGGCAGACTCGCCATTTCAGCTGTTTTCTAAATCTAAGCAAATGACCCAAATGACTGCAGACTAAAGCAGTCATAATGACACATAATGACCGCACATTCTGCCCTACTTTGTTATGTGTCCCCTGAATTTGATCAGCTACGATGATTCATTCAGAGTGGCATAGTGTCTTCAATTCAAAGACATGCTGATTCAAAGACAATGTGAACTCAGGCTTGACTCTAAACATTGTTTATGAGGGATACTTCAAGCACCTACAAATTAACTCGTTCGCTAAAATAAGCAGCATAGAATAGCCAGTAGGGACTCACCAGTAACTTTTACAAGCTCTCTACTGAAATACGGCACTAGAACAAAGTGAAGGAACTTGAAGAGTGCAGTTGGTTCTGTGGGTAAATAATAAACACTCCAGTTTCATAGTTGGCTATATCTGATAAATCATCCATGTTCAAGCATTTCTTGACCCATGAAATTGCATAGCAACATACAAAACTTTTCAATGCCTACAATGTTTCTGTTGGTCTTTGGTGTTATCACTTATTCCGGTCACTGGCACAGTAAGTCTTCAAAGTGAACAAAGTCAGATATATGTATTTTTAGTTATAGCATGGTCTTGTGCGTCTTTGTAAAGGGGGCTAGCTAATGGAGGTGCTGAAGATTCTGTGATGGGTTCAGAGCTTCAAATCAACATAAATTTTCCACTCTTCACAGATTTTTGCTCACTTATATGACTTTGCTAATTAAATATGCTAATGCACCTTATTTTGGCAGGATAGGAAGCACAGTTGTTCGTCAGGGATCACATTGGCTAATGACTACCTTTACCGGGAGTGGGAGGGGGCCATGACCTCACGGGGCCCCACGGCCAACACAAGATAAAAGGCATGACAACATGGCCTTGGCTACCTCCTCTGAATGAGAGCGGCCAATATGTAAGCCAGTGTTTTAAAAGTGAAAACACATTAGAATGAATACAAAGCCATGGATAGCTCTTCTTCAAGACGAGTGGACCTTGCACTGTCTTTCCCTCCCTCGAAAACAGTGGCAAGTTTTCCGTCCAAGGAATTTAGTAACAGTGAATGATGACAGAAGAACAGAAGATTCCAGAGTGAGGTGGGTTCAGGGGGGTAGTTTGTGGCGTCACTTTCACTGTAATAGGAGCGTATATGAATGAGCCGCACAGGAGCACCTGCAAAGCACAGACATGGGGTTGCTTTTCTGATGCTTCCAACTGTGAAGCAGGTTCACTGCAGTCCCTGGGCTGGACTGCCTCCAAACCTGATTCAAGACGTTCTAAAAACACAGGACAACTGAGTTCACTCTCTCCAGAGATATACCTTAACCAGTTATACTGAAACTTTCTTCTGCGGCTTTAGACAGACAGCAAGCAAACCATTATGTGGGAACAGCGAGGAAATGGAAGGCTGAGGCTTAGATAGCGATAAATGGCTTTCAGGCATTCACTAATTTGAGATCCCAACGCGCACCATCATTTAGCATAACACAGGGGCTTGAGACTGTCCTTAAAATCGAATTCAGAAAATGTGTAAATAAAGCAAATGAAATATTTCAGAAACTGCCTAGTCATTATGAGGCCAGCCCTGTGACTGACACTGCCCAAGGTAGTGTGTCCAGTGTGAAGACAGCACTTACAGAAGTAAGATTAACATCATCTTTTCCGTGAGCAGCACGATTTCCGCACAGTGCAAAGGTTGCGGCTTATATCTCGCTTGGGACTTCTCTGAGTGGTGTTTCCCCGTGTTCGCATGAGTTTTCAATCGGATCTGCAATTTTCTCCCCCAATGTGAAGGGATGCATGCAAAGCTAACTATACACAATTCAAAGGATATGACCGCGTGATCGTCCAGAGGGCATTCCTGCAGGCTTGTAGCCCACTGAATACTGGGATTGGCTCCAGCCCCGTTGCGACCCTGACTATTGAAAAGTTAGACCTAATCGAAAGGATTGCATTGGATCTCTTCTGTATATAAAGAGGGGCTCTTGGAAGCCATTTACAAATGCCCTGAGAAAAGGCATTTGAGACTGGATTTCCAGTAAAGCTGCCCAAGCTCTGCACCCACAGCCCTACAGCAGGCATTAAGAGTCAGTGCTGAGAGAAGATAAATTGCAATGAATAAATAGCGGCTTTATCTTCGTTTGATGACCTTCCAGTGCCAGCAAATGAAGTGCACTATGAGATTGCCTGGACACAAAGACTTCATGAGGGAGATTTTGAAAGTAAATACGAAGAGGCTTTTCGTGGGGGACAGGGTCACTAGCAAAGTCATCGTCACCATTCATGCTGCAGGGTAACCTCAATATCCTTTTCTGTCTTCCAGGAGTCGATGCAATTGGAAGCGTAGTAACGCGGCTTGCAGGTCAAACATAAAATTCTTAAATTGTGCAGTATGTACAGGGTGGGCGGTGTTGATGGCCAGGTCAGTTACGATTGGTCACACTTCTCACAGAGCTGAGCGCCTGGGGTGAGGTTCTCCTGTCCCTGATTTTTTTTCACGCTTTCGACAAAAAGATACATAGAGAATAGCTTGATCTGGCAGTTGAGCCCAATGGCTTTTGATGAGGCTAATGTCAGGGCTCTGTACACGCCTGTCAAATTTTTTGACACAAATCTCGACACCACGCATGCCGTTTTGTCAAGATTTTCCTTTAGCGGAACTCAGGGGCCAAGCCTGAAATCATGAATAACAGCCCTAGATTAACTGGAGTCCACCTACCTCACGCCAGAGTAGAGTGCCAGATTTGACCAGACCAGACAAGACCATCTTATGTAAGAGTCAGGCTTAAAAAACTTTAGCTAAAGACAACAGCATGATTTTCAAAAATTGTCACAGATGCAAGAATCACAAAAATTGAATTTGAAGTTCACTTTAAGACTTGAAGCTCCATTATATTTTCCTAAGATTGGTGCAGTTTGCTGCTTTTGTGGATCAAAGCACTATTACTGGTGAGTCTTTGTTCCCTGAAGCAAGTCGATACTGAATTACCAGTTTGCTCAAACGTTGATGGAAGGGCCCACAGGAATCAGACTGCTGTATTTCTGTCAGTACAAAATACTCAACTTCAAAATGAGCAATCCAGTTCTCATTAGTGACATTGGTCACTCCTAATTGGTTAAGCTGACGTGCCTGAGCTGATCAGAGGAACAGTAGCTGATAGGTAACCAGCACAGCAGTGACTTGGCTGAGATCACAGACTCAGAACTGGTTCATTCCTGTCAGACATTTCCCACCACACCAGCCACTGGGTTAAATGTGGAAAGGCTTTAACTTGTGACCGGACACGTTGAAGCTCAGCCTGCATTCCAGGTAAGCCCGTCCAGAGCCAGATAGATACCAAACTCTCAAGAAAATTCTGCATTGGTGAAACTACTATTCATTACAACAAGTGAGCATCAACATCAAAATCATTGTCATATTCATGGTTTTTTATCCCTGGCAGCTCAAGTTCTTGCTGCACTTAGACATTTGAAATAAATATTTTCCTGAAACATTTCTTCATTCCTCTGTAAATTTGTTTAATTACAATGTGAAAGAAGTCCCAGCTCTCAAGAGAGCTCCTTTCGTTAAGCTGGCGGTTTGATGCAAATGGACTGGATTTCTTCTGGACACAAACATCTTAAATCGGCAGTTTTTAAGCATCACTTCAAAGCCTAAATGATCTTAGCTCATTCCGTATGTTACTAATGTACTCATGAGTTAGGGATGTTTAAAGGCAGTGTGGGTAATAAAGGCAGAGATGAAATCACAGGAATCTAGTCACCTGAAGGAAAATGCAAACTAAATTCTATCAGAGGCATGCGATTACTGCTCATCAAAGACCTCTGCTAGTCTTCTCCGATATCGCAGACTGCCTCCACCTGGCCGTTAACAGCTTTAGAGAATCACCATGACAACCGTCCCAACCTGGCAAACAGAGTGGAGTTTGTACGCAAGAGGCAGCCCAATGGCAACCCAAAATCTGTATAGACAGTGAGCAGCCCCTCACAGGAGAGTACATTATGCAGATAAAGGTGGTGGATGATGATGGTGGGGGGGGTTTGTAATATGCAAGCAATTTCTGCTCACAGGAGTGAATCATCCCAGAACTGAGTCAGTTCTCACCTCCCATGTAATAACACCAGCTCTGTATCGGACAGGCTATGTCAAGGCGCAAAATAGAGACTCAAAATGTTTACACTCCGAACAAAAAAGATGGTCAGTTTTTGTGCTCTTTCAGTTAAGAGCAACAACATATTCTGAGAAGTTCTGCTGACAAGGCACCGTGCAGCTGCCGTGAGCGCTGCTACACATCCAATAGCAACTCATTCTATGCTCCCATCATGAATATTCATGAAGACTCTACACAGGTGACTTGCCAAAGCAGAATACATCCAAGGTCTAGATGTTTCACCGTCTGGTTTGTACTACCAGGAGAATCTTTGGAGCTATGGGGGAGGCTGCATCAGTTGAAATGGGACCGCTGAATTTCACTACTTAAAAAAGTTGACACAAGCCACTGAACTGCACCTGGGTGTGCTCCCCGTCAGGCTGCCTTCATCACTCGAGGGCGTCACCGTCCGCTCCTCCATAACGGTTCCCAGGGCTGTCTTGCCCTCTCCTTCTGCAACCTGCCTGCCACCCTCCGCCTCTTCATCTTCCCCTTCTGTCCGTTCCCCTTTTCCACCTTCACTTTCATTGTCGCTCTCTTCCCCAAGGATGTCGTCCACCTGTAGAGGTTGAGGACAGGGCAGGGTGAGGGGCTGAATACATCACAGGCCTTCGACTTTTCACCATCTACTTGGGAAAACCCCGGAACTCCATTTCTCAGGGCCTGAATCTCAACATAAAATTTCATTCTGGGTCAATAGTCCCGCAGCTCAAACACTACATCAACTGCAATGAGGCGCCACATGAAGAAAATGCCATCAAACCAACGCTTGTCCATGTTACATGGATTACTCTCAAAGTGACATGGTTTCATTACATTTTTCTTCAATTACATTGCTTATACATTACAATTATGAATAGAGACATTTCCCCATGCATCTTAATTTGTTATCATTACACCGAAGAACAGCGCTTCCCCTGAGAATTAATCCAAACTTTGACTTATTCGTTGACAGGAATAATATGCTGCTAAGAAAATTGCTTGACAGACATTCCAATAAAACAAAGGAAGAGCATAATGCAGAATATGCTGAATTAAAAGTAGACCCTTAAAACAAATTTCAATCTCAAGGATTGATGTTTTACTGTGAGAAATGCATGATACAATCACAAATATTTGATTTTATCCTCCCTTCTAGATTAAGCCTCTTGTTCACATTACATGCACTGTGAAAATCCAGTTATAAATGACATATCCCTCCGCAAATCATTCAAATACAGTTAGTAGAAATCTGCTGCTTTGACTGGTGGATCTATACAGACATTCAATGCAAAGGGCAATAAGTGAGTACATACAATTAATTGATTGACTGTCGCTACAAGAAAGCAACTCAATTTCAGGACCTGGTCCCATTATGGTGGCATTTTGAATTATAAATGTAGTGATGACAACTTAAAAACCCCAACAGGTCTGATGATTGGTTGCACTGCACTGCACCTCTGCCCATTATCATCAAGAACAAGTCATATTAAAACTAATCTCTCTGAAAGGAGAGGGACAAGAGGCATAAAAAAGGCACACAGGAACACGCTCAGTTGTTTCTGGAAGCATGACCTCCCTCTCTGAAGCATTTCTAATCAAACCCAGCCATAACTTGTGCAAACATTGGTATAAAGGTTCTGATACTAAGAACACAGTGTGGAATCAAGCATATTTGTAGCCCCCACCCCCAAAACTCCCCAGCCATTGAACAGCTGCAGACCCCAACGGCACCCAGGGGTTTAGAGGAAGGAGTCAAGAGACAATAATGTAGTCAATTAGGGCCAAAGCAGATCGATGGAACCGGAGGGAATGTGCTAGAAAATACTGGAAGGGTAAAGAATGGGAGGAACAGCCGCCTGAGCGTTAGTTCATTAGAAGGGTGAACAAAGCTGTCAAAAGCTGCGTAGGTTCTGAAATTAACACACAGTTCACAGAATCCCACCGGGGATGCAGTGGGCCCATAATTATCTTCCAGCCAGAATTATTAATGGATGCTAATTAGCCTTTCCTATGGACAAACGGCACACTGTTCCGACAATCAACCCGAGGTACAAGTGAAACTGTACAGTCCACGTTAGCAGCAGTAATAAAATCAACAACAACAACAAGGGCTCAACAAACACCACCCTATTTTGTAAAAAATAATAAAAAATCATAACTGGTAACTTTTATTTTATTAACATTTATGAAGAGCCATTTTCCTTATTTTCTGGTGGTATTCTGGAAAGAATAATGCCTACCATGGTCTACAATTTATAGTTTTTGAATTGTGCTACTGCTGGAACGAGAAACCGAAGGGAAGAATAAAAAGGAGACAAACTCATTACAATGCAATAATTAAATGTTGTTCATACTGGAGATTTAGCAAAGCAGTATGGTCATGTAAAGACAAACAATGGATCATAATTTGATGATCAAAAAGAAAAAAAAAACCAGATCTTAGGTATGTCAGAGGTAAAAGGTAAAGCGAAGCTCCTTTTCTGCAGACTTTGGAATGAGTCTCACGACGCTGCATTTTCCAGAAAGAAAAAAACTGGAGCAACATAACAGGGAAAATTAGTTCTGAAGTGCAGTATTGAACATGAAAGCCATGCATTAGCAGTCCAAGGAGAAAATCCCACCCAAACGCACTTTAGATACACATCAAAATACTAGACTTATTTCTTTGGTCAAAATGAACAGCGCTCATCGCACACCATTGCGTTAAAAGCTTTCTGGGGAAAGTTGTAAACAGCCAGCTTTTCAACTGACAATTGCAGTTACTCAAACAACATACCAGAATGTTCATAAATTTCTTGTTCAAAAAGTTATTATCAAAACAGAAGGCAAAGCCCCCCCATGAACAAGAAGGAACTGAAGGCAGCTGCAGTCAAGGTCTTCAGACCATCACCAGAGAACAAAACCAACATCTGGTGTTGAAAATTTAAGAATTTTAGGGATTTCATCATCTACGGTCCGTAATATCGTCAAAAGGTTCAGAGAATCATCTGAACTGTTATAGGCGCAAAGTTCAAAAGCCAGCATCTGTGATGGTATGGGGGTGTATTAGTGCCCAAGGCATGGGCAACTTACACACATGTGAAGGCACCATTAATGCTGAAAGGTACATACAGGTTTTGGAGCAACATATGTTGCCATCCAAGCGACGTTTTCATGGACGCCCCTGCTTATTTCAGCAAGACAATGCCAAGCCACATTCTGCACGTTTTACAACAGCAGGGCTCCGTAGTAAAAGAGTGCGGGTACTAGACTGGCCTGCCTGTAGTCCAGACCTGTCTCCCATTGAAAATGTGTGGCGCATTATGAAGCGTAAAATACGACAACGGAGACCCCGGACTGCTGAACAACTTAAGCTGTACATCAAGCAAGAATGGGAAAGAGTTCCACCTGAAAAGCTTCAAAAATTGGTCTCCTCAGTTCCCAAACGTTTACTGAGTGTCGTTAAAAGGAAAGGCGATGTAACACAGTGGTAAAAAGGCCCCTGTGCCAACTTTTTTGCAATGTGTTGCTGCCTTTAAATTCTAAGTTAATGATTATTTGCAAAAAAAAAAAAGTCTCTCAGTTTGAACATTAAACATCTTGTCTTTGCAGTGTATTCAATTGAATATAAGTTGAAAAGGATCTGCAAATCATTGAATTCTGTTTTTATCTAAGATATACATAACATGCCAACTTCACTGGTTTTGGGTTTTGTAATAAGGAAATTTAAACAAATCCAAAACCCTTCACAGTCTTTGTGGTTACTGAATTTCTGATGTCTCAAAGTTCCAAGCACGAACATAAGAAATTGGGAAATTCATCAAAGCAGACTAAACATTTAAAACAACTCCGCATGCACACAAGTGCCAGGAAATGCCAGGAAAGCCGGAAGCATTCCATGAATATACATTTTTCAGCTGGGTAATATAATGATCAGGTTCCCACTCAGTGTGGAGCTATAAAAACTTCTGTCTGACAAAACACAGACACACCACTGTGCACAAGCTCGCATTAGTTTGATGATCAGCAATTCCTTAGTTTCAGTGATCGCATAGACTAATAATTGTATTTCAATGTAGGCAAATCAAATTATTTATAAGAACACGACATGTATAGATAAAGCCTCTGACATGCTAGCATTAACAGCAGTTAAAACATAACACAGATGCCTCGAACGGGAGTCATTAGAGCGCATACCAGCTACATGAAAGATAAATTCACTCCCAGAGTGTTGAGAATAAATTTGGGTTTTATTTTTGATTGGGGCAGTCACCATAATAGGGGAGCAAGCATTTTGAAACTGAAGTCACGCCAAATTTTGTGGCTGGATACACAAAGCGAGGAAGAAAGAAATATCCAGCGCTGTTTAATAAATGTTATGTACGTAATCATTTCCCTGGGGCAACAAGATTTTGTTTTTTTGTGAAGCAAATGAGGGCAGCTGCGCAGTTGTGCACCAACGGCCCTTAGGTGAGAGCTGGGGTGTTGCCATAAGAGTTGGGGAGAATCGGGACGGAGACAGTGGCTCCAGTGCTCCCAAAAGGAAACATTGTGTGCATGGGCTCCATTTTCCCCTTCACTGCAGACTGGATGAGGTGGAGGGGACAGTCGCACAGCAATTATTTAGAGCTCTGCATGCCACAGTACAGATAGTGCGAAGACAGTGAGAGCCGGGAAATGAGCAATTTTGTGAGCGGCACAGCACTGGACTAAAAGTGCCATTTCGTTAGAAATGTAATCATCCACAATACCGAAAGGCATTTTCCATTACCCTATGTACTGTAGGTGAAGTCCTTACATTCGGAATCCACCTCTGATTAAACTTGATTTCTACTTGTTGCCACTTCCAGATGAATACAACAACAGATTATTTATCTTTTTTTTTTTTCCTCGCAGTCTTATTATAGCTTTAAAATGCAAAGAGCTTATTATCATGCAGACAGCCTGATAAATATCAGGGGCGGTCAATAAAGCAGCGGTAATGGTTGATGGCGGAAAGTTCATTTTTAATATGTTCTGAGTGTACTTTGCTATCCTAGGTAATTGGTCTGCAGGCAGCAGGCAGAGTGTGCCTGTAATTCACGGTAACATAGTTCCCGGTCTCTGCGGGCAGGTTGAATTATCAAAGTTATATTCCTCATAGTGAAAGACTAAATGTGCTCAATCGTATGAGGTTGCCGTTCTGGGTATTCCCAATACAAGCCAACTACAGAGGGTGGCATTCACCCATAGATTATAATCGACACATAATGGGTTACCTCCTGTTATTTTAGCCTGAAAATTCCATGCTATTAGGAACAAGCTATTTGCATGAACAGGACGCTCTGACAAATAAGTGAGCAGTGAGAGAATACAATATACAAATGAACTCCACTGAAAGTTTTAGAATCACTGTCATTAACCCCTTACTGCAGATGTAGACACTCGTGGACATGGAAATACAAATTTAAGCACGCAGTTACAGTACTGAATCACTAGATGGCACCCCCGGATCAGTTATTGAATATTCACAAGCAAGCAGAGTTTGACCGCGGTTAGAATATGGAGAAGTTCACTCCTATCCCTGTTTTTCAACAGTTGCATGAATTAAAGTCCTCAGCAAAGCCTGATGTGCAAACTAGTCAAAATCCTTGCCCATAGTATCGATCCAGCAGTTTAAAAAATATCATCCCTTGCGGCAGAAAAAAACGTTGTCCTTTGTAGCAACCACTTTAGCTAGTGAGCCAACAGTATTCCAATTAGTGGTTCAGAAAAAAAAAAAAATCAGTTTTCTGAAGCAAAAAATTCAACATGGTATTGATTCTCTCACATTCTGCTGTCAATTACGGTCATCATATACAAAAAATGCGTAGTTCCAGTGCTTGAATTGGAATAAAAAAGGTGCCATTACTCTGAATCAGCAGCTCCGAAAAACCAAAACCAAACCAAAACCTTACTGTAGAACTGCATTACACCACACCCCAACCACCACTGCACATCTTAACTAGCATTACTTAAGCTCCCACATTCTCATTTTACAAGTAGATCTTTGATAATGTCATGAGAAATTATGAATTTAATACCAAATAAGTAACATTCAAGTGAAATATTATATTGGTGATATTGACAAAAATTTTGCAGAAAAAAATAAGACTACCTACAACAGAACTACAGCTTTCTCAAAACGGTTGTCATAGCGGCAGATGGTATGAGAATATTCCACTCAATAGAATCATTTTATTTGTAGTGTATAATGCTTTTTACAGAAATCAGGCCATTTCCAAGCAAGCCAGTTTTAGGAAGTGAACCAATATGCATGTAACTATGGACTGAGTGGACATTTAAATTACCTGGCAGAATGACACCTGTAACATGGCTGGACAGATTTTTCCAAGTCCAATGTTAACTGGCAGGCAAGCCAACAGAGGTCAATAATGTAGAATACAAACCAACTGAATAATGGACAATACATCAGTGTTTCACACAGGTTCATAGGTTACTTGTGGCGGTGGCTGTACAAACTAAGTGCATCAAAAACAGTCATGAGTGGAAAAAACCGTACCCACCCAACTAGAAGCATTGTTTGACGAGCCATTCGTTGTTCTTACAGAAATAAATTCGGGTCGTAGTCCGGGGAAAATCACTTTTGTTTTGCAGTGTTTGCACGATCAAGCAAAGCTAACTTCCTCGAAATCATACGGTTTTCAGTTACAAGTGACGGCTGGCTAAATAAAGATTTTGGAACGCTCTGTGTGCACGTAAATTCGCGCGATGCGGGTAAAATGTTGCAATTTGGGCAGACGTGTCTTTATAAAATAATATACAATTGGCTTGAATTTCACTTGCCGTTCTTGTGAACTACATAAGAACTAAAACGGAAATGGTTTTTTTTTTAGTATTGGAAAGCACTTGTGCAGAAGATTGTATGGTTGTCTTGTGCGTATAAAAATAAATTAAACGCTACTTAAAAAAAAAACATAAATATCCATACAGACCGTAATTTGCGGCAACAATATGCGTACCTAGGCGTTTCAAAAGGTGACGGTGCGCTGTATGGTACCGCAAGAAGTTACGGTGCGCAGATCGGTAAAAATCAGAGGTGGCGTTACTGCGTACCGTTGAGAACCGGCCCATTTCAGGCACTGCGTAGTTCCCTACCATGGATTTATGCGAAGACTCTTCCATTGACAAATTCAGCGCTTCCTTATATCCACCCAAGTACTGGTGTTGATAGCCAATCATTCAATACTCAGGTTCTTCTGCGTAATTGCAGTTATAGTTCACGCCCTTGTGAAACTTCCCCGGTAATAATGTATTGATTGGCTCGTTTCTTATCCAATTCCTCAGTGTTTACACTTCCCACAGTAACTGAAACACATTGACTGGACAAACATAAGAGCATACAAGCCTATGCATATCAGCAAGGTAGGTTATATCCGTTCAACGTTGAGCGCGATTTTGAAGCTGAGAATGACGCGATTTATTAAAAAAAAAAGACTCCCTGAACCGGCCTGAAGTGTTCCGTTACATTTACAGGATTTAAATGACGTAAGGACATGCTCAATGGGAATCATTTTGAATGAAACAGGACCGGAGGGTTCCATCTACTGGACACGTCTGTCTCTGGAAGAGGAATTCATGAAAAAGGTCATGCTGCTACTTTTGCTTTTTGTTTTGGAATGTATACAGTATTCAACAAAATCGAAAGGCGAGGTTTTTTTCCTGTTTAAAACGTCATGCATTTCGGTGGACCCCCTGGTACACGTTCATTGCACTATTCTTTTGAATCTAGGGAGGCATGTATTGTTTGATTTTTCCTAAAAGTGGAACGTTAGTTCTGTTAAAATAAGGTATATTTCAGAATTCCGATATTACTCAATTAGTGAGTTGTACTTGTTCCTTGTAAATGTTGAAATAAGTTTGTGAGCTCTGAAGTGGGAACTGTTAGATTTCATTCCAGGATGAATTCCAGTTCTGACTGTTAAAGAAGCAGTTCCTTTAATGAGTACGTGTGCTGGCTTGGGGGGCTGAGGAAAAATGAACAAAACTCTAAACTTTGTTATGGAGAAAAGGCATGTTTTGTGTTTGGAGAGATTACTGGTGACCACTGATGTTCAACAACACTGATATTGATAAATTCATGCTAAACTCAACCAGAAAATCATTAGCTCATATTAAATTTCATACCTCAAAACTTCATTTGTGTTAAATACATGATTATTTTATGATCTGACATTGCACCATTTTGAGGGATCTCAGACTTTGGGGAGCCACCTGAATAGCTGTCTAATTTGGCTCATAGTAGTAGTAATCTAGAATGTAACGTTCAAGATGAATTTTGCTTGTGGTCAAGGAGTATATCATCCCAGAAATGTATCGATTTAAGCCCCAGCAGTTTTTCAATTCTCAGTACTTTTTGAATTATGATGAATATTTTTGTGTTTGCAGCCCCTTTTCTCAACCAAAATCATGAAAATAAACAAAAATACGATGAAAGTCTAAATGCTTCAAGTGTCTGGACTCAGTTCAGCCACTCCTTTCCTGTCTGTGAAGCTGCAATCTTGAATTAGAAAGCCTTAAATTAGGTATCCCCCAAATAGCCAGATTTGGTTTCTGCGTAAAGGGGTTAATGTAATTCCTTGATATTTTATTCAGACAAAGTATTTGAATAATAGTGCTAGATACTGCATTTTAAGTATAAAACTGTGCAACAGTTGAACTGATTCCTAAAACAAGTACCACTTCACCAAAGGAACAAAAATTAATAACAACATCAAGAAATATAACCAAATTCCTGGAAATACCTGTATGGCTTGGACATATCTTACCTGGCATACAAAATCAGATTGAAAATAATTTGATTTTACCTTCACAATTCATCGGCTTTTTGCGCTGCAGAAAGTATGAGCTTAGTGTCCTTTAAAGAGGGCAAGGAAACTCGTGTTCACAGGGGAAAAAAAAAAAAAAAAAAAAACTGTCCCCCAGTCACCTGAAGTTTGAAATTTATTTAGAAGAAACATAATCAATATGACTACGAAAAAGTTTTCAGAAATACCCCCAACAGCTAACATTCAACACTTGAAAATTAGCACAGTTCATGACGCAGCCTTTTAAACATGAAATGCATGTGGAATGCATGCTAAAATGTTCACGCAAATGAACAATGTTCAGGACACTGCCAATTTGAAAATCTTATGTTGAAATTTGTGGTGCTTAACTTTTGCTGAAGTATCTACTTGAGGGCAAAGAAAGATATCAAATGATCAATGGCACAGTAGTCATTTTAATGGAAAAAGAAGTGATACAATATTTCTGACAGGTGTGTCTTTAAAGATATGCACACTGAACAAACATAACGATACAGCTCTGTGTGGCCTAAATCAAGTGATTGAGCTAGCTACTCAAGAATGCAAATTTTTTTTTGAGAAAGAACCTGCAGAGTTTGGATTTTACGGTCATTGTCCTATTGTGAAAATGTTTCTCCCAATCTGACTTGCTATTCCAAACGTTTGGGCTGTAATGCAGCGAAAATTACATGTGTGCATATGTGCATGCGCAAAAGTGAGGAAACAAAAAAGAAGAGACAGAAAGAAGCAATTTAATTCGGCAAATGTGCTGGCAGGTTGATGGCAACACACTGAGCTGTCCAAATGTCTCACACAGAGAGGACTGACATGCAGTAATGTCCTGTGGGGTCGTATACAGTAGGAAAGCTTTCTTATCGCAGAAGAAAAGTATTTTGAAGTTCTAAAAGTTTATCTGGCATATAAGGAGTTGTTCTGCATAGAGGGACAGAAAAATTTGCTCACTCACTGAGCCTCCATGGTTGACTATCGACTGAGCTCTCATTACTGAAAACGCTACTGGTAAGAGGTAGCCACATGGATCCGGTGCATCATTCTTCCTAAGCCCACACAGCACTTCAGTCTACTTACAGAGACCGAATCAGGTGATCATAATAAGCAACTTGTAGAAGGATCTTGAGCTCCATGGAAATTGTTCGGCCATGGATTTGCTTGTCTCGGTGCCATCAGAAGTAGCACTGTGGTGTAATTACACAAGGGCTAAAAATATATTGGCCTAAACCAATGTAACACACCATTAATGCTGGAATTTTGAAATAAAATTGTACATATTTTATCTACATTAATTACGATTTATGGTTAGACAAATTCATCAGTCTCTGCGCAGTATAATATCCGAGGCAAATATCGATTTTATCTTAAAAAAAAGTCAAGCCAGCTTATTTTGAAGAACGGCTTTGCCAAGACGGCCTTTTTTGCCAGGCAATGCTACCAAAATAATAGCAAAACACTCACATCAGGACAAGCCCATCAAACAGAGCAGTTCAAAGCCACAGCCCTGTAGGAAATGTCAAGGATTATTCCATTAACAATACCTGGGTGGAATGGAAGATTCACTGCTAAAATTAACAAAACAATGGCCATGCTGATTGGTCACAGCAAATGCTACAACGAAGGACTACTGCAGTGTGAACCCATTTGCACACATTTTTTCACCTCTAGCTAAACTTACAATGAGACCAGAGAAGGGAAAGAGACAACATTATTGAAATGTGAAGCATTCCTTTGGGACATAGCTGATTCAAGGGTAAAAAATATTGCTCGTCTGATAAATACACAAGTGATTAAATTAATTTGGCTTTGACCCTTTTCTGCTGCAGGCGCTGGCACATGACCACCTGAGAGACTGTGCATGGCACTTATAAAGGGACCTCGAACCACTCCATTTATGGGGCACTTTGGAAAGGAATCGATTGTGTGGATGCACACGGGACACAGAAAACAGCAGAGTCTTCACCCCGCTCCACAGGCAGCCTTCACTGCGATCGCCAAGATGATGAATGTTCTGAGCCTTGGAGGTGTCAAGCGGAAAACTGACGGATTGCCTTTTCAATATTTACAATTGAAGGTTTCAAATACCTGCTGGACACCCAGTTTGTTGTTTACACCAGGTTGACTGAAATAAAAACTCAGAGGACAAGTGATGAGTTAGCATATTTGAATTTATCCATGTACGATAAGGAAAATAAGCGAGAAAGCTGCATCGCAGATGCACAGCATGACAAGATTATGCAGATGTGATTTTGTACATAAGATCCCAGGACAAATTCTCAAAGGCCAGGAATACAGTGAGTCTACTTCAATACTACAAAACAACAATGCAAAAACCTTGTCAGTGGATGACAGCAGGGTATATCCCTGAAATGCCAGCATTCTCCGCATACGGAAATTCATAGTTTGGCCTTGTGGTGGCATAACAGGAAAGGGAAGAAGGCCTAAAAAAAAAAACCACAGGTGAATGATTCTGGGCAGCAGGAATTTTTACATAAAATTTACATGATTCCCATGAGTACCGTTTCAGTTCTTGGGCCCTAAATTGATGGTCTAAGCACAGTCTGCAAACGCATGTGCAAATGGTATCACATATCAAAACTGCGCCGGTCTGACGCCAGTCCACTAGTTTTGTGGCAGGAGGCCATAGTTCAATTGTGGTGCTGTTGTGAAATGGGTTTGACTACGATGCGGGCAGAAGGGGTCCGGCTGCATATTAAGGCCAATCTGATTAGCCGCTGCCATTCACTTGAAAACCAGTGCGTTGATGCCAAAGTGAGCTGGCAATTTATTCAGGTGAAGAAGCAGCACCCAGCTTGTGTAGGTGTAACCGGTCTTCTGAGAACTGCGCTGCAATGAAGTAACCATTTCAATGATGTGAGGAGAAGAGATAGAGGTGGCCAGCAGGCAGGAGAGCAGATCCAGTAGACGAGGGCATCCAACAGTGAGCCTCTCACGCCATTGCGGGAGAGAGCTGTTTGTGGGGATAGTGGGCGATTCACCAGGTGCATTTTGTATGAAAAGTTTTGACTGCATGCAAAAATGGTGCTCATGCTTTTAAAACAAAGGTGAGACCAAAGTTTATCATTAGTATTTCCCCCCCATACAAAGAAAATACACACAGGAGTGAAGATATCTCTTCATCCTCCCCTTCCTATTAGACCCTACCATTTTGTAGGCATTACTAATAGTATACAAGATGAAAGTAAAAATTGAAAAAAAGGAGAGAAAACAAGTTTTACAAAAGCAAAATCTTTATAACTGCGCTTGGACCTTGAAAATGACCTCAAGGTTACCAAAATCGGCCAGTGTTGCACCAAGTACATGTTGCTGCTAAATAACAATATGAGCAAAATTGGTCAACTGGTTCTTTAGATAGTGCGTTAACAAGGATTAAAAAGGAAAAATCTACGTAATTGCACGGTGACCATGAAATTGACCTAAAGGTCACCAAAATTGACTGGTGTCACTGTTGCCTTTTTTGTCATCCCGTGTTTCCAGCGTTAAACTTTGATATCCAATAAAGGTAAATACTCAGCAAACTGAGCCACTTGAGGAAATTCATCTGCATTAATCAGAATAGTCATCTGTTTTTACAGCCAAAATTCCGTGACTCCACAGTGCAGCACAATAACAGTCATCAAATGTCATACAAGTAGGTGTAAAGAGTACAAAAAAAATAGTTAAATAAAGACCGAAGCTAAAAATCCAGAAAAAATTATTGCAGATGATTTGAGAGGCCAAACAGTCAGATCTGCTCACTCATCCCACTGCCCCAGGTTATCGTTCAGATACAAGGCTGGATTTTACTACAATGCCCGGGAGAAATTTGATCCGGAACTTGCACTCCCAATATTCCACATTGACCTGATTTAAAAGCCTTGTCTCATCAGTGGCTAAGCAAATTAATATAGAAAAGACCCAGGGTAGTACTGGAGAATATATAAGAGATTGACAGAGCAGCAATGAAAAGAATGGTAAGCAAGAGAAAGGTTTCACTAGGGCGAAGTTGCTTAAGAACAGTGATTGTCCAACTGTGGCATGCAAACCATTGGTGAGACACAGCATAATGCGTAGGTCTGCATATAAAAAAAAAAAAAAAAAAAAAAAAGAAAAGTGAGTACCTCTGAATACTGGCTACTACAAAAAAAAGTGACTCTCTCTACATGCACCCAATATTAATGTTTTTGCTCTTATTCCAAAAAAAAGCCATTTAAAATGCTGCTGAAAATCAATATTTCACCAATAAGCCCACTAGCAAGCAGCCGTGCATACTCTAATTACATAAAAATTTTTCTCAAAGCTTTTCAGTGGTGGTGGGCTTGTTTGACCAAGTGAACACAAATAGCCCCTTTAATTCTTTAAAGAATTTTCGAGAAAAGTTTGGCATTAGGATTCTTGCACAAAAACCTGCTGATATCAGAATGTTTAAAAATATTTAAAGGTAGGTGCGTCTCCCCTTCTGACCAGAAACGCTGGCTTTGCTGGCCGTAAGTATGTGACCATGCATTGTGCACCGCGGCAGAAATCACCAATTGCGTGCGTATTCCAAATGCTTTGAACAGATGTCCCAAGAATGCACCTAAAAGCTAGATAATAGATATCCCTGCGACTTATTGGAAAATGCAGGATTAGGCCTAATTTTCAATATTCAAGCAGAATGTAATTTCCATGACAACATCAAATTCAAAATATTGTTATATTGAGAATAATAGCGGAATATTAGTGTGAATGTACATCCCCAATTCCAAAATAGTTGGGACGAAGTGTAAATTGTGAATAAAATTAAAATGCAATGACTTTCAGATGAAATGAGCCAATGTGTTATATACAATAGAACAAAGATAACATTTCAAATTTCGAAACAGAGACATTTTACATTTTCATCCACAAAATGAGCTTATTTCACATTTTCTGGCTGCAAAATGTCTCAAAAAAATCGATACGGGCAAAAAAGGGTTGAAAAAGCAATTAATAAATAAGAGAATCAGCTGAAAGAACATTTAGCAAGTCAATAAGTTTACCTGGCATCAGGTGTGTGACATGATTAGCTATAAAGGGATGTCTTACAGAGGTCGTTTCTCAGAAGTAAAGATGGCCACAGGCTCTTCAAGCTGTGAAGACTTGCGTAAAAAAATTGGGGAATACTTCAAAAACAATGTTCCTCAACATTAAATTGCAAAGGCTTTGAAGGTCTCATCTTCAACAGTGCAGAACATCATCAAAAGATTCAGAGAAACTGGAAAAATCTCTGCGTAAAGGACAAGGCCGAAGACCTTTACTGAATGTCTGTGATCTTCGGGCCCTCAGACGCCACTGCATCACTCACCAGCATGATTCTGTCATTGACATTACTAAATGGGCCCAGGAATACTTCAAGAAACCACTGTCTGTAAACAGTCCACCTTGCTATCCACAGATACCATCTAAAAGTCAATCATGCAAAAAGGAAGCCATTGTTGAGCATGATCCAGAAGCGCCGCCGTGTTCTGTGCGCCAAGGCTCATTTAAAATGGACTGCAGCAAAGTGGCAAAGTATCCTTGTGGTCAGACGAGTCCAAATGTGACATTCTTGGAGGAAATCATGGGTGTTGTGTCCTCTGGGCTAAAAAGGAAAATGACCACTTCCTGTTATCAGTGTTCAGTTCAAAGCCAGCATCTCTGATGGTCTGGGGATGCATTAGTGCATACGGTGTAGGACACTTGCATGTTTTAACAAGAGTAACACAAGGTGTGGCATATGCCCCCGACTGAAACAGTTGAAGAACATGTACAGAATGCGAGTGTTAGGTATAATCTGCCATGTATGACCATTCAGGTCACTAAAAAGCAAAAACCTCCGGCTCTCATGATGTAGATGTTGGTGATGCCAAACCAATAAAACAGCATCCGTACTGGATGAATCCTAGAAAGAGAAAGATTGCTGAGAGAGAGGTTGAGTACATGTTAGAACACGATATTATCAGACCCTCTAACTCAAATTGGAGTTCACCCTGTGCGCTAGTTCCAAAACCTGATAGAAGTACTAGATTTTGTACAGATTATCACAAAGCCAGTAACTAGAACTGATGTGTTTCCAATACCTAGGATTGATGATTGTATCAATAGAGTGGGGCAAGCAAGGTTTCTGACCAAGATTGATTTTTTGAAGGGTTATTCGTGAGTGCCTTTAACTGAGAGGGCCAAGAGCATCTCTGCTTTTGCCACACCATCTGGGTTATACCAGTATGAAGTCCTACCTTTTGGCATGAAAAATGCCCCAGCCACATTCCAAAGGATGATAAAGTCTACAATCGCTGGATTGCCACACACGGGTGCATACATCGACGACCTGAGCACATGGAGTGACTCCTGGGAAAAACATCTGAAAGATGCAGAGACGTTGTTCCAGCGCTTGACCCAGGCTAACCTGACTGTTAACCTGAACAAGAGTGACTTCGGTTGTGCTACTGTCACATATCTTGGCTACGTCATAAGCCAGGGTAAGGTGGCACCCATAAATGCTGAAGTCCAAGCCATCATAGACTTTCCAGTTCCTGACAACAAAAAAGCTTTGTGCCGCTTCCTTGGAATGATCGGGTACTACTTCAAGTTCTGCAAGAACTTTGCTGAGATTGCTCTCAGTCTCACCAACCAACTGAAGAAAAGTGTAAAGTTCACATGGGATGAAGCATGCAAAAGAGCCTTCGATCGCCTGAAGTCTCTGCTGTGTCACTTCCCCGTGCTCAAATCTCCTGACTTCAACAAACCGTTCTCCATCGTGGCCGATGCTAGCGACCAAGCTTGTGGATCTGTGCTCCTACGGAGAAGTGACTGATGAAATTGAGCATCCCGTGGCATACTTCTCCACAAAGTTCAATCGCCACCAAAAGAACTACTCCACAATTGAAAAGGAGCTGTTGGCTCTGGTTCCATCCTTACAACACTTTGAGGTTTATGTTTGTTCGGGACAAAAGCCAATGATTGTATATGCTGACCACAATCCGTTAATGTTTTTGAGTAAGATGAAAAACAAGAATCGGAGATTGTGGAATTGGAGCAACAGTTGGTGAGTACAGCAGTTTTACTACTCCTAGCCAAGATCCAGGGGAAGCTAGAATCCACCCAATATAGACACAATTGTAGAACGGGTCGACACGCCCAAGTGTAGACCGGAGAAATCTGGTTGATCTGAGTTAAGAGAGTTAAGAGGGAAACATGGACTGTGAGGGGCAGCTAAAAGTGGACCAACAGGCTTATGGACTGCTTCGGCGTATATTAGGACCTGCTGGTTCGTGTGCATAGCTGTGGCGTGTTGTTAGCGTGGAGAAACGAACAGCTTCCGTGCTGACGGAGGGGGAAAAGCTCCAAGCTAAACGACCTTTTCAGAAATTGCCCATGGTAATGGTTTACTTATTGCAACGGAATGACCAGCTTTTCCTCGAGGAAAATGGGCACATTATGGATAGCATGTGAGAGCTAGACAGAGCTCTGGTTATGTCATGAATATAATACAGGTTTTACAGTCCGCAAGTTCCGTCTGCGTGAACCGTTGCTTATGGGAAGCTACCAAATCGACCTCTTTTACTGGATAGAATTTAATATTCATTCGATGGCAATGCAGCGTTTGTTATACCGAACACGTTAGCCTGTGAGCTTCCCTATTGCTTTCACTGGTAGTATCAGAGAGCTTGGAGATTGAAGATACATTGGAGATGAATCAGGCTTACCCCGATCATGGATATGTGAGGCGATCGTTTCATAAGCACCCAAAACGCACCCCAAGCTCTGCAAAATCTATGTCTGGTCTAACTGCAGCCAAACTCGGCAGACAAATACAGCACCTCTCCGGTTAGCTTCAACTGTAGTGGCTACGATCAGGCAACGTTACGATGAAACTGTCACATTGATGCTTACAGAAGTAACACAAGCATACCGATCATAATTGCTGCATATAAGTTAATCAGGAGCATTTTAAATTAGCACAACACGCTAACTAACATGCAGTAGCTGGTAACCGAGCGGTCATAACCACAGAGACAAACCCTTGCAATACAGGTTTTACAGACAGCAAGTCTCTTTCTGTGAACAGTCGTACCAAGCATCCAAATTACAAACAAGTATTAATAGTTAGCTTCGAATGAGGTTTATGTTCACACACCATCTGTAGAATTTCCAGATATCACTCTTGCATAATTAGGACACAAACATTAGCAACAGTAACATGGCTACGTTAGCCGTTGTGCTACAGCCACAATCAACTGGCTATCAGGTCAGGTTGGCTTTTGCAGTGAAAACAACTAACAGCTTCTTTGTCTGAGAGTCACAGACAGTCGCGACAGATACAGGCTTAATCTTCAGCTATTTTACAAAGCCTGCGTTTGAGGCCAGTCGTTAGTGCGAACTATCGCTAGCGATCCTGCTAGCCACCTGTAAAATGTTAACTTCACTCAAATTATTTGCTGTTATATGGTTACTCACAGCTTGTGGCTCCAAGCGCATGATTGATGCAACTGCTTCAGGTTTGAGAAGCAGCTGAAATGCTTATCCTGTGTCGAATTATCCTTTATTGACAAAGCTGTCTTAGGTGAAATGCTGAGCTCAAACAGCTAATGTTCCCTTTGGCCATGGCTGTTTGCTGCCAGCAAACAAAAAAAAGCTACCCACTGATTTCTCGTGGCATCGTCTTTTAGAAGAGAATTATTTGTTTTTTTTTGCGTCCAAAAGTAAACGGACAAGTAGCTTTGGGAGATACTGACAAAATTGCACCTCAAATGATCTGCGGTTCCTCTTTTGTATTTCCAAAAGTGTAGACGCAACTAAGGCATAGTATGCTCTGCCGTTGTTAGTGCCTGCTAGAATAGTTTCCGGTGTGGGCAGGTCCAGCGCAGTGGTTGGCTCTGGCTAGGTCTGTACTAATTTTACGGCACAACATGACGTCAGGTTTTACCCAGATCTCGTGAAGGTCTCAGGAGGAGCTGTTCAGAGAGGAAATCACGCTCACGAAATCACATTCTTGGATTACGGCAAAATCCCTGTATCTTATGCTTAGAAACTTTTCAGAGGTTGCGCATGGACAACCAACATTATAGCATTACTAATATGTATTAAAAGAAGGATCTGCATGTTAGGTCCCCTTTAAATTCAAGCTAGTTCCCACTGGTTTTGACTACCATGGGAAATTCGAAAGTCAAAAAGCAGTGAAAACTATCTGGAACATTCAAAATGTTAATGACTCATTGCTAAAGCATGCTTTTTAGCAAAAAAAAGTTTTTGTGCCATTGTCACAATAATTTCATTCTTAATCATTATACTTGATATAGTTTCACATCAGCTAACACAAATTGCATAAGGCAGCCTGTGCAAATGGTACATGCTCATGCCATATCATTAACATAAGGTTAGTGGAAAACAGGGGTATTGAAACTCACAATGCACGAGATTGCAACTGGTTTCTTCAAAGACCAGCTCAATTTACCTCAGCATGCCATTGACCAGATCAAAGGCTGTTGCCTCTCAGCCATCAGAGCCAAAGCAAACCTATTTCTATACCTACAATTGCCAAGGGGAGCATGCAAAATAGATTACTACATCTTCAAAGCTGCAATACAAATGTTTCTTCCGCCGGTAGGTGTTCCTGCGTCATGAAAATGAAACATGCCGTCTTCTGAACTGATGTAATTTAATTGCCAAGCTGACTAAACTGAGAAATGCAGGGATTTTAAAATATTTCTTAGTTTAGGTAATTGATTATTATAACTGAGCAGGTAAGCACAGTGACAGTCACACAAGTTAAGAAAATAGCAAAATATTTTTAGCTTGAATACATACAAATCCTTACAAAATGAAATGAAAAAGAAGAAACAACACCCTGAAAAGAAGCTTTCCCATTGAGAGATTCCATTTCAAAAGACTCAGGTGAAATAGAATAGAATCTGTTCGAGTGGAAAATTTAAAAAAGGAAGGAACCCCACAGGGATCAAGCAAAGAACAAAAGCTTCAATAATTTGGTAACGACAGTCCAATCAGCAGGCATACAAAATGAAAATACAATATGTGGAGGAAAATCAAACTGATTCAATTCTCAATCCTTTCTACAACCCCAAATCCCCAGACAAAAGAGGCCTGCTAATTACAATGGGGGAAAGGTTTCTATAAATTTCACCAATGCCTGTTAAGTATCAACGATGATTCATGAAGCAGCTGAATTGCTACAGAGGCACCTACACTGAACAAAAATATAAATGCCCCATGTCACATTTTTGAGTTTTTAATAAGAAAAAACTGGAACCAGGATTCGTCTGTGAATAGCACTCTTCTCCAGCGTGCCAAGGGCCATCGAACGTGTGCGTTTGCCCATGCGAGTCGGTTCTGACACCAAATAGCGGTGAGATCCAGACCATGGTGAGGACGCCGAGCGGGCAAGTTGGCTTCTCGCAGGCAGTTATGGACTTTCTGTGGTGTGATGCGTCTATTGTGCAGACCAACGGTCTCATCCGCTGTGTGTGTCGCTCATCTGAGCCGATTCCGCAGGTGGACGAGCCGGATGTAGCAATCTTGTGCTGGTGTGGTCACACATGGCAAACGTGGATGAGATCGATTTGCAGTATTGCCCATCTGTCGGGAACAAACTCTCCAATGGCCTATCGTCTGTTAGTTAACATTCAGCTGCACAGCGACCGCTCTGGTGGATTACCCAGCATCCAGCGTGCCAATGGCACACTCCCGCATGACCCAAGACATCTGAGGCATTATGACTTTTGACAAAATTTTATATTTTGGGGGGGCCTTGTATTGTCCCCAGTATAAGGAGTGTCTGGGTACTACTCACTATGTCTGATCACCATCTGGATATTACACACTCATGTACTGCGTGAAAACACTGCATCACTGAGCAAATGCACACTGATAGAGAGATGGATAAAAAAAATGGCACACAAATCAAGAGAAATATCCGTATAGTATAAGTAAAAGTCAGAATATGCTCACTTAGAGTTGTTAACTCCATGTGGCATCAATATTTGACATGGGGCGTTTATATTTTTGTTCAGTGTAGTTCTGAGGGCAGCACAGACATGGACAGGGATACGCTGTTGCCTCACCGTATGAAGGTTGTGGGTTCCTCTCCAACCTTATGTTAAATTTGAATCAGAATCGAGCAAGCGTGTGGGGTGAATGGAGAGGGATCCCTATGATTAACTGATAGATTGGAGGAGACAATGAAGAGATGGTGAAGCAGCAGGCCCACAGGTGATCACTGCCGATCTTAGGTGAATAACCTCCCAGTTTCAATCACAGGGGAGTTTTTATCCTGACACTAGTGTACACATAAATTGTATCAAACAATCTGTGCAAATGGCACGTTTCTACCATTTTATCAATATATGTGAAAAAAAGGGTGTAAACAGGATGGCAAAATGTACAATTCGAGAGATTTTAAGACCAGAAATGATTTCTTCAAAGAGTGGCTCCATTTACCCCAGCACTGACCATATCAAAGGCCATTGGCTCCCAGCCATCACAGCAAATCAAACCTATTTCTATATTTAGAATTGCCCAGGGGAGCAGATGGAATTTATTATTACATCTTCAAAGCTGCACTATCAGCGTGGCTTCTCCCACAGGGCAGGAGTCAAAAATCAACAATGAAAATAGTGAGAAAAATGATGTCTGCATCCATGTACGAGTTCAGTGTCAGAATAACTGGGACAATAAGTAAAAGGTAAATAAATACAGGACAATAAGTAAAAGGTTAATAAATACAGCAAGCAGTAACTAGCAAATCCTTTTAAAGGTCTATCCAACTGAAAGTAGAACAAAGACAAATTAAGGAACGGTCTCAACTCACAACTCAAACTTAATAGTTTTTTGAAAACTACAGCCATTTTGAAATGTGATGTTTGCAAGTTCCAATGAAGCTGCATATCCCACCACTGTGTAAAATCAATTATCTTTTTAAAACCACATTTTTGTCACTTTGGAAATGAAGAGACTAACAGCGGGAGTGGAAAGCTGAAAGTATGCCATATGATCCGGTTCCCTTCAGAGATCTGTAATTCTCAACACTACATGGTAGCTCGCATGGGGAGAGGGAACAGCCTCTCTATGGTGAAGTCGTTTAATGACTAGACTCTCACCTAGTGCCTGAAACTGAAAATTGGCCCACAGTATTGCATAGCTTGCCAAGGCATTGCGTAGATCCACTCTGTTTTAACCATTTCAATGACATTTTCAAGAATTTACATGGGGGTGAAAATTCAGCGACCGTACGACAAAAGTTGCCGTTGATCTTTTTATTAATTATTAATTTATTATTAATTATTATAATTATTATTTAATTATTCAAGTTGCCGTTGAATAATTTTTGTTATTTATGGCCCACCCCTACTCCATATAAAATTTGCATATTCCTTTGTTCTTCCTAAGAGAACAGTAATCCTGAGTAAATGTTCAATCAATATGTGATGAGATCATCAGCTAAACAATTTTTTTTGATAAAAACAAAGGGATTTTAAGACAAGTATCACAGACCATCCATTAACTGAGCAGTTTGGAATCCACATTACGAAGAGACAAGTGAACTGCAGTGTCTTCTTTTATCCACGTGCACATATTATCCCCCGTCGCGCGATTAGCGCAAAGCGGGGGACATGGCATTAGGTTCCGTCCGTCCGTACGACACATAAAATTGAGGCGGCGGGGGATATTGCCATGTTAGTGGCAAACACTTGTTCTTTTTTGATCAGTTTTCATTTTGAAACAAGGATGTTTTACCTGCTTTTCTTCCCTCCCTTAACAGCCGTCAGTCCACCACAGTGACCTGCCACTATCGAATTGAGGAGGAGGATGCTGTGCCATGATTCTTTCACATACAGCAGTCTCACACCGCCCCTGTCGTCAAGGCATAACGTACTCTGTGTAAAATTCACAGGTAGAGCTACATGCGCTAGGCTGACCAGGAGTGGCCGCTAGAGAGTAATGAGACTAATGTATTTTTAAGGAAACCTCCACTCAAAGAAAATCTCTTGAAATGCTATTAATATACTGAAAAAAAGATTTGATTCTATGGGCTCTGACATTTCCAACGAGCCCTAAATCACCAAATCAAGCTGAATTCATTGTTGCCTCGCCCATGCAGACCTATAGCCATGCCAGTAATAGCGTGGCACTCAAAGGCGACTTTTTAGATCAGTTTTGATTGGCTTCAAAATAAAAATTACAGAATCTCTGAAGGCATTAGCTTGAAAAAAAGACTTTTATAAATATAGAACAACATACAACTGTTGACTTAATTCAAATCAAACTCCTACTATTCAATTCTGCCAGTGCCACACTCAAAAGTGTCAACTATAAGCAATACAAATGTCAGACACCGAGAGCAATTCGTTCAAAGAAACGTAATTTATTTTTGGTTTAAGATGACTGGGTCATTTCCTCACTGTAATGTTTTAAAGAGACTGTGAAATATCTGCATAACCGAGAGCAAGGCGACGTAACACATACAGTAGTGTGCCTAAGTTTTGGCCACATTAAAGACAATTCCATGAGGCAAAGATGCTTCCCAAAAAAACATGAAAATAAAAGTTTCTGAATTCTGAAAAATCCTGCTGTTGCCTAGTTTAATTAGCTGATTGGCTGTTTGATGGTTCCAAGCCTATTGGAGAACTTGCCACAATTCCACTGCAGGCTCACAGTCTTGCTTGTATCTGTCTCACTAGGTAATCCCAGCCAGCCTTGATTATGTTCAAACCTGGGCTCCATCACACCTATGCTAGGTTCCTACTGTCTCCAGTGAAATACAAACATTTTATAAAAGATTTTTTTGAATAAACAATGGGCGTCTCAAATGTGCTTTTTATATTAAAGAATATTCCCATTGAAAACGGTAGTTTGTTAGCTCCTGAGTGGATTCATTGATCTGGCTAGACACTGAGCCATGGGGAGTGAAAAAGCACCGTCTAAGGACCTTCATAACAAGGTAGTTCAACTTTTTAAATATGTGAAAGGATATAAAAAGATATTCTAAGATTTGAAAGTGCCAACCAAAATGCCATTAATGTGCTTTTTATATAAAATAACATTAACGTTGAAAACAAAAAAACACCGAAGACCAAATTTAAATAGAAAAAAATCTTGAGTGCCCAAAACATTTGCACACCACTGTACTAATAATGAAGGTGTTTCATCCAAGGAATTTGTATCCAGTGCCATAAACCATATTTTTTCTGCATAGTAATTCCCCCCCTCCCAGAATTCTGAGTTTGTTCCAGCACAAAAATGCCACCTGAGCAAATAAATACATGATCTTCAAATATTGATTAAGTGTGACGTATCTTTTTGCCTAGAAGTAGATTAAAACAAAGCCTTTTCAATTTGAATCCTGCAGCGCTAGCAATCACAAAATAAATATTATCGTCAATCAAGACATTAGATGTTTGGCGTCAAAGATGAAAGGCTCAAAGACACAAGCATTTGGTGTTTTTATTGTAATTCAAGACTCAGTGTCACATAACTGAAGGAAGGATGAATGGAGAAATGTATCGAGACAATTCTTGATAAGAATCTGATGCCATCTACCAGGATGCTGAAGATGAAACGAGGGTGGAAATTTCAGCAAGACAATTATCCAATTGGTTTGAGGGAAAGAAAAGAAAGCTGCTAGAATGGCCCAGTCAATCACCAGACTTGAATCCAATTGAAAATGTATAGAAAGAACTGAAGATAAGAGTTCAACGAAGAGGCCTCTGGAATCTTCAAGATCTGAAGACAGTTTGTGTGGAAGAATGGGCCAAAATCACACCTTAGCATTGCATTTGACTATTTTCTCCATACAGGAGGCATCTTGAAGCTGTCATTATCAACAAAGGCTTTAAATAAATTTCAGTTAGCGTGTTCAATATTTTTTCCCAGTGTCATTCCACTTTATTCCACATAACTTAATTTATGGACTTGCTTGTTTTGATTTCTTTGCATATGTGAATTACTTGGGCTGTTTCCCATAAATGGGGAACATTTCATGTCAATAGACACATTATAAATATATTTACTGAGAAAATGTTGACGTGTTCAATACTTATTTCCCACACTGTACGTCTTAATGATCATTAACGTTCTTTAAGTGCTTTGTTGCCAAGTGGCAGATCTAGCTACCCGAGGGGAAGAAAAATTAGCCAGTGATCGAGGGGCCCTTACAATGAGATGAATACAATTTGACATGTTAATGCACCTCAGTCTCTTTTTGGGGATTCCATGAGATTTAATACGTGTCAGAACAAAAGCTCAAACCATCACAAT